>CM065589.1:254581013-255181013 GCA_033119425.1 Bufotes viridis | reverse complement strand
TATTATAAAAAATTAAGCAGCAACTTTTCCAATTTTAAATATTTATGTAATGCTCAAAACTTTTGGCCACGACTGTACATCTTGTTCAACTGCTGCCACATTCACAGTTAATCCGCTACATTACTAATATAGTTACTGTACACTATGGCCAACATACAGATGCCTGGGCCCTCCTAAGGAATGGACAGTGGCCAAAATGTTGCTGTAGCTAACACAAGTAGCATCAGACAAAGGGGGAGGGGGTAGGAGCCACAGCAACAGGCCAGATCTGCTATGGTCATCCAGCGGTCGTGTTTTGATCCACAATGAAGTTTTATCGGAATGGTTGCCCCACTGTTCAACATCATCTCAGGTGACAACAGATACACACAGCCAAGAATTGGTGGGTTCGCCTGACTCAACGCTTTCCTGAAATGGCGGTAAAAAGAAAATAACCTCATCCTAAAACATTTTAGTGGTTGCTAATTAAAAAAAAAAAATAATTATTGTACTAACCTCATCCATTTGAGCATGAAGAGGCCACCGTGGACATCTTGCAAAAAGATCCCACACGTAATCTGGTGTGTAGTGATGTCACTATGCCGGCCAACATGATGATGTCATCATGCACCGTGCGAGATGTTGCACTAGATCTTAAAGCAAGATGGCCGTGGCGGCCTCTTCGCTATCAAATGGTTGTGGTAAGTACAATTAATTTTTATTATTTTTTTATTAGCAACCATTAAAATGTTTAAATATAGCTCTCAGATGCCACAATCAGTGATGAATGCGGCACCTGAGGGGTACAATGATGGGGGGCAGCGCAATCGCAATTTACTGTCAGTGCACCCACTATTTACAAAGGAATGTACTTCGTGAACAAGTGATTTGTCACAAAGCAAATTTTTTTTATAAAATTCGGCTAAGCAGTCAAATCGAAATTTTGAGAACTTAGGTCATCTCTAGTGCCCACCCAACATTGAGAGTCCCAAGCCGACATTACTTTTCCAAAAAAGCTGTACCAGCTCTGCACACATACATTGAGCAGAAGTCTGGTCATTCCTTGTGCCTCTCGTTGTCTGGTAGAGTTCACTCCAGCAGTGACGTATGGAGTTGTAACTATCGTCAAGGACAATATATGTCATTCACAGCCTACCAGGTAAATGTCATTTGGAGCCAGGCACACCACTTGACCAGGTGATGGCAATGTGGCATCACGTTGTTAAAAATTGTCAGAAAACTGTGCCTGCACTTCAGCCATGGAAAACGTGGCCTCCTTGAGCTGCCAAGGCAAAATGCTCCTCACCAATATTGCCTGATATGCAATGTTTTCACCCGTTGGAACTCTGTGCTCTATATTTTAGACCCCTGTATGAGCAGTGGAAGGTGGTCAATTATTTCTTAAAGCTGCAGATTGGCAGGACCACTCTCCAGTGTAACTTCCACATTAGCCAGTGGCAGCTCATGCGAGACACATGCTGTTTGCTCAGGCCCTTTGAGGAGGCCACTTTATTTGTCAGTCCGCAGGGGAAATGTCCTGGAGGGTCTGATTGAAGAGAGGACAGAAGACGTGGCACTTGAATTTCACCTGCATTTCACCCACCTGAGCCCTGAGGAGGATGAACTGGCAGTGGAGGTGGAGGAGGAGGACATAAACACCCATGAATTTTATATAGAACTAGGTTGTGTGTAATATTGAGAGACTAACCTTCATAAAGATGAATCAGGCATGGATCAACCAGGATTTCCAGATCAAATAATAGATCATTCTGCCACTAATGATCATACTGTAGTGTGCTGCCACTCCAGAGTATTGTGCAAAATGGGCCTTTACTTCTGGCCCACACCCTGCTGCCTCCATTCTGATGCTGCCCCCTGCCTGATGACACCCGCCTGCGGCCTCTACTGCCATTCTTACAGTGTGGCCCACTGATATGTACATGTTAGTTAAAAGCATATGTATTCCACTGGGCCTTGCTATCGTACTGCTGTTGTTGGGTTCTGCTACTACTGTGGTCTGCCACCCTCTTGTTCTGTATGCCACTACATTTGCCCCATCCCCACTCTGTCATGGAACCACTACTGTCACTGTTACTTACTGCCACTGCTGCCCCCCCACACTCTGTCATGGGGACACTATTTGTTATGTTACTTCCTCTGCTTTTGTTCCTCATACCCACTCTTATGGGGCCACTATTGTCCCTGTTTCTGCCACTGCTGTTGGCCCTCATCTCCACTCTGTATGCAGCCACTATTGTCCCTGTTACGGCCACTGATGTTGTTCCTTTCCGCACCCTGTTATGAAGCGACTATTGTCCCTATTTGCCTGTGTTGACATCACTGTTTATATTTCCATTCTTCTGATCTGTCAGAAAAACAGAAAAATATAAAAAAGGATCCTGCGTTTTTGCATTCGTATTTATTCAGAATTTGTAAGCCAAAAGCAGGAGTGGGTCCAAAACACAATATGCAAATATTTCTATTACATTTTATCTCTGTTTTGGACTCACTTCTGGGTTTGGCTTACAAATTCAGATCAAATACTAATGCAAAAACACTGGATCCTTTTTTATATTTTTCTGAAAATACTGATGCAAAATACTGACCAAATGCTCACCATCTGAAAAAGGCTTTATGGGTGCTCAAAATAAAGGATTTTGTAATAGTTTATTGTTCTTCTGATGGATCAGAAGAACAGAAAAATAAACAGTTATGTGAACACAGCCTTACTGCCACTACTGCTGCCCCCCCCCCCAACACTCTGTCAGGGGGCCACCATTGTCCCTGTTACTGGCAGTGCTGTTGGCCCCTATCCCCACTCTTTTATGGGGCCACTTATGTCACTGTTAGTGCCACTGCTGCTTCTACCCTCCCCACTCTGTGATGGGATCACTATTGTCACTGCTACTGCCACTGCTGCCACCCTACCCACTCTGTCATGGGGCCACTACTTGAGTCTTTGAACACTGCATGATTAAGCCCATGGCAATAAATTAGTACAAGTGTTGATCACGAATATTCAAATTGCAAATTTTAATCGCGAATAGAGATGAGCGAACACCTGGATGTTCGGGTTCGAGAGGTTCGGCCGAACTTCCGGAAAATGTCCGGGTTCGTGATCCGAACTCAACCCGAACTTCATCCCGAACCCCATAGAAGTCAATGGGGACCCGAACTTTTGGGCACTAAAAAGGCTGTAAAAGGCTCCCGGAAAGGGCTAGAGGGCTGCAAAAGGCAGCAAAATGTAGGCAAATCCCCTGCAAACAAATGTAGATAGGGAAATGATGACTTAACATAAAATAAAATAAAATTAACCAATATTAATTGGAGTTAGGTCCCATAGCACAGAATCAGGCTTCAAATCACCCACCACAGGAGAAGGCCACTTTCAGTGACTTAGGCCTTAGCACCCAGACAGAGGAGACATGTCAGATAGCACAAGCATTACATTTATACCATCCAGCACAGGAGAAGGCCACTTTTAGTTACTTTGACCCCTGCACCCAGAAAGAGGAGAGAGGCCCCACAGCACATATTCAGGCATCATATCACCCACCACAGGAGTAGGCCACCATTTAGTTAATTTGACCCCTGCACCCATGTCAGCTGGTACAAGCATCAGTTTCACATCACCCAGCACAAGAGAAGGCCACTTTGAGAGACTTTGACCCCTGAACCCAGACGGAGGAGAGAGGTTTTCACAGCAGAGAATCAGGCATTTAGATCACCAACCACAGGAGTAGGCCACCATTTAATGGGACCCCGGCAACCATGTCAGATGGCACAAGCATCAGTTTCACATCAATCACCACAGGAGAAGGGCACTTTTAGAGACTTTGACCCCTGCAGCCACACGGAGGAGAGAGGTCCCACAGCAGAGATTCAGGCATTTATATCAGCCAGCACAGGAGAAGGCCGCTTTCAGTGACTTAGGCCTTAGCACCGACACAGAGGAGACAGGTCAGATAGCACAAGCATCAGTTTTACATCACCCAGCACAAGAGAAGGCCACTTTTAGAGACTTTGACCCCTGCACCCAGACGGAGGAGAGAGGTTTTCACAGCAGAGAATCAGGCATTTAGATCACCCACCACAGGAGTAGGCCATCATTTAATGGGACCCCGGCAACCATGTCAGATGGCACAAGCATCAGTTTTACATCACCCAGCACAGGAGAAGGCGACTTTGAGAGACTTTGACCCCTGCACCCAGACGGAGGAGAGAGGTTTTCACAGCAGAGAATCAGGCATTTAGATCACCCACCACAGGAGTAGACCACCATTTAATGGGACCCCGGCAACCATGTCAGATGGCACAAGCATCAGTTTCACATCAACCACCACAGGAGAAGGGCACTTTTAGAGACTTTGACCCCGGCACCCAGACGGAGGAGAGAGGTTTTCACAGCACATATTAAGGCCTCATATCACCCACCATAGGAGTAGGCCACCATTTAGTTAATTTGACCCCTGCACCCTTGTCAGATGGTACAAGCATCAGTTTCACATCACCCAGCACAAGAGAAGGCCACTTTTAGAGACTTTGACCCCTGCACCCAGACGGAGGAGAGAGGTTTCACAGCAGAGAATCAGGCATTTAGATCACCCACCACAGGAGTAGGCCACCATTTAATGGGACCCCGGCAACCATGTCAGATGGCACAAGCATCAGTTTCACATCACCCAGCACAAGAGAAGGCCACTTTTTAGAGACTTTGACCCCTGCACCCAGACGGAGGAGAGAGGTTTCACAGCAGAGAATCAGGCATTTAGATCACCCACCACATGAGTAGGCCACCATTTAATGGGACCCCGGCAACCATGTCAGATGGCACAAGCATCAGTTTCACATTACCCAGCACAAGAGAAGGCCACTTTGAGAGACTTTGACCCCTGCACCCAGACGGAGGAGAGAGGTTTTCACAGCAGAGAATCAGGCATTTAGATCACCCACCACAGGAGTAGACCACCATTTAATGGGACCCTGGCAACCATGTCAGATGGCACAAGCATCAGTTTCACATCAACCACCACAGGAGAAGGGCACTTTTAGAGACTTTGACCCCGGCAGCCACACGGAGGAGAGAGGTCCCACAGCAGAGATTCAGGCATTTATATCAGCCAGCACAGGAGAAGGCCACTTTCGGTGACTTAGGCCTTAGCACCGACACAGAGGAGACAGGTCAGATAGCACAAGCATCAGTTTTACATCAACCACCACAGGAGAAGGGCACTTTTAGAGACTTTGACCCCTGCAGCCACACGGAGGAGAGAGGTCCCACAGCAGAGATTCAGGCATTTATATCAGCCAGCACAGGAGAAGGCCGCTTTCAGTGACTTAGGCCTTAGCACCGACACAGGGGAGACAGGTCAGATAGCACAAGCATCAGTTTTAGATCAACCACCACAGGAGAAGGGCACTTTTAGAGACTTTGACCCCTGCAGCCACACGGAGGAGAGAGGTCCCACAGCAGAGATTCAGGCATTTATATCAGCCAGCACAGGAGAAGGCCGCTTTCAGTGACTTAGGCCTTAGCACCGACACAGAGGAGACAGGTCAGATAGCACAAGCATCAGTTTTACATCAACCACCACAGGAGAAGGGCACTTTTAGAGACCTTGACCCCTGCAGCCACACGAAGGAGAGAGGTCCCACAGCAGAGAATCAGGCATCATGTCAACCACCACAGGAGTAGGCCACCTTTTGTTTCTTTGACCCCTGCACCCAGAAAGAGGAGAGAGGTCCCACAGCAGAGAATCAGGCATTTCGATCACCCACCACAGGAGAAGGCCGCTTTCAGTGACTTTGGCCCCCTGCACCCACACAAAGGAGACATGTCAGACAGCACAAGTATAACATTCATATTACCCAGCACAGGAGAAGGACACTTTCATGTACTTTGGCCCCGGCACCCAGACAGAGGGAAGGTTCATTCAACTCTGGGTTGCACACCAAGATCCAACTTAATTTCAAAAATAGATTTTTCAATGAAGAAGTAGCCAGGAGTACAAGACAACATGGTTTAAGGCAGTTATTAAGGACTACTCTGCACAAGGGAGGGTCAGGTCTCGTGGGATCCATGCCTGGTTCATTTTTATAAACGTCAGCTTGTCCACGTTGGCTGCGGACAGGCGGCTGCGTTTGTCAGTAATGACGCCCCCTGCCGTGCTGAATACACGTTCAGATAAAGCGCTGGCCGCCGGGCAGGCCAGCACCTCCAAGGCTGAACAGACGTACTGTTCAACCATGTTAGTGAAATGTTGCCTCCTGCTAACACGTTCCGTATCAGGTGGTGGGGCAGTTAGCTGTGGCGTAGAGACAAAACTTTTCCACATTTCTGCCATGCTAACCCTGCCCTCAGAGGAGCTGGCCGTGACACTGCTGCGTGGGCGATCTCTAGCTCCTCCTCTGCCTTGGCCTTGGCCTTCCACCTGTTCCCCTGTGACAGTTGGGAATGCTCTCAGGAGCGCGTCTACCAGTGTGCGCTTGTACTCGCGCATCTTCCTATCACGCTCCAGTGCAGGAAGTAAAGTGGGCACATTGTCTTTGTACCGTGGATCCAGCAGGGTGGCCACCCAGTAGTCAGCACACGTTGAAATGTGGGCAACTCTGCTGTCGTTGCGCAGGCACTGCAGCATGTAATCGCTCATGTGTGCCAGGCTCCCCAGAGGTAAGGACAAGCTGTCCTCTGTGGGAGGCGTATCGTCATCATCCTCTGTATCCCCCCAGCCACGCACCAGGGATGTGCCTGCGCTGTGCTGGGTGCCACCCCGCTGTGAACCTGCTTCATCCTCATCCTCCTCCACCTCCTCCTCATCCTCCTCGTCCTCCAGTAGTGGTCCCTGGCTGGCCACATTTGTACCTGCCCTCTGCTGTTGCAAAAAAACTCCCTCTGAACCACTTCTAACAGACTGGCCTGAAAGTGCTAAAAACGACCCGTCATCCTCCTCCTCCTGGCCCTGGCCCACCTCCTCTTCCATAATCGCCCTAAGCGTTTTCTCTAGGAGACATAGAATTGGTATTGTCACGCTTATAACAGTGGCATCGCCACTAGCCATGTTGGTGGCGTACTCGAAACAGCGCAACAGGGCACACAGGTCTCGCATGGAGGCCTAATCATTGGTGGTGAAGTGGTGCTGTTCCGCAGTGCGACTGACCCGTGCGTGCTGCAGCTGAAACTCCACTATGGCCTGCTGCTGCTCGCACAGTCTCTCCAGCATGTGCAGCGGCAGGATGTGAACGCCGGAAGCGCGCACAGACGTCCCGCACTTTATGCAGCAGCTCTGACATGCCTGGGTAGTTGTGAATGAACTTTTGCACCACCAAATTCAGCACATGCGCCAGACAAGGGATGTGCGTCAAACCGGCTAGTCCCAGAGCTGCCACGAGATTTCGCCCATTATCGCACACCACCAGGCCGGGCTTGAGGCCCACCGGCAGCAACCACTGGTCGGTCTGTTGTTCAATACCCCGCCACAACTCCTGCACGGTGTGGGGCCTGTCCCCCAAACATATGAGTTTCAGAATGGCCTGCTGACGTTTACCCCGGGCTGTGCTGAAGTTGGTGGTGAAGGTGTGTGGCTGACTGGATGAGCTGTTGGAAGCAGAGGAGGAGGAAGCCGAGTAGGAGGAGGAGGCTACAGGAGGCAAAGAATGATGCCCTGTGATCCTTGGCGGCGGAAGGACGTGCGCCAAGGAACTCTCCGCCTGGGGCCCAGCCGCCACTACATTTACCCAGTGTGCAGTTAGGGAGATATAGCGTCCCTGGCCATGCTTACTGGTCCACGTATCTGTGGTTAGGTGGACCTTGCCACAAATGGCGTTGCGCAGTGCACACTTGATTTTATCGGACACTTGCATGTGCAGGGAAGGCACGGCTGTCTTGGAGAAGTAGTGGCGGCTGGGAACCACATACTGGGGGACAGCTATGGCCATCAGCTGTTTGAAGCTGTCTGTGTCCACAAGCCGGTATGACAGCATTTCAAAGGCCAGTAGTTTAGAAATGCTGGCATTCAGGCCAAGGGCTCGAGGGTGACTAGGTGGGAATTTGCGCTTCCTCTCAAAGGTTTGAGAGATGGAGAGCTGAACGCTGCTGTGTGAAATAGTGGAGACGCTAGGTGATGGTGGCGGTGGTGGTGGTGGTGTCGGTGGCACATCCTCTGTTTGCTGCTCGGCAGGTGGCAACATTCCTCTTGAGGCGGAAGCCGAGGCAGCAGCGGTATAGGGAGCAGGGGGAGCCTGAGCGGGTTCCTTGTTTTTAAGGTGTGTACTCCACTGCAGTTCATGCTTTGCATGTAGATGCCTTATCATGCAGGTGGTGCTCAGGTTAAGAACGTTAATGCCTCGCCTCAGGGTCTGATGGCACAGCGTGCAAACCACTCTGGTCTTGTCGTCAGCACATTGTTTGAAGAAGTGCCATGCCAGGGAACTCTTTGAAGATGCCTTTGGGGTGCTGGGTCCCTGTTGGCGCTGGCCAATAGCAGGCGAACTCTCTGGACGGCGGCTGTTCTGCTTTTGCCCCCTGCTCCCTCTTTGGCTTCGCTGTTGTCTCGGTCTCACCACTGCCTCTTCCTCTGAACTATTTAAGTCAGCGGCACGACCTTCAGTCCATGTGGGGTCTAAGACCTCATCGTCCTCTGCATCGTCTTCCACCCAGTCTTCCTCCCTGACCTCCTCCTGTTCAGTCTGCACACTGCAATAAGACGCGGCAGTGGGCACCAGTGTTTCGTCATCATCAGAGACTCGGTCACTCTGCTGTGGTGGTATTCCCATGTCCTCATCATCTGGATACATAAGTGGTTGTGCGTCAGTGCATGGAATGTCTTCCACCGCTGGGGAAGGGCTAGGTGGACGCCCCTGGAAAACCGTGGGAGCAGAGTCTTCAAACAGAATAAGAGACTGCTGCATAACTTGAGGCTCAGCCAGTTTCCCTGATATGCATGGGGGTGATGTGACAGACTGATGGGCTTGGTTTTCAGGTGCCACCTGTGCGCTTTCCGCAGAAGACTGGGCGGAAGACAATGTGGTGAACGTGCTGGAAGCACTGTCGGCCACCCAATCGACTAATGCCTGTACCTGCTCAGGCCTTACCATCCTCATAACGGCATTGGGCCCCACCAAATATCGCTGTTAATTCTGCCGGCTACTTGAGGGAGTTGGTTCACTACTTTGTGCGCCTGAGGCCGAACGGCCACGTCCTCTGCCAGCAACAGAGGCTCCACGGACACCACCAAGACCGCGTCCTCGTCCCTTAATAGAATGTTTCCTCATTGTTGCGATTCAACTCGCACCACAATAAAATATATAATTTTTTAGCCCCAAAATTCCCACACTGTTATTTTTCCGTTATTTCCGTTATTAATTACAAGAAAACTGCTGCAAATTGTACACCAGAATTTTTAAAATGCTAGTTTTGGTACATAGATTCCCACACGGGGAGATATATTTCCTTTTTACAGGAGTAAAAACGTGAGGCCTAGTTTTTCTGGTCTAACAAACACCAGATTGATTAAATTGGCCTTTTTTTCACCAAAATTACAACACTGGACAATAATGCCTTTTTGCGGTATTAATTACAAGAAAACTGCTGCAAATTGGACACCAGAATTTTTAATATGCTAGTTTTGGTACATAGATTCCCACACGGGGAGATATAATTCCTTTTTACAGGAGTAAAAACGTGCGGCCTACTGTTTCTGGTCTAACTAACACCAGATTGATTAAATTGGCCTTTTTTTAACCAAAATTACAACACTGGACAATGTAATGCCTTTTTGCGGTATTATTACAAGAAGACTGCTGCTAATTGGACACCAGAATTTTTAAAATGCTAGTTTTGGTACATAGATTCCCACACGGGGAGATATAATTCCTTTTTACAGGAGAGAAAACGTGAGGCCTACTGTTTCTGGTCTAACAAACACCAGATTGATTAAATTGGCCTTTTTTTCACCAAAATTACAACACTGGACAATAATGCCTTTTTGCGGTATTAATTACAAGAAGACTGCTGCTAATTGGACACCAGAATTTTTAAAATGCTAGTTTTGGTACATAGGTTCCCACACGGGGAGATATAATTCCTTTTTACAGGAGTAAAAACGTGAGGCCTACTGTTTCTGGTCTAACAAACACCAGATTGATTAAATTGGCCTTTTTCCACCAAAATTACAACACTGGACAATGTAATGCCTTTTGCGGTATTAATTCCTTTTACAGGAGTAAAAACGTGAGGCCTACTGTTTCTGGTGTAACTAACACCAGATTGATTAAATTGGCCTTTTTTTCACCAAAATTACAACACTGGGCGATATAATGCCTTTTTGCGGTATTAATTACAAGAGGACTGCTGGTATCTCAGAACACCGGAATTTTTAAAATGCTAGTTTTGCTAGATAAATTTCCCACACTGGGAGAAATATTGCCTAAGCCTTTTTACAGTATTAATTACAACAGGAGTGCTTCTTCTGGTCTAACACCAGAATAATTTTATTATTACGGGGAAAGCTTTTTCTAATTTATATTTCTGGCACATAAAAAAAAATATATTTCTGGCTGACAGTATTGGACTTGGCTGTAGTGGCACTGGCTAGCCTAGCTGGAACAGCACATTCATGGGATTTGCTATCCAAGTGGTTTACTTTCAGTTTCACCACTGATATATTAAATATCTTTGCAGTTAGTATGGGTTAGTATGAACACACCGACTTCAGAGGAGGCTTTCTTTTCCTTCAAACACTGCAAACCAGAAGCTCTCCAACCATAGTGAGGATCCGATGATAACTTCAAATTTTTCTATTACAAAGGTACTTACAAACAGATTCTTTAAAATCACATAAAATCCCAGCGTTTTTTTGTCTTCTCGCCCGACCCGGGTTTCGCTCCCAGAGCTTCGTCAGGGGCTCACATAGAAAGTCCCCCCTCCCCCTTCTTTTTTAACCCGATCTCATTAGTCCCACACCTGCGTATATTCAACAAAATCTTCTGCTCTCCTTCCTAGCATGGAACAAGGGCAGGGCGTACCTGCTGATTAAAACCGCACTGTTATAGACCTGTGTTCACACATATATTTATATGAAAAACATTTTTTTATCTTGAAACGGCTTGCAAGTCAAAATCCACATTTAAACCGCATGGTTGCAGCGTTTTGAGTTCATAGATCCACTTGCTTTCTATTTTATTTATTTTTTCTAAAAAAACTTCCTCCTCTCCAATGGCCACTTACTAGTTCTATACCCATGAATTTTAATCCCTTTGGATTTTTTTGATGAAATTTTTTGTAGTGTGCAGAAACTCCATGGCTTTCCAACCCTTTGCTAATATTTCTTATGTGTTCTTGGATTCTGATTTTTAGGGGTCTAATGGTACGTCCTACATACTGGAGGCCGCATGGGCACTCCAGTACGTATATGACTCCTTTGCTGTTGCAGGACATCTCCCCTACCACCTCCAATTCAATCTTTTTTGTATTACTAAAAAATGTTATTTGTTTTTGTGCCTTCTCATTATTCCTCCTATTCTTACATGCACTACAAAACCCACACCAAATAAAACAATTTTTCTTTTTGCTAATCTTTTCTAATGGTATTGCACTCTGGACTAGTTTATTCTGCAGACTGGGTGCTCTTCTGTAGATAACATCTGGTTGTTCTGGGATCACAGATCCAAGTACTGGGTCATTCTTCAAGATGGACCAGTTCTTTTTAATTGCATTTTTTAACTGCCCGGAACCTTGTGTGAACTGGGTTATAAAGGAGAAACAAAAGTCAGGTGTTTTTCTCTGATTTTTTGGTGGAATTTTCTGTCCTTGAGTTTCTATATCTATAATACATTTTGTTAGTTGTTCATCACTATATCCTTTTTCCAAGAAACGTTTTTTTATCACTTCACTTTGTTCTTTAAAAACAGTGTCCTCAGTGCAGTTTCGGTGGACTCTCTGGACCTGTCCCCTAGGTATGTTTTGTAACCAAGGGGCAAAATGACAGCTGTGTGAGCCCCTGACGAAGCTCTGGGAGCGAAACCCGGGTCGGGCGAGAGGACAAAAAAACGCTGGGATTTTATTTGATTTTAAAGAATCTGTTTGTAAGTACCTTTGTAATAAAAATATTTGAAGTTATCATCGGATCCTCACTATAGTTGGAGAGCTTCTGGTTTGCAGTGTTTGAAGGAAGCCTCCTCTGAAGTCGGTGTGTTCCTGAGTTTATGCTACACCCTTTCTGCTACTGTGGGAGCGTGCCTTCTGATCGTATGAAGGGCTGAAGCTGCAGCTTCTTTTTTGATGTGCCTGAAAAATCTGCCACTTTTGTGAGTATAATCTGTGCAGAATAAAGGGTGAGGAACCTCACAGAACTTCACTATTGTGTATCTTTTACAAGTTGCAGGATATTTGAATCCAGGATATCTCGCAGACCTCGACATTTTCTGGAGGGACAGGTTAACTGCTTTTTAGGACTTTCGATTCCAACGCGCGGTCTGAATTCTGTCTTCAAAATTGTAAGAGTGTTGAATACCCACAACACACTACGGACTCGCAGCGGTTTTTTTACAGGACTGGTGATACTTTTTTCCTTTTTGGTATATCTCTAAATTTTTAGGTTGCAGATATAAGTGAGAGGAATAACATCTATAGATAGTGTTAAAGAGGTGATAAGTCATGTTGCCTAGCATAAAATTGGACATAGAAGAGTACACAAATGTATACTTATGAAAGGGAGTAAAGCCTATTCCATAAGACCTGGCTTTCTTGGTTAAATAACTAGCAAGTTTGATGAGTTAGACCGATCGTGGGAAGTACTATTTAACCATAATTCCCAAAACTTGTAAAATTTGTCTTTTTTATATAAACCTGAAGCAGCCACTCCTTCATACCAACAATTATTTTTTACGCTTTTTATTATTTTAGTATCTTTAGGAATATAGGTTGATTTCCAATGGAAAGCATTTAGTTGACGTGTTGCCATACATAGGTGGCCAAAAGTCACTCTGAGATCATAAGGAATGTTCTCAAACCTATAAAGAGAAGTGCCAGTTGTGGAGAAGGGGAAATTTTAATTGGACAGATTCTGGCAAAAATATGGAAAGATTGAAGCCACAAATAATTGACTGGAGGGCAGTCCCACCAGCAGTTGAGAAAGGTTCCTTCAGAGTGACCGCATCTCCAACAAGTTGGTGGCGTATCTAGAAAAATCTTACTTAGTTTCATTGGGTGATAGTACCACCTATATAAAAATTTCCTGGATGTCTCCAATTGAGTGATACATCTTGAGATGCCTGATATTACATCAAAAGAATGAGACCATTGCTCAGCAGAAAAGTTTACCGAGAGGTCCTGAGACCATTTGGATTTAATTTCTTGGAGAGGATCTCCAGACGGGATAATAAGGACTTCATAAGCTTTGGAGATCCCCTTCTGATTATGATTATCCTGTAATAACCATTTGGTAAAGAGAGTTGAAGAAGGGTCATTGTTATTTGGTGTGTTAGGGAGATTTAATGCTGAATTAACAATGGCATGTCTAATTTGAAGATATTTGTATAAGTCTCTTGGAGGGATACTATATGAGTCTGAAAGTTCTGAGAAGGGTTTAAGAACATTATTTATGAGTAGATCATTAAAATTATGTAAACCCTTTTCTCTCCATAGAGAGATATCGAGATTTGGGATACATGATTCCAATATTGAGGTAGGGAGATCATGTAAGGGTATATTAAATAATTGACGCTTGGTAGTGATTATCTCCCAAACGTTTAAGACAGCTTTTGTAGTTGCCAAAACACAGGTAGGTTGGGATTTAAAAAGGAGCATGGACATAAGAAGGTCTTTTAAGGAATGTCTCCCAAGGGAATGTTTTTCTATTTGGGACCATTCTTTTTGCTGGTCTTCGTGCCATAGGTGTTTTAATTGATGTAATATTGTGGCTCTGTAGTATTGGATAAGAGATGGGCAGCTTAGATCACCTTCTTTTTTTTGAAGGTAAAGAATATCTACTTTTGTTCTGTGGTATTTACCTCCCCATATAAAGTGTACAAAAGACTTTTGTAAGTCTTTAAGATACTTAATGGGGATTGGTATCGGAAGATTTCTAAAATAATATAAGATCTTGGGCAGAATATTCATCTTAATGACCGTGATATTGCGTAGCCAGGAAATACCTTGTGTTTTAAAAATTCCAAATTTGGTCTTTATCTCTTGAAATAAGGGAATAAAGTTGGAGGCAAAGGTTTCAGAAGGATGGGCCGTTAAGTTAATTCCCAAGTAAGGGAGTGATTTTTAACCCATTTAAATTGGAAAGAATGTTTAAGGGTATTAACGATTTTCGCAGGGATTGCCAGGTTCAAAATTTGGGATTTTGTAGTATTAATTTTGTAATATGCTGCTTTTAAGAAGTGTGTTAATATATTGCATGTGTGGTGTAAAGATGTAGTAGGGTTGGACAATAATAATAGGACGTCATCTGCGAAGAGGCCAATGCGGTGATCTTTATCCGAAATTGAAATGCCACTGATGTGGGGAGATGATCTAATATGATGGGCCAGTGGTTCCATTATTTAAACAAATATTAAAGGGCATAGGAGGCACCCCTGTCTGGTGCCGTTTGAGATGGGGAATAGTTGGGACTTGAAACCTGAGGAACAAACATATGCCTTAGGAGTAAAATATAAATTTTATATACCTGATAAAAGGGGACCCTTAAACCCAAATTTTAACAAAACTGACTTTAAGAAACCCCAATGAACCCTATCGAACGCCTTCTCCGCATCCAGAGAAAGGAACAGAGAAGGCGTTCGACGGGTGTGGGCAATCTCAATCAAGTCTAAAGTGTCTCGTCCCATCTGATGTCTGACAATGCCTACTTGGTCTGTGTCTATGAGATTTGGTAATATATTTGCCAGGCGGTTGGCCAATATTTTTGAAAATAATTTCAAGTCCGTGTTTAACAAGGATATGGGCCTGAAATTGGCAGGAATGTTAGGATTCTTCCCTGGTTTTGGCAGAGTGATTATTGCTTGGAGCATTTCTGTTGTGATCCCTTTATCGTGCATCATACCATGGAAACATGAAAGCAGGTGGGGAGCTAGGATATGGGAAAAGGTTTTATAATATTCATTTATGAAGCCGTCTGGGCCTGGAGAATTATTTATTTTAAGAGTAGAAATGGTGTCGAGTACTTCTTGTAATGAAATTTGCGTGTTTAGGGATGAGATTTGTTCTGGGGATAGAAGGGGAAGTGATATGTCGTTTAGAAAAGAGTTGATATCTTCTAGAGTTGGTTGGTAGGATTGTGGGTCATTTTTTAAGTTATAGAGAGAATGATAGAACTTTGCAAATTCCTCAGCAATTTTGAGAGGGTTCGTTATTTTACTTTTATTTTTATTGGTGGACCAAAGGAATGGGATTCTAGAGTTTGCCGATTTATTCTTAAGTTTGTTGTTAGTTTGATGCCCTATTACCCTGCCTGTAGAATTGTGCCCTAGACTGTCTGAGATGTCTTTCATAATTGTTTTGCATAAGTAGGTAGATGTCATGTCTAATATTGGTGATCTGTTGGAGATTATAAGAGGAGGGAAGTCGTTGGTTTGCTTTCTCCAAATCTCTGAGTTTCTTATGTAATTCCTCTAGTTTAGACATTCTTTTATTTTTCTCTTCTGAGGAGTATTTAATAAAAAGGCCTCTAATCACTGCCTTGTGGGCACACCATACTTTTGTTGGGCTAACCTCAGGGGTTGCGTTAAGGTGGAAGTAGTTTGATAGGGCTGTGGAAACCAATTCTTTATAATGTTTGTTTGATAGTAGGAGATTATTCAGTCTCCAAGGGGAGGTATGTTGGAGATTGAAAGTTTCTTGGATGGAGAGTGAAATAGGGGCATGGTCAGACCAAGTAATCAGGCCTATCCTGGAATCCGCCACCTTTTGAAGTAACCATTTATCAACCAGGAAGAAAGTTATTCTGGAGTAGGAGTTATAAGGATTGGAAAAAAAGGAGTAGTCAGATTCTGATGCATGAAGTATCCTCCAGGCATCGAATAGTTCCACCTTATGACATAGATCTTTGAGCTTATAATTGTCGTTTTTACTTAAAGGGGGTTGATTTGTAAATGTGTGGGTCCATTACCAGGTTGAAGTCTCTGCAGATGATGACAAAACCCTTCTTTATGGATGAGACGGATTCCAGAATATACCTTAGAAAACCTAGAATTAGGAGCATATAATCATGAAAGATCATGCAAATAACAATAATAAACCTTCCTATAGGGTCTGCGTCAAGAGAAAGAATTTGGAAAGCTACAGACCTTTTAACAGCTATTAATACACAGGCTGTCTGCCTCGTTTAAGTGCGTTTCTTGTACGCACAAGATGTTGCAACCCATTCTAAGTGCCTCTTTCCATAAAAATGAATGTTTAACAGGGCTATTAAGGCCCTTAGCATTTAGGGATGCTATTTGGAAAACCATAGTGAATAGAAGGAGTCTTGACAAGTATAAAAACCTGCACTAACCTAGAACTTAGCAATAAAGTACCACATGTGAGCAGTAGTAAACATAACTGAGAAATATGGTAAAATTAACTGAACCAAATTAAGTATGATCATGAAGTCTGGTTCTAAGTGAACCAATGCGGCCCCAGGTCGCTGTCAGGACAGGGGAGGAGGTGGTGGTTACCAAAATGTTGGTCTTCGGTTGTCATCATCAAATCAGTCTATGTCAGCTGAAGGTCTGGCTGGTAGTGGTGCCGATGAGCTGACCTAAAACAAAGTTTGAGAAAGGGAGAAGGACAGAAAAGAAAGAAACAAAGGAATGCCAGGGAAAACAAACAAACAAAGGTCTAAAGAAGATCCAGGATGGTATCCCTTGTATTAATGGAACCTTCTGAGATGTTTTTTCACTTTGGAGATGTTGAAGATTTTGGAGATCCGACTACTGTCCATTCGTGAGAAAGGGAATGGTGCTTCTTTTTTAGTGGACTTTTCATTCTTCTGTTTGGAGTGTCACGTGTCACAGCTTCTTTAGGGGAAGTTAGCACCGAAGTATGACCTTTGTGATAAACTATACGTTTGACCGGAAATCCCCATTTGTAAAGAATTTTTAGTTCTCTCAAAATCTGCGTGGTTTTGGTAAATTTCCTGTGTCTTGCTAGGGTGGCAGGCGATAAATCAGTGATATTTCTTGAAAACGTTCAGGAAGGTTAGGCTTTTTAGCGACTGCTTTAAGAATGTCATCTTTGATATGGTAGTAATCAATTCTTGCTATAGTGTCTCTGGGTAGAGACGCTGAGATATTTTTGGGTTTTGGAAGCCTGTGAACCATGTCTATTAACAGGTCTGAGTTGGAGGCTTGCGGTAAAAGAGCTGAGAACAGGTCTATCAGGAATTCCTGGACCTGTGAATCTTGCACTGATTCTGGAATATTCCTGAAGCGAATATTATTCCTGTATCCTAGACCTGTCTTCTATATCTGCCAGCTTGAGTTTTATGGTGGCTATGTCGTCTTCTGCTGCGTTATGAGCATCAACGAGGCCGTTATGTGCTGCTGTGAATTCCTCCATCTTCTCCTCTAAGTGAGCTGTACGGTCACCTATGGCAACAATATCTGCTTTCAGAGTAGAGAGAGCTGATTTATGGTCATTGTTGAAAGATTTATTTAAGTCAGAGAGGAGCTCTTTCATATTTTCCAGTGTGATAGGGTCAGGGTATGGAGGTTTCTCTGTGCCCACATAATCAGGGTATGTTGGTGATGAGGCAGAAGAGTGACTTGCCTTGTGACTTGTCTGATGTGCAGGATGGAGATCTGCCAGCTGGTGAGCCCTTGAGGGAGCTGTTGGTGAAGACAGCTTCATTTCGTCCATGCGCCGGTGTTTCCCGCGGGCCGGCGCCATCTTGGGAATGTGCCGGGCTAAAGAAGCTGGTGAGTTTAGCTGGAGTCCCGGGTTTTCTTTTCCCTCTCGGCATTTTGTGCATGTTCTTCAAAGTCCCTCTTGGGAATTAAGAGGTTTTGACCAGTTAGGTCTGCGATTTTGAGGTCCTTTGAGCCACTTTGAGACTGAAGTGTGCGCCAGGCCACACCCTCGTTGTTTTAAAAAAAATAAATCCTAGGTAATCAGTCCAGAATTTAGATTTTTCTCACATTTGCAAAGATACTTATTTTGTCAATTCAGCTACTTCCCTTTATTTCCAGTCATTTTCTAAAATGTTATGTATTTTTTGGACAGTATGAAAAAAAAATCTGACTTTTTTTATTAAATTCCAGAGGATTGCTTAATTAGCAATATATAGTAAAGCATTCTAAGAAGAAGAAAATTACTTGATTGTCGAATCAAATAACAATTTTCCCCACAGTGAAAGATTTCATCCTGCAATTACAGTTGTGTTCAAAATTATTCAACCCCCACTGAAATTGAGTGTTTTGGCCAGTTTGACATTGATTTTGATCATTTCAGTCATCTTGTCTACAATTAAATCAAAGAGGCACTTGTAAGTCAGACAAATATAACATAACATTTATAATGAAATAACCACAAATGTCTTTTCTGTGCTCACATCATTATCAGTTTTATTCAACCCCCAAGTGACATTTAATCTTAGTACTTAGTACAACATCCTTTTCCAGTTATAACAGCTTTTAAACGTGAAGCATAGCTTGACACAAGTGTCTTGCAGCGATCTACGGGTATCTTCGCCCATTCTTCATGCGCAAAAGCCTCCAGTTCAGTCACATTCTTAAGCTTGCGCGCTGAAACTGCTTTCTTTACGTCCCACCAGAGGTTCTCAATCGGATTTTAGTCTGGTGACTGCGATGGCCACTTCAAAATGTTCCAGCCTTTAATCTGCAACCATGCTCTAGTGGACTTGGAGGTATGCTTGGGATCATTGTCCTGTTGAAAGGTCCAACGTCTCCCAAGCCTCAGGTTTGTGACGGACTGCATCACATTTTCATCCAATCTCTCCTGGTACTGAAGAAAATTCATGGTACCTTGCACACGCTGAAGCTTCCCTCTACCTGTAGAAGCAAAACAGCCCCAAAGCATGATTGACCCCCCGCCATGCTTCACAGTAGGCAAGGTGTTCTTTTCTTCATAGGCCTTGTTCTTCCTCCTCCAAACATAGCGTTGATCCATGGGCCCAAACAGTTCTAATTTTGTTTCATCAGTCCACAGAACACTATCCCAAAACTTTTGTGGTTTGTCCACATGACTTTTGGCATACTGCAGTTGACTCTTTTTATTCTTTGGAGACAGCAAAGGGGTGCGCCTGGGAGTTCTGGCATGGAGGCCTTCATTACGCAGTGTGCGCCTTATTGTCTGAGCTGGAACTTCAGTACCCGCATCTGACAAATCTTTTTTCAGTTCCTCAGCAGTCACACGGGGACTTTTCTCCACTTTGCGCTTCAGGTAGCGCACAGCAGTCGAAGTCAGCATCTTCTTTCTGCCATGACCAGGTAGCATTTCAACAGTGCCCTTTGCCTTGAATTTGCGGATGATGCTTCCTATGGTTTCTCTTGGTATGTTTAACATCTTTGCAATCTTCTTATAGCCATTGCCCTTCCTGTGAAGAGAAAGCACCTCTTCTCTTGTCTTCCTGGACCATTCTCTTGACTTCACCATGTTTGTAAACACACCAGTAAATGTCTAGAAGGAGCTGAGTATCACAGTCATTTTAAATCTGCCTAATTGGTGCTTATTATGCTTGATTGCTGCTCCTTGACATCCACAGGTGTTTTCCATACCTGATCGAAAACACTTGAATGAACCTCTGTTCTTAAGAGTGGTAGTCTTTAAGGGGTTGAATAATTGTGTCAATGAAGAAATCACAAAAAAAAACATTTAATACTGTATTACAAAAACAATTGATGTAATTTTAGTTGCATTTGGTTCTTTAAAAAGTCCTTGTAAGATTTCATTCTAAACACAATTACAAATGTACACTAAATTCCCTAAAACCCTTTACAGCATTGGGGGTTGAATAATTTTGAACACAACTGTAGGTTATGTCATCGTTTGAATAGAATAATAAAAAAAATTCAAAACCAATCACTTTTTTTTGCTTTTTTTCTCATTTACATATCAACTTATGACATTATTAATATTGACTAGATTATCAAATCTTCATCACTTTGTTGAACATGTGCATCAATATTTCACATGAGAGTTATAGTCATCCTACAAAATGCAATCTTATTGATTGTTTTCACATAGAGATGAGGATTGCTGAATTTCTTAAAAAATTGTTTCAGACCCAAAGCAGATTGGCTCCACTTGCCCTGGAGATTGGTATACAACACTATGTATGTAGTCTCCTAGGACACACACAATGTTATGAGATTAAACAATGGATTGGGGAGGGGGGGTCAATAGTTCAAAAATCATGCCTTCACAAGGTTAAAATGCTTGCTCACCGAACACGCTATTAAGTGTTATTTTTGGGTGATTGTCGCTGACAACCTTGCCCAGTTACAGTCGGCAGGGTGACAGTCAGTGGTGTTGAACACAAATATTCTAATCACATTTTTGTGGTGAATATCGCCACTTTGAGAATTCGCGAACATCTAGAATATAGTGCTATGTATTCGTAATCGCGAATATTCTAGTTTTTTTTTTTCATTAGTACTACTGCTTCTTGCTTGTGGGCCAATAAGAAGGCAGCAACATCTTGATCAGAGCTTAGCAACATCCCTAGCAACCAATAGGACAGTTGCCTACCCCTTACTATATAGGAAACTCCCCAGCAGCAATTTCTGCAGTTTTTTTGCAGTTCTGAGAGAGACAGCAATGTCACTGCTGTGCTCTGTGCTTTGCAGACTCATCTGGATCCTTATTTAATTACATTAGATCGTTAGCTCATATATATAATACAGATAGTTAGTGGAAGACAGTCAGTGTAGGTTAGATAGTTATATAGTGTAGCTGATAGGTTCCAGTGTTTGGTGTTAGGTAGTGTGAAAGGAATTACTGTGCTGTGAAAGGGATTAGTGTCTCTGTTAGACACAGTGCTGTGATGTCACAATAATACTTAGTGCACCAATCAGTAATATCTACTCAGACCTGATAAAATGTGAAGTTGCACGTACTGCGCAAAAAAAAATGTGCATTATTAGTGCCGATTTGCGCAATCTCAAACCTAATGAGTGGAGATCGCTAATTCTAGAAATCACAAAATGTCACGAAAACAAATATTGTCTATGCCGCTCATCACTAGCCATCTGGATGTTTGCTGCTTGATGTACTTTAGCAACTGCTCACCTGTGTGGTTACTCTCGCCTAGGTCTATCAGCTTCAACATGATGCGGCAATGCTTGACTTGACACATGCGATAGAAAGGAGGGAGAGTGGGAGCAACACTATGCCCTGCTTGGGACAGCATAGTGTCCATGGAGGAGGGGGTGGAGGACGCAGATAAGTGCCTGGTGTAGGAGCCAGACCGGCACAATCGTGGAGGTGTGAAAAGGACCTGGCATTGTTGCCAGGTGAGGCTTCACTGCTGCCATAACAAACATTGACCGAATGGGCCGTGAAAGACATGTACTGTCTCTGCAGATAACAGATGTTACAGATGCTCCACTGTGGAGTGAACCTTGCGGCAGGGAGTGGCCCACATTTTCTGTCACGTAAGAGTACCAGGCAGGGATAGCTTTTTTGGGAGAAATAACACTGGCTACATATTTTCCAGCGAAGCTGAGTGCACAACATCAGATCCCTAAAGACAGCAGACTGTACTAAATGGTATGGCAGTGATTGCACCACCAGAAACTTGGCCAGGTGGTAATTAAATTATTGTACCAGTGGATTGCTGGTCAGGTAGAGTTGTTCCTGTTATCGATTGCTGAAGATAGAGTGGGAGTGGCAGAAAGAAAGGCTGACACCTTTGTTTACCCATGGCCATGGGATGGGGTAATGCCTCTTCATGTGCTTCAGTAGAGCTGTGTTGCCTAAGTTTGTATTTGGCTGCCCACGGGTTATTTTATTCTCACAGAGATTGCACAGGGCAATGCTTCTGTCTCCAGCAGCGTGGAAAAAAACTGCCAGAAGGGCGATACTTGTGCAGAGCTGGACTTAGTTCTGGAAAGTTTTTGACCTAACCCACAGTGTTGTCAGCATCACTAGATCCCAAAGTAGACATGGCCCTGGCTGTTCTTTGGGAGGTATGCTGCCTTTGCTCTTTATTGCTCTTGCTTTCAACACTGTCCATCTCCTCTGATGTTGCCTCCTCCTCAGCACCCTCATTTGGCTCCCAGGTCCTGTCCAACACACAATAGCCATTGGAGTCCTCACCCTCCCTGCTACATTTATCAGACTATGAGATATTATTGTGGCCTCGTTGGACCCCCTTTCCCTGCTCTGACTTTGCCACTGTTGCTGCCCCCGCTGCCAATAGCGTGATTATGGGTGCCAGTATTACCACCTCCAACATAGCTAAGCATGGGGTCTTCAGCCTCACTGACTGCTCTCACACAAATCATCAACAGGGAGACTCTTGACTATCTGCCGTAGGGTGTTTTTTTTTGCCACTGTTTACGAAAATGGAAGGCGTCCCACTAGGAATGGGCAGTGAAGACTGAGGGACTTCACTGAAAGCCTTCTCTGGGCCTGCAATGAGAAGAAGCAGGATGAATGGTGTGACCCCTGGCTCCACGACACGGTGTCAGACTCAGATGTCACCTGTATGTCATTCTTCTGTGACTGAGAGGAGGAGTGAGCCATCCAATCCACAATCTCATCTTCTTTCTCCTTGATGATAACATTGCACCTTTCAGAAGCCAGGGACAACTGTAGCCTGCTACTACTACTTTTGGCCGGATAGTTGATACTATTACAACCCACATTCCTTTTGTGCTCCTGAAATTTTTAGGCCTACATGTATACAGTCACACAAAGTATATAACGTTTTCAAAATATGTTTTCTGGAACTTAAAGACAGGGAGGTGCAATAAAATGTCCTTTCTTTTCCACAAACATCCTGAAGACACTGCTACTGACAATTAACTTTGGAAATTATGCAGTATCGGTGCCACTAACAAATTTGGGTATGATGTGCTCTTAAATATGCAGATTCAGAAAAAAAATCTTTCTGAAATTAAAAACACAAGTGAACATGAACTATCTGGATATTCACCAACACTGATTTCGGCCTAGTATTTCATGTTATTGCTCAGATGTGTAAACCACTACCCTCTGTATTGTAAGACACAGTTATGCTTTTTTCCCCAAAACAAAAAAAAGTTAATACATTTGAACTGTATGGATATGCACCAACACAGATTTCAGCCTACCATTTTACATCATTACTCTCTGTATTGTGAGACACACACATATATATTTTCTCAAACCCCAAACAAATAAATAAAGTTGCACTGTCTGCAGACACACCAACACAGATTTCGAACTGGTATTTCATGTTATCACTCAGTGATATAAACCACTACCCTGTGCATTCTAAGACACATGTGTATGCTATTTTCCCAAACTTAATTTTTTTTAACTGTCTGGAGAAGCATTGGCACAGATTTCGGCCTAGTATTTCACCTTATCACTCAGAGATTTAAATTGTTACTCTCTTTGTTGTAAGACACACATATATAACTATATTCCCTAACCAAATAAAATTTTTCACTGTCTGGAGATGCCCGGACACAGATTTCAAACTAGTATTTCAGGTGTTTTCATTGAGATTTCAAATGCTATCTATCCTATGGATGGTAAAACACATAGAACAAAAAAACAATACTGTTACAATGACCAAAAAAAAAATTCTTGCAGGTAGCTGTTTTTGATGTTCAGCTGCAGCTGTGTAATAAGGAAGTATTTGTGGCTAGAAGGCACTGCCTGGCACACCCAGCCTCAGTTCCTTACTTTTCACTCCTTGGCTGACAGCTTTCTCTGCGTTTCTCTATTTTACACACTTCTTATTCTTTCTAGCTTTTCCCTTCAATGTTACTCACACTAGAATAGAGACATGGGTGTGACTGTACACTATGATAGAGATGTAGGCATCATTCTTTAATTCAGCTAAGAAAGCTCCCATATACTCCAGCTCTCAGACAACATCTTATCTCCTCCAGAGCACGAAGGTTCCATCCTACCGAAGAGAACACGCCTCCTTGCTATGTCATATATGTTTTTCTGCTGTTAGTACAGACTCCATTACAAGATGACCACCATAGCTAGATGTTTATATACCACAGTTAGTAAAACAAAACAATGCACACTGCACAGATGCCAAGTGTTATCTCTTTTCATATTTTCATATTCCAGCCAATGTAACAATGCATCATGCATTAGAGGGAATACCCCTCTGATGTCTATATAAACTGCTGTACTTCCTGTAATAAATTAGAAATTACTATGACTCCAATGTGTGTCACTATTATTTTCTCCGTGCACATAATAGCCTTGGCTTACCACTAATTTGGAGCAGTAGAGCAAACATAATTCACACACTGTCCCTAAGATCGTTTTCTGTCAGACACTGTGCAGACCCATGAACCCTCATTCAAAGCCCAATATGGATTTATGTTCTACAATGGCACCTCCTTGCCTTCTGTAGCACTAATTGGCTTATCCAGGGTGTCTGTCGGCCTGTGAGCCAATCAAGGCAAATCGTTTCCCTAATTTTCTCTTAGGGTCATGTGAGCATCTTTATTCTTCCTCCCTTGTGCTTTTTTCCCACTGATATGTGCAATGAAATGGTGCCTCTTGGCATCTTCCTGGATTCATCCAAAACTAACCTGAAAGCTTTGGGTTTGTGTGCTGGCCTAAATTTTGGGAAGTTCATAATGGGCCTGTTTCATTACAAACTGATTAAGGGTACTTTCACACTAGCGTTTTGGATTCCGTTTGTGAGATCCGTTTCAGGGCTCTCACAAACGGTCCAAAACGGATCAGTTAAGCCCCAATGCATTCTGAATGGATAAGGATCCGTTCAGAATGCATCAGTTAGGCTCCGTTCCGCTTCTATTCCGTTTTGGAGGCGGACACCAAAACGCAGCATGCAGCATTTTGGTGTCCGTCTGAAGAGGCGGAGCCTAACGGATCCGTTTTTTTTTACAATGTAAGTCAATGGGGACGGATCCGTTGTCAGTGACACAATATGGTGCATTTGAAAACGGATCCGTTCCCCATTGACTTTCAATGTAAGTCAAAACGGATCCGTTTTGGACATTGTCATTTTTCTTTAAAGCTAATGCAAACGGATCCGTTCTGAACGGATACAAACGTTTGCATTAGAGGTGCGGATCCGTCTGTGCAAATAAACAGACGGATCCGCACCAACGCTAGTGTGAAAGTACCCTCACTTATCTCTATTTTCACATTAAACCTATACTAGTTTACATACTGTACATATTTATTTGAAGTAGGTGGTCAGGCACAATTCACTCTCTACTTGATTCTATAACGATATCAGCAGGCGCTAGGGTCAGTGCTAGGAAAGACTTCATTGTGCTGAAAAAACATTTACAAGTTGAGGGAAAGATTATTCAAGGTGTAGGGAAAGGATATGGATGCATCATCTACACTAACAAAGGAGAACAGGGGGCAGTAGGAGAGTGTACAGCCTGGGTAATAGGAGGGATTCTATTACACCTTGCTGCACTAATTGGGGATCCAAATTGCAGTTATACTGCTGCTTTTAGGTTGTTTGCACTATATGATACATCACTAATTCCAGCAAACCTTGCTTGTGAGTAGGGTGCAAGTTCTGCGTGAAACAGCCATTTATGGGGTGTATTAATAGGAAAGATATGTAAGTCCTATTAGCCGCTCTCCATTGATTTTACATTGTTTTACTTTTTTTGGGGCGTGTATTAATAGGAAAAAAAAGGGAAAAATATGTCATAATTGCCATTCTGCAGTGAAGTTACATTGTACTACAGCCATTTACGTGGTTTATTAACCCCTTAAGGACACGGCCCTATTTCACCTTAAGGACCAGGCCATTTTTTCAAAATCTGACCATTGTCACTTTATGTGGTGATAACTTTAAAACGCTTTTTCTTATCCAGTCCATTCTGAGATTGTTTTTTCGTCACATATTGTACTTCATGACAGTGGTAAAATGAAGTCGAAAAATTTCATTTTTATTTATAAAAAAATACCAAATTTACCAAAAATTTTGAAAAATTTGCAATTTTCCAAGTTTCAATTACTCTACTTCTATAATACATAGTAATACTGCCAAAAAAAGTTATTGATTTACATTCCCCATATGTCTACTTCATGTATCGATCATTTTGGGAATGCTATTTAATTTTTGGGGACGTTACAAGGCTTAGAAGTTTAGAAGCAAATCTTGAAATTTTTCAGAAATTTTCAAAAACCCACTTTTAGGGACCAGTTCAGGTCTGAAGTCACTTTGTGAGGCTTACATAATAGAAACCACCCAAAAATTACCCCATTCTAGAAACTACACCCCTCAAGGTATTCAAAACTGATTTTACAAACGTCATTAACCCTTTAGGTTTTCCACAAGAGTTAATGGCAAATAAAGATAAAATTTCAGAATTTCGATTTTTTGAAAAATTTTCCGTTTGAATCCATTTTTCCAGTAACAAAGCAAGGGTTAACAGCCAAACAAAACTCAATTTTTATTGCCCCGATTCTGTAGTTTTCAGAAACACCCTATATGTGGTCGTAAACTGCTGTATGGCCAAACTGCAGGGCGCAGAAGGAAAGGAGCGCCATATGGTTTTTGGAAGGCAGATTTTGCTGGACTGGATTTTTGACACCATGTCCCATTTGAAGCCCCCGATGCACCCCTAGAGTAGAAACTCCATAAAGTGACTCCATCTAAGAAACTACGCCCCTCAAGGTATTCAAAACCAGTTTTACAAACTTTGTTAACCCTTTAGGTGTTCCACAAGAGTTATTGGCAAATGGAGATGAAATTTCCGAATTTCTATTTTTGTTACCTTGTCTCAAAAAAGTGTAATATAGAGCAACCAAAAATCATGTTTACCCTAAAATAGTACCAACAAAACTGACACCTTATCCCGTAGTTTCCAAAATGGGGTCACTTTTTTGGAGTTTCTACTGTAGGGGTGCATCAGGGGGCTTCAAATGGGACATAGTGTCAAAAACCAGTCCAGCAAAATCTGCCTTCCAAAAACCATATGGCGTTCCCTTCCTTCTGTGCCCTGCCGTTTGGCCATACAGTAGTTTACGACCACATATGGGGTGTTTTTGCAAACAAGAGAATCAGGGCAATAAATATTGAGTTTTGCTTGGCTGTTAACCCTTGCTTTGTTACTGCAAAAATGGATTAAAATGGAAAATTTGCAAAAAAATAGCTGTTTTGGGACTGTTTTTATTTTTGTTATTTACATAGTTGAACTGACAGGTTAGATTGTGTGCTATTTCTATAGAGCAGGTTGTTATGGACGCGACAATACCAAATATGACTACTTTTTGGGGTTTTTGTTTCAGTTTTACATAATAAAGCCTTTTTGAAAATAATTTTTTTAGTGTCTCCACATTCTGAAAGCCATAGTTTTATTTTATTTTTTGGGCGACTGTGTTATGTAGGGGCTCATTTTTTGCGGGATGAGATGGCAGTTTGATTGGCACCATCTTGGGGTGCATATGACATTTTGGTCGCTTGCTATGACACTTTTTGTGATGTAAGGTGACAAAAATGGCTCTTGACACCGTATTTTTTATTTTTTTGCTGTGTTCAGCTGAGGGGTTAGGTCATGTGTTATTTATATAGATCAGGTTGTGACGGACGCGCGATACATAATATGTATACTTTTTATTTATTTATATAAGTTTTACACAATAATATAATTTTTAAAACAAAAAAATCATGTTTTAGTGTCTCCATAGTTTGAGAGCCATATATATTTTTTTTTTGGGCGATTGTCCTATGTAGGGGCTCATTTTTGCGGGATGAGATGGCAGTTTGATTGGCACCATCTTGGGGTGCATATGACTTTTGATCGCTTACTATTACACTTTTTGTGATGTAAGGTGACAAAAAAATGGCTTGTTTGACAACGTTTTTATTTTTTATGTTTACGGCGTTCATCTGAGGGGTTAGGTCATGTTATATTTTTATAGAGCAGGTCCTTACGGACGCGGCGATACATAATATGTATACCTTTTTTATTTATTTTGGTTTTACAAAATAATATCCTTTTGAATGAAAAAAAAACATGTTTTAGTATCTCCATAGTCTGAGAGCCATATATTTTTCAGTTTTTAGGCAATTGTCTCAGGTTGGGTATCATTTTTGCGGGAGGAGGTGACGGTTAGATTGGCACTATTTGGGGGGTCATATGATGTTTTGATCGCTTGCTATTACACTTTTTGTGATGTAAGGTGGCAAAAAAATGGCTTTTTGACAAAGTTTTTATTATTTTTTTACAGTGTTTACTTGAGGGGTTAGGTCATGTGATATTTTTATAGAGCAGATTCTTACGGACGTGTAGATACCAAATATGTCTACTTTTTAATTTTTTTTACATTTAACACTAAAAGCATTTTTGAAACAAAAAAATCATGTTTTTAGTCTGAGAGGCATAGTTTTTTATTTTTGGCCAATTGTTTTAGGTAGGGGCTCGTTTTTGCGGGATGAGATGGCGGTTTGATTGGTACTATTTTGGGAGGCAAACGCCTTTTTGATCGCTTTGTATTACACTTTTAGTGATGTAATGTGCCAAAAATGGCTTATTTACACCATTTTTGGGATTTTTTTATGGCGTTCACCTGAGGAGTTCAGTCATGTGATATTTTTATAGAGCAGGTTTTTACGGACGCGGCGATACCTAATATGTGTAGTGTATTTTATTTTTTTAGTTTTTATTCAGTGTTATGTGTTTGTTTCATTTTTACTTTTTTTCACTTTTTACATTTTTTTGACCCAGACCCACTTGGTTCTGAAAGATCCAGTGGATCTGGTGTCTGTATAATACAGTACAGTACACTATATAGTGCACTGTACTGTATTTTGTACTTTAGAAAGTCTGAATAGACCTTTAGCAGGTCTATTCAGACTTTCAGCACCATGGAGAGCAGGGCGCTTCTGAAAGCGTCCTGTCTCCATGGCAACCATCACCCCTGCCATAACTGGGCAGGGGGTGATGGATAGGGAGGAGGAGCACCCTCCCTCTTCGATCCCATCCTGTTGGGGGCTGCAAAGGCACAGCAGCCCCCGATGGGAGAGGGAGGAGCGCTCCCTCCTGTTAACCCTTCCATACCGCGGTCCGTACGGACCGCGGTACGGAAGAGGTTAAGCGGCTGGCATCTGCAGCACAGATGCCAGCCGTTTCTATCAGAGTGTCAGCAATGTGCTGACACTCTGATAGATCCACTAGACACCAGGGATAGATTACAGGGGAGGCGGGCGGGGAATCGCAATCGCGATCCCGCCCGCCGCACCGCCCGCCTCCCGCCCGCCTCGCGCCGCCCGCAACCACCCCCCCCTGCACCCCTGCAGCCACAGTATGATTGGGGGCTGCAGGGGGGGTTAAAAAAAATCAGTTTGGGGACATTAACTCTCTGATCCCCGCGGTCATAGACCGTGGGGATCAGAGATCGCAATGAAGCACTGCAAACCGCTGGTCTGAATTGACCTGCGGTTTGCAGCGATCGCCCATATGGGGGGGTCACAGGACCCCCCTGGGCATTGTAACAAGGTACCTGCTGAATGATTTCAGCAGGTACCTTGTTCCGATCACTGCCAGCTGAGCAGCAGTGATCGGAACAACTCATGACGTACCGGTACGTCATGTGTCCTTAAGGACTCGGGAAACATGCCGTACCGGTACGTCATGTGTCCCAAAGGGGTTAAAAGTAAAAGTACGTACGTCCCATTAGCTGTTCTGCGGTGAATTGGGGTGTAGTAAATCGGAAAAAGAATATGCCTTAATTGCCATTCTGCGGTGAAGTTACATTGTACTTGTTCTGTTTCAGTATCTTGCATTGTGTATTGGTATGCTTCTCTCTTCTCCTCCCCCCTCTGTTTCAGCTTCTAGTTGGTTCAGTCTAGCCACTTCCTGTTTTCCCAGTCATGCATTGCTGTTAGTGTGTGCTCTAATTCTGAGGAGAATCTAAATAGAATCTGAGGAGAATCTCCATCTTCTTTTCAAGGAGAATATTTTTGGCATAATTCTTTTACCATCTGGATTCCCTGCATATCTTGTAATACAATCTCTGGATTAAAGATTACTTGATTAACTCCTGGGTGCCTGATGCGTAAACTGTAAGTGAAGAATGTCTGATTCAACAAGTCACCTCACAGATGCGTAATTGTATAAAGCTGACATTTTGAAACGCCACAGTAAAAGAATAGTCTTAGTACTCTCCTTCTTCCGCTAAGAAAATAATATTCTCCTCCTCCAAGTAATTGACATCATCATTTGTCTCCTGTTATGCTAAAATGAGGGTAATATCTTATACTGCCCAGTACTGCAATTACTAGGATCGCAGAAGCTTCTAGCAATTTCAGTTTCATACAGGCTTTCAGCCTGTTTTCTGAGGTAAATATTGTCTGCCTGCTGTAAGCTATTAAATGACTGAACCAACACTAGAGGTCACTGTGGTGTTACAGATGGAAATGCAGGACACAGCTTAGGATTTCTAAGATCATTAAAAATGAAAGAGGCCCTTCTAACCAACAAAATGGAGGTATGCAATAATTTATCTACTTTGTGGGAAATGACTGAACAATGTATGGATGCAGCACATGGATCAGGCTATAACTAACATCAATTAAAGGCCATGTGTACAAAATTGAATAAAACCTATGATAGCTATAAGAGACTGTCTGAAAAATATTCTTCTCTGTTATCAAGTTTAAACACGAGGAATTCATCCTAGAATTAAAGACCCACACTGCAATTAACCTCTCCACGACCGCCTAACGCACGGATGCGTCCGGCGGGCAGTCGTGTTGTTCTGGGTGGACACATCCGTGCGTCATCTCGCGAGATGCGAGATTTGCTGTGAACGCGCGCACGATCACATTGGCGCTCAGCTCTGCAGTTACACTGCAGCCTGCCAGCGATGATCAATCGCTGGCAGGCCGTAGAAGTAAAATAAATTAAATCAAACAGGTATATCAGACGCTGTTTTGTTAAGTATCTGATATACCTGCTACCTGGTCCTCTGGTTGTCCCATTTGCTGGGAACGACCACCAGAGGACCAGGTAGCTCTGTAAAGTAGCACCAAGCACCACACTACACACCCCCTGTCACTTATTAACCCCTTATTAACCCCTGATCACCCCATATAGACTCTCTGATCATCCCCCTGTCATTGATCACCCCCCTGTAAGGCTTCATTTAGACGTCCATAAGTGTTTTGCGGATCCGCGGATCCTCAAAACACGGACACCGGCAATTTGCTTTCCGCATTTTGCAGATCCGCACATTGCCAGAACTATATAGAAAGTGCCTTTTCTTGCCCATAATTGCAGACAAGAATAGGACATGTTCTATATTTTTGCGGAACGGAAGTGCAGACCCGGAAGTGCGGATCTGCAATTCCGGATACGAGCGGGACAAAGTCTGTCCCCATAGAAATGAATGGGTCCGCAATTCCGTTCCGCAAACAGAATTGCGGACGTGTGAATGGGGCCTAAGGGTCCCTTATCACCGCCAGTTAGTTAGCTACTTGTTAGGTAGTTAGCGCCCAGCCCACCACACCGCAATCACTGATTTTGGCAGAGATTTTTTCATCCACATTGATCGATGCGAATGAAGAAATCTGTGCCGTTCATTTTTTCTTTCAGTCCAGGGGCTGAACGGAAAAAAAAATCTCATTAACCGTATGCTCAATATGAGGAGAATAGCAGAAACTCCTAATGCTGGCCATACATGTTATGATTGCGGAGACCCTCAAATGCAAGGGCAGTACAAACACCCCACAATTGACCCCATTTTGGAAAGAAAATACCCCAAAGGTATTCTGTGAGGGGTGTGGCGAGTTCATGTAAAATTTTTATTTTTTTTTTCTGTGAACTCGCCATGCCCCTCACGGAATAGCTTGGGGTGTCTTTTTTCCAAAATGGGGTCACATGTGGGGTATTTATATTGCTCTGGCATTTTAGGGGTCTAAAGCGTGAGAATCCGAATGCGTAAAAATGCCCTGCGGAATCCTAAAGGTACTCATTGGAATTTGGGCCACTTTTGCCCATCTTGGCTGCAAAAAAGTGGCACAAATGTGGTATCGTCGTACTAAGGAGAAGTAGGGCAATGTGTTTTGGGGTGTATTTTTATATATACCCATACTTTGTGTGAGAAATATCGCTGTAAACGACAACTTTTTAATTTTTTTTTATAGAAAGTTGTCAATTTACGGAGATATTTCTCTTACCCAGCATGGGTATATGTAAAAATACACCACAAAACACATTGCCCTACTTCTCCTGAGTACGGCGATACCACATGTGTGCCACTTTTTTGCAGCCTAGGTGAGTAAAGGGGCGTAAAGTCCAACGAGTACCTTTAGGCTTTACAGGGCTGCTCACAATTTAGCCCCGCCCAAAATGCCAGAATAGTAAACACACTCCACAAATGACCCCATTTCGGAAAGTAGACACACCAAGGTATTCACTGAGGGGCATAGTGAGTCCGTGGGAGATTTTTTATTTTTTTCCCAGAAGTTAGCAGAAATGGAAACTTTATTATTATTTTATTTTTCCTCAGAAAGTGTCATTTTCCGCTAACTTGTGAAAAAAAATGAAATGATACATGAACTCACCATGCCCCTCCGCGAATACTTTAGGGTGTCTTCTTTCTAAAATGGTGTCATTTGGGGGGTATTTATACTATCCTGACATTCTAGCACCTGAAGAAACATGACAGGTGCTTAGAAAGTCAGAGCTGCTTCAAAATGCGGAAATTCACTCTTTTGCACCATAGTTTGTAAACGCTATAACTTTTACCCAAACCAATAAATATACACTTATTGCATTTTTTTTTATCAAAGACATGTAGAACAATAAATTTTGCGAAAAATTTATATAGAAATGTATTTTTTTTTTTTTTTAATTACAACAGAAAGCGAAAAATGTCTTTTTTGCAAAAATGTCGTTACATTTTTATTAATAGCATAAAAAGTTAAAATGTCAGCAACAATGAAATATGACCAAATGAAAGCTCTATTAGTGAGAAGAAAAAGAGGTAAAATTCATTTGGGTGGTAAGTTGTATGACCGAGCAATAAACGGTGAAAGTAGTGTAGTGCAGAATTGTAAAAAGTGGTCATTAAGGGTGTTTAAGCTAGGGTGGCTGAGGCGGTTAATGATGAAAGATATAGCAGATTTATGGCAGTCAAGTCAATGCTAGAGGACAAGATATCACAACAATATGAAACTGCGCCCTTACATTCTAACCTTTCAAGGCACTCCAAGGCTTCATCCCGTTCCTCGAAATCTATTGCTCAGTCCTCATCGCTAAGGTCTCGCTCACAGCACTCTTCGCTGAGTACCTCATTGGTGTTGGCACACGCAAAAGCGGAAGCAGCGAAGGTATGTACAAGCTTACTGCATTAGAAATGAAGCAGCCATTAAGGCACAAGTCGCAGAGACACGAGCCCAATCTTAAACTAATCAATCAGCTATACAGGCTCAGGCACAAGCTATATAAGCCCAATCACAAGCTAATCAAGCAGCTATACAGGCTCAGGCGCAAGCGACAAAAGCCAAGGCCGAAGCTGAGTTGGAGGTCCTTCAGAAGAAAAGGGAAGAAGCAGCAGCCATGGCTGAACTCAGAGTTCTTGAAGAAGCTGCTGAAGAAGAAGAAGAAGCTTATCATCCTATGTCCAAGATATCTAATGACTCAGAAGGCCGTACCCTGCAATTCGTCCTAGACCAAAGTAAAGTCAATGCATTTGCACCAGAAGATTTGGGCTCTGCACGCCAGCCTGCTGAACTCATGCGAGTAGATAAAGACGCAGTTGATAACTATATAGTTGACCCCAGTCCAGTGGACATTTCTCTGTCTTTCAAACCTCTGGCACCTTACACAGTACTTCAGGCACCATTAGAGACCAAGCCACTTCAAGCTCATCAAATCACATTAAAACCTCCTGTGACTAGTTACATGGCAACCAAGACACTGGCGCCAACATTACCAGATGTGAAGCCTTCACTTACACTCAACCCAGCTGCCACTCCATTCCATCTTCCAACCCCCAAACATAGGGTATCAGATGGTGCCAATAACACCAGCAAGGGAGAAGTTCCCATCGCCATGATGCAGGAAAGAAATGACGCATCAGAAATCGCTAAGTACCTCACCCTCAGGGACCTCATCAGAACTAGCCTTACAAACTTTGATGATCGCCCAGTGAACTATAGAAGTTGGAAGGCCACCTTCAAAACAACAGTTCAAACCCTTTGTGTACCGCCTATACAAGAACTTAGATTTAATTAGATAGCTAGGTCCATGGTCGTCAAACTGTTTTAAGAGACTCAAAACCGTTCATATCTACGAACTAGTCAAAGGCCTTCGTCTTGCATGGGAAAGATTAGAGCAGACATACGGTGGCTCGGAAGTAGTTGAACGTGCCTTATTTAAATGACTATACGACTTTCCTGAATTATCCAATACAGACCGCCGAAGGTTCCAGGAATTAAGCGACCTTCTTCTTGAGTTTGAGGTCATCAAGGGAGACCCGCAGCTACCAGGTCTCAGCTTTCTTGATACCTTCCATGGTGTGGGCCTGATTGTGGCGAAATTACCCCTCAATATTCAAGACCAATGGGAGACATTAAGTTCAAAATACAAGAAGCAATATCGTGTTCCCTTTGCATCATTTTCATTCTTCTCTAAGTTCATCAAGGACTTGGCTAGAGCTAAAAATGATCCGAGCTTCAACACCTTGGGAACCAACATCTTTGGCTCTACTAAACAGAGAGACGAGACTTTCAGTCCCAGACAGGGGGTCCTAAAGTTCTAATTTCAGTAAAAAAGACAGGGGTTGTGCCCACTACTAACAATGGAAATGAAAGCCCTAAGGAACCCGATCATCATTGCCCTATCCATGATAAACCACATCCTTTAAGGAAATGCTGTGTCTTCATAGCAGAGCCTTTTGAGGAACGTAAGGAGTTCCTAAGGAGTCATATCTGCTTCAGATGCTGTGCATCCACTGAGCATTTCACCAGAGACTGTAAGGTTCCAGTCAAGTGTTCTGAATGTAATAGTGATGTACATGCATGAGAAGTATTATATGCCTTAGGCTCGGCTCCACTTTTCAGCGAGGACGAGCTACTAGAGGACAGTCAGCAGCTACTGCCCAGCCAAGATCTGGAAGAAACATCCACTGCTTCCTCTGGTAGGTGGGCAAGTAGTGATGACGAGAGTCATGTGGGAGCAGGTGTTGCGAGCAGTCATGCATCTGTCCCTGAGACCGTTGAGAGGGACATCAGTGACGTGCAGACAGTAGCGGATGATGATGATGTAGCCGATATCACTTGGGAGCCGGCTGAAGAAGGGGCTTCATCATCAGGAGAAAAGGGTGGCAGCTTGTGCGTGAGGCAGCAGCTGTACCCGCAGGGTGATAGTATGGTTGTGAGTCAGCCCAGTGGCAGCAGCGGGAGGTCGGGAGCCAAACTTACCTGGGGTAGACCACCCGCTTCGAAGCAGCCTACTGGCCTGGAAAGTAGAGGTGCAGGGGTTCACAGAGACAGTGGTAGCAGTCAGTCAGCATGAAGTGTTGGTGGGAAAATGCCATACTCGGCGGTGTGGCAATTTTTGTTAGGCGGTGAACATAGCCATTTGCAGAATTTGTGGGCAGTAGATGAAGCGTGGCCAGGGTGCCAATGTTGGCACCAGGGGCGTAACTATAGGGGGTGCAGAGGTAGCAGTCGCTACTGGGCCCAGGAGCCTGAAGGGGGGCCCAAAGATCCTTGTGCCGCATAAGAAGACACACAAAGCACTGAGGGAAGGGGGGCCCAAGCTGAACTCTTGCACCAGGGCCCATGAGCCTTTAGCTACGCCCCTGGTTGGCACCACTGCCCTGCGTCAACACATGCATCGTCACCATCATGTGGCCTGGGAGAACTGTGGCTCCGATACTGTGGTCCAGCCTGCCGCAGCAACCGCTGCATCACTCAGTGGCATGCACCCAATTTCATGCAGTCAAGGCTCTAACACCTCAGCCAAAGGGAGCTGTCTGTCATTCCCATCATCTTCTAGTCCTGATGTTCCTGCTCCTCCTACTCCTTGTCTTTCATTCTGTCAGCAATCCATCACCAAAGCGATTGCCAAAAGACAACAGTATGCGTGCAGACATCTAATGGCACAGAAACTAAACGTGCACCTGGCCAAGTTGCTGCTGATGCAGTCCCTCCCTTCCCAAGTGGTGGACTCTGCACCTTTCAGAGAACTGATCGCTTTTGCCGAGCCAAGGTGGAGAGTCCCAAGCCGTCATTTATTTGTAAAAAAAGGCAGTACCAGCCCTGCACACACGTAGAACACAAGGTGTGCCAGTACTTGAGCCTGTCGGCGTTGGCCAAAGTGCAAGGCAGCGCTGATGTGTAGAGCTGTAACTATGGTCAAGGACAAAATATGTACTTTATGACCCACTGGGTAAATGTGGTTCCTGCCCAGTCACCGGCAACTTGGCCATGTGACGCTGCTTCTGCCTCCACATTCTCACGCCGTGTTCAAATATGTTCAATCTGGTTGTAAGGCGGTTCCTGAAGTCTTCACCCCATCTGCAACACATCCTGAAAATGGCCAACAAACTTTGCATGTACTTAAGCCACTAATACAACGCAAAGCACATCCTCCTTCAGATGCAGCGGCAGATTGGCACTCCCCAACATAAGCTGATATGCGATGTTTTCACCCGTTGGAATTCCACCCTCCATATGTTGGACCGACTATACGAACAAAGGCCATAAACAGTTTCTTGATGATACAGGCAGACACAGGTACTCCCCTGTGTAACTTTGATGTTAGCCAGTAGCAGATCATGCTTGACACTTGCCATTTGCTCGGGCACTTTGAGGAGGCCACTTTATTTTTCAGTTGCCAGGACTACGGGGTGAACAGCGTCATTCCACTGATTCATGTCCTGGAACAGATGCTGCTAAATATGGCTGGCCAGGGGACAGAAGACATGGCGACTATATCTCAAGGCAACATGAGCCCTGTGGGGGCTGAACTAGAGGAGGAGGAGCACAAGCAATGCATAGAGAAATGGCTGGTTTTTCTACACAGGTGACAGGAGAGGTAGAGCAGGAGCAGCTGGAGGAGCTACAAGGTGATGAGAAAGACGAGGCAGATGACCCAGACACAAAGTGGCAGTATGCAGTGGAGATGGAGGCAGGAAGTTCCCTCGAGTCACTTGCGCAAATGGCCTGATGCATGCTCAGTTGCTTGCGTAGTGACAGCCGAATTGTCACCATTCGGCAGAGGGATGACTACTGGCTCTCCACCATGTTAGACCCTCGCAACTAGTGTTGAGCGAACAGTTCGAGCATAGTTCGGGTTCGTACAGAATTTTGGGGTGTTCGGGACACGGACCCGAACATTTTTTAAAAAGTTCGGGTTCGTTTTTCGGACCGCTTTCTGAAGGGCTGCACAGCAGCCAATCAGCTAGCGTTTTACTTCTTGCCCTAAGAAGCCATCACAGCCATGCCTACTAATGGCATGGCTGTGATTGTCCAAGTGCAGCATGTGACCCAGCCTCTATTTAAGCAGGAGTCACGTAGCGCTGTACGTCACTCTGCTCTGATTAGTGTAGGGAGAGGACGTAGCTTCTGTCAGGGCAAGATTAGGCAGGGAAAAGTCAGCAAAAACTCCTAATGAAATGATTGATCTACAGGTGTGAATCATTCAACTTCTGCTAGTTAATTGCTCACTGTTTTTTTTGCTGCACAGAGCGTTTTTTCTATCACTTTTTTCTGGGGTGAGCGGCAGCCATTTTGTGTCTTGTGGTGCACCAGCACAAGCGGCCACTAAGTCCATAAATCCATCAATACTAGTTTTTTTTTTTTGCTATATCCTACATCAGGGGCTTGGCTGTGCTTATTGTCACCCCTAGAAACTCAGGATAGAAATTTCTATATTTTATTAAGGGGTTAAATTCAATTGCCAAAATAGCAATCCCCTAAATCTGGTGTCCCAGCTGTGGCTAGCCAAGTGTAATACTGTCAAGCAAAGGATAGATTTTGTTCTGGGGTGAAATTCAATTGCCAAAATAGCAATACCATATATCAGTGGTTTCAGTTGTGGCTAGCCAAGCCAAATAGTGTCCGGCAAAGGGTATATTTTGTTATGGGGTGAAATTCAATTGCCAAAATAGCAATACCCTGAATCTGGTGTTCCAGCTATTGCATGACTAGTTGAAATCTGTCCGTAACAGGGTATATTTTTTTTCTGTAGATATTAGATAAATACTGGGCACTCCAGGGATATAGGGATAATAATAGGTTCTACTTTATTGATAAATCCACTCATTAAAAACAATCACATAAAAATACCATAGACAATTAATGAATAGATAAACTCATTAAATGACCTAGCAACACCGCTGATAGTTCTACACCGTTGCGGACCCAACTCCTAATTCATCCTCCTTGTACTGCCGAAACTAATCAAATAATGTCGCTACCCCAGGTGGGTGCAAATTATGTGATAAAATCAATAAATAATTCATAAATAATTAATATCCAGGATGGGGAAAAAAAACTAATCTTGACCAGTAATGTGCAATAATAAAGTACAAATATAATAAGGTGTCGATAGAAGATTGTGCAAAATAGCTCACAGCAGCAAAAAAAACATATAACACATACGGTGAATATATAAATGAATGTGTGTAAATTTGACCTCAAAATTCAGTGTAGCAACAGTTTCAACATTAGCGGTGCCAAAATGTCCACAATGTGCACTGATAGAGTCACTGGATTGAATCCCAAGTCAACCGTGTGCCAATATTAGTCACACAGAGACCCGCATATAGAGTCGGTAGGGTGCCGATGTCCCAATAAAAAATGGTCCTTTGTGCAACAATACTCCACAATTAATGACAAAAAGTCTGAGGTGTTTAGCGGCATCCCGCTATGACTGAGCACCAGCGGCGTCCCGCTGGAAAATTCTGAGACACGTGTCTCTCCTACCTTACTCTACCGGCTCTCAGAGGAACGCTCTTATCGCAATATGGTGGTGCGGCTCTAGACTAGAAAGATCCTCCGTCCTGTCTTTACAAGCCACAAACCACATTATTTGAATACAGATTATTAAAAAATTTAATTTTTTTATTTATTTAGATTTTTTTCTACAAAATTGTATAAATAAATGTCCAGAAAAACAGATAATATGCCGTTGGCAAGGTAATAATGTCAATACTATCCTATCCACAACATTGTTCTATCTTGCTTGGAGGATAATAGAACTTCCCGCATCAGGAAGATAATTGCGGGGGTCCCCCGTCAGAGGCGAGCCCGCCAAGAACCCGACTCACTTAATTGGGCCCGTCTCTGACCGGGGACCCCCACCATCCCCTACAAAAAGCCGAAAAGCTCAAATTCAGCGTTTAGCCCCCCCTGCAACCATTGTGTCTAGTTCAAAAATGAATTGTGTCTCTCGTCTGGACATCTTATAAATATGGTTCCCCCCTCTCCAATCCAAATTTTAAGCCTGTAGGGTTGCTGTTATGTATCCTTTTGAAGTGATTGGAGAGGGAATGTGTCTCTAGACCTTTTCTAATGTTGGCCACATGTTCTGCAATCCTCTTTTGTAAAACTCTCTTAGTCCTCCCTATATATTGTAATTTACAAGGACATTCTATCATGTAAATTACATTCTCAGATGTACATGACAGATATTCCTTTATCTCGTGTTTACAGCCATTTAATGTTGAAATTATCTCGCTTGTTCTGCGTGGGAAGGACGTAATCTTGCAATTGCGGCAACGGCCACATTTATAAAAGCCACACAATTGACCCCAATCTTAAAAGGTAAAACAATTTTCTCCCTCTTTCCTGACCGTTGGGGCTATGGTGAACGTAATAAGTGGTCTTGATGGGATACTAGGTCCTATTATCTTGTCCCTCTTAATCAGATGCCAATGTTTGGTTACAATGTTCTTAATCAATCTGTAATCACTGCTGAATGGAAGGATCATTCGGACATGGTCATCCTCCTAAACTATGTGTCCCTCCTCTTTCTTCTCAAGGTAGTCGGGTTCTTGGCGGGCTCGCCTCTGACGGGGGACCCCCGCAATTATCTTCCTGCTACGGGAAGTTCTATTATCCTCCAAGCAAGATAGAACAATGTTGTGGATAGGATATTATTGACATTATTACCTTGCCAACGGCATATTATCTGTTTTTCTGGACATTTATTTATACAATTTTTTAGAAAAAAATCAAAATAAATAATTTTTTTTTTTTTTTTTTATACTCCGTATTCAAATAATGTGGTTTGAGCATGAGTCGACATTAATAAAAGACCATGGATACAATTATTAACCATAATGGAAGGATAACATATGTCCCTTTTTGGAGAGATTTATGTGTTTTTTTTTTTTTTATTCTTATCCAGAGGACAAACAGATCCACTCCTCTGATCCACACCATATATTACATGAAAGAAGAATCCACATCCTGGAATTGTACTCCAAGTTTTGGAAATATGAGTCAATTTATTTAAGAGGGTCCACTACAGGGGTCAGATTACCACTGAGGAAGGGGACACTAGCCCCGAAACGCGTCTGGTCGGACCCCTGAGGGACATGTCCAAGTGAAAGAGTGAACGCCACTACCAACCCAAATTCAGATTGCGCAAGTACTGACTAGCTGGAACAGAACAGGCGGCCTGGACTAGAGGTCACGGTCGGGCAGCCTGTTTCCAGTAGCGCACGAGGGAGAAGGACGGCTTGTAAAGACAGGACGGAGGATCTTTCTAGTCTAGAGCCGCACCACCATATTGCGATAAGAGTGTTCCTCTGAGAGCTGGCAGAGTAAGGTCGGAGAGTCACGTGTCTCAGAATTTTCCAGCGGGACGCCGCTGGTGCTCAGTCATAGCGGGACGCCGCTAAACACCTCAGAGTTTCTGTCATTAATTGTGGATCAGAGGAGTATTGTTGCACAAAGGACAATTTTTTATTGGGACATCAGCACCACAGACTCTATATGCGGGTCTCTGTGTGACTAATCTTGGCACACGGTTGACTTGGGATTCAATCCAGTGACTTTATCAGTGCACATTGTGGACATTTTGGCACCGCTAATGTTGGGAATGTTGCTACACTGAATTTTGAGGTCACATTTACACACATTTATTTATATCTTCACCTATGTTATATGTTTTTTTTTGCTGCTGTGAGCTATTTTGCCCAATCTTCTATCGATACCTTATTATATTTGCACTTTATTATTGCACATTACTGGTCAAGATTTGTTTTTTTTTCCCCCATCCTGGATATTAATTATTTATGAATTATTTATTGATTTTATCACATAATTTGCACCCACCTGGGGTAGCGACATTATTTGATTAGTTTCGGCAGTACAAGGAGGATGAATTAGGAGTTGGGTCCGCAACGGTGTAGAACTATCAGCGGTGTTGCTAGGTCATTTAATGAGTTTATCTATTCATTAATTGTCTATGGTATTTTTATGTGGTTGTTTTTAACGAGTGGATTTATCAATAAAGTAGAACCTATTATTATCCCTATATCCATGGAGTGCCCAGTATTTATCTAATATCTCTAGTTCTTTTGTTGGGTGGTGAGGGTGTTACCACCCTGCTGTGAGCACCCGGGTGGTTCTCTTGTGAAGTCCTGTGCGTCACCCTGTTTTACAATATTTTTTTCTGTGGTGAAATTCAATTGCCAAAATAGCAATCCCCCAAATCTGGTGTTCCAGCAGTGGCTGGCCAAGTTTAATAGTGTACGGGAAAGGATATATTTTTGTATGGGGTGACATTCAATTGCCAAAATAGCAATACCGTAAATCTGGTGTCCCAGCAGTGGCTGGACAAGTTTCATATTGTCCATCATAGGTTATATTATTTTCTACGGTGAAATTCAATTACAAAAATAGAAATACAGTAAAACTGTTGTTCCAGCTGTTGCAGGCTTCGTTTAAATCTGTCCGTAAAAGGGTATATTTTTTTTCTGGGGTGAAATTTAATTGCCAAAATAGCAATACGCTGAATCTGGTGTTCCAGCTGTTGCAGGCATAGTTTAAATATGTCCGTAACGGAGTATATTTTTTTCTGGGGTGACATTTAATGGCCAAAATAGCAATACCATAAATCAGTGGTTTCAGCTGCGCTGGCCAAGTTTAATAGTGTCCTGCAAAGGATATACTTTGTTCTGGGATAACATTCAATTGCCAAAATAGCAATACCGTAAATCTGGTGTCCCAGCAGTGGCTGGGCAAGTTTCAAAGTGTCCGTCATAGGATATATTATTTTCTGCGGGAGAATTCAGTTGCAAAAATAGAAATACAGTAAAACTGTTGTTCCAGCTGTTGCAGGCTTCGTTTAAATCTGTCCGTAACAGGGTATATTTTTTTGTCTGGGGAGAAATTTAATTGCCAAAATAGCAATACCATAAATCAGTGGTTTCAGCTGTGGCTAGCCAAGTTTAATAGTGTCCTGCAAAGGGTATATTTTGTTCTTGGGTGAAATTCAATTGCCAAAATAGCAATACCGTAAATCTGGTGTCCCAGCAGTGGCTGGCCAAGTTTAATAGTGTATGGCAAAGGATATATTTTTTTATGGGGTGACATTCAATTGCTAAAATAGCAATACCGTAAATCTGGTGTCCCAGCAGTGGCTGGACAAGTTTCATATTGTCCATCATAGGTTATATTATTTTCTGCGGTGAAATTTATTTGCAAAAATAGAAATACAGTAAAACTGTTGTTCCAGCTGTTGCAGGCTTCGCTTAAATCTGTCCGTAAAAGGGTGTATTTTTTCTGGGGTGACATTAATTGCCAAAATAGCAATACCATAAATCAGTGGTTTCAGCTGTGGCTGGCCAAGTTTAATAGTGTCCTATATGCTTATATATCTAGGCTTATATGTTGTTCAATCATTTGTTGTCTTGGTGGGAGATATTAAATTCATTTTACGGTCTAATGACCGCCCCATTGTCTGGGTGTCAGTGGCCTATATTTCGTTTAATTGCTTGCTGCCTGGGTTAGAGACATTAAACTCTTTTTACTGTCAAATTGCCTCTCCTCTGTCTGGGTGTCAGGGGCCTACATAAATGATAATGACCTGTTCCATTGCAGGTTGACCTGAGGCCTGTGTTGCTGTTACGGAGCCGCTCTCCTCTTTGCGGGTGATATGGTCCTGAGTCTGTGAATGAGGCCTGTGGCACTGCAGGCAGACATGAATCCTTTTTGGCTGTGATGAGAACATCAACTCCCATAGCATTCCCACCTGATGCCACCCCAACCTCCTATTCCACCTCCTCCTAATCCAAGTTGCCAATTGATATTGGTTAATTTTTATTTATTTTATTTTAAGTCATTTCCCTATCCACATTTGTTTGCAGGGGATTTACCTACATTTTGCTGCCCTTTGCAGCCCTCTTGCCCTTTCCTGGGCTATTTTACAGCCTTTTTAGTGCCCAAAAGTTCGGGTCCCCATTGACTTCAATGGGGTTCGGGTTCGGGGTGAAGTTTGGGTCGAGTTCGAATCCCGAACCCGAACATTTTCGGGAAGTTCGACTGAACTTCTCGAACCCGAACATCCAGGTGTTCGCTCAACTCTACAGCTTGGATGTCCCTTAGATGTGCCTTCTGCACACCCGGTCAACAGGATACTTTTCCCTTGAGTTGCACCAGAAGTCATTTGATTTGATTGCGGTTCCTCAAATCACTTCATAACTGGATACTTTTCAACTTGACCTGGATCTTCAGAGACTATTCAGGACTATTCGCCTTAAAGTTTATTTAGCTACAAGTCCCATTACTGACAAGGAGACCACACTACCTACATCACAAATCTCAATTTGAGAACTAGGCCTATGTAATAAAAGCTATTTTATGCCTCCCAAGAATAAACCAGCCATTGAGACATTTATCAAACTTGTACAATGGGACATAACACATAACACATTTCAGAAAGGAACTGGCGAGGGGGAAATATAAATTTGAACATATTCTGGACAATACACAGAGACAAGCCCTCTTCTGTTTATTAAAGACGAGAGATCTGGTCATAAAACTGGCAGACATGGGTGGGGCTATTGTAATTAGTGACAAACACAACTATATCAAAGAGGTACCCAGCCAACTGAATGACCACACAGACTATTCCAGACTACCTAAAGACCCGAAAATACAAATTATAGACAAGATACAGAAAGTAGTTAACCACTACCACGAATTAAAAGTCATAGATGACTACACAGTCACCTTTCTAACCAAACCCCTCCATACCTACAGTATATTTTATGTTCTGCCAAAAATACACAAAGACCTAACCCCCCCCCCCCCCCGGGACATCCAATAGTGGTCTCGACTAACTCGATTCTCTCCCCATTAGCCATACTTCTAGAGAACATCCTGACTCTAATCATTAAGGAGACAATATCCTTTCTATTGGATTCTTCGTCCTTTCTGAATATACTAAGCAATCTACCCCCCTCCCACCCAATTCAATACTGGTGACCTGGGACGTGGTGAGTCTTTACACATCAATCCAAGACCACAAAGGCCTGACTGCCTGCTGTCCACTGACATGGAACCAATGGGCATAAATTTCCACATGGAACTCCTTGAACTGATCCTCACCAGCAACTTTTTCCTATTCCACAATTAGTTTTTCCTCTAGCGACAAGGGACCACAATGGGATCTAACGCAGCGACTCTTTATGCAAATTGTTCATGGCCCACTTCGAAGATTCCTTTATTTACCCAGACTCCCATTTCAAAAGACAAGTCATCTTGTGGAAACGGTATATTGATGACCTATTTTGCATAATGGAGGGCACATTAGATTCCCCACTGGACTTCCACACTTTCTTGAACTCCATCTACCCAGAACTCCAGTTCACGATCTACCATGACCCAAACACCATCAATTTTTTAGACACCATGGTAACCAAAGAACCATCAGGCATTCTGACAACTGACCTGTACAAGAAACCCACAGACCGCAACAACCTTTTACATTTCTCCAGCTTCCACCCTTATAACACGAAAAAGTCGCTTCCATACTCACAAGTGAAGCGGGTATGTCGGATCTTGAAGACTGACACCCTACGACAAACAAGACTATCAGAAATGGAACTACGTTTTTCGGAAAGGGGCTACCCTTTATGTCTTCCTCCAAAATTCCGTAACACCACGTACCCCCAAATCCATACGCAAAACTGCACAGATCCCGTTCGTACATACCTTTCACCCAAGCACAAATAAGATTTTATATAGCATCAGGAATCATTGGTCAATTTTACAAAAAGCATACCCCGAGATAACAGAATTCAAGAACCCTGTACTCTTGTACACCCGTCGCCCCAAGAATCTCCAAGACCTACTAGTCAAAGCTGACATTGGATCAGCCAAAATTGCCCCCAGACAGACTTTTCTCAAAAAAAAAAAAAAAAAGAGGCACCTTTCCCTGCGTGCATTGCATGCAATGTTCCAATTTCATAAAAGGATGACAATTTTATCACCCTCAATCAGGAAAAAGCTTTCCGATTTAAGTTTTTTTTATATGCGACTCCTCATTTTGAATCTACCTATTGAAGTGTCCCTGTGGCAAGGTGTACGTGGGAGAGATAACACAGTAAATCCGTGAGCGAATATGCCAACACAAGTCCAACATTAGGTAAAAAAACTGTTATTACCTGTACCAGCACACTTTAATTCGGCAGAACATTCTCTCTCAACTAAAGTACCAAGTTATTGAAAATGTAACACCTAACAAAAGAGGCGGCGATAGAATCAGACATCTCAAAACCAGGGAAGCTTTCTGGATACATTAATTGAATAGCCTGGAAAACAGGGGGTTAAATACATAGTACGAGATCCAGAATTTGTTGTAAGTGGGATAGTGTTTGACGTCAACAGATAAGGTTAACATCATCCGGAACTGATATGGATTAATGTATATGAGAACCATCACTTGCCAACCTTTGATCCTTCTCTTTTCCTTTATTCCAGATTTAATTATGAAACCCTGGTGCCTCCTGAAGTATCCTGCAAAGGATATACTGTATTTTGTTCTGGGGTGACATTCAATTGCCAAAATAGCAATACCGTAAATCTGGTGTCGCAGCAGTGGCTGGCCAAGTTTAATAGTGTCCGGCAAAGGATAGATTTTGTTCTGGGATAAAATTCATTTGCCAATATAGCAATACCCTGAATCTGGTGTTCCAGCTGTTGCAGGCCAAATGTTAATCAGTACGTAAAAAGGTTCATTACACTCAAGGTGTATATGTAAGTGCTGAGAGGGTCTTCCTCAATAACTTCACATGCAACTGTGCATCTCTCATTGTATTTCTCTCCGCTAAAGGGTATATTACACAAAGTGTTAAAATACAATTGCTGAAGGCATAATTCTACATATTTATTCACACACTACTATACATCTCCAAGTGTAAATCTGTCCATAAAAGGATACCTTTCATCCAGGGCCTAAATACTAGCCCTAAAAGAGATATTCCCCTAAATCAGTGGTTACTGCTGTGTCTGGATTAGTGTAATACGGTACATAAAAAAATAGGCAGATAGTGTTAGGTGCCTGTAAAAAAAAGGCCTGAATTTGAAATCAATACATTGGGCCAAATATTTTTCTTCTTATTGTGGTGCTTGGTGAACGGTAACAATGAGGAAAACATCTAGTACGGGACGCAGACGCGGTCGTGGTGGTGTTAGTAGACCCTCTGGTGCTGGAAGAGGACGCCAGAATTTACCGCGATATTTAGTGGGGCCCAATGCCGTTCTAAGGATGGTAAGGCCTGAGCAGGTACAGGCGCTAGTCAATTGGCTGGCCGACAGTGGATCCAGCACGTTCACAACATTATCTCCCACCCAGTCTTCTGCAGAAAGCGCACAGATGGCGCCTGAAAACCAAGCCCATCAGTCTGTCACATCACCCCCATGCATATCAGGGAAACTGTCTGAGACTCAAGTTATGCAGCAGTCTCTTATGCTGTTTAATGACTCTGCTGGCAGGGTTTCCCAAGGGAATCCACCTAGCCCTTCCCCAGTGGTGGAAGACATAGAATGCACTGATGCACAACCACTTATGTTTCCTGATGATGAGGACATGGGAATACCACCTCATCGGAGTCCGCACGTCTCTGATGATGACGAAACACAGGTGCCAACTGCTGCGTCTTTCTGCAGGCTGGGGCCCAGGTGGAGAGTTCTTTGGCGCACGTCCTTCCGTCGCCAAGGATCGCAGGGCATCATTCTTTGCCTCCTGTAGCCGCCTCCTCCTACTCGTTTCCTCCTCCTCTGCTTCCACCAGCTCATCAGCCACACACCTTCACCACCAACTTCAGCACATCCCAGGGAAAACGTCAGCAGGCCATTCTGAAACTCATATGTTTGGGGGACACACTGTGCAGGAGTTGTGGCGGGGTATTGAACAACAGACCAACGAGTGGTTTCTGCCGGTGGGCCTCAAGCCCGGCCTGGTGGTGTGCGATAATGGGTGAAATCTCGCCGCAGATCTGGGACTAGCCGGCTTGACGCACATCCCTTGCCTGGCGCATGTGCTGAATTTGGTGGTGCAGAACTTCATTCACAACCACCCCGACATGCCAGAACTGCTGCATAAAGTGCGGGCCGTCTGTGCGTGCTTCCGACGTTCACATCCTGCCGCTGCTCGCCTGTCAGCGCTACAGCGTAACTTTGGCCTTCCCGCTCACCGCCTCATATGCGAAGGGCCCACCAGGTGGAACTCCACCTTGCACATGCTGGCCAGACTGTGCGAGCAGCAGCAGGCGATAGTGAAGTTTCAGCTTCAGCACACACGGGTGAGTCGCTCGGCGGAACAGCACCACTTCACCACCAATGACTGGGCCTCCATGCAAGACCTGTGTGCCCTGTTTCGCTGTTTCGAGTACTTCACCAACATGGCCAGTGGCGATGACACCGTTATCAGAATTACAATACCACTTCTATGTCTCCTTGAGAAAACACTTAGGGTGATGATGGAAGAGGAGGTGGCCCAGGAGGAGCAGGAGGATGAGGGGTCATATTTATTACTTTCAGGCCAGTCTGTTAGAAGTTCCTCAGAGGGAGGTTTTTTGCAACTGCAGAGTGCAGGTACAAATGTGGCCAGCCATGGCCCACTACTGGAGGACGAGGAGAATGAGGAAGAGGTGGAGGAGGATGAAGCAGGTTCACAGCGGGGTGGCACCCAACACAGCTCAGGCCCATCACTGGTGCGTGGCTGGGGGGATACGGCGGACGATGACGATACGCCTCCCACAGAGGACAGCTTGTCCTTACATCCGGGCAGCCTGGCACACATGAGCGACTACATGCTCAAGTGCCTGCGCAACGACAGAGGAGTTGCCCACATTTTAACGTGTGCGGACTACTTGGTTGTGCCCACCTTACTTCCTGCACTGGAGCGTGATAGGAAGATGCACGAGTACAAGCGCACGCTGGTAGACGTGCTCCTGAGATCATTCCCAAATGTCACAGGGGAACAGGTGGAAGCCCAAGGGAAAGGCAGAGGAAGAGCAAGAGGTCGCCAACGCAGCTGTGTCACGGCCAGCTCCTCTGAGGGTAGGGTTAGCATGGCAGAAATGTGGAAAAGTTTTGTCTCCACGCCACAGCTAACAGCACCACCACCTGATACAGAACATGTTAGCAGGAGGCAGCATTTCATTAGCATGGTCTGCACACCCCTCCACAAACATTACTGATGGTTTGGCCCCATTCAACTTCTGGGTCTCCAAATTGTCCACGTGGCCAGAGTTTGCCTTTTATGCCTTGGAGGTGCTGGCCTGCCCGGCGTCCAGCGTTTTGTCTGAACGTGTATTCAGCACGGCAGCCAACGTGGACAAGCTGACGTTCATAAAAATGAAACAGACATGGATCCCACAGGACCCGTCCTTCCCTTGTGCAGAAAAGACATTTATAACTGCCTCCCCCTCAACCATGTATTCTTGTACTCCGGGGCACTTCTTTATTGAATCCTCATTTTTTTAACTTTACCATGATCTTAAGGTGCAACCCAAAGTTGAATGAACCTCTCCACAATCCGGGCGCCTGGAACTAAATGACTGAAAGTGGCCTGTTGCAATGGTGGGTGACATGAAGCCTGAACCTCTGCCATGCAACCTCTCTCCTCTGTCTGGGTGCCGTGGGCTAAATAACTGAAAGTGGCCTTCTCCAGTGGTGGGTGATGTGACGCCTTATTCTCTGCTATGGGACCTCTCTCCTCTGCCTGGGTGCTGGGGTCTAAATAACTGAAAGTGGCCTTCTCCAGTGGTGGGTGATATGACGCATGCTTCTCTGCTGTGGGACCTCTCTCCTCTGTCTGGGTGCTGGTGCTTAAATAACTAAAATTTACCTTCTCCAGTGGTGGGTGATATGACGCCTTATTCTCTGCTATGGGAGCTCTCTCCTCTGTCTGGGTGCTGGGGCCGAAATAACAGAAAGTGACCTTCTCTATTGGTGGGTGACTTGAAGCCTGATTCTCTGCAGTGTGACCTCTTTCCAATTTATATTGGATAATTTTTTTTATTTTTTATATTTTTATTCATTTCCCTATCCAAATTTGTTTGCAGGGCGTTTACCTACATTTTTCTGCCCTTTGTAGCCCTCTTTGCCCTTTCCTGGACTATTTTACAGCCTTTTTAGTGCCCAAAAGTTTGGGTCCCCATTGACTTCAATGGGGTTGGGGTTCGGGTTCGGGATGAAGTTCGAGTCGAGTTCGGATCCCGAACCCGAACATTTTCGGGATGTTCAGCCGAACTTCTCGAACCCAAACATCCAGGTGTTCGCTCAACTCTACTCGCTACCAGTCCAAAATGGGTGCCTTTTTTACACCAGTTGAGAGGGAGGACAAATTGAACTACTATCGAGACATCCTATGTAGTCAGTTGGCCGCTGCCTATGTGCACCATTGCCCATCCTCACGCAGGTTTGACTGGGGGGCCTCTCTGCAGTTACGTTCCACTGCAATGGCTGCTGGGGGGAAAGGGGGGGCAGGAGCAATACAAGCTCCATCAGCAGAAACATAAGTCTGGAGTCACTGATGAGCAGTTTTCTTCACCCACCTACTGAAGAAACTACTCACCAGCAGCAGCAGCTAGACATAGAGCAGAACCTGAACCAGCAGGTTGTGGCATATTTGGAGTACACCCTGCCACCCCACACCAAAGATCCCCTGGACTACAAGGAAGCCAAACTCAATTTGTGGCTGCAACTGGCTGAACTGTTACGGCCAGCAGTGTGGCATCAGAGCGGATGTTTAGTGCAGCGGGGGCCATAGATACCCCAAGAAGAACTCGCCTCTCCACCCAAAATATGGAGAAACTGACCTTTGCGAAGGTGGATCAGCCAGGATTTTCAAACATTAGTGCCTGATCCATCAGACGAGATCATTCATGGTACCACACTAACACTTTGACAAAAGAGACATGTTTCTTCTGGCTACCTGCTTTAGCTTCTATTCTGATGCTGCAACCGCCTGATGCCACACCTGCTGCCAGGTGCTCCTACTGCCACCCACCATTGCTGGTTCTGGTATTGCCCACCACCTCCCCACTATGCCACTGAGCCACTCTGTGGTCTCCTCATGCTACTGCTACCTTACCACTCTGTGGTCTCCTCATGCTGCTGCCACATCACCACTCTGTGGTATCTTTATGCTGCTGCCACATCACCACCATGTCACTGGGCCTCTTTGTGGTCTTCTCATGCTGCTGCCACCTCAAAACTATGTCATTGGGACACTCTGTGGTCTCCTCATGCTGCTCTTACCTTACCACTCTGTCACTGGGCCATTCTGTGGACTTCTCATGCTGTTCCCACCCTCCCCGCCCCATGACTGGGCCACAATTTTTCCTTTTTGGACTGATTGACATCATTTATTGGACCCTTCTTCTGATCTGTCAGAAGGAAGGAAAAATGAGACGCACAACAGATACGGTCTATGTAGCAGCTGTAAGGCCTATATGACATGCTCCCTATTTTGCATCAGAATTGGCTTATGATTTGTTAGCCAAAAGCAGGAGTGGGTTGAAAACACAGAAGTCATCCACAAATTCCGTTCACATGTCATGTCTTTTTTGGATCCACACATGTTTTATTTTTCTTTAGCAATACTGATGGATTATTGACCAAATGCTGACCGAGTGAAGGCAGATGCTCAACAGGCAGGATCTATTTTTTGGGGGTGATTGTTCTGACGTATCAGAGAAAGGGCAAAATAATCTGTGACGTCAACATAAACTTTCTTCTGACATCCTCTCAATTCTTCAAATAAACTTTGCGGCACTCTGCTACTTTGTGGCACTCTGCTCATGTCTGCTTGGAGTCTGGTTCCCACCCCAATTGTAATACAAATATAAAGTCCAGCAGTGTTGATGCAACGGTCCTTCTTTATTTAGGAAAATGTAACTGTGTTGAACAGATGTGATGTTTCGGCCATGCAGGGCCTTTATCAAACTACAGCGAAAACATAGAAATATCGCAAAATTAATATAGTGATACCAGAGCAGTGGTGTGTTAGACAGTCTAATATATAGTAGACATAAGCTGTGCATGTCTTAGAGTAGCGTCAGGACTCATCTAGAGGTCCAGAAGGAGACACTAGGTTGAATATGAGTATATCCACACACATTATAAGGAGAATTAAACTCATGAAAAATAATGAATTAAAATCAAAATAGATACTATAATGGATAATGTAGGTTATATCATATTATCTCACATCGGGAGCAACATATATTTTTCCTCATTACTAATATCTAAATGGGGGTCCTGTATATGGATCACTATGTTCCAATCTTACAAGGTAATACACATTTGTTTGGAGATGGTATTTAGAAGCGAGCAAGGTTGAATTCCATATCCAGTGAGTATACCTGTATACAAAATAGATCGATAATTTAAGATAAAATATAGATGAAAGTGTCTTGTACAACAAAGGAGATATAAATGAGCTGTAGAGCAAATAATAGTTGGTTACCTGGTGCCGCGATGGGTAGAGCCTCAGGGTTTTGTGTTTGGAAATGTGCTTTAGCACTTCAGGGAGACGTGCCATGTGTATCAGGCAGCGTGCTCTTTATATAGAGCGAGCTGGCCGATAAGAGAATGTGGTACATGCGCACTGCAGCGTGTCATGCCTCGCTTAGGGCAGAGACAGATTCGAAGTGCTCTGCCTATTATATTGAGAGGGAGGGAGGAGCCGGTATCACTAGTGATGTCACTGACAAGGGAAAAAGGGAGAAGGACAAAAGAATGTATATAGTGATGTATGTACTAACTGTTTAATGTGAGTAAAATGGTAGGAATGGAAATGAATGTGTGACCTTACAAAGGATACTCCAGGAGGCACCAGGGTTCCATAATTAAATCTGGAATAAAGGAAAAGAGAAGGATCAAAGGTTGGCAAGTGATGGTTCTCATATACATTAATCCATATCAGTTCCGGATGATGTTAACCTTATCTGTTGACGTCAAACACTATCCCACTTACAACAAATTCTGGATCTCGTACTATGTATTTAACCCCCTGTTTTCCAGGCTATTCAATTTATGTATCCAGAAAGCTTCCCTGGTTTTGAGATGTCTGATTCTATCGCCGCCTCTTTTGTTAGGTGTTACATTTTCAATAACTTGGTACTTTAGTTGAGAGAGATTGTTCTGCCGAATTAAAGTGTGCTGGTACAGGTAATAAGTTTTTTTTTACCTCAGTAGTCGCCCCTGAGGAAGCCAGAGTGCGAAACCCGGGTCGGGCAGAAATTTGGATCGATTTTACTATTTGTTATATGCCTTTTATCTACCTTTGTCTAGGAGGCGGTCTGATGAGGATCGAATCCTTTGACTGAGGAGGACGGAGGCGAATACCCCGATTCATTCACGTGTGTTGAAATCTGGAGCAGCGCGGTTTCAAACTTTTATTATATTTTTTTACCTAATGTTGGACTTGTGTTGGCATATTCGCTCACGGATTTACTGTGTTATCTCTCCCACGTACACCTTGCCACAGGGACACTTCAATAGGTAGATTCAAAATGAGGAGTCGCATATAAAAAAAAACTTAAATTGGAAAGCTTTTTCCTGATTGAGGGTGATAAAATTGTCATCCTTTTATGAAATTGGAACATTGCATGCAATGCACGCAGGGAAAGGTGCCTCTTTTTTTTTTTTTTTTGGAGAAAAGTCTGTCTGGGGGCAATTTTGGCTGATCCAATGTCAGCTTTGACTAGTAGGTCTTGGAGATTCTTGGGGCGACGGGTGTACAAGAGTACAGGGTTCTTGAATTCTGTTATCTCGGGGTATGCTTTTTGTAAAATTGACCAATGATTCCTGATGCTATATAAAATCTTATTTGTGCTTGGGTGAACGGTATGTACGAACGGGATCTGTGCGGTTTTGCGTATGGATTTGGGGGTACGTGGTGTTACGGAATTTTGAAGGAAGACATAAAGGGTAGCCCCTTTCCGAAAAACGTAGTTCCATTTCTGATAGTCTTGTTTGTCGTAGGGTGTCAGTCTTCAAGATCCGACATACCTGCTTCACTTGTGAGTATGGAAGCGACTTTTTCGTGTTATAAGGGTGGAAGCTGGAGAAATGTAAAAGGTTGTTGCGGTCTGTGGGTTTCTTGTACAGGTCAGTTGTCAGAATGCCTGATGGTTCTTTGGTTACCATGGTGTCTAAAAAATTGATGGTGTTTGGGTCATGGTAGATCGTGAACTGGAGTTCTGGGTAGATGGAGTTCAAGAAAGTGTGGAAGTCCAGTGGGGAATCTAATGTGCCCTCCATTATGCAAAATAGGTCATCAATATACCGTTTCCACAAGATGACTTGTCTTTTGAAATGGGAGTCTGGGTAAATAAAGGAATCTTCGAAGTGGGCCATGAACAATTTGCATAAAGAGTCGCTGCGTTAGATCCCATTGTGGTCCCTTGTCGCTAGAGGAAAAACTAATTGTGGAATAGGAAAAGTTGCTGGTGAGGATCAGTTCAAGGAGTTCCATGTGGAAATTTATGCCCATTGGTTCCATGTCAGTGGACAGCAGGCAGTCAGGCCTTTGTGGTCTTGGATTGATGTGTAAAGACTCACCACGTCCCAGGTCACCAGTATTGAATTGGGTGGGAGGGGGTAGATTGCTTAGTATATTCAGAAAGGACGAAGAATCCAATAGAAAGGATATTGTCTCCTTAATGATTAGAGTCAGGATGTTCTCTAGAAGTATGGCTAATGGGGAGAGAATCGAGTTAGTCGAGACCACTATTGGATGTCCCGGGGGTTAGGTCTTTGTGTATTTTTGGCAGAACATAAAATATACTGTAGGTATGGAGGGGTTTGGTTAGAAAGGTGACTGTGTAGTCATCTATGACTTTTAATTCGTGGTAGTGGTTAACTACTTTCTGTATCTTGTCTATAATTTGTATTTTCGGGTCTTTAGGTAGTCTGGAATAGTCTGTGTGGTCATTCAGTTGGCTGGGTACCTCTTTGATATAGTTGTGTTTGTCACTAATTACAATAGCCCCACCCATGTCTGCCAGTTTTATGACCAGATCTCTCGTCTTTAATAAACAGGAGAGGGCTTGTCTCTGTGTATTGTCCAGAATATGTTCAAATTTATATTTCCCCCTCGCCAGTTCCTTTCTGAAATGTGTTATGTGTTATGTCCCATTGTACAATCTTGATAAATGTCTCAATGGCTGGTTTATTCTTGGGAGGCATAAAATAGCTTTTATTACATAGGCCTAGTTCTCAAATTGAGATTTGTGATGTAGGTAGTGTGGTCTCCTTGTCAGTAATGGGACTTGTAGCTAAATAAACTTTAAGGCGAATAGTCCTGAATAGTCTCTGAAGATCCAGGTCAAGTTGAAAAGTATCCAGTTATGAAGTGATTTGAGGAACCGCAATCAAATCAAATGACTTCTGGTGCAACTCAAGGGAAAAGTATCCTGTTAACCGGGTGTGCAGAAGGCACATCTAAGGGACATCCAAGCTGTAGAGTTGAGCGAACACCTGGATGTTCGGGTTCGAAAAGTTCAGCCGAACTTCCCGAAAATGTTCGGGTTCGGGATCCGAACTCGACCCAAACTTCACCCTGAACCCGAACCCCATTGAAGTCAATGGGGACCCGAACTTTTGGGCACTAAAAAGGCTGTAAAATAGCCCAGGAAAGGGCAAGAGGGCTGCAAAGGGCAGCAGAATGTAGGTAAATCCCCTGCAAACAAATGTGGATAGGGAAATGACTTAAAATAAAATAAATAAAAATTAACCAATATCAATTGGCAACTTGGATTAGGAGGAGGTGGAATAGGAGGTTGGGGTGGCATCAGGTGGGAATGCTATGGGAGTTGATGTTCTCATCACAGCCAAAAAGGATTCATGTCTGCCTGCAGTGCCACAGGCCTCATTCACAGACTCAGGACCATATCACCCGCAAAGAGGAGAGCGGCTCCGTAACAGCAACACAGGCCTCAGGTCAACCTGCAATGGAACAGGTCATTATCATTTATGTAGGCCCCTGACACCCAGACAGAGGAGAGGCAATTTGACAGTAAAAAGAGTTTAATGTCTCTAACCCAGGCAGCAAGCAATTAAACGAAATATAGGCCACTGACACCCAGACAATAGGGCGGTCATTAGACAGTAAAATGAATTTAATATCTCCCACCAAGACAACAAATGATTGAACAACATATAAGCCCCTGACACCCAGAAAATGGGGCAGTCATTAGACAGTAAAAAGTGTTAAATGTCTGCCACCAAGAAAGCAATCAAGTACGTGAAAGTTAGGCCCCTGACACCCAGACAGAGGAGAGAGGTCCCATAGCAGCAAAAGAGGCATCATGTCACCCACCAACGGAGAAGGCCACTTTTAGTTATTTAGGCACAAGCACCCAGACAGAGAAGAGAGGTCCCAAAGCAGAGAATCAGGCTTCATGTCACCCACCAATGGAGAATACCACTTTTACATATTTAGGCCCCTGGCACCCAGACGGAGGAGAGGTACATTCAACTTTGGGTTCAACTTTAAAAAAAGAGGATTCAATAAAGAAGTGCCCTGGAGTACAAGAATATATGGTTAAGGAGAGGTAGTTATAAATGTCTATTCTGCACAAGGGATGGACAGGTCCTGTGAGTTCCATGCCTGGTTCATTTTTATGAACGTCAGCATGTCCATGTTGGCTGTGGACAGGCGGCTGCGGTTGTTAGTAATGACGCCACCTGCCGTGCTGAATACACGTTCAGACAAAACGCTGGCCGCCGGGCAGGCCAGCACCTCCAAGGCAAAAAGGCTAGCTCTGGCCACGTGGACAATTTGGAGACCCAGAAGTTGAATGGGGCCGAACCATTAGTCAGTATGTGGAGGGGTGTGCACACGTACTGTTCCACCATGTTAGTGAAATGCTGCCTCCTGCTAACAAGTACCGTATCAAGTGGTGGTGTAGTTAGCTGTGGCGTGGTGACAAAACTTTTCCACATCTCTGCCATGCTATCCCTGCCCTCAGAGGAGATGGCCGTGACACAGCTGCGTTGGCGACCTCTCGCTCCTCCTCTGCCTTCGCCTTGGGCTTCCACTTTTTCCCCTGTGACATTTGGGAATGCTCTCAGTAGCGCGTCCACCAACGGGCACTTGTACTCGCACTTCTTCCTATCACGCTCCAATGCACTAAGTATGGTGGGCAGATTGTCTTTGTATCGGGGATCCAGCAGGGTGGCAACCCAGTAGTCCGCACACGTTAAAATATGGGCAACTCTGCTGTCGTTGCGCAGGAACTGCAGCATGTAGTCGCTCATGTGTGCCAGGCTGCCCAGAGGTAAGGACAAGCTGTCCTCTGTGGGAGCCGTATCGTCATCGTCCTCCGTTTCCCCCCAGCCACGCACCAGTGATGGGCCCAAGCTGCGTTGGGTGCCATCCCGCTGTGAACATGCTTCATCCTCATCCTTCTCCACCTCCTCCTCATCCTCCAGTAGTGGGCCCTGGCTAGCCACATTTGTACCTGGCCTCTGCTTTTGCAAAAAACCTCCATCTGAGCCACTTTTAAGAGACTGGCCTGAAAGTGCTAAAAATGACCCCTCATCCGTCTCCTCTTCCTGGGCCACCTCCCCTTCCATCATCGCCCTAAGGCCCCTTGCAGACGAGCGTTCCTCCCGGAGCGAGTCCGCAACAGAGCTCCCGGCCCGACCTTCCTGCACTGACGGGATTCACATAGCATTATATTGATTTATTATGCTATATGTAACCCTTACAGTTCAGGAATATATTGGATAACACTGACATAATGCTGCCAGTGTTATCCAATACATTCCAGAACTGTAAGGGGTACATAGCATCATAAATCAATATAATGCTATGTGATCCCTGGCAGTGCTGGGAGGTGAGGCCGGGAGCTCCGTTACGGACTCGCTGCGTGAGGAACGCTTGTCTGCAATGGGCCTAAGTGTTTTCTCAAGGATACATAGAAGTGGTATTGTAACGCTGATAACGGCGTCATCGCCACTGGCCATGTTGGTGGAGTACTCGAAACAGCGCAAGGGGGAACACAGGTCTCACATGGAAGCGCAGTCATTGGTGGTGAAGTGGTCCTGTTAAACAGTGCGACTGACCCGTGCGTGCTGCAGCTGAAACTCTACTATGGCCTGCTGCTGCTCGCACAGTTTCTCCAGCATGTGCAAGGTGGAGTTCCACCAGGTGGGCAGTTTGCATATAAGGCGGTGAGCGGGAAGGCCAAAGTTACACTGTAGCACAGACATGCGAGCAGCGGCAGGATGTGAGCGCCGGAAGCGCGCACAGACGGCCCGCACTTTATGCAGCAGCTCTGACATGTCGAGGTAGCTGTGAATGAACTTCTGCACCACCAAATTCAGCACATGCGCCAGGCAATGGATGTGCGCCCATTATCGCACACCACCAGGCCGGGCTTGAGGGCCCACCTCTAGCAACGACTCGTCGGTCTGTTGTTCAATACCCCGCCACAACTTCTGCGCGGTGTGGGGCCTCTCCCACAAACATATGAGTTTCAGAACAGCCTGCTGACGTTTACCCCGGGCTGTGCTGAAGTTGGCGGTGAAGGTGTGTGGCTGACTGGATGAGCAGGTGGAAGAAGAGGAGGAGGAAGCGGAGTAGGAGGAGGAGGCTACAGGAGGCAAAGAATGATACCCTGCAATCCTTGACAGCGCAAGGACGTGCGCCAAAGAACTTTCCGCCTGGGGTCCAGCCGCCACTAAATTTACCCAGTGTGCAGATAGGGGGATATAGCGTCCCTGTCCGTGCTTACTGGTCCACGTATCTGTGGTTAGGTGGACCTTGCCACAGATGGCGTTGCGCAGTGCACACTTGATTTTATCGGAATCTTGGTTGTGCAGGGAAGGCACGGCTTTCTTGCAGAAGTAGTGGCGGCTGGGAACAACATACTTTGGGACAGCCATCACCATCAGCTATTTGAAGCTGTCTGTGTCCACCAGCCTGAATGACAGCATTTCAAAGGCCAATAGTTTAGAAATGCTGGCATGCAGGCCCAGGGCTCGAAGGTGGGTAGGTGGGAATTTACGCTTTCTCTCCAAGGTTTGTGAGATGAAGAGCTGAACGCTGCCATGTGACATGGTGGAGAGGCTTGGTGACGGAGGTGGTGGTGTTGGTGGCACATCCTCTGTTTGGTGGGTGGCAGGTACCAACATTCCTCCCGAGGTGGAGGAAGAGGCCGAGGCAGCAGCAGAAGAGGGAGCAGGGGGAGCCTGAGTGAGTTCCTTGTTTTTAAGGTGTTTACTCCACTGCAGTTCATGCTTTGCATGTAGATGCCTGGTCATGCAAGTTGTGCTAAGGTTCAGAACGTTAATGCCTGATGGCACAGCGTGCAAACCACTCGGGTCTTGTCGTCAGCACATTGTTTAAAGAAGTGCCATGCCAGGGAACTCCTTGAAGCTGCCTTTGGGGTGCTCGGTCCCTGGTGGCGGTGGCCAGTAGCAGGCGAACTCTCTTGGCGGCGGCTGTTCTGCTTTTGCCCCCTGCTCCCTCTTTTGCTACGCTGTTGGCTCGGTCTCACCACTGCCTCTTCCTCTGAACTATGAAAGTCAGTGGCACGACCTTCCTTCCATGTGGGGTCTAGGACTTCATCGTCCCCTGCATCGTCTTCCACACAGTCTTCCTACCTGACCTCCTGTTCGGTCTGCACACTGCAGAAAGACGCAGCAGTTGGCACCTGTGTTTCGTCATCATCAGCAGAGATGTGCAGACTCTGATGAGGTGGTATTCCCATCAGGAAACATAAGTGGTTGTGCATCAGTGCATTTTATGTCTTCCACCACTGGGGAAGGGCTAGGTGGATTCCCTTGGGAAACTTTACCAGCAGAGTCTTCAAACAGCATAAGACTGCTGCATAACTTGAGGCCAGACAGTTTCCCGGATATGCATGGGGGTGATGTGACAGACTGATTGGATTGGTTTTCAGGCGCCACCTGTGCGCTTTCTGCAGAAGACTGGGTGGGAGATAATGTTGTGAACGTGCTGGATCCACTGTTGGCCACCCAAGTGACTAGCGCCTGGTCTTGCTCAGGCCTTACAATCCTTAGAACGGCATTGGGCCCCACCAAATATCGCTGTAAATTCTGGAGGGTACTGGAACCTGAATTCAAAATCAGGCCTTTTATTTTTTTTTTTTTTTACAGGCACCTAACACTATCTGGCTATCTATTTATGTACCGTATTACACTAATCCAGGCACAGCAGTAACCACAGATTTAGAGGAATATCAATTCTAGGCCTAGTATTTAGGCCCTGGATGAAAGGTATCCTTTTACAGACAGTTTTACACTTGGAGATGCACAGTAGCGTGTGAAAAAATATATAGGATTATGCTTTCAGCACTTGTATTTTAACACTTTGTGTAATTTACACCTTAACGGAAAGAAATACACTTAGAGATGCAAAACAGTATGTGCAAATGTAGAGTATTATGCTGTATTTTAACACTTACTGAAATATACCCTTTAACGGAAAGAAATACACTTGGAGATGCACGCTGAGTGTAATATACCCTTTTACGGACAGATTTACACTTGGCCTGCAACAGCTGGAACACTAGATTTACAGTATTTCTACTTTTGCAACTGAGTTTCACCCCAGAAAATAATATATCCTTTAACGGTCACTATGAAACTTGTCCAGTCACAGCTGGAACACCAGATTTACGGTATTTCTATTTTTGCAACTGAATTTCACCCCAGAAAAAAATATATCCTTTGCCGGACACTATTGAACTTGGCCATCCACAGCTGAAACCACTGATTTACGGTACTGCTATTTTGCCAATTGAATTTCACCCCAGAATAAAATCTATCTTTTGCCGGACACTATTAAACTTGGCCAGCCACTTCTGGGACAACAGATTTAGGGGATTGCTTTTTTGGCAATTAAATTTCACCCCAGAAAATTATCTTTCCTTTTCTGGACACTATTAAACTTGGCAAGCCACAGCTGAAACCACTGATTTACAGTATTGCTATTTTGGCAGTTGAATTTCACCCTAGAACAAAATATATCCTTTGTCGGACACTAAAAAACTTGGCCAGCCACTGCTGGGACACCAGATTTAAGGGACTGATATTTTGGCTATTGAATTTCACCCCAGAGCAAAATATATACTTTGCCGGACACTATTAAACTTGGCCAGCCACTGCTAGAACACCAGATTTACTGTATTTCTATTTTTGCAACTAGATTTCACCCCAGAAAAAAAATATATCCTTTGCTTGACACTATTGAACTTGGCCAGCCACAGCTGAAACCACTGATTTACGGTATTGCTATTTTGGCAATTGAATTTCACCCAGAACAAAATCTATCCTTTGCCGGATACTATTAAACTTGGCCAGCCACTGCTGGGACACCAGATTTAGAGGATTGCTTTTTTGGCTATTAAATTTCACCCCAGAACAAAATATATCCTTTGCGGACACTATTAAACTTGGCCAGCTACTGCTGGGACACCAGATTTAGGGGATTGCTATTTTGGCAATTGAATTTCACCCCAGAAAATTATCTATCCTTTGCCAGACACTATTAAACTTGGCCAGCTACTGCTGGGACACCAGATTTACTGTATTTCTATTTTGGCAATTGAACTTCACACCAGAACAAAATATATCCTTTGCCGTACACTATTAAACTTGGCCAGCCACTGCTGGAACACCAAATTTACGGTATTTCTATTTTTGCAACTGAATTTTACCCCAGAAAAAAAAAATCCTTTGCCGGACACTATTAAACTTGGCCAGCTACAGCTGAAACGACTGATTTACAGTATTGCTATTTTGGCAATTGAATTTAACCCCAGAACAAAATCTATCCTTTGCCGGTCACTATTAAACTTGGTCCAGCCACTGCTGGGACACCAGATTTAGGGGATTGCTGTTTTTGCAATTGAATTTCACCACAGAAAAAAATCTATCTTTTCCCAGACGGCAGACAGTATTACACTTAGCTAGCCACAGCTGGAACACCACGTTTAAGGGATTACTTTTTTGGCAATTGAATTTAACCCCTCAATAAAATATAGAAATTTCTATCCTGAGTTTCTAGGGGGGGCAATAAGCACAGCCAAGCCCCTGATGTAGGATATTGCAAAAAAAAACTAGTTTGATGGATTGATGGACTTGGTGGCAGCTTGTGCTGGTGCACCACAAGACACAAAATGGCCGCCGATCAACCGAGAAAAAAGTGACAGAAAAACTCTGTGCAGCCTAAAAATCAGTGAGCAATTAACTAGCAGATGTTGAATGATTCACAGCTGTTGATCGATCACTTTACATTAGGTATTTTTGCTAAGTTTTCCCTGCCTAATCTGGCCCTCACAGCAGCTGCGTCCTATCCCTACACTAATCAGAGCAGAGTGACCTGCGGCGCTACGTGACTCCAGCTTAAATAGAGGCTGGGTCATCATGCTGCACTTGGCCAATCACAGCCATGCCATCAGTAGGCATGGCTGTGATGGCTTCTCAGGGCAAGAAGTAAAAAGCTAGCTGATTGGCTGCTGTGCAGCCCTTCAGAAAGCGGGAATAAATCGCCGAACAACGAACCCAAACTTTTTTTTAAATGTTCGTGTCCGGGTCCGAACATCCCAAAATTCGGTACGAACCCGAAACTATACAGTTCGGGTTCGCTCATCCCTACTAAGCTCATTCAGTGTGTAAGATGATATGTTGACCAGTACTGATGGTACCTGGTATCTTGTAGTCACGGTTGTTGGGCCTCATGCTGCGGAGCTTCCTCTTTGTCCTCTCCTGCCTCTTGTGCGCTGTTTAGATATCAGTAATGAGGAAAAATATACGTTGCTACCAATGTGAGATAATGTGATATATCCTACATTATCCATTATAGTTTCTTTTTTGATTTTATTTCATTGTTTGAGTTTATTTTCATGAGTTTAATTTTCATTATTTTTCAGAAGTTGAATTCTCCTTATCGTGTGTGTACATACTTATATTCAACCTAGTGTCTCTTTCTGGACCTCTAGATGACACACCACTGCTCTGATATCACTATATTAATTTTGCGATATTTCTATGTTTTTGCTGTAGTTTGATAAAGGCTCTGCATGTCTGAAACGTCACATCTGTTCTACACAGCCACATTTTCCTAAAAAAAAGAATCACGCTTGCATCAACACTGCTGGAGTTTATATTTGTATTACTATTGGGGTGCGAATCCGACTCCAGGCACACACGAGCAGAGTGCCATAAAGTTTATTTGAAGGTTGATTTACCCTGACGGAGTGCAGCACCTGCAACCACCATGGCTCCCTGTTGTTTCAAAAGGAGGAGATTTCCAGCATCTCATCCAAGGTCAAAATCTCGGGTGAGTTCCTACAAATACCACCATCCGAATTCAAGGCAAGAGACCTTGAACGGGAATCCCGTAGACTTACATTATAAACTACACAGCATAAATATTTTAAGGCACAACGCATCCCATGAGGATTGCGAATCCGCAACAGACCTACTTTCCTCAAAGAAAACAGAAAATTGTGTAAGAAATTCAAGAAAATTCTTAACAAGTACTTGTTTGACATCATGGCATTAACCATTTACTATCTACAGACGGCTATTATTGAGACCAAGAATAAGATCAATACCACTGAGGAGCAACTGAGAGTTATCATATCAATAGAATAATGTGATCGGTAACGGAACGCCTGGCACCCCGACTGGGCACCTTCTGCTGATGGATGCTCCTAGCGCTTCCCGAAGGCTCCAAGCACTCCAGCAGACACCATGAACAATCACATAAACCACAAACCGCCACAGCTTGGTTGGGGTCTCGCCGTCCTTCACCCACAATGGACCCAAGCCTGGGCTTCAGCTTCCAGTGGGTGAACCTCTCTTAAATCCAGAAAGCAGGAACCAGGAACAAATTCTATTGTGATATAGCAAACCCCAACCATGAGCCAAGACCTCATGAAGGTGTAAAGCAGAACTCTTTATTGGGGCTACATGTCAGCCTTTTATGCAGGTCTTCCAACAAGGGACACTACCACTTGTGGAAGACCGAGACTGTTTTTACATTAGCGAATCACATACATTTACAGTATTGAAACACTCCCAGCAATTGTACACAATCCCCCCTGCCTGTGACACAATAAACAACACAATGGCATTGCCTGTAATATTTTTAACACACACACTGGGCTAACTTAATCACTCATAGGCAGAAAACACACATTTTTCCCAAACACACAAAAACACCCCATAAAAGTCACATCCCCGATAGCCTAGATCTGGGTGAGCAACCTATTAAAAAATCACCCAGATTGGTTCCGGGGTTCAGGAATTTCCTGGAAGTCTTATTTTGCCCCACCATGCACATGGTTCCATGCCCAAAATAGTTCTATACACTCGACGGCAAAACACTGCTGGACAATTAAAGATGGCTGCCGCCAAATGTTTGAATCTGTTCCAGTTAAAAGTCCAAGGGGCAGAAACAGGTGCCTTTAAAATCCAATATAACCAAATAGTGTCCCAGGGGCCAGAGTCACAGGGCAAAAGGCTGGCAAGCAGGCCTCTCCAACTCCCAGCGACAAAGGTGCTTTTGTCACAGTCTTAAAGTCCATTTTGCTACAAGTGCCATTACTGACAAGGAGACCACACTACCTAGATCGCAAATCTCCATTCGAGAACTAAGCCTACGTAATAAAAGCTCTTTTATGCCTCCAAGGAATCAACCAGCCATTGATACATTTATCAAACTGGTACAACGGGACATAACACATTTCAGAAAGGACCTAGCGAGGGGAAAATTTAAATTTGAACATATTCTGGACAATACACAAAGACAAGCCCTCTCCTGTTTATTAAAGAGGAGAGATCTGGTAATAAAACTTAAACACAAGGGTGGGGCTATTGTAATTATGTACAAACACAACTAAATCAAAGAAGTCCTCAGTACTCAGGCAACTGAATGACCACACAGTCTATACCAGACTACCAAGTGACCAGACAAGACAACTTATGGACAAGATACAGAAAGTAGTGACCCACTACCTTGAATTAAAAGTCTTCTAACCAAACCCCTACATACCTATATCTTACGTTCTGCCAAAAATACACAAAGATCTAAACAACCCCCCCGGAAGTCCAATAGTGGCCTCGACTAACTCGATTCTCTCCCCATTAGCCATATTTCTAGGGAAGATCCTGACTTCAAACATTAAGGAGACATGATCCTTTCTATTGGATACTTCGTCCTTTCTGAATATACTAAGCAATCTACCCCCCTTCCACCCTATTCAATATTGGTGACCTGGGGCGTTGTGAGTCTTTACACATCAATCCAACACCAAAAAGGCCTAACCGCAGTACGGAAACTCCTACTATCCACTGACATTGAACCAATGTCCATACATTTCCACATGGAACTCCTTAAACTGATCCTCAACAGCAACTTATTCCTATTCCACAACTACCCTTTACCCCAGCGACAAGGGACAGCAATGGGATCTAACACAGCGCCTCCGTATGCAAATTGTTTCATGGCCGACTTCGAAGATTCCTTTATTTATCCAGACTCCCTTTTCAAAACACAAGTCATCTTGTGGAAATGGTATATTGATGAGGTATTTTGCATATGGGAGGGCATATTAGATTCCCTACTGGACATCCACACTTTCTTGAACTCCATCTACCTGGAGCTCCAGTTCACCATCTACCATGACCAAACACCATCAATTTTTTAGACACCATGGTGATCAAAGAACAATCAGGCATTCTGACAACTGACCTGTACACCCACAGACTACAACAACCTTTTACATTTCTCCAGCTTCCACCCTTATAACACGAAAAAGTCTCTTCCATACTCACAATTTGAGCGGGTACGTCGGATCGTGAAGACTGACACCCTACGACAAACAAGACTTTCAGAAATGGAACTACGTTTTTCGGAAAGGGGCTACCCTTTATGTCTTCCTCCAAAATTCCGTAACACCACGTACCCCTAAATCCATACGCAAAACTACACATTCCGATCGTACATACCTTTCACCCAAGCACAAATAGGATCTTATATAGCATGAGCAATCATTGGTCAATTTTACAAAAAGCATACCCCGAGATAACAGAATTCAAGAACCCCGTGCTCTCGTGCACCAGTCGCCCCAAGAATCTCCGAGACTTACTAGTCAAAGCAGACATTGGATCAGCCAAAATTGCCCCCAGACAGACTTTTCTCCAGACACAAAAAAGAGGTACTTTTCCCTGCGTGCATTGCATGCAATGTTCCAATGTCATAAAAGGATCACAATTTTATCACCCTCAATCAGGAAAAAGCTTTCAGATTCCCTGTGGCAAGGCGTACATGGGAGAGATAACACAGAAAATCTGTGACCGAATATGCCAACACAATTCCAACATCAGGCGAAAAAACCTGTTATTAACTGTACCAGCACACTTCAATTCGGCAGGACAAAATCTCTCTCAACTAAAATACCAAGTTATTGAAAATGTAACACCTAACAGAAGAGGCGGCGATAGAATCAGACATCTCAAAACCAGGGAAGCTTTCTGGATACATAAATTGGATAGCCTGGAACCCAGGGGGTAAAATAGAGAGTACGAGATCCAGAATTTGTATAAGAGTGATAGTGCTTGACATCAACAGATGAGGTTAACAATATCTGGAACTTATATGGATTAATGTATATCAGAACCATTATATATATATATATATATATATATATATATATATATATATATATATATATATATATATATCATGGCAGCACCGTATCAATACTCAAAACCGGGTGCAGCGCCTTGCAGGGACCAACTAGTCCCAAATATAAAACAGGAAAATAAGGCAGCACTCCATGCGTAAAAATAATATCTTTCCTTTATTCACCCATGTGGGCAGTGTGACGTTTGGCTCCAAACGACTGAGCCTTTCTCAAGCAATGTGTAGGACCATGTGCAGCAAATTTATAGGTACATCAATTAAACCATGATTGCAAAACAATTAGATAAAACATTGTACAAAAATACATAATTAGATCAAAATACTACAAGAATTCATGTGATAATAATGTGATTAAGTAAATATGATTACATAAAATAAATAGACGTGCATAAAAAAGTCATGATTTGTTAAAAAGTGACTATTCATTTAATACATAATTAATGACAATGGTAAACACCTGTCCAAAAACTGCTATAGTGCATAATGCGATTCATTACAGATGTACTCAGCTGTGGGGGGTGAAGCCTCATGGGACAAATAAGCAGCTTATTGAAGTGGATGAATGACATCCAGTTGAGCAAGTTCGTGTCCTATGCTCGATTCTGCGCATGTCAGGAGCACCAATCACGTCATCGACTGAGGTTGCTCAGTGCGCATGTCCAGACAAAAATCCGTCCGCCATCTTGCTTAAGGGCATAATGCCAGCTCTACACCTGCACTGTCTAAAAATCATGTCACTACTGGCTGCTCTTAATGTAAAAAATGCGATCTCATTTGTGCCCTAATCTTTTCTCCAGTAGTCTAACATTTTGTAAAAGATTTGAGACTCTATCTACCAAATATACGATGGACTTTATTTTGTTAAATCTGGAGTTTTTGCAGACTGAACTTGCTAGTGTGGCTTTGGATCTGTCGGCAGTGAAAACACAATTGATTCAAATTTTGGCACAAGATGACTATGTTAAACATCAGGATATGTTCTTGAAAGCATCACAGCGTTTCCAAACTGAAACTGAGGAGGGTAAACACATTAAGTGGAACCGGGATTTGGATGACTATAAAAAAGGAAAAATCTATGTTTGGCAGAGAGAGGACAGGTATCTTCAAGTTACCAGGAAGAGAAGGAAGACTACTACCCCAGATGACTCTTTTTTGTCACAGAATGGACTTCTAGTAAAAGAACCAGGAATTACACTAGACGTGGAGGCCGCAGACACAGGAGAGGACAAAAAGCCGCGCAACAACAAGACACAATTTCAAGGCAACTGAACCCAACCCCCCAGGAGAAAATGACTGTCATCAACTTGTCCTCTAAGGTATTGACTGAACATCAAGTTAGTGTATTATCAAATGGACTCTCCTTTTGTCCTGATACATGTACTAGTTTTTTCTTTTTTTCGTGCTATTAAGCTTAAAGTGTGGTTTGCGGACAGTATACGTAGGAATTTGCCCATAAAGAGTGAATTGACCTTGAGGCAGTTTGACTTGCATTTGAAAAGTAATTTTTGCCCTAATATAAATGATCCAGCTATTGAAGCGTATATGACAGCTGTTAAATCTGAAATTTCTGCACTTAAAACTGCTTACTCTGGTCAACTACTGTGACACCCCAATGTAACTAGTGAGGAAATAACTGCATTAAATGAGTAAAAACGGGACCACAGCCTCACAGGGTGTGGCTGTGGTCGTGTTGGATACCGAGAAATATATCAATGAGATATTGAGACAGCTTGGTGACAATAATTTTTCTGAATGTATTGATTTTGATCCACGATTTTGCATAGCCGAGGTAATTAAACATGAGTTGACTAATGCGGTAGCAGCTTGAGTCATAGATGATGAGCTGATAGAATTTCTCACAGTTCTGCATCCTATAACCCCGGTAATATATATTGCCAAAAATCCACAAGACATTGGTCGATCCTCCTGGCCAACCAATTGTCCCGGGTTCTGACTCCATCTTCAGCCGCATATCAATTTTTCTTGATAAAACACTGCGTACCTTTGCAACAGGCAGTAAATCACACATCGTAGACACATCTGATTTCTTGAGGAAGCTAAGAGAAGTTAATGTATCCAATACAAGTAGCATTATTTTGGCATCGTTTGATGTAACCTCATTATATACCTCCATTGAACATAACAGGGGAATAGCGGCAGTTTCACGTATGCTGGACATGTCCACACTGACATCTCAGAGCGCTCTCTGAGTTTCTAATCGAATCCTTGGCCATCGGCGGCTACTTTACTCATAAATCCCATCAAAAGTCCACTAAAGTGTTCTGTGAAGACACTAGACCTGCTGGAACCTGGTTGGGCTCTTTTTGGATCGAGTGAGTGAGCCATTATCCTGAGGCCTACGGCCGCCTATTCGGTGCTGCAGCGTGGCCTACCATCCGGCTGTGAGAGATCACACACTGCTCTGCACACCACTCTGCGTGCAATAGAGACAGAAGGTGCACCCACTGGAGGGAAGAAAATAGGAGTACCGGAGGAACTATTATACACCGCAACGCCCGGTTTAAGACCCACAAGACTTACAACCGAGCGCGGCCTACCGCAATCGCCACACTACAAGCCCATGTGAGCGGAACCACGGCCCGACCGCAGAGCCGTCCCTCACAAGACCTCCTGCCCTTGCTATTCAGTCTGAAGGGAGGCCACGAGATCGTCGCCGGATCATCGCCACATAGTCGGATCACAAGTACGCATCCAGACCTACGCAGCAGTGAGTAATACCTCGCACCGCTCTTCCACTTAGGCCTAGATCCTCTCTTAGGCCCACTCACTGTAACACATAGCTGTTTTCGGAGGTCTACTTACCTCCCTCACCCCTCCGCACACACCCCAGCATAAAACCGAGAGCACCGCTCTAATTTTTCTGGACTGACAAGGCCCATTAGTCCGCTTGCTATTCTTCTGAGACTATTCTGCACTTTATCAATGGACTTTGTGCCATAATTTTTCACTGTCTACAGTTTTACTGCCAGACACTAATGTGCTAAATATACTCTGGCGAAAGGAGGCCCAACTTTCCTTAAGCGACTAACCTGAAAACATGGTTAAAATTGGAAATATCGTCTCCAAAGACTCCAACCCTGCACATAAATTACCAGCACCAAAGGGAGAGATGGATAAATATATGAAGAAAAAGAACCCTCATCTCAAAATGAATACTCCTTCTAAAGATACTCTCTCAGCAGCCCCCTTAGACACAGGGGAAGAAACTGACAGTGACATTGAGTTATCCTCACAACGAGATGCGCTACCAGTATCACGTTCCTTTTTGCAAAAATCCCTAGAAAGTGCTCTAGCTAAAGCCCTAGACCCTCTTTCTAAAGATCTTCATGATATAAAACACGACATCAAGCACTTGGGCGCTAGAGTCGAGCAACTTGAAACAACCCAAACCTCCCTTTGCAATTACACCACTGCTCTGACCTCCAGTCTCACTACATGTCAAAATTATCTCAATGTGGCATTTGATGCACTGGAAGACGAGGAAAACAGAGGCCGAAGGAATAACCTCCGCCTGAGAGGCCTCCCTGAATCGGTTGAAAATTCGGCCCTGTTACTAACTGCAACCAACATTTTCCGTAACATCCTAGGAGAAACATACCCAGGAGAGATTGTCATTGAACGCGTCCATAGGGTACTGAGACTCAAACCTAGAGATACAGACCCACCGCGAGATGTAATCTGCCGACTACTGCACTTTACTGTCAAAGAGGACATTTTGCGCCTTTCTAGAACAGCTTCACAAGTCACCTATGAAGATTCACAGATACATATATATCAAGACCTGTCTCCACAGACACTACTTAAAAGAAGAACCCTCAAGCCCTTGACTACGGCTCTTCGTTCCAAAGGGATCCAATATAGCTGGCAGTTTCCCTTCGGACTAGCCTTCACATCAGGAGGGAAGAGACTCCTGGTCCATTCTACAGCTTATCTTCCAGGTGTTTACAAAGCCCTAGACCTCCCAGAACTGCAGATTCCTGATTGGGCTGTAGTAAAAGATCTGTACAATCTACCGCAGTTCCCTCCTACCACACCTTGGATAGAAGCAACATCGGGACGTATCGCTAAGTCCAGGAAAAAGTCGGGCAAATTGGCCCCGAAAAACATTATCCCTGAGGACACCTGAAATAAGCAGAAAAGTTCATCATATCCACATTGATGTCCTCATCAGCGGATTATAGTCTTCAATTCCGCTGTCAGTTATCCTCACTCGGTTTTCTCTTTCTTTTTCTTTCTCCTTTTTCTTCTCCTTTTCTTTCTCTAACTCCGCTAATCCTGTTATTACCCTCCTCCCTTCTTCCCCTCCTCCTCTACTTCACCTTTTATCTCGTTATTATTTCAATTATCCCTTCCCCAATGCCTTTATTCTCTCTAGCCCCTCCGCTCACTCTCACTTACTCTATGTTGGAGAATCTCCTTATCTCCATGTGATAACATTGATGAAAAGTTGGGCCCCTAGGGCCGAAGTTGCTTACTAATAGTTATATTGTCAATTCTACATTATCAGTTGCGACATCGAAACAGGATACCCATATTAGAGTGTATACAGCTGTCTGTTAACCTCGTGACGCACATATATATGCCATGTTTCATGTTATGGATGTTACTAAATAATTGTCTTTGTCTCTCCCCTCCGTTTCCGTTTTTTCCTCCCCCTCTTTCCTTCCCTCCCCGCCCTGAAGATTTTTCTCAAGCCCTCAAATACTCGGAGCCTTAATCTTAATCAGACCCTCCTATACAAGCAGCATCATGGCAAGTATCAAAATAGTTACATACAATGTACACGGGCTTAACTCTCCCTCAAAAAGGGGACAGGTGTTAAGCCTCCTTAGGAGAAACAAGGCAGATGTCTGTTTTCTCCAAGAGACGCATTTAAAAAAAAAAAAAAAAAACCCCGACCATGAAACAATTACACTACTCCTAATGGTACCATTCAGGCTCAGACACTAAAGCCTCTAAGGGTGTAAGCATTGGTTTAAGTAAAAATGTGAACTTTACCTTGCTAGATAAATGCACCGACCTGGAAGGACGATATATTTTCATTAAAGGGAAAGTGGGTACACTGACGTTCACCATAGGGAACGTTTATGCACCTAATACTGAACAAATCCCCTGGCTTAGGGCAACCCTGAAGAAACTCTAGTCCTTCTCGGAAGGTATCTTAATTCTAGGAGGTGACCTCAACGTTGCACTCAACCCTATTATAGACTCCTCCAACGGAAGGACAAACATCAGTTTTAAAAGCCTAGCGAAACTGATGCGCACCCTACAGTCTTTGCAATTAGTAGATACATGGAGAACGCTAAACCCGTCAGTCAAAGATTACACATTTTACTCATCTCCACATAACTCATAGTAGGCTTGACTACATATTCCTCCCCAACGTACATATACAAAACTGTCAATCAGCCTCCATCATATCTCAGGTCCTCTCAGACCACTCCTTAGTGGAACTGGTATACTTGTTGCCTCAAACACCACCGCCTTATCGGTGCTGGCGTTTAACTGACCTTCCCAACCCCCTCAGCATGTCCAGAGAATTAACTCTCGACTAGCTGAGTTCTTTGCCCATAACGACAATGGAGAAGTTTCTGTGCAGACGCTCTGGGAAGCACCTAAATCGTACATCAGAGGCGAGCTCATCTCCCTTTCCGCTCATGTACACAAAGTCAGGACACAAAAAATGTCCGAACTGCGACAGAAAATCGCTCGTTTAGAGAGTCTGCACAAGAAATCCCTCTTAGCTTACCATCTAGACGAGCTAACCACTTGTCGCACTGAGCCTAAAAACTTGCTAAATCTGAGCTCAGCTAAAGCCTATCTTTCACCAAAATTCAAACATTATGCGCATGGTGACAAACCTACCAGATTTACGTTAGCACAAATTAGACAAAGGAAAGCTAAATCTTTTATAGCCAATATAAGTGGCCTAAACAGTACAACGTACCACAAAACAACCGATATCGCACGAGAGTTCAGCACGTTTTATGAAGAATTATACAACTTAAAATCTCTACAAAACACAATAGATAAGCCGAAACCAGAATTAATAACAGAATTTTGGGCTTCTTTAAATCTTCCACAAACATCCCCTACGCAATCTAAAAAATTGTGCTCCCCAATCTCGCCCCTGGAAATCAAAGAGTCTATTATGTCTTCCCCGAAAAATAAAAGCCCAGGCTCAGACGGCCTATCCGCACATTACTATATGTCATGCTTGGAAATGCTCTCACCATATCTGGTCAAATTATATAACTCAGCAATGTCAGGAAACCCCTTTCACGAACAAACCCTGATGGCTCAAATTACGGTCATACACAAAGAGGGAAAGGACCCTAGTAAATGCGGCAACTATCGCCCCATTTAACTCCTGAATTTCATCCAAGCTATATTCACTATGTATGAGCGCCCTTCGGCCAGAGTATTGATCAACAGTGTGTTGTCACCCGTGTTCCCTATCTCAAACGGTACCAGACAAGGGTGTCCTTTATGACCGCTGCTCTTTGTCCTGACAATGGAAACACTTTCAAGATTGAGACAAGAACCTGACATATCAGGGATATCTTGTGGCGGTAGGGAACATAAGGTGGCGGCATACGCTGATGATCTCTTACTTCTAACCTCCAACCCGACGAGGGCCCTGCCGATCATTGAAAATATTTTTGATACATTTGGTACACTATCAAATTTTAAAGTCAACATGAGCAAGTCCCAAGCACTTAATATTTCTATGTCTACCTCAGAAGCCTCTCGCCTGTCACAAAACTCACCCTTTGACTGGAAACAACCTTATATTAATTTCCTTGGAATTCAAATGTCTTCTAAAAACACAGGCACTCTATAAAAACAATTTTATACCCCTGCTAAAGGATATCTCAAAAATTCTTGAAGAGTGGCCCACGCCATACATTTCCTGGTTTGGGTGGAAAAACATTGCAAAATGCCTTATATGGCCTAAGGTGACCTACTTGCTCCAAGCCTTGCCGATTCATATCCCCAAAAGTTTTTATATCCAGTTAAACAGAATTTTGTCCCTGTATATTTGGAACGCTAGGAAACCTAGAATTAAATATTCCACCCTTCAACTCCCCCAGAAGCATGGAGGTATAGACATGCCAGCGCCACATTTGTTCGTTTAGGCAATACACTTGAGCCGGATTCTTGATTGGGTAAGGAAACCCTCACATAAATTATGGGTCTCAATAGAGGAGGAGATCCTCCAATACCCATTGAGACAAATTGTTTTCTCACCTTCAATATCTTCTTCGCATACTAAGGTTTTTAATGAGCTTACAAATGAAACCTGCAAAATATGGAATAAATCTAGTGTGCGCTCCAGATGCACCCCATATCCTTCTCCACTGCTACAAATTAGAGACCTAATCTTCACTACAGACCCCAATTATAACGCCTCCATTGCCAAAGACATTAGATCTAATGATTCAACTGTAGACTCTCATACTCTATGACACGGTGCCCACAAGAGAAGCCTTAACCGACTTTCTAAAATGCTCTCTAATTCCTCCTATGATATATAACAAATTTACATACGCACTTAAACTACTACTTAAGCAAGCTGTTCCCAATAAACCATGATACACTTCGAAACCTCCATAGCCTAAACCAAACCCCCTAAGAAAGTAATCTCGACTTATTGTAAATTACTCTCGACTCCATTGCTATGTACGAAGCATTCTTTCATTAGAGCATGGGAGGAAGATCTCCCCCGAAAGTTCACAGAAACTGAAATTCAATTACTTCTAGCAGCTCCGAAGCTGACCTCTCGCTGCGTTGCAGGAATGCAGGAAAGTGGTTACAAGATTTTTACTAGATGGCATCTGACCCCTACCTTATTACATAAGTATAATGCGAGTTATGACCCCGCTTGCTGGAGATGCAGTCAACAATTAGGGACCTACTATCACTTATGGTGGACTTTCCCACGCATAGTACCTTATTGGGCACATATTATAGCTCAAGTTAACACAGTAGCAAAAACACACCTGCCCCTTACCCCCGAGATCTGTCTGTTTTAATTGCTCCCAGACAAGCTCTCCAAGCGTACTGCGAAGTTACTGAGACACCTGCTTGCAGCGGCACATATATTAATACCCACACTGCGGAAAGTGTCTCACCCCCCACCATTCAGCCTTTGGTTAGACAAAGTGGATTCGTTATACCGTCTGGAAGAGCTTGCAAGCTAGGAGTCAAAAACACACAACGCTTTCAGTCAGGTATGGGCTCCATGGGCGACATTCCGACAATTTTCTACTCACTTATAACTTTCATTTGATACTGGCTTTTGACAGGCTCCCTCCCTCCCCTCCCTTTTTCTCCCGAATTAGACCCTCCCCACCTAATGTATGTTGTCTATGTTATGTGTTACATTCCCATCTTCTGTATACCTGATTTCTAGATATATTGCTCTGTTATTAGAGGAATGTCTAATTGATGCTGAATTACGACTTTGATTTACTGGCTCCGAATTGCATGACTTTCTGATACTACTTATTATGATGATCTTACTACAACACCCTCTGGTATCTTTATCACATATGTATACTACAATACTGTTTTATTGTTGTTCCCTATATACACAAATTAATAAAAAGAATTTTGAAAAGAAAAGATTATAGTTATTTCCACTTTAGGGATAGCTATTATGTGCAAAAACAAGGTGTGGTGATGGGGTCCCATGTGGCCCCAACTTATGCCAATATTTTTATGCGTGTATTTGAGGAGGACGTCGTCTATGTTTCACATCACTTCAACCATGTGCTGGAGTGGTGGCGTTATATCGACGACGTCTTCATCATATGGACAGGCTCTGAAGAACCAGTACTTGATTTTCATGTATACCTTAACAGTATTGATGAAAGACTCCAATTTACATTGGTACACTCAAACACTGAATTGCAGTTTGGGGATGGCAAATTGACTACAAGGGTATTTACAAAATCTACGGATAGGAACACCATTTTAGCTTACAATAGTAGCCATCCTAGATCCATGGTCAGGAGTCTCCCATACTCACAATTTATGAGAGCAAAGCACATTACAATGGATCCCAGCACATTAAAAGAGACCCTGGAGGAGTTCACCAGCAGATTTCTGGAACGGGGCTACCCTAGGGATTTGCTGATGACTCAAATTGATAGAGTAACCAAGATTGATAGGAAAACGTTACTAAATGACTCCAAAGTGACTGAGAGAAAACCTAGGCTTGCATTCATATCTACATACACTGATTTGAGTGCTGAAATTGCACAGATAAATAGACATCATTGGAAAATACTAAAAGGATGCCATGGCACAATCTCTAAGTTCCAAATGCCACCACTAATGTCTTATCGTAGGTCAAAGAGCCTGCGTGACAGATTGGTCAGGCCAGACGTTGGATCTATCATTGTGAGCAGACAGTCCACAATAATGGGCACAGGGACAGGATGCTATCCCTACCTCCATTGCGTGAACTGCCGGTATTTTATTAAGGGGAGATAGTTTGTACATCCAGATATGGGTATGAACTTCCCAATAAAGTTTCATCTTACGTGTGACAGTAATTATGTTGTCTATGTACTTACCTGCCCTTGTCATAAACTATATGTGGGGGAAACTTCCGCTGATTTCAAAACCTGATTCAACAACCACCGCTTCTCAATTACACAAAAGAGAATGGATTTACCGGTGTCTAGACACTTTGTTGAGTTCAAACACTCAGAGAAAGACCTAAGATTCTGTATAATTGATCGTATCCCTATGCCTGACCCGTCGAACCCGAAAATCCAGGTATCCGATCAACTCTACCTGCCATCCTTTTATATGTAAATACACAGTTATTGATTGGTTGAATCAAATTGGCAATGAACACCTCAACCATTAGAACTGCAAAATAAAGCCACCTTTTATTTTTTTTAGAGGAAAAATATATGTTGCTCCCGATGTGAGATATGATATAGCCTACATTATCCATTATAGTTTCTATTTTGACTTTAATTCATTATTTGAATTTCATGATTTTAATTTTCATTATTTTTCATGAGTTTAATTATTATGTGTGTGGATATACTTATATTCAACCTAGTGTCTCCTTCTGGACCTCTAGATGAGACCTGACACTGCTCCAAGACGTGCACAGCTTCTGTCTGCTATATATTAGACTGTCTAACACACCACTGCTCTGATATCACTATATTAATTTTGCAATATTTCTATGTTTTTGCTGTAGTTTGATAAAGAACCTGTGTGGCCGAAACATCTCATCTGTTCTACACAGCCGCATTTTCCTAAAACAAGAATCACATGTGCATCAACACTGCTGGGAGTTTATATTTGTAGTACCCTCTCCACTCTGTCAGGGGGCTCTGCTTGTATAAGAGTTTAATAGAACAGGTTCTGTAGACATCTATGTAGAATCAGCTGAAGACGGTGTTAAAGGAGTGCGCTCTTTCACGCTATAGGATCTTGGGCCTTTGCATGGTTCTTTATACCTGGCGCTAAAATTGACCTGTAAGACACACTTGAGTTATTTGGTCAGTTTTGGCCCAGTAATTGACCAAATAAGTGAAGTGTAAAGTGATTCTAAGAGCAACCCCTGTCATCTGCGTGTCATAATAACTCAAAGTATTGCTTCACTACCACAGAAGACTTCCTATACGTGTTACTGCAAGACACAGTGTTCTACACTCTTATAAAGGCTCTCTGCAGCCATGAAATCGCTGTTTTCAACACGATTTGCCACAAATAGATTTGGATTGAATCAACTATTTTCGGAAAATTCGTCGAACTGACCAAACTGATTTTTCAGAAATTCGCTCATCTCTAATAAGGATCCACCATTCTCAATATGTCATTGTACAAGGAAAGAATTGATAATCTTTTTCAATGACCTCTACACAGGTCACAGAGCATGCCTAGAAAACTATCTCATAGAAGTCAATACAACTCCAGATTATTGTGTATATGGCCTATGTGGCTGCCATAAAGCAATTTTTTAAAATACTTTTGAAATGTTGTTAACAGCTCAGGAAAATTGGCGGCCCCTATATGCATATTCAGGAAACGGAATGAGTTAATCTGGAATCAGAAGATAAAAACAGATTAGATAAAATAATATGTGTTGCTATCCTGGCAGATAAAATTTTTGATTTGTGTGTGTGTTTGTGCAGCCAGAAGCCAGTGTGGAAAGTATCTACCTCTGAGAATGTTACTGAGTCTAACAGAAGGATTATGTAAGCAAAGTTGGGGTCTGCACTACTCAATCACATTTGTGTTGGTGCTAGCAAAATGACCCAGTGGTCTATGCATCAAGTATATGTTTCTTAACAGAAGGATTAGTGACCATACAAGATAGAATGCAGAGCACCTGTCAGATAAGGTAACACCTTTACTTGAGCAATAGACTTCCCTGCTATAATAAACAATCATCACGTGAAATAAATAATCTCCAGCCCATCCTGTGTACTCCCAAACTGTAGGCAATCATATTCAATTGTCCAAGTGGCTATGCTGCACGAAGAACAGCTGAAATCGATGGATTGGGAACTAGGAATTACTGACCACAGGAAACAGAACACCAGCAACAGTCCTTGTATCCTTAAACATCTTCTTTATTTGGCATCCATATTAAAAAGTAGATAAAATCATGTTGCATACTGCAAAAGCCTTTCTGACCTAACATTGTCCTTAACCATAGCAAAATAAGGGCCATGTTAGGCCAGGAAGATGTCAGCAATACGCAACATGATTATCTACATTTAATATGAATGCCAAATAAAAAAGATTTTTAAGGATACAAGGACTGTTGTTGGAGTTCTATCTTATATGATTATGTTAAAGTAACAGACTGACCAACTGTCAGAAGACTACAATGCGTTGAGGATACTGTGAATATGTTCAGTAGCTTCCCTACTCTCTTCATTTGTACAGTGCTGGCATAGTGACCTCATGGTGAAGTAATCCAGTAACCTTTTATTTATTCCTACTCCTAAATTCATAGAGATATATAGCTATAACTCTCTCTAGACAGTGGAAAATTCTGATAGGGAATCATATACAGTGCAATTTATTAGTGGAATCACATCGGTTTTTGCATTGAAATATTAAAATAAAATTGCTATGCATTACATCTGATTTCTTATTTATCTATATTTTAGTTCATGGATACAGATGGGAAATTATTGGAATTCATTTTGGGTTAGATTGTAATTATCTCTTTCCCCCTATTTGTACACACATGGTAGTATTGGAAACAGTGATGATGTGTTCTGGAAATTATCCCTTAATAGGTGCAGACAGCAGCAGTAACATTACTTGGCCAGTGATAACTAGCCAGCGTCAGCAATTAAAGATCTATTCATTGAACTCAGCCGGAGGTCTGTGAAAATTATTACGATGATTCATTTTCACAAATGGCAGAATTTTGACACTTGTGGAGGACAATTTTGTCTGTTTTAGTGGGACAACATCACCTGCCATGCTGAATACCATCTCTGACAGTACACTGGAGGCTGGAAAAGACAGAACACACAGTGGCATACCGTAAATAGAGGCAGGCCATTCAGTTGTTATGGGGTCTGTGAGGTTGGGGAGCCCAGCAAAATAGCCCTGTCCCCTTTCTGACCTGAAAACACACCACACACAGTAACACTAAGAAGATATATATATATATCGGAAGTAAATTTTAGATCCTATGAGATTTACCATGCCCATGCCATCCAAGTCTGTTGTTCTGAAAGGTCACCTGGAGAGCCTGGAGGATGGAAATGCAGAGAAAAGACACAGACTCAGCTGTGATTCAATTCCTTACAAAAGAAAAAAAGCAGCTTAAAGAAATCCATGAAAGGATGATTGATGTATATGGTGATGATGCACCTTCCTGCTACCAAGTAAAGTTTTGGGCCAAGCAGTTTAAAATGGGTAGTGAATCAATTGAAGATTACCTCATCAAATAATGTTCATATGAAATATGCCGTAAAGTGGGGTCTATGATTTTGGAAGATTATTGGGTCAAAGTCAGTGTTATAGCTCATGAATTAGGCATTTCAGTTGGCAGTTTCTAATATCATCCCTGATGTTTTGATGTCAAAGGTCAGCTCCCAGTGGGTGCCAAAAATGTTGACACCTAAGCAAAAAACTTTGCCAGCAATTTCCCCAAAATAATTTAGACATGCTTACAGAAAATCCAAGAGACTTCTATTCTTGAATTATTATAGGTGATGAAACATGGCTCCACCACCATAATCCTGAGACCAAACAAGAGTCCATGCAATAGAGACACAAGGGGTCACCAACTACAAAGAAATTGTATGTGCAGCAGTAAGCTGGAAAGATTATGGCAACAGTTCTTTTGGGATACTAAACACATTTTATTACTAGAATTCATGTCACACAAGACAACGATTACTGGAGACACATATGCTTTAACAATGACGGTATTACGTGAGGCAATCAAAGAGAAACATTTGTTAGAAGTTGTCGACATGTGTGTTGTAGCTTCACAATAATGCGGAAGTCTCACAAATCACAAGCTACTATCAGGGAATGAGGCTTCATAGAGCTTAACCACCCACCCTACAGTTCGGACCTGACTCCCAATCATTACTTTCTCTTTTGGAACCTAAAGAAATTTCTGCTTGGACAATTTCCTCATGATAATGCAGTCAAAGAGGCGGTAACAGGGTTCCTGCAGCAGCAAAAAGTCTCCTTATATTCTGAAGGAATCCGATCACTTGAGGTGAATTGGAATAAAGTGTGTTCAATTGGAAAAGTAGTAAGTTTAATTTTCTCAGAAAATGTTGTTTTCATAGTCAGGTGGATAATTTATTGAACACCCCTCGTATATATCAGAATATCTCATGATTCACAAATTTGAAAATCACTCTGATTTAGGCTAGGGTTACATTGCGATCTTGGATATGGAAGCCACTTAACTGAATAGGGTTGCTCAGACCGTGACCCCAGTTTTGCTAAATGTTTGGCAGTACTGGTTGAGCTGAAGCCCCATTTATTTCATTGGCTGCATTGCTGCAAAGCAATCGGTCGCAATAATGGTGTTGCAGCCAAGATTGCTATATAGCCCCAGTGTAACTGATAAACATTACAAAACTGTGAATTAATTTTTCTACAGCCAAATGAATCTTTAAAAAATTTCTTCTCAATTTATTCTTTAAACTATTGTATGAATTACGATTAGGCGTGGAGTCAATTTCAACATGTACAGATAACATATTATACATGCATCCAAAGGTGATTTTTCTAAGGTATTTTCTTTTATGCATTTTATTAGGATTTTTGGTGCTTTAAAATGTTGTAAAAAGTCCCATGCTCATGCTTCACGACTAATTTCATGATCAACATCTATTATTTTTTTTGTTGCAAGTATTAAATAAAATCTATGAAAATATTGTTTTTCTACTTGATCAAAAATGGGACGCCCCTGACGAAGCTGGTGTGGAGCGAAACCCGGGTTGGGCAGATCAAATTGTTTTATACATTGATCAATTTTATAGAATTGTTTGTGAGTATAATAAACACAAAGAACTTTTATGGTGTGTTGCGGTACTCACTATTGGAGAGATTTAACCTATGCATAGGAGAGAAGAGAAGTAAACATCGCCAGTGTTTGAACGATCCTTTGATGCGCCTAAAAAAAATCAGTGAATCCTGTGATTGAACAATAGGTAAAAGCTGGTGAGCAATCCGGCGGTACTTCACTATGTATGTGTCTTTATGATCCATATAGAACATCGCACACAGGACGAGGCGGCGTACGGTTGGTTGAACGTGATCCAGAGTCTGTTCCTCAGATTAACCTCCAGGAGAATATCTGTCTGCGCGGTCCGTGTATATAAAAATGAATGATTACGTGAGAAGATCACCCACCTCATAAAAAGGACTTGCTGCGACCTATAAGGACAGGCTACGTATAGGGAAATTACTTTTTTTTTTTAATCAAAAATGTTTACTTTTGCAACTTGCTATTTTGCTTTTATAATATTGTTTGGATTGTTTGCTCCTGTTTTGCTTTTTATTTTTTGATGTTTTAATTCTTGATGTTCAGAAATCTTCTTATGCAAGGAATAAATACAAACACTGTGATATGTGTTAACATGACAGTATATTTCTTGATAGGAACGTAGAGTTCTTGCAAAACTGTCTTCTTAATCGTTCATCTTTAAGTACTGACCACAGTAAAAAATGACAGTGTCTAGCCATTAAAGAAAACTGTGAACAGATAAGCTTCAACTGACTTCATGTTTTCATATTTCATCTTCAAACCTATAAAATAAAGAATTGATTTTCTTGTGTGGTGCATCTTGCAGACATGAAACGTTATTTAACCATATAAAAAAGGAAAACATAGTTGATAACTTAATGTTCCTACATTTTTTGCTCTATAGAACAGTTCACTGAGTGAACAAAAAATACAAAATGTTGTCTTTTTATTTAACCACTTAAGGACTTTGCCCTATTTCAGCTTAAGGACCCGGCTATTTTTTGCAAATCTGACCAGTGTCACTTTAAAACGCTTTTTATTATCCAGGCCATCTGAGATTGTTTTTTGTCACATATTGTACTTCATGACAGTGGTAAAATGGAGTTGAAAAATTTCATTTTTATTTATAAAAAAATACCAAATTTACCCAAAATTTGGAAAAATTCGCAATAGGGTTATGCGAACCCGAACTGTATAGCTCGGGTTCGTAGTGAATTTTAGGTGTGTTCGGGACACGGACCCAAACATTTCCATAACAATTCGGGTTCGGGTTCAGTGCTTTCTTGGCGCTTTTTGAAAGGCTACACAGCAGCCAACTAACAAGCGTCATACTACTTGCCCCAAGAGGCCATCACAGCCATGCCTACTAATGGCATGGCTGTGATTGGCCAGAACACCATATGACCCAGGCTGTATATAAGCTTGAGTCACATAGCGCTGTACATCACTTTGATGTTATAAGTGTAGGGAGAGGATGCTGCTGGACATGTGATTTCAGGGAGAGAATAGGAAAGAATCTAACTCAGCGATCTACCTAGAAATAGTTGTGTGGGTGCAGGGCACTATCCTTTTACCCTGCCTTGAGTTCATTTACCAAAAAATACTAACTTTTAGAATTCTGTTAGTTAGGTGGGTGGCTGCAGCACTAGCACTGCATCTGAGCTTTTGGGACATTGCAAATCACAATTTTTTGGGGGTCAAAAAGTTTAATGTATACAGCATTCATATTCTGTTAGCAAAAAAATACTTTTTGGGCAATCTACAACAGCTGTATTAGTCAGTGTGAAATTTTAGCTACAAATATACCCATCATTTTCTGGGGTTTGAAAAACACACTTTTAAAGAAAAACTAAACAGTATTTCCCAGATCTGTAAGTGTTAGATTCAAGTTTAATATATACAGCATTCATATTTTGTTAGCAAAAAAAAAAAATTTTTGGGCAATCTACAACATCTGTATTAGGCCTCATGCACATGACCGTTGGCGTTTTGTGGTCCGCAAATCGCGGATCCGCAAAACACAGAAGCTGATCCGCGTTCCGTTCCGCAATTTGCGGAACGGAACGCGGCCCATTATAGAAATGCCTATTCTTGTCCGCAAAACGGACAAGAATAGGACATGCTATATTTTTTTTGCGGGGGCACGGAACAGAGCAACGGATGCGGACAGCACACGGAGTACTGTCCGCATCTTTTGCAGCCCCATTGAAGTGAATGGGTCCACGGCCGAGCCGCGAGATATACGGCTCGGACGCGGACCCGAACAACGGCCGTGTGCATGAGGCCTTAGTCAGTGTGCAATTTAAGCTAAAAATACACCCATAATTTTCTGGGGTTTGAAAAACACACTTTTTTTTCACAAAACAGTATTTTCTAGATCTGCAAGTGTTAAATTCAAGTTTAATATATACAGCATTCATATTCTGTTAGCAAAAAAATACTTTTTTGGCAATCTACAACATCTGTATTAGTCAGTGTGCAATTTAAGCTAGAAATACACCCATCATTTTCTGGGGTTTGAAAAACACACTGACAAAAAAACACTATTTTTAGACCTTGCAGCATCAGCACGTGTGAAATTGCAGGATTTTATACTGCTGTCAAATTCAGTTGTTAAACAAACAGTCGTTTGGGCACCAAAAATTTAGTTGGCAGCCTTTGATGCAGATGTCATGGTGAGTTACACCCTTAATACATTTGGGTTACATTCAGAGATTTTAAATGCCGCCATTTTGTGCACCATTATTGAATTCAGGCCTACAGAGGTTCAGATCCCCCCTATACATACAGGGGTTTGAATTAGGCATTTGAAATACAGCCATTTGAAATACAGACTTTTTGTGCAAATATATATTTACTTCAGGCCTACACTGATTCAGGGCGTGTGTGATTCCCCCCTGTACATACAGGGGTTTGATTCAGCCTTTTGAAATACAGCAATTTTTAATACAGCCATTTAGTGCAAAGATATATTTACTTCAGGCCTACACTGATTCAGGACGTGTGAGATCCCCTCTATGCACACAGTGGTTTGATTTAGCCATTTAAAATACAGCCATTCTAAATACAGCCATTTAGTGCAAAGATATATTTACTTCAGGCCTACATTGGTTCAGGTCGTGTGTCATCCCCCCTATACATACAGGGGTTTGATATAGCCATTTAAAATACAGCCATTTTAAATACAGCCATTTAGTGCAAATATATATTTACTTCAGGCCTACACTGATTCAGGGCATGTGTGATCCCCCCTATACAGACAGGGGTTTGATTCAGCCATTTGAAATACAGCCATTTGAAATGCAGCCATTTTGTGCAAAGAAATCTTTAATTGAGGCCTAGTCTGGTTCAGGCCGTGTGAGATACACCCTTTACATACTGTCGTTCTTTTCTACTATTAATTAAACACCCATTTAGGGCAAGATCCTGAATTAAAAAAATATGAGGAGAGCGTCAAATAAGGGACGTGGCACAGGTTGTGGTGCTGTTGGTGGAGCTCCTGTTGCAGGGAGAGGACGTGGTTGATCTGTGCCCACTACACGCACAAGCAAAACCCCTTCCTCAGGTGCAAGTAGGCGACAAAACCTGCAGCGGTATTTGGTCGGGCCTAATGCTGTTTTACGAATGGTGAGGCCTGAACAAGTACAGGTGATAGTAGATTGGGTTGCTGACAGTGGATCCAGTTCCTTCACATTGTCTCCCTCCCAGTCTCCTGCTGAAAGACCACAGTTGGCACCTGCAGCCGATGTCCATCAGTCTTTCACCTCCCCCCCTTGCAAATCAGCCAAGAAGTCTGAGCCCCAAGTCTTCCATCAGTCTCTTCAGCTTTTTGATGACTCTGTTAGCAGGGTTTGCCAGGGCTATCCACCTAGCCCTGCCCCAAAAGTGGAAGAGATTGAGTGCACCGATGCATAACCACTTATTTTTCAAGAAGAGTACATGGGAGAAGCTTCGCAGCAAGTCTCGGAGAATGACGAAACACAGGTGCCAACTGCTGGGGCTTTCAAAAGTGTGCAGACCGACAAGGAAGTCAGGGGTAAAGACTGGGTGGAAAATGATGTGGAGGACGATGAGGTCCTCGACCCCACATGGAATCAAGGTTATGCGAGGACCGATGTAGTTCAGAGTAAGAGGCGGTGGTCGCACAAAGCCACTAGCACAGCAGAAGAGGGAGCAGGGTGCAAAAGCGGAGCTGCCGTCCCCTAGACAATACGCCTCCGACTGGGTCTGAGCACACCAAAGCCAGCTCCAAGGAGTTCCCTGGTGTGGCAGTTCTTCAGACAATGTGCTGACAAGACACGAGTGGTTTGCACGCTGTGCAATCAGAGCCTGAAGCGAGGCATAAACGTTCTCAACCTGAGCACAACCTGCATGACCAGGCATTTAAGTGCAAAGCACGAGCTGCAGTGGAGTAGACACCTCAAAAACCAAGAAAGGTCTCTGGCTCCTCCTGCTTCCTCTTCTGCTGCAGTAGCAGCCTCTTCATCCACCTCTGGAGTGACATTGCCACCTTGCACCCCACAAACAGAGGATCTGCCAGCAACACCAACATCTGGGTCACCAAGCATCTCCACAATGTCCCATGGAAGCGTTCAGCTCTCCATATCCCAAACGCTGGAGAGGAAGAGGAAGTACCCCCCTACCCACCCGCGATCCCTAGCCCTGAATGCCAGCATTTCTAAATGACTTGCCTTTGAAATGCTGCCATTCCGTCTGGTGGGGACGGATAGTTTTAAAGGCCTTATGGCGGTGGTTATCCCACAGTACGTTGTGCCCAGCTGCCACTACTTTTCAAGGCGAGCCATCCCTTCCCTTCACAACCAGGTGTGCACTGTGCAACACCATCTGTGGCAAGGTGCACCTAACTACAGTTACGTGGACCAGTAAGCACGGTCAGGGCCATTATATCTCCATAACAGCACACTGGGTAATTGCAGTGGTGGCTGGGCCTGAGGCAGATAGCAGTTTGGCGCATGTCCTATCACCACCGAGGATTGCAGGGCGCTTCAGTTTGCCTCCTGTTGCATCCTCCTCCTACTCTGCTTTCTCATCTTCTACCAGCTCCTCATCCGGTCAGCGTAACACCTTCACCACCAACTTCAGCACAGCCAAGGGTAAACAGCAGGCAGTTTTAAAACGTTGTTTGGGGGACAAACCCCACACCGCATAGCAGTTGAGGATGGGCCTTGAACAACAGACCAATGAGTGGTTTGTGCCAGTCAGCCTCAAGCCCGGCCTGGTGGTGTGCGATAATGGACGAAATCTCGTAGCAGCTCTGGGACTAGCCGGTTTGACGCACATCCCTTGCCTGGCGCATGTGCTGAATTTGGTGGTGCAGAAATTCCTTAAAAATTTCCCCGACATGTCAGAGCTGCTGCATAAAGTGCGGACCGTCTGTGCGCGCTTTTGGCGTTCTCATCCTGCTGCTGCTTGCCTGTCAGCGCTACACCGTAACTTTGGCCTACCCTCTCACCGCCTCATATGAGACATGCCCACAAGGTGGAACTTCACCTTGCACATGCTGGCCAGACTGTGCGAACAGCAGCAGGCGATAGTGGAGTTTCAGCTGCAGCACGCACGGGTGACTCCCTCGGCAAAACAGCACCACTTCACCACCAATGACTGGGCCTCCATGCGAGACCTGCATGGCCAGTGCCGATAACGCAGTTCTCAGCGTTACTGTCTCACTTCTATGCCTCCTTGAAAAACGCTCATGGCGATGATGGAAGAGGATATGGCAAAGGAGGAGGATTTCCGGCCAGTAATTCCCGTTTTGTAGGGTTTCCGGCCAGTAATTCCCAAGTGGCTCCGAGGGCGGGTTACTGCACACAAAAACGCAAGGTACACAATTGTCCAGCCAGTGCACAGTTCTGGAGGATGACGAGGTGGAGGATGAGGAGGAGGAGATGGAGGAGGAGGAACCATGTTCACAGCAGGGTGGCACCCAGACCAGCTCATGGCCATCACTGATGCGTGGATGGGGGGGTTACAGAGGACACAGACGACACACCTCCCACAGAGGACAGCTTTTCGTTGCCTCTGGGCAGCCTTGCACACATGAGCGATTACATGCTGCAGTGTCTCCGCAACGACCGCAGAGTTGCCCACATTCTAACTTGTGCTGATTACTGTGTGGCCACGCTGCTGGATCCCCATTACAAGGATAACGTACCGTCCTTAATTCCGTCACTGGAGCGTTATCGTAAGATGTGCGAGTACAAGCGCACACAGGTAGACGCGCTGCTGGTGGCATTCCCACTTGACAGCGGGGGCACAGTGGAAGCACAAGGCGAAGGCAGAGGAGGAGGAAGAGGTCACCAACGCAGCTGGGGCACCGCCAACACCTCTGAAGGCAGGGTTAGCATGGCCGACATGTGGGAAAGCTTTGTCAGAATGCCACAACAACCAGCTGATATGGAACGCCTTAGCAGGAGGCAGCATTTCACCAACATGGTGGAGCAGTATGTGTGCACACGTCTACACGTACTGAATGATGGGTCTGTCCCCTTCGACTTCTGGGTCTCCAAATTGAGCACATGGTCTGAGCTTGCCCTTTATGCCTTGGAGGTGCTGGCCTGCCCTGCAGCCAGTGTATTATGTAAACGTGTGTTTAGCATGGCAGGGGGCATCATCGCAAACAAGCGCAGCTGCCTGTCCAGAGTCAATGTGGACAAGCTCTTGTTCATTAAACTGAACCAGGCATGGATCCCTCAGGACTTGTTTGTAACTTGTGCAGAATAGACATGTATACCGGCTCTAACCAGCCATTGTTATACTGCAGCACAATTGCTCATGTTTGTATTTTGGATATTTCACACTCTTTTGGAGTGTACCTTGACACTCTGCGTTCACCGCCTCCTCAAACTCCTACTCCATATGGAACTCCAAACTTTTAGTGTGTATAGTACCACTGCTATACCTATTAGAACGGTAAAATAAAAAATAATCTGTTACATTTTCTGGTGAAATTAACCACTTTTTGGGTGTATAGTACCACTGCTATACCTAGTAGGCCGTTTAAAAAATATATATAAATTGTCATTAACATTTTCTGGTGAAATTCAGAAATTTTTGGGTGTATAGTAACACTGCTATACCTATTACACCAGTAAAATAAATGAAAAAAAAAATTATCTGTTACATTTTCTGGTTAAATTAACCACTTTTTGGGTGTATAGCACCCTGCAACTTCTGGAAGAGGGGTTAGGTGGTCACTTGGACCTAGCGTAACATTTGCAACCTCTCTGACTAGTAATAGGTAAAATGTAATCTTTATTAATCACTCTATTAAAAATACATTAACTACTTGGGAACATGAAACTTCTGGGTCTCCAAATTGGGCTTTCCCTTTACCCCTTGGAGGTGCTGGCCTGCCCTGCAGCCAGTGTATTGTCTAAACGTGTGTTTAGCATGACTGGAGGTGCTTATCACAGGTTAAATTTACCAATGTTTTGGGGTGTACCCTAATTTTAAAAATAAATTTTAAAAACAAAAAGCAATGTAGGCTACCTCCTCCACTTTCACCGCCGATCCACCTACACCACCACATCCACTGCCTCCTCAACCTCCTACTCCATATGGACCTCGCCCTCTTAGATCAAGATTATGATTTTTTATTTTTACCTATTTTATGTTATTTAAAGTCATTTCCCTATTCACATTTGATTGCAGAGCACTTGCCATGCTCTTAACAACATTTTGCTGGCATTTGCAGCCCTCTAGCCCTTTCCATGACATTTTTACAGCTATTTTAGTGCTGAAAAGTTTGGGTCCACATTGACTTCAATGGGGTTCAGGTTCGGGGACAAGTTCGGATTAAGTTCTGTTCCCGAACTCGAACTTTTTTCCGAAGTTCGGCTGAACCCGTCGAACCCGAACATCCAGGTGTCCGCTCAACTCTAATTAGAAATTTTCCAAGTTTCAATTTCTCTACTTCTAAAATAAATAGTAATACCGCCAAAAAAAGTTATTGATTTATATTCTCCATATGTCTACTTCATGTATTGATCATTTTGGGAATGCCATTTCATTTTTTGGGGCTGTTACAAGGCTTAGAAGTTTAGAAGCAAATCTTGAAATTTTTCAGAAATTTTCAAAAACCCACTTTTTAGGGACCAGTTCAGCACTGAAGTCACTTTGTGAGGCTTACATAATAGAAACCACCTAAAAATAACCCCATTCTCTACACCCCTCAAGGTATTCAAAACTGGTTTTATAAACATTGTTAACCCTTTAGGTTTTCCACAAGAGTTTGTGGCAAATGGAGAAATAATTTCAGAATTTTGATTTTTTGGAATATTTTCCATTTTAATCCATTATTTCCAGTAACAAAGCAAAGTTTAACAGCCCAACAAAACTCAATATTTATTGCCCTGATTCTGTAGTTTTCAGAAACACCCCATATATGGTCGTAAACTACTGTATGACCAAACGGCAGGGCATAGAAGGAAGGGAACACCATATGGTTTTTGAAAGGTAGATTTTGCTGGACTGGTTTTTTGACACCATGGTCCATGTGAAGCCCTCCGATGCACCCCTAGAGTAGAAACTTCATAAAAGTGACTCCATCTAAGAAACTACACCCCTCAAGGTATTCAAAACCGATTTTACAAACTTTTCTAACCCTTTAGGTTTTCCACAAGAGTTATTGGCAAATGGAGATGAAATTTCAGAATTTCTATTTTTGTGTTACCTTGCCTCAAAAAATTTGTAATATAGAGCAGCCAAAAGTCATATTTACACTAAAATAGTACAAACAAAACTGCCACCTCATACCGCAGTTTCCAAAATGGGGTAACTTTTTTGGAGTTTCTACTGCAGGTGTGCATCAGAGGGGCTTCAAATGGGACACAGTGTAAAAAAACCAGTCCAGCAAAATCTGCCTTCCATATTGCATTCCCTTCCTTCTATGCCCTGCTGTTTGGCCATACAGCAGTGTACAACCACATATGTGGTGTTTCTGCAAACTACAGAATCAGGGCAGTAAATATTGAGTTTTGTTTATCTGTTAACCCTTGCTTTTTTACTGGAAAAAGGGATTAAAATGGAAAATTTGAAAAAAATAGCTGTTTTGGGACAGTTTTTATTTTTTGTTATTTACATCGTTGATCTGACAGGTTAGATTGTGTGCTATTTCTATGGAGCAGGTTATTACGGATGCGACAATACCAACTATGACTACTTTTTGGGTTTTTTGTTTCAGTTTTCCATAACAAAGAATTTTTGAAAAACATTATTTTTAGTGTCTCCACATTCTGAAAGCCATATTTTTAATTTTTATTTTTTGGGTGAATGTCTTATGTAGGGGCTCATTTTTTGTGGGATGAGATGACTGTTTGATTGGCACTATCTTGGGGTGTATATGACATTTTGGTTGCTTGCTATTACACTTTTTGTGATGTAAGGGTGACAAAAATGACTTGACACAGTATTTATATATTTTTTTTCTGTGTTCACCTGAGGGGTTAGGTCTGTGTGTTATTATTATAGAGCAGGTTGTTACGGACGCGGCGATACCTAATATGTATACTTTTTTATTTATTTAGGTTTTACACAATAATATTATTTTTGAAACAAAAATTCATGTTTTAATGTCTCTATAGTCTGAGAGCTATTTTTTATTTTTTTTTGGGGCGATTGTCCTATGTAGGGTATCATTTTTTGCGGTATGAGATGACAGTTTGTGTTGCACTATTTTTGGGTGCATATTACTTTTTGATCCCTTGCTATTAAAGTTTTTGAGATGTGAGGTGACAAAAAGCCGGAATTAGTCTTACCGGTAATTCTTTTTCCATGAGATCACCACGACGGCCCACAATGAGATTGACCCCTGACCTCTGTAGGGGCAGGAAAACAGAGAAAGGTTAAATTCCCCCCTCCCACCACCAGCACCAGTGGTTCCAAAATACTAAGAGAAAAGGTGGTGAATTGTGGAAAATTAGTACAGGAATATATTACTTCATATACTCCCGGGTCTAGAAAAGGGTGGGAAAAACGTGCCGTCGTGGTGATCTCATGGAAAAAGAATTACCGGTAAGACTAATTCCGGCTTTCCATATCATCACCACGATGGCCCACAATGAGATGTACAAAATATCTCTCATTAGGGGGGGGAGACAATGGCTTGGAGAACTCTACGCCCAAAAGCCATATCAGAATTTTTTAGTAGGTCTAGTCTGTAGTGCTTAATGAAGGTGTGAGGGCTAGACCAGGAGGCGGCTCTACAGATTTCGTTTAAGGATGCCCCCGCTCTTTCTGCATGAGTAGAGGACATAGCTCTAGTGGAGTGAGCTTTTAAGTTATTTGGACATTCCAGGTTTTGAATGTTATAGCATAGAGAGATGGATTCTCTGATCCATCTAGCTATTGAAGATTTTGAAATCTTCTGGCCTTTGCTGCGTCCAGCAAATTGTATGAAAAGACTGTCTGACTTTCGGAATTCTTTGGTAGCTTCTAAATAGTCCATTACAGCTCTTCTGACGTCTAAGGAATGGAAAGCAGATTCACGATCATTTGATGGATTACTACAAAAGGAGGGAAGAATTATCTCCTGATTTCTATGAAAATCCGAGACTACTTTCGGTAGAAACGCTGGATCTAATTTCAGTATGATTCTATCATCAGTGACTTGAAGGTATGGCTGTCTGATAGAGAGGGCTTGAATTTCGCTTATTCTTCTAGCGGATGTGATTGCTACTAGAAACGCGGTCTTTAAAGTTTTGATTTTTATAGAACTTTCTTCCAGAGGTTCAAACGGAAGAAGGGTAAGACCTGTCAGAACTATATTTAGGTCCCATGATGGCAATTTTGGTGTTAAAGTTGGTCTGAGACGTGATATAGCCCTCATGAATCTTTGTATCCATCTATGATTCGAGAGGTTTGAGTCAAAAAAACAGCTAAGAGCCGAGACTTGCACTTTTAAGGTAGAAGGTCTTAGACCCATTTCGAAGCCTTGCTGTAGAAAGTCAAGAATAGACTGAATATTTGGCATTTCTAAGTTTGGGGCTGTAGTTCCAGACCATGAGCAGTATTTTTTCCAGATTTTTAGGTAAATGGAATAAGTGACTTTTTTCCTGGAGGCTTTGAGGGTTTTTATCACTTTTTCCGAAAGACCCTGACTTTTAAGTTTTATGGTTTCAGGATCCAAGCTGTTAGCTTCAGAAAATCCGGATCTGGGTGTAGAATTGGACCCTGGTGTATCAGGTCCCTCACTGCTGGAAGGCGCCAAGGATCTGCTACTGCCATCGATTTTTGGACTGGAAACCAGCTCTTCTTCGGCCAAAATGGAGTTCTGAGAATTATCCTTGCTTTGTCTCTGCTAATCTTTTGAATGACCCTCGGTATCATTGGAAGTGGAGGGAATGCATAGCATACATCTTGGCTCCAGGATATTGTGAAGGCGTCTAACGCTCGGGGATTGTCCCTGGGATTTAAGGAACAGAAGGTAGCTATTTTGGAATTTTCTCGAGTGGCAAATAGATCTACCTGTGGTATTCCCCATTTTTTTGTGATCATCTGGAAAATCTGTGGACTTAGTGACCATTCCGATTGATCTATTTTCTTCCTGCTCAGGTAAATCTGCTTCTCGGTTTAAGGTACCTTTTAGGTGAGTGGCCGAAATGGACTCCGCGTTTCTTTCTGCCCAGAGGAATATTTGGGAGGCCAAGTTCATGAGATTCTGCGATCTTGTGCCCCCTTGGTGGTTGAGATAGGCAACGGTTGTCGTGTTGTCTGAAAAAATTCGCAAATGATGGCCCTTCAGTCGAGATTCTGCTGCTTTCAGAACCTTCCAGACTGCCTTCAGTTCTCTGAAGTTGGATGTCTGGGAACTTGTGGCTGATGTCCAGGTTCCCTGCCAGTACAGGTGATCTACTTTGGCACCCCATCCGGACTGACTCGCGTCCGTTGTTATTTGGACGAAAGGTGTCTTGACCCAGGAGATGCCTTTGACCAGGTTTTCGCTGTGTGTCCACCATAGTAGTGAAGACTTTACTCCCCTGGGAATTATTACCTTCATTTCTAGAGATGTTTGCTGTCTGTTCCAGACTCGTAGAACCCACTTTTGTAGAGCTCTGAAGTGGATCTGACTCCACTGGACCGCTGGAATGCATGAAGATAGGGATCACAGTAAGGCCATGGCTTCTCTTATTGAACAGGCGTTCTTTTGAATAAACGTCTTTACCTTGTACTGCAAGGTTTGAACCTTGTCTGTAGGCAGTTGAGTCTTTTGATTTTGTGAATCCAGATTCACAACTAGGAAACGAATGTTGGTTGATGGGTGTAAATTGGATTTCTTTAGATTTACTAGCCATCCCAGGTTTTTTAATGTCGCGAGGAAGAGGGCAATATCTCGCTGAAGTTGTGCTGGATTGTCGTTCGCAATCAAGAAATCGTCCAGATATGGGAAGACTCTCACGTCTTTTTCTCTCAGGTATGCCACCATCTCTATTACAAGCTTGGTGAAAATTCTGGGTGCAGACGTTATCCCGAATAGTAGAGATGTAAATTGGAAGTGTCGTATTTGGCCCTGAGGGTCTTGCAGGGCGAATCGAAGAAATATTTGTGATTTGGGGTGAATAGGAACGTGATAGTACGCGTCCGATAGGTCGATCGTACACATTAGTGAATTTTCCTGTAGAAGAGGGATAATGGAACTCAGTGTTTCCATCCGAAATTTTTTGTAGATTATATACTTGTTGAGTTTTTTCAAATTTATTATAACCCTGTAGGGTCCATCCTTTTTCCTTACGAGGAAGAGGTTTGAGTAGAACCCTTTCCCTATTTCTTGTATTGGGACTTGGGTTATTACATTTTTCTCCAAAAATGTTTGAGTTTCCTGCCATACTGATTGTAACTGGTTGGGACAAGGAAAAACTGAGATCAGAAATCTTTTTGGGGGTGTCTGTGCAAACTGAATAACATAGCCTGACCGTATGATGTTCAGGGCCCAGGTATTTGAAGTGATCTTTTCCCATTCTGGTAGAAAAAGATTCAGTCTGCCCCCCACTTTGGCGTCACTGTTTGTCAGTGTTTCTTTGGGAGGAGGAGTGAGAACCTCTATCCTTGCCTCCCTTCGGGTAGTTCCAGCGTCCCGACTTGCCTTTCCCTTTATAGGACCTGTCCGTATTGGAGGAGGGGCGAAAGGAATATTTGCCTTTATATGAGCTGTCTACAGGAAAATTTTTCTTCCTGTCTGACGCTTTTTCTAAGATTTTTTCAAGTTCTGGTCCGAACACATTTTCCCCGGAAAACGGAATGGAGCATAGTTTGGATTTTGATATTTTATCACCTGTCCAGCTTTTTACCCAGAGAGCTCGTCTAGCTGCATTTGAAAAGCCTGTATCTTTAGCTGCAAATCGTACAGACTCTGCGGAGGCATCTGCTAAAAAGGCAGTCGCTGATTTTAAAAGGGGTAGAGAATCCAATATATCCTCTACTGGAGTATTGCTAATAATACGGTTTTCTAGTTCTTAAAGCCAACGAAACATAGACCTGGCAACCGAGGTGGCTGCGATGTTAGATTTTAACGTATACATCGCAGCTTTCCATGATTTGCGTAATAGGCTATCAGCTTTCCTATCAAGCGGGTCTTTTAGCTGCGAGGTGTCTTCAAAAGGCAGAGAGGTTCTCCGATTAACTTTTGCCACCTGTGCATCAATTTTAGGAATTGTATTAAATATTTTTGCTTCCTCTGGGTCAAAAACTAGACGGTTTAGGTAAGATCTAGATACACCGAGACGTTTTTCTGGATCCGACCATTCATCTAGTACCATTACACGAATGTTTTCTTGTACGAAACACGAATGTTTTATGGGGAAAACTATAGATTTTTTTAAACGGAGACTCCCGAACATTTCTTCTTGTACTGTTTGGGGTTTAGTTACCTCTTCTATACCCATTGTCGCCCTCACTGCTTTTAGGAGCTCTGGCATATTCTCAGAGGAAAAATAAAATCTTTTCCTGGCCTCATTTTCTGTTAGATCTAAAGAAATCTCGTCTCCTTCTACACATTTTGAGGAGGTGGTGGATTCTTCGAAATTATCTGAATCAGAGCAAATGGATTCTGTTAGTTTTTGGCATTTAGATGGAGGCTCAGATGTATGGAGCGGATCCCTTGAAATATTTGAGATCTGTGACAAGGATGACTTTATTTCCTCCTGCATCATAGATCTCAACTCTTCCATAAGAGAAGGTGTCTCCTCTCGGATAACATTAGTAATGCATTCTTTACAGAGCTTTTTGATGTAATCGTCTGGGAGCCTTTTTGAGCAAGAAATACATCTTGCAGATTTCTTGACTTTCTTCTGCTGCTCCTTTGAGGGAGTCTGAGAGCATAAATAGAGGAGTAGATATCAGTATCCCAGAGGTTTACTTAATAAAGGGTGACTGACATAAATGAACATAGTAACAATAGTCTCCCCCACAGGGGACTTACAACAGGCGGCGGTGCGGTATCCTCCAGGCTAGGATGGTCCTGGGTCGACATCCTGGGATCTGGAGACGGACGCTGAGCTGGGGATGCAGCCCTTTGAATCAGCGCCGGGTTCCCGCGTCGCGCCTTGTCGCTCCGCTCCGCGTCACTTCCCGTGACGTCAGTGGAGCCGGAAGTTATAATTTTTGTATCGCGCCGACCACGCTGGCCAGGAGATCCGTCTGAGTCCTCGGAATAGGCGGGGAGTGATGACTGGCCCGGGAACAGGCTCCGAACAAAACGGAGCGAGATTATCCCCTTCCTCCTGCCCAGCTTTAGTACTGATGACCGCGGGAGAGCAGGAGGGCACGCATAGGTATGTTTCATCCCCTCGGCACCCAGGAGGCACCAAGGAGACCTTTCTCCGTCCTGGCCTCTGTAGGGACAGGAAAACACTGGTGCTGGTGGTGGGAGGGGGGAATTTAACCTTTCTCTGTTTTCCTGCCGCTACAGAGGTCAGGGGTCAATCTCATTGTGGGCCGTCGTGGTGATGATATGGAAATGTTTTTTTACATTGTTTTTATTGTTATTTTTTACGGTATTTAACTGAGAGGTTAGATCATGTGATATTATTTAAGAGCAGGATTTGACGGACGCGGCGATACCCAATATGTATACTTTTTTAAAATGTATTTTACTTTAACACAATAATAGCATTTTAGAAAAAAAAAATATGTTTTAGTGTCTCCATAGTCTGAGAGCCATATGTTTTTATTTTTTTGGGCCACTGTCCTATGTAGGGGCTCATTTTTTGCGAAATGAGATGGTGGTTTGATTGCTACTATTTTGAGAGGCATATGCCTTTTTGATCGCTTGGTATTATACATTTTGTGATGTAAGGTGACAAAAAAATAGCTTTTCTTACACCATTTTTTTACGGTATTTACTTAAGGGCATTGTTCATCTGATACTTTAATAGAGAAGGTTTTCACAGATGCGGCAATACATAATATGTGTAGTGCATTTTATTTTTTTAATTTTTATTTATTGATATGTGTTTTTTTATTTTATTTTTCCCTTTTTTACTTTTTTTTTTACCCAGACCCACTTGGTTCTTTTAGATCTAGTGGATCTGCTGTGTATATAATACAGTTCACTAAATAGTGTACTGTGCTGTATTTTTTACTTTAGACCTAGGCCCCCATGGTTATTAGGGAAAATAATAGCATTCTCAATACAAAATACTTAGTAAATTGTGGATTAAGGGGTCAAAAATGAAAAAAAATTAACTTACCTTATCCACTTGATCGCGTAGTTGCCGATCTCTTCTGTCTTCTTCAAGCATTATCTGCCATCTAAAGGATCTGTGGTGACGTTACATCACATGGTCCAATCACATGGTGCATCACCATGGTGATGGACCATGTGATTGGACTATGTGATAAGCTTGGTGACGTCATCACAGGTCTTTTAGCCGGCAGCTAATGCTTAAAGAAGGCAGAAGAGATCGCAACTAAGGTGAATTAATTTTTTTTTATTTTTAACCCCTCTATCCACATTTTACTAAGCATTCTGTAAGTCTCTTACCGCGGGGATTAGAGACCTGAGAAAGCGCTGCAAACCGCAGGTCTGAATTGACCTGCAGTTTACAGCGATCGCCGATACAGGACCCCCCTGGGCATTGTAACAAGGTACCTGCTTAATGATTTAAGCGGGTACCTTGTTCCGATCACTGCCGACTGAGCAGCAGTGATCGGAGATACTCATGACGTACCGGTACGTCATGGGTCCTTAAGGACTCGGGAAACATGCCGTACCGGTAAGTCCTAAGTCCTTAAGGGGTTAATTCGCATCTTCTGTAACTTTAATTTCAAGTCATAAACTGACATACTGAGGGTCATTTACTAAAGGCCAGCATTTCACACAATGCCCTCTGGAGCCACCACTATCCAATGTGAAATATTATAAATATGTTGGGCAGATGTGGCAATGGACCCTTCAACAAAGCTATATCAACATAAAGAAAAAAAAAATGGTGTAAGTGGCATTAAACACAAGCATAACGGTTTCAGCAGATTATGTACATTTTGTAAAGCCATAAAATATTTTCCTGAAATCATATGTAATACTATTAATCTAAGCAAATGTAACTGTTTGCTTCATTACTATTCTCCTATTTTTTTTTAGTTCAAAATTTTCTTTAAAAGCATCTAATTGGAAAAAAAGTACTTAGAACTACAGTATATTGAATTTAGAGAAAATGTGAAAAACTGTGCCTCGATTTACAGAGGTGTTTTGTAGTACTAGGGTCTATTTCATTAAAGGCAAAGAAAACCTGGAAATGACTGATAAAAGTAAATAGGAGATAAACTCATCCGCATTTTCTATATTCCACAATTTCTGCATTCACAGGTGTTTCAGAAATAATTAGACTTAGAAAGAGTGTACTTTAAGTATACAAGTTTATAATTGACTGATTCCTTTACTTTTTGTGCTGGTAACAGCTCAGGAGACCTACACTACTCACAGGAGGTCTGTCACATTGGTGGCAAGCAGTGGGATGCCCTTCCTTGCCTGAGGAGACATTCAAACCACCACCGAGATATATTTCTCAGCCGGCTGAGGAGAACTGACTCAAGCAACCATGACCCTAATGTGACGGACCTCTAGTACTCAGGAAGAGTATGTCCGCCGCTGTATTCTTCCTCACTCAGGAGATAATGCAAACCCCTGATCTTTAGCTCCAAGTCTCCCCAGTCACTAGTTGAGACTCAGTGTAGGGGAAAACAACTTCTGCTTTATTGAACAACTGCACAAACTTACAGTATATCTAGAAAGTGATCAGATGAAACGGTAATCCCATCACCTCCCCCTTCCCCTGCTCAGACATTGTGTCTGCACCACACCACAGGGGTCTACCTGCTAATAGCACCAGGCGGATGTAGCAAGAGCTTGGCCAGAGTGGCATTGTTCTGAGCTCCTTCAGATTACAATATGAGATAATATGATGGCGGTGGGGGGTTGCTGACAGTCTTTTGAAACAAGTTACACAGTATACATATTTACACATATCCAATACCAATACCCATTTAACTCACACTAAATATGTTACACAGTATAACATAATTACACATATCCAACACCAATACACATTTAACCTAAACTGATGAGCATGTTGTCAGATAGCTCCCCCAAGTTAAAGTATGGCAGACCCGGTAAGACCCTCTACGGGTCCACTTGGGGATGTCCATGATGTTACAGTCACCCTCTTCAGTTCCGTTTGCTGAGATAGTCCATGGTCATTAGCCTTAGGTTTCCAGAGCCTGTATTAAATTGAGAAATTGGATGGCTGTAAGGCCAGACTTCACCGCAACAGCCATCCATGGGCTCCAGATCAGACGCCCGGTTCAAACAAACAAGGGGGGTCTCCAAATTCCTAGGACCGTAGTCGCTAGGAAGGACGCTGGCCGTCAGCCCCCTCCAGGAGCCCAGGTCACTGTGGGTTCCGTGACATTCCCCCCCCCCCCCAAAAGGTAGACTAACCGGGTACCTGACCTCCTGTCGGTCGGTGCCTGAGTTAGTCGAGTAGCCCTCCCATAAACAAACACTGGTCCTGTTGAACTCTGAGGCCTGGCTCTGTTCTGTATGTCCCCAGTTGTTGAGTGGGTGTCTGCTACTTCATTCTGCATTGTTGCTCTGTAGCTTGGAACATAGGGTACTTGGTGGGCAGAGGCCAACTGCTGTCTGCCTGGTTGCCTGCTTTTTCACTGGGATGGGTTCAGTGAGTATTGCTGACTCCACCACTACCCCCAGGACCCTGTTGGGCAGCTGCTGCAGTTGGGTATCTGGGCCGGCTGCACAGCATCCCTGAAGAGACCTGGGTCCTTTCTCCACCGGGAAGTTGGGGTTCCCCCCAGGACCAGTCTATGAGGTCCCGCTGTAATTGAGAAGAGGGACGAGCTGGCTCGTCTTCTGGTATTTCAGGCTGCTGCTGGGGAGAGAGACCGGTTGTCTCTTCTCCCTGTAGGGTAAGCTGCCGTTGGAGAGTCAGACCGACTGTCTCAACTCCCACTAATGCTGCCTGGTGCTGAGTAGTGGGACCGACCGTCTCTACTCTGTGATGCTTGTTGCTGTGGGGACTAGTGATGAGCGGCAGGGGCAATATTGAAAATTGCGATATTTTGCAAATATTTGGGCGAATATTGGCCATATATTTACGAATTCGCGAATTCCTTATCTTCAGGCATTATTTTCTAGATTGCGAAAATTTGCATTAAAAAATGTGCATAAAATTGCATAGACTGATATATAACAGAAAAAGGAATATTCGCGATTACGAATATATTTTGAGATATTCTAAATATTCGAAAATTCTCGAAGTGACGATATTCACAATTAGAATTCGCAATTCGAATATTCGTGATCAACACTAGTGGGGACGAGGGACCTACAATCCCCTCTCCCTGTGATGATGACTGCCACTGGGGAGAGAGACTAGCTACCTCTCCTCCCTGGAATGCCCTTTCCCGCTGGGGAGAGAGGTCAGCTACCTCTTTTCACTGGGTCTCCATCTTCCATTGGGGAGAGAGGTCGGCTACCTCTTCTCCCTGGAACTCACTAGGCTGCTTGGCAAGGAGGTAGTCTGCCTCCTCTTCCTGGAACCCCAGGGCTGTACCAGGTGCTGAGCAGAGGCTTGTGGAACTCTGCCCTGTTGTCAGCGCCTCACCTGGTGACTCAGCTGTACAACCTCTACAGAAAAGTCAATTAAATTTACACTCTCTGAGCATATGGCTTCCACTGTGTCTGAGACACTCTGCTGGACACGTCCTAGCAGCTCCTTGTATGCCTTTCCCACTAGCCATTCTTGTTTTACCAAGTACACCAAATCAGCTCTCAGCTCTGAAACTCTTTCCAAACCAAGCCAGTCTTTCCGGTATGCAAAATGGTCCTCCAGGGCAGAATCCCCCTCATCCCCAACCTCAAACATATCCACCAGGGTGTCCCACAACAGTCCAGGGTCATCAAATATGTAGTCCTCTGGATATTTAGCTGTAAATCCCAGCTGTGTTTGTTCTGCATACCAACGCAGGTCACGATACCATTCATACATCTTTACCTCTCACTGTAACCAACTGGTGCAAATAAGCCACCCAATGCTCCTGATCCTGATTTCCCAGGATACCCAGTCGCAGTCCCATCTGATATTGGATAGAGTTGAGCGAACACCTGGATGTTCCCGAAAATGTTCGGGGTCGGGATCTGAACTCGATCTGAACTTCATCCTGAACTCGAACCCCATTGAAGTCAATGGGGACCCGAACTTTTGGGCACTAAAAAGGCTGTAAAATAGTCCAGGAAAGGGCTAGAGGGCTGCAAAATGTAGGTAAATGCCCTGCAAACAAATGTCGATAGGGAAATGAATTAAAATAAAAAAAAATAAAAAAATTAACCAATATCAATTGGAGAGAGGCCCCAGAGCAGTATCATGCGTCATATCACCCACCACTGGAGAAGGCCACTTTCAGTTATTTAGGCCCCAGCACCCAGACAGAGGAGAGTTCCCACAGCAAGGAATAAGGCGTCATATCAACCACCACTAGAAAAAGCCACTTTCAATTATTTAGGCCCAAGCACTCAGACAGAGGAGAAAGGTCCCACAGCAGAGAATCATGTGTCATATCATGCACCACTGGAGAATGCCACTTTCAGTTTATTAAGCCCCAGCACCAAGACAGAGGAGAGAGCTCCCACAGCAGAGAATCATGCGCTATATCACCCACCACTGGAGAAGGCCACTTTCAGTTATTTAGGCCCCAGCACCCAGACAGAGGAGAGAGGTCCCACAGCAAGGAATAAGGCGTCATATCACCCACCACTGGAGAAGGCCACTTTCGGTTATTTAGGCCCCAGCACCCAGACAGAGGAGAGAGGTCCCACAGCAAGGAATAAGGCGTCATATCACCCACCAGTGGAGAAGGCCACTTTCAGTTATTTAGGCCCCAGCACCCAGACAGCGGAGGGAGGTCCCACAGCAAGGAATAAGGCGTCATATCACCCACCACTGAAGAAGGCCACTTTCAGTTATTTAGGCCACAGCATCCAGACATAGGGGAGAGGTCCCACAGCAAGGAATAAGGCGTCATATCACCCACCACTGGAGAAGGCCACTTTCAGTTATTTAGGCACCAGCACCCAGACAGAGGAAAGAGGTCCCACAGCAGAGAATCATGCGTCATATTACCCACCAATGGAGAAGGCCACTTTCAGTTATTTAGGCCCCAGCATAAAGACAGAGGAGAGAAGTCCACATCAGAGAACCATGCGTCATATCACCCTCCAATGGAGAAGGCCACTTTCAGTTATTTAAGGCCCAGCACCCAGACAAAGGAGTGAGGTCCCACAGCAAGGAATAAGGCGTCATATCACCCACCACTGGAGAAGGCCACTTTCAGTTATTTAGGCCCCAGCACCCAGACAGAGGAGAGAGGTCCCACAGCAGAGAATCATGCCTCATATCACCCACCAGTGGAGAAGGCCACTTTCAGTTATTTAGGCCCCAGTATCCAGACAGAGGAGAGAGGTCTCACAGCAAGGAATAAGGAGTCATATCACCCACCACTGGAGAAGGCAACTTTCAGTTTTTTAGGCCCCAGCACCAAGACAGAGAAGAGAGGTCCCACAGCAAGGATAAATGAGTCATTTCATCCACCATTGGAGAAGGCAACTTTCAGTTATTTAGGCCCCAGCACCCAGAAAGAGGAGAGAGGTCACACAGCAAGGAATAAGGTGTCATATCACCCACCAATGGAGAAGGCCATTTTCAGTTATTTAGACCCCAGCACCCAGACAGAGGAGAGAGGTCCCACAGCAAGGAATAAGGCGTCATATCACCCACCACTGGAGAAGGCCACTTTCAGTTTTTTTAGGCCCCAGCGCCCAGACAGAGGAGAGAGGTCCCACAGCAAGGAATAAGGTGTCATATCAACCACCACTAGAGAAAGCCACTTTCAGTTATTTAGGCCCCAGCACTCAGAATGAGGAGAGAGGTCCCACAGCAAGGAATAAGGCGTCATATCACCCACCACTGGAGAAGGCCACTTTCAGTTATTTTGGCCCCAGCACCCAGACAGAGGAGAGAGGTCCCACAACAGAGAATCATGCATCATATCACCCACGAATGGAGAAGGCTACTTTCAGTTATTTAGGCCCCAGCACCCAGACAGAGGAGAGAGGTCCCACAGCAAGTTATAAGGCCACTTTCAGTTATTTAGGCCTCAGCATAAAGACAGAGGAGAGAGGTCCCACAGCAGAGAATCATGCCTCATATCACCCACCACTGGAGAAGGCCAGTGTCAGGGATCAGAGAGGAAGGAAAGAGGGTGCACTCTGACTTCACCCTCAACCCCTGTCCCTGCCTACTTACACTACCCGCCCTAGGCGACGGGGCGTAACTAGGCGACGGTCCCTTACTTAACGTAAGTGCACAGAGGAAAGATAAGAAGGGTCAACAAGCCAAAGGTCAGAACCAGGAGAAGCGGGCCGTACAAATGGAACGAGCAAAAGCAAGGTCAACAGTGAAAGCCGAGGTCAATCCAGGAGAGCAAATACGTACAAAGGATCAGACGAAGTCGAGGTCAAAGAACGAGCCGAGGTCACAAGGTCAGGAGGTCAATCAGATAAGCAGCTGCAGACTAGAACCAGGACAAGGAAGCTCCAATAGACCAGTATCACAGGCAACCTGTGGCCAGCAGGTTGCCTGTATTTATAGTGGGGAGTGAGGGTCATGTGACGTGGCCAGCATCACATGACCGACAGACAGATAAGTCGAGCACCAAGTGATCAGCTTGGTGCTCAAGGCAGACCTAGGAGCAGGGAGCCTCCCAGCTAGCAAAGCTGCCCTGGGAACAAGGCTGAACACAGATCCTTGCTCCTGAAGTTAAGAAGCAAGTCTTCGGCTGATGGGAGACCGAGTGCACCTTCGGCGCCTCGTTACAGTACCCTCCCTTCTACGAGGGGCCACCGGACCCAAGTCCTTGGGTACAAATCTCTCAGGATGCTCTTTATGAAACTTTTTGATGAGTCTCGGAGGGTGGATGTCAGTAGCTGGGACCCAAGACCTCTCCTCAGGTCCATAGCCCTTCCAGTGGACAAGGTACTGCCAGGAGTTTCGGACCTTTCTAACATCCACATTTCTGGAGATTACAAACTCATCTTTATTGTCAATTTGTATGGGAGGAGGAGCTGACTGCGACGGAACAATGGGTGGAACATATTTCTTAAGCAACGATTTATGTAAAACATTATGAATGCGAAAAGAGTCCGGCAATCTCAATCTAAAAGATACAGGATTAATAACGCCAATAATCTCATAGGGCCCAACAAACCGTGGTGCCAGTTTCCTAGAGGACACCTTCAGCAGTAGATTTCGAGTAGACAACCAGACCCTATCACCAAGCTCAAAATTAACCCCCTTAGAACGCGTCCTATTAGCCATCCGTTTTTGTTGTTCTTGGGCTTTTTGCAGGTTCACTTGGACCCATGCCCAAACTGTGCACAGTTCAGAAGTTACTCTATTGGCTTCAGGGTTAGAAGAAGGTATCAACGAGCTAGAGTTAAATTGAGGATGTATTCCAAGGTTACAAAAGAAAGGAGAAACCCCAGTAGAAGAATTCACACGGGTATTTATAGCAAATTCTGCCAGAGAAATAAATTTTACCCACACATGTTGATTTTCAGAGATGTAGGATCTTAAAAATTGCTCAAGGGTCTGATTTAGTCGTTCCGTCTGACCATTAGTCTCAGGGTGAAAAGCAGACGAGAAGGCCAAAGAAATTCCAATTCTCTGACAGAAGGCTCTCCAGAATTTAGAAACAAATTGAACGCCTCTGTCAGAAACAATATTTTCCGGGATCCCGTGAAGTCGTACAATGTGATCAATAAAAAAAGTAGCTAGACTCTTAGCACTAGGAAGTTTACTCAGAGGAACAAAATGTACCATCTTACTAAATCTGTCAACCACTACCCAAACCACTGACTTACCCTCAGAAGACGGCAGGTCAGTAATAAAATCCATAGAAATATGCGACCAGGGCCTACTGGGAATGGGTAGTGGTTGTAACTCCCCAGCAGGACGTGTCCTAACAGTTTTAGATCTAGCGCCCACTTCACAAGCAGACACATATGCATTGACGTCTCTTGACAAAGTAGGCCACCAGTATGCTCTGGAAACCAACTCACGAGTGCCTTCCATGCCAGGGTGACCACATAAAACAGAATCATGACACTCACCCAACAACTGGAGCTGAAAATGCGCGGGAACGAATAACTTATCTGAAGGTGTATGCGCAGGTGCCAGATGTTGAGCTGATTCAATATCAGAGGATAATGATGCCATGATGATGTTGGCTGGAAGGATGGGTTCCAGAGGGGTATCGGTAGACTGAAAGGCAGAAAAACTTCTTGACAAGGCATCTGGCCTGTAAGTAATGGAAAAATTAAATCGAGTAAAGAATAATGCCCATCTGGCTTGACGAGGGTTTAAACACTTAGCGGACTCAAGAAATAACAAATTCTTATGATCAGTAAGAAAGGTAATTTTATGTTTTGCCCCCTCCAAAAAATTTCTCCATTCCTCAAATGCCCACTTAATAGCTAGCAGCTCACGGTTCCCAATATCATAATTCCTTTCTGTAGGAGAAAATTTTCTGGAGAAAAAGGCACAAGGTCTGAGGTTAGAGAAGTTAGAGGGTCCTTGAGACAATACTGCGCCCACTCCATCCTCAGAGGCATCTACCTCCACTTTAAAAGGTTCCTCCAGATTTGGTTGAATTAAGACTGGGGCACTAGTGAAACTTCTTTTAAGATTCTCAAAGGCTTGAATGGCTTCCTCAGACCAATTGACTAGATCTGCCCCTTTTTTGGTAAGATCTGTTAACGGTTTGGCGATAATGGAAATTTTTTTAATAAACTTACGATAATAATTGGAGAAACCCAAAAAGCGCTGTAAGGCTTTAAGGGATGATGGCCTCACCCATTCCTGGATTTCCAGTACCTTCCCAGCATCCATTTTGAAAGAATAAGGAGGGAGGACATACCCAAGATACAGGATCTCCTGTACTCCAAAAATGCATTTCTCAAGTTTAGCTGATAATAGGTTTACCCTTAAAATGTCTAGTACTAGTCTTATATGTCTCACATGCGAGTCCCAGGTGGGAGAAAAAAATCAGAATATCATCAAGATAGATGATTAAAAACTTCCCAATGAATTCCCTGAAAATGTCATTCATGAAATTTTGGAAGACAGCTGGGGCATTACTAAGCCCGAAAGGCATAACTAGGTATTCAAAATGTCCCTCAGGAGTGTTAAATGCAGTCTTCCATTCATCACCCTTCTTTATTCGGATCAAATTGTAAGCTCCCCTCAAGTCGAGTTTGGAAAACCAGGCAGCTGCTAAAACCTGATTGAACGGGTCGGGAATTAAAGGGAGGGAATATTGATTTTTAACAGTAATCATATTTAATTTACGGTAATCAATACAGGGTCTGAGTCCTCCATCCATTTTTTTAACAAAAAAGAACCCCACACCCATTGGAGATACCGAGGGCCTAATGTGCCCCTTATCCAAACTCTCTTTAATATATTCCCTCATTGAATTTCGTTCGGGACCAGATAGGTTATAAATTCTTCCTTTGGGATATCGGGACCCAGGTACTAATTCAATAGCACAATCATACGGTCTATGGGGCGGTAATTCTTTTAGCTCGGATGACGAAAACACATCAGCATAATTCCTAATATATGGCGGAAGGGTTTGGGATATAGTATGAACCCCTGCTAAAGCAACCGATAAACAGGACTTACACTGAGAACCCCATCTTTCTATCTCACCAGTAGCCCAATTAATAACCAGATTATGTAATTGGAGCCAGGGCATACCTAATACTACATTTACGGGAAGATTCTCAAGAATTAGGAATGAGCATCTCTCAGTGTGACACACCCCTACCGAAAGAGAGATCTCCGGGGTACAAAACTTGACCGTACCACCCGCCAGGGGAGTGGAATCAATGGATACAATGTTCACTGAGCGAGGAAGGGCTAAAATCGGAATTCCTATTTGGATAGCAAATGTACGGTCAATGAAATTAGATGCTGACCCGGAATCAATAAAGGCGTCACCAAAACCCCTGACTGTCCCCAGAGACACAGTTATAGGAACCAGCAGCTTTTTTCTTACCACCCCAGGGAGTAACTTATCTGTTGAGCCCTCTGGTTTGGGTGGACCTCCGGAAGAAGGGATCTTAGGGCACTGTCGGACCCAGTGATCGGAGCCGCCACAGTAGAAGCACAGTCCACGACGATGGCGCTGTTCCTTCCTTGTCATGCCCAGCTGCATGGGTTCATCAGAGAAGCCTTCAGATTTTGCTATCACCGGACCCATCTCCATCTTGGGAACCATCTGTGGAACAAGAAGGTGTTCTCGCTGTCGTTCCCTAACCCGTCTGTCTAGCCTAATGGCTAACGTCATGGTTTGTTCTAAGGTTTCGGGGGGTGGATAACACACTAGCATATCCTTGAGGATGTCAGACAAACCGGACTAAAATTGACTTTTGAGGGCCGGTTCGTTCCATTCTGAGGAAACGCACCATTTACGGAATAAGGTACAGTACTCCTCAACCGGACGGTCACCCTGTCTGAGGGATTTCAGCTGGGTCTCTACTACCATGGCACGGTCAGGTTCGTCATATAACACACCTAGCGCCTGAAAAAATGCATCAACGGATTGGAGGCATTGCGAATCGGAAGGCAACGAGAATGCCCAATCCTGGGGGTCCCCCTGTAATAAGGAAATAATGATCCCCACCCTCTGTTGCTCAGATCCAGAGGAATAGGGACGTAAGCGAAAATAAAGCTTACAGCTTTCCTTAAACGTCACAAAGCTTCTACGGTCTTCTGAAAATCGGTCAGGAAGCTTAACGTGGGGTTCCATACAGGCAGGTGCCACTTGGGCAGCGATAGGAGGCACAGGAAGATCCCTAGCAATCTCTTGTGCCTGTAATCTCTCCCCCAATTCTTGAACTATTTGGGCCAGATTCTGCACGTGATCAGTCAGGCTCTGTAAGGGGTCCATGGTAAAAAAAAAAAACTTTTCGGCCTGTGATTCTGTCAGGGATCAGAGAGGAAGGAAAGAGGGTGCACTTTGACTCCACCCTCAACTCCTGTCACTGCCTACTTACACTACCCGCCCTAGGCGACGGGGCGTAACTGGGCGACGGTCCCTTACTTAACGTAAGTGCACAGAGGAAAGATAAGAAGGGTCAACAAGCCAAAGGTCAGAACCAGGAGAAGCGGGCCGTACAAATTGAACGAGCAAAAGCAAGGTCAACAGTCAAAGCCGAGGTCAATCCAGGAGAGCAAATACGTACAAAGGATGAGACGAAGTCGAGGTCAAAGAACGAGCCGAGGTCACAAGGTCAATCAGATAAGCAGCTGCAGACTAGAACCAAAGGACAAGGAAGCTCCAATAGACCAGTGTCACAGGCAACCTGTGGCCAGCAGGTTGCCTGTATTTATAGTGGGGAGTGAGGGTCATGTGACGTGGCCAGCGTCACATGACCGACAGACAGATAAGTCGAGCACCGAGTGATTAGCTCAGTGCTCAAGGCAGACCTAGGAGCAGGGAGCCTCCCTGCTCCCGTCATATTACCCACCAATGGAGAAGGCCACTTTCAGTTATTTAGGCCCCAGCATAAAGACAGAGGAGAGAGGTCCACATCAAAGAATCATGCGTCATATCACCCACCAATGGAGAAGGCCACTTTGAGTTATTTAAGGCCCAGCACCCAGACAAAAGAGTGAGGTCCCACAGCAAGGAATAAGGCGTCATATCACCCACCACTGGAGAAGGCCACTTTCAGTTATTTAGGCCCCAGCACCCAGACAGAGGAGAGAGGTTCCACAACAAGGAATAAGGCGTCATATCACCCACCACTGGAGAAGGCCACTATCAGTTATTTAGGGCCCAGCACCCAGACAGAGGAGAGAGGTCCCACAGCAAGGAATAAGGCGTCATATCACCCACCACTGGAGAAGGCCACTTTCAGTTTTTTAGGCCCCAGTACCCAGACAGAGGAGAGAGGTCTCACAGCAAGGAATAAGGAGTCATATCACCCACCAATGGAGAAGGCAACTTTCAGTTATTTAGGCCCCAGCACCCAGACAGAGGAGAATGGTCCCACAGCAAGGAATAAGGCGTCATATCACCCACCAATGGAGAAGGCCACTTTCAGTTATTTAGGCCCCAGTACCAAGACAGAGGAGAGAGGTCCCACAGCAAGGAATAAGGCGTCATATCACCCACCACTGGAGAAGGCCACTTTCAGGTATTTAGGCCCCAGCACCCAGAAAGAGGAGAGAGGTCCCACAGCAGAGAATCATGCGTCATATCACCCACCACTGGAGAAGGTCACTTTCAGTTATTTAGGCCCCAGCACCAAGACAGAGGAGAGAGGTTCCACAACAAGGAATAAGGCGTCATATCACCCACCACTGGAGAAGGCCACTATCAGTTATTTAGGGCCCAGCACCCAGACAGAGGAGAGAGGTCCCACAGCAAGGAATAAGGCGTCATATCACCCACCACTGGAGAAGGCCACTTTCAGTTTTTTAGGCCCCAGTACCCAGACAGAGGAGAGAGGTCTCACAGCAAGGAATAAGGAGTCATATCACCCACCAATGGAGAAGGCAACTTTCAGTTATTTAGGCCCCAGCACCCAGACAGAGGAGAATGGTCCCACAGCAAGGAATAAGGCGTCATATCACCCACCAATGGAGAAGGCCACTTTCAGTTATTTAGGCCCCAGCACCAAGACAGAGGAGAGAGGTCCCACAGCAAGGAATAAGGCGTCATATCACCCACCACTGGAGAAGGCCACTTTCAGGTATTTAGGCCCCAGCACCCAGAAAGAGGAGAGAGGTCCCACAGCAGAGAATCATGCGTCATATCACCCACCACTGGAGAAGGTCACTTTCAGTTATTTAGGCCCCAGCACCCAGAAAGAGGAGAGAGGTCCCAAAGCAAGGAATAAGGCGTCATAAAACCCACCACTGGAGAAGGCCACTTTCAGTTATTTAGGCCCCAGCACCCAGAGAGAGGAGAGAGGTCCTACAGCAAGGAATAAGGCGTCATATCACCCACCACTGGAGAATGCCACTTTCAGTTATTTAGGCCCCAGCACCCAGAAAGAGGAGAGAGGTCCCACAACAGAGAATCATGCATCATATCACCCACGACTGGAGAAGGCTACTTTCAGTTGTTTAGGCCCCAGCACCCAGACAGAGAAGAGAGGTCCCACAGCAGAGAATCATGCATCATATCACCCACCATTGGAGAAGGCCACCTTCAGTTATTTAGGGCCCAGCACCCAGACAGAGGATAGAGGTCCCACAGCAACGAATAAGGCGTCATATCACCCACAGTGGAGAAGGCCACTTTCAGTTATTAAGGCCCCAGCACCCAGACAGAGGAGAGAGGTCTTACAGCAAGGAATAATGCGTCATATCACCCACCACTGGAGAGGGCAACTTTCAGTTATTTAGGCCCCAGCATAAAGACAGAGGAGAGAGGTCCACATCAGAGAATCATGCGTCATATCACCCTCCAATGGAGAAGGCCACTTTCAGTTATTTAGGCCCCAGCACCCAGACAAAGGAGTGAGGTCCCACAGCAAGGAATAAGGCGTCATATCACACACCAATGGAGAAGGCAACTTTCAGTTTTTTAGGCCCCAGCACCCAGACAGAGGAGAGAGGTCTCACAGCAAGGAATAAGGAGTCATATCACCCACCAATGGAGAAGGCAACTTTCAGTTATTTAGGCCCCAGCACCCAGACAGAGGAGAAAGGTCCCACAGCAAGGAATAAGGCGTCATATCACACACCACTGGAGAAGGCCACTTTCAGTTATTTAGGGCCCAGCACCCAGACAGAGGAGAGAGGTCCCACAGCAAGGAATAAGGCGTCATATCACCCACCACTGGAGAAGGCCACTTTCAGTTATTTAGGCCCCAGCACCCAGAAAGAGGAGAGAGGTCCCACAGCAGAGAATCATGCGTCATATCACCCACCACTGGAGAAGGCCACTTTCAGTTATTTAAGGCCCAGCACCCAGACAGAGGAGAGAGGTCCCACAGCAAGGAATAAGGCGTCATAAAACCCACCACTGGAGAAGGCCACTTTCAGTTCTTTAGGCCCCAGCACCCAGACAGAGGAGAGAGGTCCTACAGCAAGGAATAAGGCGTCATAAAATCCACCACTGAAGAAGGCCACTTTCAGTTATTTAGGTCAGAGAACCCAAACAGAGGAGAGAGGTCCCACAGCAGAGAATCATGTTTCATATCACCCACCACTGTAGAAGGCCACTTTCAGTTATTTAGGCCCCAGCTTCCAGACATAGGAGAGAGGTCCCACAGCAAGGAATAAGGCGTCATATCACCCACCATTGGAGAAGACCACTTTCAGTTATTTAGGCCCCAACACCCAGTCAGAGGAGAGAGGTCCCACAGCAGAGAGTCATGCGTCATATTACCCACCAATGGAGAAGGCCACTTTCAGTTATTTAGGCCCCAGAATAAAGACAGAGGAGAGAGGTCCCACATCAGAGAATCATGCGTCATATCACCCACCAATGGAGAAGGCCACTTTCAGTTATTTAAGGCCCATCACCCACACAGAGGAGTGAGGTCCCACAGCAAGGAATAAGGCGTCATATCACCCACCACTGGAGAAGGCAACTTTCAGTTATTTAGGCCCTAGCCCCTAGACAGAGGAGAGAGGTCCCACAGCAAGGAATAAAGCATCATATCACCAACCACTGGAGAAGGCCACTTTCAGTTATTTAGGCCCCAGCACACAGACAGAGGAGAGAGGTCCTACAGCAGAGAATCATGCATCATATCACCCACCACTGGAGATGGCCACTTTCAGTTATTTAGGCCCCAGCACCCAGACAGAGAAGAGAGGTCCCACAGTAAGAAATATGTCGTCATATCACCCACCACTGGAGAAGGCCACTTTCAGTTATTTAGGCCCCAGCACCCAGACAGAGGAGAGAGGGGGGATTCAGTCATAAATGTCTAATCTGCACAAGGGAGGGACAGGTCCTGTGGGATCCATGCCTGGTTCTTTTTTAGGAACGTCAGCTTGTCCACGTTGGCTGTGGACAGTCGGCTGCATTTGTCAGTAATGACTCCACCTGCCATGCTGAATACACGTTTAGACAAAACGCTGGCCGCCGGACAGGCTAGCACCTCCAAGGCATAAAATTCTTACTCTGGCCACGTGGACAATTTGGAGTCCCAGAAGTTGAATGGGGCCGAACCATCAGTCAGTATGTGGAGGGGTGTGCAGACGTACTGTTCAACCATGTTAGTGAAATTCTGCCTCCTGCTAACATGTTCCGTATCAAGTGGTGGTGCAGTTAGCTGTGGAGTGGAGACAACACTTTTCCACATTTCTGCCATGCTAACCCTGCCCTCAGAGGAGCTGGCTGTGACACAGTTGCGTTGGCTACCTCTTGCTCCTCCCCTGCCTTCGCCTTGGGCTTCCACCTGTTCCCCTGTGACATTTGGGAATGATCTCTGGAGCGCGTCTACCAGCGTGCTCTTGTACTCGCGCATCTTCCTATCATGCTCCAGTGCAGAAAGTAAGGTGGGCACATTGTGTTTGTACCGGGGATCCAGCAGGGTGGCAACCCAGAAGTCCGCACATGTTAAAATGTGGGCAACTTTGCTGTCATTGCGCAGGCACTGCAGCATGTAGTCGCTCATGTGTGCCAGGCTGCCCAGAGGTAAGGACAAGCTGTCCTCTGTGGGAGGCGTATCGTCATCGTCCTCCGTATCCCCCCAGCCACGCACCAGTGATGGGTCTGAGCTGTGTTGGGTGCCACCCCGCTGTGAACCTGCTTTATCCTCACCTCCTCAACCCCTCCTCATCCTCCTCGTCCTCCAGTAGTGGGCCCTGGCTGGCCACATTTGTAACTGGCCTCTGCTGTTGCAAAAAACCTCCCTCTGTGGCACTTCTAACAGACTGGCCTGAAAGTGTGAAAAATGACCCCTCATCCTCCTTCTCCTCCTGTGCCACCTCCTCTTTTATCATCGCCCTAAGTGTTTTCTCAAGGAGACATAGAAGTGGTATTGTAACGCTGATTACGGCGTAATCGCCACTGGCTATGTTGGTGGAGAACTCGAAACATCGCAACAGGGCACACAGGTCTTGCATGGAGGCCCAGACATTGGTGGTGAGCTGGTACTATTCAGCCGAGCGACTCACCCGTGCGTGCTGCAGCTGAAAGTCCACTATAGCCTGCTGCTGCTCGCACAGTCTGGCCAGCATGTGCAAGGTAGAGTTCCACCTGGTGGGAACGTCGCATATGAGGCGGTGAGCGGGAAGGCCGAAGTTACGCTGTAGCGCAGACAGACGAGCAGCGGCAGGATGTTAACGCTGGAAGCGCGCACAAACGGCCCGCACCTTATGCAGCAGCTCTGACATGTCGGGGTAGTTGTGAAGGAACTTCTGCACCACCAAATTCAGCACATGCGCCAGGCAAGGGATGTGCGTCAAACGGGCTAGTCCCAGAGCTGCGAAGAGATTTCACCCATTATCGCACACCACCAGGTCGGGCTTGAGGCCCACTGGCAGAAACCACTCGTCGTCTGTTGTTCAATACCCCGCCACAACTCCTGCGCAGTGTGGGGCATGTCCCCCAAACATATGAGTTTCGGAAAGGCCTGCTGATGTTTACCCCGGGCTGTGCTGAAGTTGGTGGTGAATGTGTGTGGATGAGCTGGTGGAAGCAGAGGAGGAGGAAGCCGAGTAGGAGGAGGCTACAGGAGGCAAAGAATGATGCCCTGCGATCCTTGGCGGCGGAAGGACATGCGACAAAGAACTCTCCGCCTGGGGCCCAGCAGCCACTACATTTACCCAGTGTGCAGTTAAGGAGATATACTGTCCCTGGCTGTGCTTACTGGTCCAAGTATCTGTGGTTAGGTGGACCTTGCCACAGATGGCGTTGCGCAGTGCACACTTGATTTTATCGGATACTTAGTTGTGCAGGGAAGGCACGGCTGTCTTGGAGAAGTAGTGGCGGCTGGGAACAACATACTGTGGGACAGCCATCTCCATAAGCTGTTTGAAGCTGTCTGTGTCCACCAGCCTGAATGACAGCATTTCAAAGGCCAGTAGTTTAGAAATGCTGGCATTCAGGCCCAGGGCTCGAGGGTGGCTAGGTGGGAATTTCCGCTTTCTCTCCAAGGTTTGTGAGATGGAGAGCTGAACGCTGCCGTGTGACATGGTGGAGATGCTTGGTGATGCAGGTGGTGGTGTTGGTGGCACATCCTCTGTTTGGTGGGTGGCAGGTGCCAACATTCCTGCCGAGGAGGAGGAAGAGGCCGAGGCAGCAGCAGAAGAGAGAGCAGGGGGAGCCTGAGTGAGTTCCTTGCTTTTAAGGTGCTTACTCGACTGCAGTTCATGCTTTGCATGTAGATGCCTGGTCATGCAGGTTGTGCTAAGGTTCAGAATGTTAATGCCTCGCTTCAGGCTCTGATGGCACAGCGTGCAAACTACTCGGGTCTTGTCGTCAGCACATTCTTTAAAAACTGCCATGCCAGGAAACTCCTTGAAGCTGGCTTTGGGGTGCCTCGTCCCTGGTGGCCAGTAGCAGGCGAACTCGCTTGGCGGCGGCTGTTCTGCTTTTGCCCCCTGCTCCCTCTTTTGCTACACTGTTGGCTCGGTCTCACCACTGCCTCTTCCTCTGAACTATGAAAGTCAGTGGCACGACCTTCATTCCATGTGGGGTCTAGGACCTCATCGTCCCCTGCATCGTCTTCCACACAGTCTTCCTCCCTGACCTCCTGTTCGGTCTGCACACTGCAGAAAGACGCAGTAGTTGGCATCTGTGTTTTGTCATCATCAGAGACATGTGGACTCCGATGAGGTGGTATTCCCATGTCCTCATCATCAGGAAACATAAGTGGTTGTGCATCAGTGCATTCTATGTCTTCCACCACTGGAGATGGGCTAGGTGGATTCCCTTGGGAAACCCTACCAGCAGAGTCTTTAAACAGCATAAGACTGCTGCATCACTTGAGTCCAGACAGTTTCCCTGATATACATGGGGTGATGTGACAGACTGATGGGCTTGGTTTTCAGGCGCCACCTGTGCGCTTTCTGCAGAAGACTGGGTGGGAGATAATGTTGTGAACGTGCTGGATCCACTGTTGGCCACCCAAGTGACTAGCGCCTGGTCTTGCTCAGGCCTTACAATCCTTAGAACGGCATTGCGCCCGACGAAATATCGCTGTAAATTCTGGCGGGTATTGGAACCTGAGGTAGTTGGTTCACTAGGACGTGTGGCTGTGGCAGAATGGCCACGTCCTCTCCCAGCACCGGAAGGGTCCACTAACACCACCACGACCGTGTCCACATCCCTTACTAGATATTTTCCTCATTGTTATCGTTCACCAAGCACCACAATAAGAAAAAAAATATTTGGCCCAATGTATTCATTTAAAAATTCAGGCCTTTTTTTACAGGCACCTAACTACCGTATTACACTAATCCAGGCACAGCAGTAACCACTGATTTAGGGGAATATCAATTGTAGGGCTAGTATTTTGGCCCTGGATGAAAGGAATCCTTTTATGGACAGATTTAAACTTTGAGATGCATAGTATTGTGTGAAAAAATATGTAGGATTATGCCTTCAGTAATTGTATTTTAACACTTTGTGTAATATATCCTTTTACTGACTGATTAACACTTGGCCTGCAACAGCTGGAACACCAGATTCAGGGTATTGCTATTTTGGCAATTAAATTTCACCCCAGAAAAATATATACCCTATTACGGAGAGATTTAAGGTAGGCCTTCAACAGCTGGAACACCAGATTCAGGGTATTGATATTTTGGCAATTGAATTTCAGCCCAGAACAAAATCTATCCTTTGCCGGACACTATTTAACTTGGCCAGCCACAGCTGAAACCACTGATTTATGGTATTGCTATTTTGGCAATTGAATTTCACCCCAGAACAAAATATATCCTTTGCAGGACACTATTAAACTTGGCCAGCCACAGCTGAAACCACTGATTTATGGTATTGCTATTTTGGCAATTGAATTTCACACCAGAAAAAAATATACTCTTTTACAGACAGATTTAAACTAGGCCTGCAACAGCTGGAACACAAGATTCAGGGTATTGCTATTTTAGCAATTAAATTTTCACCCCAGAAAAAATATACACTTTTACGGACAGATTTAAACGAAGCCTGCAACAGCTGGAACAACAGTTTTACTGTATTTCTATTTTTGCAACTGAATTTCACCGCAGAAATTAATATATCCTATGACGGACACTAAGAAGCTTGTCCAGCCACTGCTGGGACACCAGATTCACGGTATTGCTATTTTGGCAATTGAATGTGACCCCATAAAAAAATATATCCTTTGCTGTACACTATTAAACTTGTCCAGCCACTGCTGGGACACCAGATTTACGGTATTGCTATTTTGGCAATTGAATTTCACACCAGAAAAAAATAAATCCTTTGCCGTACACTATTAAACTTGGCCAGCCACAGCTGACACCACTGATTTATGGTATTGCTATTTTGTCTATTGAACTTCACCCCCCAAAAAAAATATATCAATTTACGGACAGATTTAAACTAGGCCTGCAACAGCTGGAACACCAGATTCAGGGTATTGCTATTTTGGCAATTTAATTTTACCCCAGAAAAAATATACCCTTTTACGGACAGAATTAAACGAAGCCTGCAACAGCTGGAACAACAGTTTTACTATTTTTCTAATTTTGCAACTGAATTTCATCGCAGAAAATAATACATCCTATGACGGACACAATGAAACTGGTCCAGCCACTGCTGGGACACCAGATTTACGGTATTGCTATTTTGGCAATTGAATGTCACCCCATAAAAAAATTTATCCTTTGCCGTACACTATTAAACTTGGCCAGAAACTGCTGGGACACCAGATTAACGGTATTGCTATTTTGGCAATTGAATTTCACCCCAGAACAAAATATATCCTTTGCCGCACACTATTAAACTTGACCAGCCACAGCTGAAACCACTGATTTATGTTATTGCTATTTTGGCAATTGAATTTCACCCCAGAACAAAATTTATCCTTTGCCGGACACTATTAAACTTGACCAGCCACAGCTGAAACCACTGATTTATGTTATTGCTATTTTGGCAATTGAATTTCACCCCAGAACAAAATATATCCTTTGCAGGACACTATTAAACTTGACCAGCCACAGCTGAAACCACAGATTTATGGTATCGCTATTTTGGCTATTGAATTTCACCCCAGAACAAAATATATCCTTTGCAGGACACTATTAAACTTGACCAGCCACAGCTGAAACCACAGATTTATGGTATCGCTATTTTGGCTATTGAATTTCACCCCAGAACAAAATATATGCTTTGCAGGAGACTATCAAACTTGGCCAGCCACAGCTGGAACAACAGTTTTACTGTATTTCTATTTTTGCAACTGAATTTAACTGCAGAAATTAATATATCCTATGACGGACACTAAGACGCTTGTCCAGCCACTGCTGGGACACCAGATTTACGGTATTGCTATTTTGGCAATTGAATGTGACCCCATATAAAAAATATATCCTTTGCCGTACACTATTAAACTTGGCCAGCCACTGCTGGGACACCAGATTTACGGTATTGCTATTTTGGCAATTGTATTTCACACCAGAAAAAAATAAATCCTTTGCCGTACACTATTAAAATTGGCCAGCCACAGCTGAAACCACTGATTTATGGTATTGCTATTTTGGCAATTGAATTTCACCCCAGAACAAAATATATCTTTTGCCGGACACTATTTAAATTGGCCAGCCACAGCTGAAACCACTGATTTATGGTATTGCTATTTTGGCAATTGAATTTCACCCCAGTACAAAATATATCCTTTGCAGGACACTATTTAACTTGGCCAGCCACAGCTGAAACCACTGATTTATGGTATTGCTATTTTGGCAATTGAATTTCACCTCAGAACAAAATATATCCTTTGCCGGACACTATTTAACTTGGCCAGCCACAGCTGAAACCATTGATTTATGGTATTGTTATTTTGGCAATTGAATTTCACCCCATAACAAAATATATCCTTTGCAGGACACTATTAAACTTGGCCAGCCACAGCTAAAACCACTGATTTATGGTATTGCTATTTTGGCAATTGAATTTCACACCAGAAAAAAATATACCCTTTTACAGACAGATTTAAACTAGGCCTGCAACAGCTGGAACACAAGATTCAGGGTATTGCTATTTTGGCAATTAAATTTTCACCCCAGAAAAAATATACACTTTTACGGACAGATTTAAATGAAGCCTGCAACAGCTGGAACAACAGTTTTACTGTATTTCTATTTTTGCAACTGAATTTCACCGCAGAAATTAATATATCCTATGACGGACACTAAGAAGCTTGTCCAGCCACTGCTGGGACACCAGATTCACGTTATTGCTATTTTGGCAATTGAATGTGACCCGATAAAAAAATATATCCTTTGCTGTACACTATTAAACTTGTCCAGCCACTGCTGGGACACCAGATTTACGGTATTGCTATTTTGGCAATTGAATCTCACACCAGAAAAAAATAAATCCTTTGCCGTACACTATTAAACTTGGCCAGCCACAGCTGAAACCACTGATTTATGGTATTGCTATTTTGTCTATTGAACTTCACCCCCCAAAAAAAATATATCAATTTACGGACAGATTTAAACTAGGCCTGCAACAGCTGGAACACCAGATTCAGGGTATTGCTATTTTGGCAATTTAATTTTACCCCAGAAAAAATATACCCTTTTACGGACAGATTTAAACGAAGCCTGCAACAGCTGGAACAACAGTTTTACTATTTTTCTAATTTTGCAACTGAATTTCATCGCAGAAAATAATACATCCTATGACGGACACAATGAAACTGGTCCAGCCACTGATGGGACACCAGATTTACGGTATTGCTATTTTGGCAATTGAATGTCACCCCATAAAAAAATGTATCCTTTGCCGTACACTATTAAACTTGGCCAGAAACTGCTGGGACACCAGATTTACAGTATTGCTATTTTGGCAATTGAATTTCACCCCAGAACAAAATATATCCTTTGCCGCACACAATTAAACTTGACCAGCCACAGCTGAAACCACTGATTTATGTTATTGCTATTTTGGCAATTGAATTTCACCCCAGAACAAAATATATCCTTTGCAGGACACTATAAAACTTGACCAGCCACAGCTGAAACCACAGATTTATGGTATCGCTATTTTGGCTATTGAATTTCACCCCAGAACAAAATATATGCTTTGCAGGAGACTATTAAACTTGGCCAGCCACAGCTGAAACCACTGATTTATGGTATTGCTATTTTGGCAATTGAATTTCACCCCAGAAAAAAAATATACCCTTTTACAGACAGATTTAAACTAGGCCTGCAACAACTGGAACACCAGATTCAAGGTTTGCTATTTTGGCAATTAAATTTCACCCCAGAAAAAAATATACCCTTTTACGGACATATTTAAACGAAGCCTGCAATAGCTGGAACAACAGTTTTACTGTATTTCTATTTTTGCAACTGAATTTAACCGCAGAAATTAATATATCCTATGACGGACACTAAGACGCTTGTCCAGCCACTGCTGGGACACCAGATTTACGGTATTGCTATTTTGGCAATTGAATGTGACCCCATATAAAAATATATCCTTTGCCGTACACTATTAAACTTGGCCAGCCACTGCTGGGACACCAGATTTACGGTATTGCTATTTTGGCAATTGAATTTCACCCCAGAACAAAATGTATCCTTTGCCGGACACTATTTAACTTGGCCAGCCACAGCTGAAACCACTGATTTATGGTATTGCTATTTTGTCTATTGAACTTCACCCCCCAAAAAAAAATATCAATTTACGGACAGATTTAAACTAGGCCTGCAACAGCTGGAACACCAGATTCAGGGTATTGCTATTTTGGCAATTTAATTTTACCCCAGAAAAAATATACCCTTTTACGGACAGATTTAAACGAAGGCTGCAACAGCTTGAACAACAGTTTTACTATATTTCTAATTTTGCAACTGAATTTCATCGCAGAAAATAATACATCCTATGACGGACACAATGAAACTGGTCCAGCCACTGCTGGGACACCAGATTTACGGTATTGCTATTTTGGCAATTGCATGTCACCCCATAAAAAAATGTATCCTTTGCCGTACACTATTAAACTTGGCCAGAAACTGCTGGGACACCAGATTTACGGTATTGCTATTTTGGCAATTGAGTTTCACCCCAGAACAAAATATATCCTTTGCCGCACACAATTAAACTTGACCAGCCACAGCTGAAACCACTGATTTATGTTATTGCTATTTTGGCAATTGAATTTCACCCCAGAACAAAATTTATCCTTTGCCGGACACTAATTCACTTGGCCAGTCACTGCTGGGACACCAGATTTATGGTATTGCTATTTTGGCAATTGAATTTCACCCCAGAACAAAATATATCCTTTGAAGGACACTATTAAACTTGGCCAGCCACAGCTGAAACCACAGATTTATGGTATCGCTATTTTGGCTATTGAATTTCACCCCAGAACAAAATATATCCTTTGCAGGACACTATTAAACTTGGCCAGCCACAGCTGAAACCACTTATTTACGGTATTGCTATTTTGGCTATTGAATTTCACCTCAGAACAAAATATATCCTTTGCCACACACTATTATACTTTGCCAGCCACTGCTGGGACACCAGATTTAGGGGATTGCTATTTTGGCAATTGAATTTCACCACAGAAAATTATCTATCCTTTGCCAGACAGCAGACACTATTACTCTTGGCTAGCCACAGCTGGGACACCAGATTTAGCGGATTGCTATTTTGGCAATTGAATTTCACCACAGAAAATTATCTATCCTTTGCCATACAGCAGACAGTATTACACTTGGCTAACCACAGCTGGGACACCAGATTTAGGGGATTGCTATTTTGGCAATTGAATTTCACCACAGAAAGTAATCTATCCTTTGCCAGACAGCATATAGTATTACACTTGGCTAGCCACAGCTGGAACACCAGATTTAGGGGATTGCTATTTTGGCAATTGAACTTAACCCCCACCACAAGTCACAAAATGGCCGCCGATCTCCCCAGAAAAAAGTGACAGAAAAACGCTCTGTGCAGCCTAAAAACCAGTAAGCAATTAACTAGCAGAAGTTGAATGATTCACAGCTGTAGATCGATCACTTCATTATTTTTTTTTTGCTGACTTTTCCCTGTCTAAGCTCTCCCTCACAGAAGGTGCGTCCTCTCCCTACACTAATCAGAGTAGTGTGACGTGCGGCGCTACGTGACTCCAGCCTAAATAGAGGCTGGGTCACATGCTGCACTTGGCCAATCACAGCCATGCCATTAGTAGGCATGGCTGTGATGGCTTCTTAGGGCAAGAAGTAAAAAGCTAGCTGATTGGCTGCTGTGCAGCCCTTCAGAAAGCAGGAAGAAATCGCCGAACAACGGACCCGAACCCAAACTTTTTGGAAAATGTTCGGTTCCTGGTCCCGAACACCCAAAAATTCGGTATGAACCTGAACTATGCTCGAACTGTTTGCTCAACACTAATCCCGGACCCTTTGTTCTGGAAATGGATGAAACCAGCATCGGTGTGCCTTTGCAATATTCCATAGAGCTGTCCGTGCAGTCTGCCTGAGGTCGGGGTAGTCTTCAATAGACAGATTCTTTTCTCCCTGTGGACAGATGATCCACAACAATTTGGAGTACTCCACTGCCAGGGTCATGGTTGCTTGAGTCAGTTCTCCTCAGCCGGCTGAGAAATATATCCCGGTGGTGGTTTGAATGTCTCCTCAGGCAGGGAAGAGCATCCCACTGCTGCCACCAATGTGATGGACCTCCAGTACTCAGGAAGAGTATGTCTGCCGCTGTAGTCTTCCTCACTCAGGAGATAATGCAAACCTCTGATCTTTAGCTCCCAGTCTCCCTAGTCACATCTCGAGACTCAGTGTAGGGGAAAACTTCTGCTTATATTGAACAACTGCACAAATGTATATCCAGAAAGTGATCAGATAAAACTGTAATCCCATTACCTCCCCCTTCCCCTGCTCAGACATTGTGTCTGCACCACACCACAGGGGTCCACCTGCTAATAGCACCAGACAGCTGTAGCAAGAGCCTGGCCAGAGTGGCATTGTTCTGAGCTCCTTCAGATTACAATATGAGATAATAGGATGGGAACGGGGGTTGCAGTATTTTGAAACAAGTTACACAGTATACATAATTACACATATCCAATACTAATACCCATTTAACTCAAACCAAATAAGTTACACAGTATAACATAATTAAACATATCCAAAACCAATACACATTTAATCTAAACTGATGACTATGTCGTCACAAGGAATGCCACACAACTCCAGGTACATAAAATATACAAAAACCTCTTAATTGTATGTACACTAATGCCAGAAGCCTGACTAACAAAACTGGTTTAACACTTAGGTTTACACTGGTTTAACACTGACAAATGTAAAGTTATGCACATGGGAAGGACTAATGCAAGTCACCCGTACATACGAAATGGTAAAACACTCGATAAGACTGACATGGAAAAGGATCTAGGAATTTTAATAAACAGCAAACTAAGTTGAAAAAAACTGTGTCAGGCAGCTGCCGCCAAGGCCAATAAGATAATGGGTTGCATCAAAAGGGGCATAGATGCCCGTGATGAGAACATAGTCCTACCACTTTACAAATTGCTAGTCAGACCACACATGGAGTACTGTGTACAGTTCTGGGCTCCTGTGAACAAGGCGGACATAGAGCTGGAGAGGTTTCAGAGGAGGGCAACTAAAGTAATAACTGGAATGGGGCAACTACAGTACCCTGAAAGATGTAAGCATATTTTAATAACCAGACTGAAATTGATGTAGGTTTTTGAAGTAAAGATTGCATAATTATAATTGATTAGACATGAGCAAATCGATTGAAAAATTTGTAAATTTGACACAAATGTTTTAAAAAGTTCTGATTCTAACTAAACTGAATTTTGTGTGATTTAATTCAGGAAAATCTATTACGACCGGCGTACCGATCACAGACGTGTTACGAAAAGGGAGGAAAAAGGGGAAGCCCTGTCCAAGGAGAGGAAAAGGTGGTGACCCCTAACTCACCTAGTAGCTGGCACCTGACTGCCCTGGCGTCCCTAGACGGGTTCTTCACCCGTACGTCGATCACGTGCCTAAACCCTGGCTTTCCTTAAGCTGAGCCCTAAGTAAGGGTGGTGAGAGCACTAGTCCTCACCACTAACACTAAAGAAAAACACCAGGGACAGGAAAGACAATACAGAAAAAACATATAAGCCCAGGTGGGCGACAACAGCGGACAACAAAAGCCCAACAGGGATCCGGATGGTAACGCTCTGGTACGACAACCAGGAACAACAGCTATACAGCTCCAGTGGGTCAGTATAGAAGTCCAGGCAGGAAGCTCTATATCTGGCAACCAGAGAAGTAGGAAGGGGGAATATAAGGAGGTTGGGAGTGACAGACGAGAAACAGCTGAGGAGAAGAAGCTACGGATCCCTGAGTGAGACAAAAAGGATTGCGAGGCAAACACAGAAAGCTACCATTAAGTAACAGCGAGATCTTTAGACATAGAGCGCGCATCCACCCGCTGCGACTTCCTTACCCCCTCAACTGGCGAATACATGCGATGTTCGGTCCGCCCCCTATACATCATCATTGAGCAAACTTTGACCCTGTACCTCACAGTCAGCAGACACATTCCAGCCAATCAGCAGCATACCCTCCCTCCCAGACCCTCCCACCTCCTGCACAGCATCCATTTTAGATTCATTCTGAAGCTGCAGTCTTAGTGAGAGGAGGGAGAGTGTAGTTGCTGCTGATTTAATTGGGAAATCGATAGCTAGGCTAGTGAATTCAGTGTCCACTCCAGTCCTGAAAGACTCATCTGATCTCTGCTGTAAGGACAGCGTCCTGACAGCACCCCAAAAAGCCCTTTTTAGGGCTGCAACATTAGTCTGCTTTTTTTTTTCCTTTATATACATATTGCAGTTGCCTGGCCTGCCTGTGTGTGAGGAGCTGCAGGCCCACAGACTGTAGTGTGCCCACTGCCAGTGCCCACCCCTGTCATCCCGTGTGGCACAGGACTTTGCATAAAAAAAAGCATTTAATTTTTACACTTTAATCTAAGGTTAGTTGCCTGCCAGTGTGTGTCAGGCTGACTTCCACTGACTGTAGTGTGCCCACTGCCAGTGCCCACCACTCATACCGGCTGGCACAGGACTTTGCATAAAAAGGCATTACATTTTTACACTTTAGTGTAATTTCAGCTGCTTGCCTGCTGCTAGTGTGTGTCAGGCTGACTTCCACTGACTGTAGTGTGCCCACTGCCAGTGCCCACCACTCATACCGGCTGGCACAGGACTTTGCATAAAGAAGGCATTTAATTTTTACACTTTAGTGTAATTTCAGCTGCTTGCCTGCTGCTAGTGTGTGTCAGGCCGACTTCAACTGACTGTAGTGTGCACACTGCCAGTGCCCACCCCTGTCATCCCGTGTGGCACAGGACTTTGCATAAAAAAAGGCATTTAATTTTTACACTTTAGTGTAATTTCAGTTGCTTGCCTGCTGCCAGTGTGTGTCAGGCCCTCTTCCACTGACTGTAGTGTGCCCACTGCCAGTGCCAACCACTCATACCGGGTGGCACAGTAGCTTGCCGATGAATAAGGCATTTAATTTTTAGACAGTAGTCTAAATTCAGTTGCTTGCCTGCTGCCAGTGTGTGTCAGGCCCTCTTCCACTGACTGTAGTGTGCCCACTGCCAGTGCCAACCACTCATACCGGGTGGCACTGTAGCTTGCCGATAAATAAGGCATTTAATTTTTAGACAGTAGTCTAAATTCAATTGCTTGCCTGCTGCCAGTGTGTTTCAGGCCCTCTTCCACTGACTGTAGTGTGCCCACTGCCAGTGCCCACCCCTGTCATCCCGTGTGGCACAGGACTTTGCATAAAAAAAAGGCATTTAATTTTTACACTTTAGTGTAATTTCAGTTGCTTGCCTGCTGCCAGTGTGTGTCAGGCCCTCTTCCAATGACTGTAGTGTGCCCACTGCCAGTGCCAACCACTGATACCGGGTGGCACAGTAGCTTGCCGATAAATAAGGCATTTAATTTTTAGACAGTAGTCTAAATTCAGTTGCTTGCCTGCTGCCAGTGTGTTTCAGGCCCTCTTCCACTGACTGTAATGTGCCCACTGCCAGTGCCAACCACTCATACCGGGTGGCACAGTAGCTTGCCGATAAATAAGGCATTTAATTTTTAGACAGTAGTCTAAATTCAGTTGCTTGCCTGCTGCCAGTGTGTGTCAGGCCCTCTTCCACTGACTGTAGTGTGCCCACTGACAGTGCCAACCACTCATACCGGGTGGCACAGTAGCTTGCCGATAAATAAGGCATTTAATTTTTACACTTTAGTGTAATTTCAGTTGCTTGCCTGTTGCCAGAGTGTGTCAGGCCCTCTTCCACTGACTGTAGTGTGCCCACTGCCAACAACTGATACCGGGTGGCACAGTAGCTTGCCGATAAATAAGGCATTTAATTTTTACACAGTAGTCTAAATTTAGTTGCTTGCCTGCTGCCAGTGTGTGTCAGGCCCACTTCCATAGACTGTAGTGTGCCCACTGCCAGTGCCAACCACTCATACCGGGTGGCACAGTACCTAGCACGCGTAGTACCACTTATCTAAAAAAAAAATGACAGGCAGAGGCAGGCCACTCCGCAGGGGCCGTCGTGGTCGTGGTGCTGTGATTTCCACTGTCCCTGGAATAATGCCCAGTGTTCAGAGGCCACGTACCCTGAACCCGAAAAATTCTGAGGACGTAGTTGACTGGCTTAGACAGGACACCCAATCTTCAACAGCTTCCGCTAAGAACCTTGACGCACCATCCTCCTCCAGCTCAGCTTCGGGCACCTCTCAAGTTACCACTCGCCCGCCCGCCACCACCACCACCACTACCACCACAGCCAATTAAGTTGATCTGTCAGAGGAGTTATTTACACATCAGTTGGATGCAATTAGTGATGCACAACTATTATTGCCAGATGATGTAGATAACAGTGATATGTCTCAGTCAGGCAGGATTACACACATGGACGTACAGTGTGATGATGATGATGATGATGTTGTACCCGCTGCTGCTTCCTTTGCTGAGGTGTCAGATACAAGTGAAGCGGTTGATGATGACGATGTGTCCATGGATGCCATGTGGATGCCTGCTCGAAGAGAAGAAGAGGGGAAAGTTCTGAAGGGGAGACAGAGAGAATGAGGAGACGAGTTGGAAGCAGGGGAGGTCGTCGCAAGGAGTTATTGGCACAGTCAGACAGCATGTATCGGCACCTGGGGTCAGCCAGACAGCACGCCAGTCAACGCATGCTGTTGCCACCACTAAAATGCCGTTATTGCAAAGCTCAGCAGTGTGGCATTTTTTTGTGTGTCTGCCTCTGATAAAAACAATGCCATTTGCAACCTGTGGCAAAAGAAACTGAGTCGTGGGAAGTCCAACACCCACCTTGGTACAACTGCTTTGCGAAGGCACATGATCTCACATCACAAACGCCTATGGGATCAACACATGAGTACAAGCAGCACACAAACTCAAAGCCACCATGCTCCTCCTGGTCCAGCATCTTCAGCCACGTCAACCACTGCTGTCCTCCCTGCCCCCTCTCAACCACCCGCCACTCCATCTCTCACCTTCAGCAGTTCCTGCTCATCTGCCCACAGTCAGGTGTCTGTCAAGGACATGTTTGAGCATAAGAAGCCAATGTCACAAAGTCACCCCTTGCCCGGCGACTGACAGCTGGCTTGACGGAACTCTTAGCCCGCCAGCTTTTACCATACCAGCTGGTAGAGTCTGAGGCCTTCAAAAAATTTGTCGCTATTGGGACACCACAGTGGAAGGTACCCGGACGAAATTTTTTTCAAAAAGGCAATCCCAAACCTCTACCATGTCATTGAAAAGGAAGTCATGGCATCTCTGGCATACAGTGTTGGGGCAAGGGTCCATCTGACCACTGATACCTGATCTGCAAAGCACGGTCAGGGCAGGTATATCACGTATACTGCGCATTGGGTCAACCTGCTGACGGCTGACAAGCATGGAATGCGTGGCTCCGCAGCGGAGTTGGTGACACCACCACGACTTGCAGGCAGACCTACTGCCACCTCCTCTACTCCTACTCCATCCTCTTCGATATCCTCCTCGGCTGAGTCCTCTTCTGCTGCGGCGTCTGGCTGCACATCAACTGATTCCCCCAGCTCCCCAGGGGCTATTCCACATCCCGGATACGACAGTGTCACGCTATCTTGGGGTTGACTTGCCTGAAAGCAGAGAGCCACGCAGGACCAGCACTCCTGTCCGCCCTGAACGCACAGGTGGATCAGTGGCTGACCCCGCACCAACTGGAGATCGGCAAAGTGGTGTGTGACAATGGAAGCAATCTGTTGGTGGCATTAAATTTGGGCAAGTTGTCACATGTGCCGTGCATGGCACATGTGTTGAATCTCATCGTACAACGTTTTGTGTCTAAGTACCCAGGCTTACAGGACGTCCTCAAGCAGGCCAGGAAGGTGTGTGGCCATTTCAGGCGTTCCTACACGGCCATGGCGCACTTTTCCGATATTCAGCAGCGAAACAACATGCCAGTGAGGCGCTTGATATGCGACAGCCCGACACGTTGGAATTCAACACTCCTAATGTTCGACCGCCTGCTCCAACAAGAAAAAGCAATCAACGAGTATTTGTATGACCGGGGTGCTAGGACACCCTCTGCGGAGCTGGGAATCTTTTTGCCACGTTACTGGACACTCATGCGCAATGCCTGTAGGCTCATGCGTCCTTTTGAGGAGGTGACAAACCTAGTCAGTCGCACCGAAGGCACCATCAGCGACCTCATCCCATTTGTTTTCTTCCTGGAGCGTGCCCTGCGAAGAGTTCTGGATCAGGCTGTAGATGAGCGTGAAGAGGAAGAGGAAGAGTTGTGGTCACCATCACCACCAGAAACAGCCTTGTCATCATCGCTTGCCAGACCAGCAGCAACGCTGGAAGAGGAGTATGAGGAAGAGGAGTCAGAGGAGGAATGTGGCGGCTTTGAGGAGGAGGAAGACCAACCACAGCAGGCACCCCAGGGTGCTCGTTGTTGTCACCTATCTGGGACCCATGGTGTTGTACGTGGCTGGGGGGAAGAACAGACCGTCAATGACATCAGTGAGGACGAGGAACGGGAAATGAGTAGCTCTGCATCCAACCTTGTTCTAATGGGGTGTTTCATGCTGTCATGTCTGTTGAGGGACCCACGTATAAAAAGGATAAAGGAGAACAATCTGTACTGGGTGGCCACGCTACTAGACCCCCGGTATAAGCAGAAAGTGGCAGAAATGTTACCAAATTACCGAAAGTCGGAAAGGATGCAGCAGTTCAAAACCAAACTAAAAAATATGCTTTACACAGCTTATAAGGGGGATGTCACAGCACAGCGGGAATCTAACAGGGGAAGAGGTGAGTGTAATCCTCCTCCTACCACGGCGGCAAGGACTGGACGATTTACAGATGTGTTGTTGATGGAGGACATGCGGAGCTTTTTCAGTCCTACTCATCGCCACAGCCCTTCGGGATCCAGCCTTAGAGAACGACTCGACCGACAGGTAGCAGACTACCTCGCCTTAACAGCAGATATCGACACTCTGAGGAGCAATGAACCCCTTCACTACTGGGTGTGCAGGCTTGACCTGTGGCCTGAGCTATCCCAGTTTGCGATAGAATTTCTGGCGTGCCCTGCTTCAAGTGTCCTGTCAGAAAGGACCTTCAGTGCAGTAGGAGGCATTGTCACTGACAAGAGAAGTCGTCTCGGTCAAAAAAGTGTTGATTACCTCACCTTCATAAAGATGAATGAGGCATGGATCCCGAAGGGACTGACAGTGGGGGATACGTTTGACTAACAAAAGGCCTGATTACATGCCTTGGCCTCAAAATGGTCCCCACGCTGCTGTATTTAATGTCTGCATACCGGATGACTTTCGTGAATTCTCCACCACCAACTAGGGTTCAAGCCGCAATGTTTTAGTCACTTTTCTGCCTGGAAAACATCAATTTTTCCGGCCGCTGCTACAATAGCGGCTGCAACAGTGCCATTATTTTTCAGGCATGTGTACATGCCTAATTTTTCTGTCCTGTGGTGCAGCACTGTGGCTGCAAAAACAAACCAAAAAAAAAAGGCACATACAAGTGTCAATTCCCCTTCATGATCGTTACCTTGTTGTGGTGAAGGGGCTTGCGTATCACAATGAAGCAATCATCACCTCTATAAGTGTGTTGGCAATGTTGCCACACCCCAGATGATAAGGCCGTTGCTTCATTATGGTCAGACCAAAAGCGATCGGACGGCTGGATAATATTTCATAGAAAAAAAAATAATTTACCTTTTTTTTTATATGTTGTATGGGTTTTTAATACATAAAATAAAAAATCATAATAAAGTCTCTTAATAGTTTATTAGAAATGATGCAGGCAATTAAAAAAATCCCCATCAATTCCAATACAAAGCAAGTACAGAGCTCATAACTAAATTATTTCATGATGTCGTAATGGTTCGCTAATTCGACAATGGTTAATCAATTCGACCGGATAGGGTCCGTAACAGGGATTAAACTGATAGGAATAGTACTAGTTAAGACACCACTCATATAGGGTGTCACAGCACATTGCTCTGTGCACGCGCAGTGCCCCAATTTGGGAGTAAGAGGACCGACCAAGCTGCTTTTTCCATCTCCCGGTTCCTGAAATCAATTCAGTTTGGAGTATGAGAGTTTGGTCTGTCACTGTGAAGGCAGTCGAAGGTACCCGGCCTAAATTTTTTTTCACAAAAGGCAATCCCTGATATGGGACGTAACAGGGATTAAACTGATGAGAATAGTACTACAGAAAATACCACTCATATTGGGTGTGACAGTAAATTGCACGGCGCAGACGCAGTCACCGTGGTTTAAAACAGAGGGGAGGGAGCCAGCGTTTTTTAACCATCTCCCTGTTCGAAAAATCTATTCAATAAATGGCCCCCAGATTGGGGACGTTAGAGGGATTAAACTGATGAGAATAGTACTACAGAAAATACCACTCATATCGGGTGTGACAGTAAATTGCACGGCGCAGACGCAGTGACCGTGGTTTAAAAAAGAGTGGAGGGAGCCAGCGTTTTTTTTAACCATCTTCTTGTTCGAAAAATCTATTTAATAAATGGCCCCCAGATTGGGGAGTCGGGGACGTTAGAGGGATTAAACTGATGAGAATAGTACTACAGAAAATACCACTCATATCGGGTGTGACAGTAAATTGCACGGCGCAGACGCAGTCACCGTGGATTAAAACAGAGTGGAGGGAGCCAGTGTTTTTTTAAACATCTTCCCGTTCGAAAAATCTATTCAATAAATGGCCCCCAGATTGGGGACGTTAGAGGGATTAAACTGATGAGAATAGTACTACAGAAAATACCACTCATATCGGGTGTGACAGTAAATTGCACGGCGCAGACGCAGTCACCGTGGTTTAAAACAGAGTGGAGGGAGCCAGCGTTTTTTTAACCATCTCCCCGTTCGAAAAATCTATTCAATAAATGGCCCCCAGATTGGGAACGTTAGAGGGATTAAACTGATGAGAATTAGTGATGTCGCGAACATAAAATTTTCAGTTCGCGAACAGCGAACGCAAACTTCCGCAAATGTTCGCGAACGGGCGAACCGGGCGAACCGCAATAGACTTCAATAGACAGGCGAATTTTAAAAACCAAAGGGACTCTTTCTGGCCACAATAGTGATGGAAAAGTTGTTTCAAGGGGTCTAACACCTGGACTGTGGCATGCCGGAGGGGGATCCATGGCAAAACTCCCATGGAAACTTACGTAGTGGACGCAGAGTCGGGTTTTAATCCATAAAGGGCATAAATCAACTAATATTCCTAAATTGTTTGGAATAACATGCTTTAAAACATCCAGTGTGTGTATACGATCAGGTATGATGTTGTATCAATCAGGTAGTGTAAGGGTTACGCCCGCTTCACAGACATTGACAGACCAAACTCCCCTTTTGATGCACCGCAAACAACCGCAAACAGTCCATTTGCACAACCGCAAACTCCCCATTTGCACAAGTTTGGATACCAAGCTAGCCATGTCCCGGTGATGTAATTGAAGGTTTCTTCCTCCACCCAGCCACGTACAACACCAAGGGTCCCCCAAAAGGTGAATTGAATTGATTTTTCAAACGGGGAGATGGTTAAAAAAACGCTGGCTCCCTCCCCTTTATTTTAATCCACGGTCACTGCGTCTGCGCCATGCAATTTACTCTCACACCCGATATGAGTGGTATTTTCTGTAGTAGTATTCTCATCAGTTTAATCCCTCTAACGTCCCCAATCTGGGGGCCATTTATTGAATTGATTTTTCGAACGGGGAGATGGTTAAAAAATGCTGGCTCCCTCCCTTTTGTTTTAATCCACGGTCACTGCGTCTGCGCCGTGCAATTTACTGTCACACCCGATATGAGTGGTGTCTTAACTAGTACTATTTCTATCAGTTTAATCCCTGTTACGTCCCATATCAGGGATTGCCTTTTGTGAAAAAAAATGCAGGCCGGGTACCTTCGACTGCCTTTACAGTGACAGACCAAACTCTCATACACTAAACTGAATTGATTTTAGGAATCGGGAGATGGAAAAAGCAGCTTGGTCGGTCCTCTTACTCCCAAATTGGGGCACTGCGCGTGCACAGAGCAATGTGCTGTGACACCCTATATGAGTGGTGTCTTAACTAGTACTATTCCTATCAGTTTAATTCCTGTTACGTACCCTATCCGGACTAAAGTGTAAAAATTAAATGCCTTATTTATCGGCAAGCTACTGTGCCACCCGGTATTAGTGGTGGTGGGCACTGGCAGTGGGCACACTACAGTCTGTGGAAGTCGGCCTGACACACACTGGCAGCAGGCAAGCAACTGAAATTAAACTAAAGTGTAAAAATTAAATGCCTGTGCCACCCGGTATGAGTGGTGGTGGGCACTGGCAGTGGGCACACTACAGTCTGTGGAAGTCGGCCTGACACACACTGGCAGCAGGCAAGCAACTGAAATTAGACTAAAGTGTAAAAATTAAATGCCTGTGCCACACGGTATGAGTGGTGGTGGGCACTGGCAGTGGGCACACTACAGTCTGTGGAAGTCGGCCTGACACACACTGGCAGCAGGCAAGCAACTGAAATTAGACTAAAGTGTAAAAATTAAATGCCTGTGCCACCCGGTATGAGTGGTGGTGGGCACTGGCAGTGGGCACACTACAGTCAGTGGAAGTTAGCCTGACACACACTGGCAGGCAACTAACCTTAGATTAAAGGGTAAAAATTAATTGCCTTTGTTTGATGCAAAGTCCTGTGCCACACGGTGTGAGTGGTGGGCACTGGCAGTGGGCACACTACAGTCTGTGGGCCTGCAGCTCCTCACACACGGGCAGGCCAGGCAACTGCAATATATATATGGAGAAAGAAAAAAAAGCAGACTAATGTTGCAGCCCTAAAAAGGGCTTTTTCGGGTGCTGTCAGGACGCTGTCCTTAAAGCAGAGATTAGATGAGTCTTTCAGGACTGGAGTGGACACTGAATACACTAGCCTAGCTATCAATTTCCCTATTAAATCAGCAGCAACTACACTCTCCCTCCTCTCACTAAGACTGCAGCTTCAGAATGAATCTAAAATGGATGCTGTTCAGGAGATGGGAGGGTCTGGGAGGGAGGGTATGCTGCTGATTGGCTGGAATGTGTCTGCTGACTGTGAGGTACAGGGTCAAAGTTTGCTCAATGATGATGTATAGGGGGCGGACCGAACATCGCATATGTTCGCCTGCTGAGGCGAACGCGAACAAGCTATGTTCGCCGGGAACTGTTCGCCGGCGAATAGTTCGTGCCATCTCTAATGAGAATAGTACTACAGAAAATACCACTCATATCGGGTGTGACAGTAAATTGCACGGCGCACACGCAGTGACCGTGGATTAAAACAGAGTGGAGGGAGCCAGGGTTTTTTAACCATCTCCCCGTTCGAAAAATCTATTCAATAAATGGCCCCCAGATTGGGGACGTTAGAGGGATTAAACTGATGAGAATAGTACTACAGAAAATACCACTCATATCGGGTGTGACAGTAAATTGCACGGGGCAGACGCAGTGACCGTGGATTAAAACAGAGTGGAGGGAGCCAGCGTTTTTTAACCATCTCCCCGTTCGAAAAATCTATTCAATAAATGGCCCCCGATTGGGGAGTCGGGGACGTTAGAGGATTAAACTGATGAGAATAGTACTACAGAAAATACCACTCATATCGGGTGTGACAGTAAATTGCACGGCGCAGACGCAGTCACCGTGGATAAAAACAAAGGGGAGGGAGCCAGCGTTTTTTTTAACCATCTCCCCGTTCGAAAAATCAATTCAATTCACCTTTTGGGGACCCTTGGTGTTGTACGTGGCTGGGTGGAGGAAGAAACCTTCAATGACATCACCGGGACGTGGCTAGCTTGGTATCCAACCTTGTGCAAATGGGGAGTTTGCGGTTGTGCAAATGAACTGTTTGCGGTGCATTAAAAGGGGAGTTTGGTCTGTCAATGTCAGTGAAGAGGGCGTAACCCTTACACTACCTGATCGATACAACATCATACCTGATCGTATACACACACTGGATGTTTTAAAGCACGTTATTCCAAATAATTTAGGAATGTTAGTTGATTCATGCCCTTTATGGATTAAAACCTGACTCTGCGTCCACTACGTAATTTTCCATGGGAGTTTTGCCATAGATCCCCCTCCAGCATGCCACAGTCCAGGTGTTAGACCCCTTGAAACAACTTTCCCATCACTATTGTGGCCAGAAAGAGTCCCTGTGGGTTTTAAAATTCGCCTGCCAATTGAAGTCTATGGCGGTTCGCCCGTTCGCGAACATTTGCGGAAGTTCGCGTTCGCTGTTCGCGAACTGAAAATTTTATGTTCGCGACATCACTACTCCTGACACCCTCGTGACAAAATCAGATCAGGGTCAGTGAATTAAAGGGAACATGCCACTATCAAAATGGCGTACAATTTGCAGTCAGCATGTTATAGAGCAGGAGAAGTTGAAAAAATTTAGCTTATCTGTATTTTTTATGGGAAATAATTAATCAAAGCTTGTGATTTATATGTATAATTCTTGTCTCTTTCTCAGCTCAGTAGCCAAGTGGTCCATCTTATTAGTGAAAACTATTTATATATACACATTTATACCAATGTTGTAATTACTGGTAAGTAGTCATGGACGAACATCGGCCGGGACAGTTGGCGAACTCGCGTTCACGATCAAATGTTCGCAAACCGCGTGTTTGCGGCGGGCCTCATTGACTTTAATTGCAGGCGAACCTGAAAAATCTTCAGGTCATATTTGCAGCCACCAAATACTTACTAGAAGTGCACAAATAGTCCCACAACTTGGACAGTGACATCCCAGAGAGGGATAATTAGCAAAAATTCCCCCCAAAAATATGTACTTTAATCAGGGTCCATTTTAATGCTTCATAACCCCTTAAGAACTTTTTTTTTTATTTTTGCATTTTCGTTTTGCGCTCCCTGCCTTCCGAGAGCCATAACTTTTTTATTTTTATGTTCACATGGCCATATGAGGGCTACTTTTTGCGGGACAAGTTGTACTTTCCAACACCATCATTTAGTTTTGTATACAATGTAGTGGGAAGCGGGAAAAAAAATCCAAATGGTGTGAAATTGCAAAAAAATAACAATTCCACCACAATTTTACGGGTTTTTAAATTACGACGTTTGATGTGCGATAAAACTGACCATTTAGTTTTATTCTACAGGTCAGTACGAATTCGGCGATACCCAATAAGTATAGTTTTTCTTGCGTTTTGATAGTGATAAAAAAATTCAAAGGTGGGAATTTTTTTTTTTTTTGTCGCCATATTTTGACCCCTATAACTTTTTTGTAATTAAGTGTATGGCATTGTATGGGTGCTTATTTTTTGCGGGGTGATCTTAACTTTTAGTTGATACCATTATGGGGTGTGTAGGACTTTTTGATCACTTTTTATTAAATTTTTTGGGGGAAATGAAGCGTCCAAAAACAGTCAATCCGCCATTTGGGCGCTTTTTTCTGTTTTTCTGTTTACCGTATGGGGAATATATTTTTATATGTCTTTATACTACGGGCGTTTTCGCACATTGCGACACCCATGATGTGATTTTTTTTTTTTTTTCATTTTGGGGAAAGGGGGGTGATTTGAATATTTCTTTTTATTTATGTTTTATTTTTTTATTTTTTTTATTTTTATTTTACACTTTTATATAGGTCCCATAGGGACCTATATAAATCAGTCATCTGTATTGGATAACTTGTATTGGAGTTTATGAGGATTTTACTACTTTCCTATGAAGCCCTATTGCTAACAAGGGCTGCATAGGAAATAGTAAGTAGTAACCTCGAATAATTCTTTGAGTTCGAGGCTATTACATCCAGCGCTGCGATTCCCCCGATCACCACTAGGGGGAGCCGGAGAGCTGCCGAAAGTTTTACTTAGCCGTGGGGTCAGCTACAGGAAACAGCCGGACCCCCGCAGCGATCGCGTCCGCAGCGGGCAGGAGCGGGCGCCATGGTTAGGGACCGGACCCATGATGTACCCATAGGGGTTAAAGGGAAACTCTCAAAAATGTGCCCTGCTGGAGCCTAGAAAAAGAATATTTTAGGCCATGGGAATACAGGCCCCAAATATTAGGCATTCACCTGACAGAAGAGAACTTGTGATTACGTGGCTGGAGGCAGGGCCGGCTCCAGGTTCATGTGGGCCCTTGGGCTATAAATCCCAGTGGGACCCCTTGAGGCATTTTTGTACATTTACATGTCCCTCTGAGGCTCCCACACAGTATAATGACCACCAGTGGCCCCTATACAGTATAATCACTACTAGTGTCCCTTCACACAGTATAATGACCCCCTAATGCCCCCAAACACAGTAGAATGACCCCCAGTGGCCCCACACACAGTATAATGACTCCACAGTGTCCCTCCATTCAAAATAATCCCCAGTTGGCCCCCATTCAGAATAATGACCTCCAGTGGCACCCACACTGGGGCTTATACTGTATGGAGGAAGCACTGGGGGTCATTATATTGTATGGTGGTTACTGGGGGTCATTATTTTGAATGCCCCCCCAGTGGGTTCACATGTTTTTTCCTATCGGTTTGATGTATACAAATGTGCAGCACTCCACATTTTTGTATCCTACAGAGTCCAGTAAAAAAATACATACATTAAGGTACATGTTTTTTTTTTACAATGGAACTGTATGGTAAACGGAAGCCACTGTACTGCATCAGTCTGAGGCATATGTTAACGTATACATTTTTGGTATGCATTAAATGGATGGCAAAAATGGGATGTAAACCCAGCCTTTTTGTCAGAATAAGCACCAGTACACAGCAGAGCAGCGGGGCGGAGAGGGGAGGCCGCCATGTTCTGACAGAGCGCTACCTGGTCCTGGTGGTCAGGTGTGAGGACTGTGTTTCCCAAGGATCATTTATCTACTGGGAAATACAGGGCACAGTATAACACACTAGACTCTATATACTATAAAGATATTAGCCCTACCCCCGAATAATAAAACAATTAGTGGGCCATTTATTATATGGAAATACATCTATATTAGGCATAATTCTGACACATATTGTGGTGCAATAGGCCATTCTTTGTTCTGGGTGGTGGCGGATATGTGTGGGCTGCAATGAGGAAATTCAATTACACGTGGTCGTCACAGGTGTTGAATTCCTCCAAGATCCATGCCTCATTAATTTTTAGAAATGAGCTAGGTGAGTGTGCTTATCGGTCACAATCCCCCCTTCTGCTCTTAACGTCCTTTCGGATAGGACACTCGACGATGGGCAAGCCAAGGGTTCCATGGCAAATTGTGCCAGCTCTGGCCACAGGTCAAGCCTGCACACCTAGTAGTCCAGGGGTTCTTCGCTTCTCAGAGCGTCCATATCGTCCGATAACCCTATTTAGTCAGACACCTGTTGGTCTAGGCGTTCCCTGGGGCTGGATCCGGAGGGCGGCTGTCGATGGGTTGGCTGCAAGATTGATCTCATATCCAAAGTGACCAGCACATCTTTAAACTGCCCTCTTCTTGCAGGCACGGTAGGATTTGTACCCACACCTGTTTCGTTGTGGGTAGAAATTCCTCTGCCAGCGCCCGCAACAGCATAATGCAGCGTCTCTTGCAGCAAGGCCTGGAAATGCTGCATTCTGCCAGCCCTCTGTCATGCTGGTAACGTCCTCCATTTTGTGTTTATTCCGGGGGTCTACATATGTTGCCACCCAGTTCTAGTCCTGGCCCTTTATGCTTTTTTATACTGGGGTCCCTCTTCTAACACTGGAGAATAAAGGCCCCCATTTGCACTAAATTGGAAGCAGTGGAGCGCCCTGTCTCCTGCTCATCGCCCAGGAGAATGTTGTCCTCGGTCTTCTTCCCCCACCCATGGACAATACCAGGGATCCCCGAAAAGTTTAATGTCCCCCGCTCTTCTTTCTCCTCCTCCCAGCCACCATCCTCCTCTTACTCCTTTTCGGACTCCTGCTGACTTGTCTTAGATGGAGTAGCCTCTCCTGGGAATTCATTCAGCATTGCAACTTCCTCATGTTCCTGCTCCTCGACGGCTTGATCAATGACACAACGCAATGCACGCTCCAGAAAGAAGGCATAAAGGTACGATGTCACTGATGGCGCCCTGGCTGCGACTGACCAGTTTGGTGATCTCATCAAATGGCAGCAGAAGTCTGCGTGCATCGCGCATGAGCAGCCACTGGTGCGCTGAAAATAAACCAAGCTCCCCAGAACCTGTCCTGCTGCTGAATTGGTACAGGAAGTAGTTAACGGCAGGTTGCTGCTGGAGCAGCCTATCAAGCATATACAAGGTGGAGTTCCAGCGTGTAGGGCTGTCACAAATCAGACGTCTAACAGGCAAGTGATGTTGCCGCTGAATGTCAGCAAGGCGAGCCATGGCCATGTAAAATCTTTTAAATGGCCAAATATTTTCCGGGCCTGCCGCAAGACCCGGGGCACTTGGCAATGAATCGTTGCATGACTAAGTTCAGGACGTGTGCCATGCACGGCACATGTGTCATTTTGCCCTGTTTCAGGGCGCTAAGCAGATTGGCAACTTTGTCGCACACCACTCTACCAACAGTCAAATTGAGCAGGATTAGCCACTGATCGGCCTGTCACCACAGAGCTGAAAGCAGTGCAAGACTGGTGTGGCTCTTGGCTTCCAGGCACAACAGCCACAGAACAACATGGCAATGTCTCACTTGGGACGTCGAATAGGTTCTGGGGAGCTTAGGGGGCACAGCTGAAGAGGCGGTAGCAGTGGAAAAGGAGGAGTCAGCTAAGGAGCAGACAGAGGATGGAGTAGGAGGAGGAGAAGAAGGGGCAGGCCTGAATGCAATCCTTGGTGGTAACACCAAATCCACACGGGAGCCATAGGTTACATGCTTGTCGAAGGTTCACCCAGTGGGCAGCAAAAGTTATGTACCTTCCCTGCCCGTGTTTGCCAGACCACGTGTCTGTGGCCAGATGAATCTTGGCATTGACACTGTGTGCCAGAGATATATTCACTTGCCGTTGAATGTGGCCATATAGCTCTGGGATGCCCTTCTGGGAGAAATATTTCCTTCCGGGGACCTTCTATTGTAATGTGCCAATGGCCACAAATTTTCTAAAGGCCTTAGAGTCCACCAGTTTATATGGCAGTAGTTGGCGGTTTAGCAGTTCCGACAAGCCAGCAGTCAGCCATTGGGCAAGAGGGTTATCCGGCGTCATCAACTTTTTACGCTCGAATATTTGGGCCACAGAAGCCAGATGAACGGTGGAAGGTGGAGTGGAGGACAAATGGAAAGAGAGAGGAGAAGGAATAGAGTCAGGACCTGGAGCACTTGGAGTGTGGCTTTGTGGGTTCTAACAGTGCTGCTCCCACTGGGCTCGGTAATGGTAGGCCAGGTGCCTTCTTAAGGCTGTTGTCCCTAGGTGAGTGTTGGGCTTACTGCTACTTATGCGTTGACAGCACAGGCTGCAGATGGCAACTCTATTGTCAGCAGATGACACGTTGAAAAAGGCCCACACTGCGGAGCTATGTGCCGGCATCCAGGGAGCACCAGAAGTGACCGCGCATGGTGGATGGCTCGCTTCAGATACATTTGCAGTCTGCTTTTTGCCTCATGTGGCCAGCAAGCTCTGCCTGCTTCTCCTTCTTCTTCTCCCTCTCTGCTGCTCCGTCTCTCCCTCTGAACTCCCCTCCTCTTCCTCTCTTGTGGGACCCACGTGACATCTATTGACACGTCATCATCGTCACCTTCACTACCACTGACATTTGAGATCTCGGAGTAGGTAGCAACAGCGGGGACCTCCCTCCTTGGGCTGATCTGGGTACTGTCGTTAGACCGCTGGGTGGCAACTGTTGCTACCTCCTCTTTCTCATCCAATGTCAAGAATGGCTCCACATCGGTAAGGTCTGGGAACGGATGGGAAAATAATTCCTCTAACTCGAGTGGAGGGTCTATGGTGGTTTGGTGGTTGTGGTGTATTTGGAGGTACACACAGCAGAGAGTGAGGAGGGTGCAGATACAGAAGATGAGGAGGGTACAGAAGCAAAAGGCTGAGCGAGCCACTCAACCAACTCTGGTGCGCCCCCTTCTCCAACTTCCCACTTACACTCCGGCATGGTGCACCTGCCCAACCCCCTTCTATCCCTGTGGAACGGCCTGCCTCTTCCTCTACCTGTCATTTTCAAAACGGCCCTATGCCTAAATCCCTAGAGAAGAGCATTATTTGTATATTGAACCACTTAATCTGTATTTTGTGGAAATAGGTATATCGCAGGGCTCAATATTTGATGGAAAAAGGTATATCAAAACCCTTAATCGGTATTTTTTCGAAGCAGGTATATCACAGCCCTCAATCAGTATTTTGTGGAAGCAGGTATATCAAACCCCTTAATCAGTATTTTGTGGAAGCAGGTATATCAAAAACCTAAATCAGTATTTTGTGGAAGCAGGTATATTGCAGGCCTAAATCAATATTTGGTGAAAACAGGTATATCAAACCCCTTAAATCGGTATTTTGTGGAAGCAGGTATATCGCAGGCCTCGATCAATATTTGGTGGAAACAGGTATATCAAATCCCTTAATCAGTATTTTGTAGAAGCAGGTATATCGCAGCCTGCAATCAGTATTTTGTGGAAGCAGGTATATCGAACCCCTTAATCAGTATTTTGTGGAAGCAGGTATATCGCAGGCCTCAATCAATATTTGGTGGAAACAGGTATATTGAACCCCTCAATCAGTATTTTGTGGAAGCAGGCATATCAAACCCCTTAATCAGTATTTTGTGGAAGCAGGTATATCGCAGGCCTCAATCAATATTTGGTGAAAACAGGTATATCGAACCCCTTAATCAGTATTTTGTGGAAGCAGGTATATTGCAGCCCTCAATCAGTATTTTGTGGAAGCAGGTATATCAAACCCCTTAATCAGTATTTTGTAGAAGCAGGTATATCGTAGCCCGCAATCAGTATTTTGTGGAAGCAGGTATATCAAACCCCTTAATCAGTATTTTGTGGAAGCAGGTATATTGCAGGCCTCAATCAATATTTGGTGGAAACAGGTATATCGAACCCCTTAATCAGTATTTTGTGGAAGCAGGTATATCAAACTACTTAATCAGTATTTTGTGGAAGCAGGTATATCGCAGTCCTCATTTAATATTTGGTGGAAACAGGAATATCGAACCCCTTAATAAGTTTTTTGTGGAAGCAGGTATATCGCAGCCCTCAATCAATATGTGTTGGAAAAAGTTATATTGAACCCCTTAATCAGTATTTTGTGGAAGCAGGTATATCAAACCCCCTTAATCAGTATTTTGTGGAAGCAGGTATATTGCAGGCCTCAATCAATATTTGGTGGAAACAGGCATATCGAACCCCTTAATCAGTATTTTGTGGAAGCAGGTATCTCGCAGGCCTCATTTAATTTTTGGTGGAAACAGGTATATCGAAACCCCTAATAAGTTCTTTGTGGAAGCAGGTATATCTCAGCCCTCAATCAATATGTGGTGAAAACAGGTATATCAAACCCCTTAATCAGTATTTTGTGGAAGCAGGTATATTGCAGCCCTCAATCAGTATTTTGTGGAAGCAGGTATATCAAACCCCTTAATCAGTATTTTGTAGAAGCAGGTATATCGTAGCCCTCAATCAGTATTTTGTGGAAGCAGGTATATCAAACCCCTTAATCAGTATTTTGTAGAAGCAGGTATATCGTAGCCCGCAATCAGTATTTTGTGGAAGCAGGTATATCAAACCCCTTAATCAGTATTTTGTGGAAGCAGGTATATTGCAGGCCTCAATCAATATTTGGTGGAAACAGGTATATCGAACCCCTTAATCAGTATTTTGTGGAAGCAGGTATATCAAACTACTTAATCAGTATTTTGTGGAAGCAGGTATATCGCAGTCCTCATTTAATATTTGGTGGAAACAGGAATATCGAACCCCTTAATAAGTTTTTTGTGGAAGCAGGTATATCGCAGCCCTCAATCAATATGTGTTGGAAAAAGTTATATTGAACCCCTTAATCAGTATCTTGTGAAAGCAGGTATATCAAACCCCTTAATCAGTATTTTGTGGAAGCAGGTATATCGCAGGCCTCAATCAATATTTGGTGGAAACAGGTATATCGAACCCCTTAATCAGTATTTCGTAGAATCAGGTATATCAAACTACTTAATCAGAATTTTGTGGAAGCAGGCATATGAAACCCCTTAATCAGTATTTTGTGGAAGCAGGCATATCAAACCCCTTAATCAGTATTTTGTGGAAGCAGGTATATCGCAGGCCTCATTTAATATTTGGTGGAAACAGGTATATCGAACCCCTTAATAGTTTTTTTGTGGAAGCAGGTATATCGCAGCCCTCAATCAATATGTGTTGGAAAAAGTTTTATCGAACCCCTTAATCAGTATTTTGTGGAAGCAGGTATATCAAACCCCTTAATCAGTATTTTGTGGAAGCAGGTATATCGCAGGCCTCAATCAATATTTGGTGGAAACAGGTATATCGAACCCCTTAATCAGTATTTTGTGGAAGCAGGCATATCAAACCCCTTAATCAGTATTTTGTGGAAGCAGGTATATCGCAGGCCTCATTTAATATTTGGTGGAAACAGGTATATCGAAACCCTTAATAGGTTTTTTGTGGAAGCAGGTATATCGCAGCCCTCAATCAATATGTGTTGGAAAAAGTTATATCGAACCCCTTAATCAGTATTTTGTGGAAGCAGGTATATCAAACCCCTTAATCAGTATTTTGTGGAAGCTGGTATATTGCAGGCCTCAATCAATATATGGTGGAAACAGGTATATCAAACCCCTTAATCAGTATTTTGTGGAGGCAGGTATATCAAACTACTTAATAAGTATTTTGTGAAAGCAGACATATCAAACCCCTTAATCCTTTTTTGTGGAAGCAGGTATATTGAAGGCCTCAATCAATATTTGCTGGAAACAGGTATATTGAACCCCTTAATCTGTATTTTGTGGAAGCAGGTATATTGCAGGCATCAATCAATATTTAGTGGAAACAGGTATAATGGAAAAAAAAAATCACAGAAAATAATGCACTATAAAAATAGATGCAAGCATAACATATGGACTAAGCCCTCACTCTTGATAAAAGCTGAGACACTTGGTCAATACATTTTGATCAAAATACATCTAATCCTACCTACCAGCGACAAGGTGGTCTCAGTTCAGGCAGGTTCCTATGCTAACCTATTCATACTGTAGCGCATTTTTCAGGAGCACAGTCCCCGCACATATGGTGTGCTGCCCCTTGTTACCTCCATGTGCATCAGCAACCGGTGGGAGGAGATACACACACCTATATGTACCACCTTAATCAAGGTCACCTATTAGATAGGTGGGGCAGAAGTGCACTTGAATATTACTCCTAGTATAGGAGCGTATTCACACATGAAGGTGCAAATCCTTCAAGACAAATCAAACGAATCACAGAAAAAACTATATATAAACCATCCTGCACGATATGGTATTAAATGTGCGGATGTATATGGCTACATTTACAAAATCACAGAAAATAATGCACTATAAAAATAGATGCAAGCATAACATATGGACTAAGCTCTCACTCTTGATAAAAACTGAGGTGCTCCTGAAAAATGCGCCACAGCATGAATAGATTAACATAGGAACCCGAATGAACTGAGAGCACCTTGTCGCCGGTAGGTGGGATTAGATGTATTTTGATCAAAATGTATTGACCAAGTGCCTCCGTGTTTATCAAGAGTGAGGGCTTAGTCCATATGTTATGCTTGCATCTATGTTTATATTGCATTATTTTCTGTGATTTTGTAAATGTAGCCATATACATCCACACATTTAATACCATATCGCGCAGGATGTTTTATATATAGTTTTTTCTGTGATTCGAAACAGGTATATTGAATACCTTAATCAATATTTTGTGGAAGCAGATGTATTGCAGCCCTCAATCAATATTTGGTGGAAGCAGATATATAAAACCCCTGATCAGTATTTTGAGGAAGCAGGAATATCGCAACCCAATCAATGTTTTGTGGAAGCAGGTATATCACACCCGTTGAAATTAGTTGTTCCAATAGCGCTTGTCCCTCTATATAGCTGCGGTATCGCAGCAAAACTGCACACAACTGCTGCACAATTCAAATGCACTATTTACTTCTTATGTTAGAAAGTATATTATAGGTATATCACACCCCTCAATCAGTCTTTTTGGGGGTAACAGGTATATCACACCCGTTGCAATTAGTTTTTCCAATAGTGTTTGTCCCTCTATATAGGTACAGTATCGCAGCAGAACCGCACACAACTGCTACACAATACATATGCACTATAATATACTTTCTATGTTAGAAAGTATATTCTAAGTATATCACACCCCTCAGTATATCACACCTATCGATAGCACACCTATACCAGTCCTTAAAAGGACTTTTGTGGCCTTATTAGCTAGCGTTTGTTGTCCCTAACAGCCTGCCCTTGCTCCACAAAGCAACCTCTCCCTACACTGGAAAAACACAGAATGTAAAATGGCTGCCACATCGGGTTCTTTTATAGGGCGGGGGTGTGTCCATGTGCTGAAATGACTCTATTGGCTTTCCTGTCTCACTTGATGGATGTGTCATGGGTCAAAGTTCGGCGCAATGCAAAAGAATATGCGCCCTTGGACATCGCTATATGTTCGCATGTTCGGCGAATCGCAGACGTGCAAAGTTCGCCGCGAAGTGACCGCCGGGCGAACCACAAGGCCATCTCTACTGATAATATGACCCACTCAGGGGCGGGCTGGGATGGGGGACAGGGGTGCAATTGCCTCCCAGGCCGCCCCAAAGCATGTAAAAAACGGCCGCTGCCTGGGTCTTCTTTAAAGAGGACCTTTCTTTCATTGAACCCGTTACCATTATTGGCGCCGACGCTTATGTTAATCTTGCATTTCGGAGGAGATTTCTTATCCTACCATAGGCGTCTCCATCTCCCAGGCTGGAGTGCTGGCCAATCGCAGCGCTCAGCTCACAGCTTGGGAGTTTTTTTTCTGGGAGATGGAGAGACGCCCACCCACGGCAGGAGAAGAAGTCTCCTCCTAGTTGTGAGATTAACAGCTGCACCAGCGCGGCCAGCCCTTAGGCCTCGTCGTACCCGACATTCCCCGGCTGAAGTCAGGTGAGTCAGTGCACAGATCTGAAGATCTGGAGCGAAATCTCACGCTAGGCTAGATTTCGTCATCACGCTGGCTGGCGTGGTGACTTCATACGACACCACGCACGGGATTTCGGCCTAGATCTTCAATAAAGTTGGAGGCTGGTGTTACGTTTCGAGCAAATAAAGAAGGTAAGTATGATTTTTTTTGTTTTTTACACTATTTCAGGTTAAATCAACTAGCTAACACGAAGAACAAGGAAATTCGGATCGAATTCCACTTCGTGGGATTCGATTTGTTCATCTCTAGTATTAATAATAGAACCTTAGTCGAAATTGCACTGCTAAATTCAGGGACCCTAAATGTTCTCTGTGTGCTGATTATTTTGTGGTTGTAGCCCTTCTATATTATCATTCAAAATCTATGTAGAACATTCAGCCTATTTTAATACTCCAATAGAGTTGAACACAGAAGGCAATATTTCTTTCAAGTTCATTAAATTTTGAGAGAGAGACTAGCACACATATGTGTGTTTCTTAACAACATGTATGTGTTTTCTAAGGGGTACTTTTTCTCATTATAGAGAACCCAACCTTACTAGTTGCTAGGCCTTAGGGGAAACCACTGGGTGGGTACCTAATGGAGATCAGTTAGTATATGTGGCGACTATTGTAAGCTAGACAACGCTCCTCTTGATTTCTGGGTGAAATGTATGCAAATTATCATGTCTAACATCTACCGGCTGCAAGAAAATTTAGACTAGCATATCCATAGTCACTGGTGCACATCCATAAAGCTAACATGCAGACAGCAAACAAAAATGTATGGCAGCACATCATTACACATGCAAACAATAGAACTATGGATTAGGGATTATTCTGAATTAAAGTGGTAAAATACCTACTATACATAAAAAACGGAAGCTTTCTTACACATGTATTGTACATCTTTAATCCAGAATAATCCCTAATTCTTAGTTCTATTGTTTCCATGTCTAATGGTGTGCTGCCATATATTTTTGTTTGCTGTCTAACATCTACTGGCGGCAGAAAGCTTTAGGAAAGGTAATTTGAAGATCTTTTCCAGAAACTGGGAGGGGCATCGCCAGACCTACAATACTACACACACATACTCGGTGTACCAGGTGCATCGTCTGTCCTACAATATTGTACATACACAAACACAACTTACTAATGGCATCCCGTGGCCTACAATAATGTGCACATGTACTCGTCATATCAAGGAATCTCCATAATAAGAACGAGTAACCCTTGGACAATGCATATATATTGTTAGAAACACACATTTGTGTACTAGCCTCTCTCTCTTGCTCTCTCATCACAAAAAATTGGGTTCATCTGAATCAGAATTTTTTGAGACGTTCAGAACGAACCCCAACCCATAGAACCTATTTGCTCATCCTTAAATATGCAGTGAAATTTTATTCAGTTGAACTTTGATTTCTATAGATAGACACAAGTCTAACTAATTTAAAAATATTTACTCTCTTTGTCAGACAAATGATTTAATTCTATTTTAACTTTTTGGGATCTTTAAAGGATCACTCAGATTCTAAGCCAGCCATACACCATTTACACTATCCCCAATCTCCCATAACCATTCTCACAAAAAAGTCCCATTAAGATTAAAGGTAGAGGTAGTGAATCAAAGTTGATTAAGTTGAATTTGATCAGAATTTCAGGAAAAAATTGATAAGTACTGTCATTTCTCCTTTATTGTGGGGTGAAATAGATGTCTGATACAAACAGTTTTGGGGTATATTTAGTTGATATATGAATAAATCCTTTCCTCCTTGATTCTCCGGTAAAAAGGCAGTCTGATACAAACAGTTTTAGGGTCTATTTAGTTGATAATGTAAGTACATCCATTCCTTGCTGTTAGACTTAGAGGCCCTGCTCTTTGCTTCGCCATCTGCACTTTAATTGACAGGATGAGGCAGTGGAAACATAATAATGCCTTGCCCTGTCAATCAATATGCAGAGGGTGCAGCAGAGGGCAAAACTGTGGGACAGAGGATGAGTACCATACAGATAATCTTCCACATAGTAATAGTGCTCCTCATAGTCCCACCAATAGTAATTCCCTTCTAGAATGCCCTCATTAGTAATACTACCCCCTACAGTGCCCCCAAAAGTGATAGTGCTCCCCAAGTGTGCCTCCATTAGTAGAAGAGCCCTCCAGTATTAATAATGCCCTTACAGAGCCCCCAGTAGAAATAAGGACCCCTATAGCTCCCCCAGTGGAAATAAAGCTCTCTACAGACCCCTCAGTAGTAATAAGGCACCCATAGTGCTCTTAGTAGAAATAATGTGGATATATAAGTCCCTCCTATAGAGCCCCCAGTAGTAATAACAATGACTAATGTTCCCTGGATTTAAAAAAGCCCCTACAGTCCCCCAGTATTTATAATGCCACCTATTGTTATAATGCTCATCCTGAAGTGCCCCAGTATTTATACTGCCCCCTACTGTTATAATGCCTCTACAGTGCCCCCAGTATTTATATTGCCCCCTACTGTTATAATTCTTACCCTGAAGAGTCCCCAGTATTTATAATGCCCCCTGCAGTGCCCACTGTAGTTATATTCCTCCATTTAGTGTCCTCAGAAATTATAATTCCTCAGCCTCTCCACCATACAGTCCCATGTAAATAACATTATTTCCATCCCTCCGCCATAGAGTCCTATGTAAATACCATCACACCATCTCTCCAGCCCCTTCCAATATACAGTCCCATGTAAATAACATCACACCATCTCTCCAGCCGCCTCCAATATACAGTCCAACATAAATAACATCACACCCTCCCCTGCCACCTTCAACATACAGTCCCATGTAAAGAACATCACCCCCTTCCCAGTCACCTTCAACATACAGTCCCGTGTAAATAACATCACCCCCTCAATATTCAGTCCCATGTAAATGACATCACTCCCTCTCCCAGACACCTTCAACATACAGTCCCATATAAATAAAATCACCCCCTCCCCAGCCACTTCTAACATGCAGTCCCATGTAAATAACATTAACTGTCAACATTCAGTCCCATGTAAATAATATCACTGCGTCCCACAGCCGCCTTCAACATATAGTCCCATTTAAATAACATTACCCTGCCTCGCCACCTCCAACATGCATTCCCATGTAAATAACATCACCCCCTCAACTTTCAGTCACATCTGTTAACCACATCAGCCCCCCTAGCTTAAACACCCTTAATGACCAGGCCACTTTTTACAATTCCGCACTACACTACTTTCACCGTTTATTGCTCCGTCATGCAACTTACCACCCAAATGAATTTTACCTCCTTTTCTTCTCACTAACAGAGCTTTCATTTGGTGGTATTTCATTGTTGCTGACATTTTTACTTTTGTTGCTATTAATCAAAAATGACCGAAATTTTTGCAAAAAAATGACATTTTTCACTTTCTGTTGTAATTTTTTTTTAAAAAAACTACATTTCTATATAAATTTTTCTCTAAATTTATTGTTCTACATGTCTTTGATAAAAAAAAGTCCAATAAGTGTATATTTATTGGTTTGGGTAAAAGTTATAGCGTTTACAAACTATGGTGCAAAAAAGTGAATTTCGGCATTTTGAAGCAGCTCTGACTTTCTGAGCACCTGTCATGTTTCTTCAGGTGCTAGAATGCCAGGAAAGTATAAATACCCCCCCAAATCACACCATTTTAGAAAGAAGACACCCCAAAGTATTCGCGGAGGGGCTTGGTGAGTTCATGTATCATTTCATTTTTTTTCACAAGTTAGCGAAAAATGACCCTTTATGAGAAAAAAAAAAAAAAAAAGTTTCAATTTCTGATAACTTCTGGCAAAAAAAAATAAAAATCTCAGACGGACTCACTATGCCCCTCAGTGAATACCTTGGGGTGTCTACTTTCCGAAATGGGGTCATTTGTGGGGTGTGTTTACTGCTCTGGCATTTTGGGCGGGGCTAAATTGTGAGCCGCCATGTAAAACCTAAAGGTACTCGTTGGAATTTGGGCCCCTTTGCGCACCAGGCTGCAAAAAGTGTCACTTATGTGGTATCGCCGTACTCAGGAGAAGTAGGGCAATGTGTTTTGGGGTGTATTTTTACATATACACATGTTGGGTGAGAGAAATATCTCTGTAAATTGTCAACTTTGTATAAAATTTTTTAAAAGTTGTCGTTTACAGAGATATTTTTCACACAAAGTATGGGTATATATAAAAATACACACCAAAACACATTGCCCTACTTCTCCTGAGTACGGTGATACCACATGTGTGCCACTTTTTTGCAGCCTGGGTGCGCAAAGGGGCCCTAAAACCAATGAGTACCTTTAGGATTTTACAGGGCATTTTTACGCATTTGGATTCCAGACTTCTTCTCACGCTTTAGGGGCCCCTAAAATGCCAGGACAGTATAAATACCCCACATGTGACCCCATTTTGGAAAGAAGACACCCCAAGGTATACTGTGAGGGGTATGGTGAGTTCATGTAAAATTTTATTTTTTGTCACAAGTTAGTGGAATATGAGACTTTGTAAAAAACAAAATTAAAAAAAAAAAAAAAAATTCCGCTGACTTGTGCCAAAAAATAAAAATTCTGTGGACTCACCATACCCCTCATGGAATACCTTGGGGTGTCTTCTTTCCAAAATGGGGTCACATGTGGGGTATTTATACTCACCTGGCATTTTAGGGGCCCCTAAAGTGTGAGAATCCAAATGCATAAAAATGGCCTGTGAAATCCTAAAGGTACTCATTGGTTTTAGGGCCCCTTTGCGCACCCAGGCTGCAAAAAAGTGTCACTCATGTGAAATCGCCGTACTCAGGAGAAGTAGGGCAATGTGATTTGGGGTGTATTTTTACATATACCCATGCTGCGTGTGAGAAATATCGCTGTAAACGACAACTTTTTACATTTTTTTATTCAAAGTTGTCAATTTACAGAGATATTTCTCTCATCCAGTATGGGTATATGTAAAAATACACCCCAAAACACATTGCCCTACTTCTCCTGAGTACGGCGATACCACATGTGTGACACTTTTTTGCAGCCAAGATGCGCAAAGGGGCCCAAATTCCAATGAGTACCTTTTAGGAGGGCATTTTTACGCATTTTTCTTCTCACGCTTTAGGGCCCCTAAAATGCCAGGGCAGTAGAAATACCCCACATGTGACCCCATTTTGGAAAGAAGACACCCCAAGGTATTCCATGAGGGGCATGGTGAGTTCATAGAAGATTTTTTTTTTGGCACAAGTTAGTGGAAATTGATTTTTTATTGTTTTTTCTCACAAAGTCTCCCTTTCCGCTAACTTTTGACAAAAAGTAAAATTTTTCATGGACTCATTATGCCCCTCAGCGAATACCTTGGGGTGCACTTCCGTTCCGCAAAAATATAGAACATGTCCTATTCTTGTCCGCAATTGCGGACAAGAAAAAGCATTTTCTATATAGTTCTGGCAATGTGCGGATCTGCAAAATGCGGAAAGCACATTGCCGGTGTCCGTGTTTTGAGGATCTGCGGATCGGTTCCGCGGAGAATCCACGGATCCGTGAATCCACGGATCCGCAAAACACATATGGACGTCTGAATGGAGCCTTACAAGGCTGATGGGGTGATCAAGGGGTTAATAGGTGAGGGGGGGTGGGGGGTTAGTGTAGTGTTTGGTGCAACTTTACTGTGTTACCTGGTCCTCTGGTGGTCGATCCCAGCAAATGGGACCACCAGAGGACCAGGTAGCAGCTATATCAGACGCTGTTCATAAAACAGCGTCTGATATAGCTGTTTGATGCGATTTTATTCGCATCTACAGCCTGCCAGCGATGGATCATCGCTGGCAGGCTGTAGCCGAACTGCCGTGCCGCGCTTCTCTGTGAACGCGTGCACGGGCGCGCGCGCGTTCACAGGAAATCTCGGCTCTCACGAGATGACGCGCCGACGCGTCAACTCAGAGCTACAGGACCGCCCGCAGGACGCATCCCTGCGTTAGGCGGTCCTGTAGTAGTTAATAACATCACTCCACCCCACTGTCCCATGTAAATAACTTATTTCCCTTCAGCCCTAATATACAGTTCCAGTAAAATAACTACAACTCCCAACATTGCTCTGCCTCTCATACTGAGTAATCAACCCTTTCACTTACCTCCCCTCATGTAGAAGACCTCACCACAGCTTCTTCCCAGGACTTCTCTTCACTGCTGAGCCTTCCTCTTCTGCATTGGTCACATGATGGTGACATCATTGGCAGGTCCTTTTCAGTTACTGCATTTAGAACTGATCACATGGACTGTGATGTCATCACAGGTCTTTCAGCTCTTTCAGGGCATTAACCCCTTCAGAACCCTGCCATTTTACTTTAAAGACCAGTCCATTTTTTTTCAAATCTGACGTGTCAATTTATGTGGTGATAACTTTAAAACATTTTTACTTATCCAAGCCATTCTGAGAGTGTTTTCTCGTTACATATTGTACTTCATGACATTGGTAAATTTGAGTCAAAATATTTCATTTTTATTTATAAAAAATACCAAATTTACCAAAAATTTGGAGAAATTCACTATTTTCTAAATTTCAGTTTCTCTGCATTTCCAATATGTCTACTTCATGTTTGAAACATTTCGTAAATGATATTTTCTTTTTTTGGGACGTTGGAAGGCGTAGAATTTTAGAAGCAAAGTCCACTTGTTATGGACCAGTTCAGGTCTGAAGTCACTTTGTGAGGCTTAGGCCTTAGGTTTTTAGAGGGAAGATTTGGTTCTATTTTAGGGTGCATATGACTTTTTGATCGCCTGGTATTACACTTTTTGTGATGTAAGGTGACAACAAATGGCTTTTTTGACACACTTTTGGTGTTTACCTGAGGGGTTAGGTCATGTGATATTTTTATACAGCAGGTCCTTACGGATGTGGCAATACCTAATACATTTTTATTTATTTAAGTTTTACACAATTACAGCATTTTTGAAACAAAAAGAATCATGTTTTGTGTCTCCATATTCTGAGAGCCATTTTTTTTTTGGGGGGGGGGGGGGCAATTGTCCTAGGTAGGGTCTCATTTTTTGAGGGTTGAGATGATGGTCTGATTTGAGGGTGTATATAACTTTTTGATTGCTTGGTATTACACTTTGGTTGATGTAAGGTGACAAAAAATGTTTTTTTTTTACACAGTTTTTATTTTTTACGATGTTCACCTGAGGGGTTAGTTCATGTGATATTTTTATACAGCAGGTCCTTACGGATGTGGCAATACCTTATATGTATACTTTTTTAATTTATTTAAGTTTTACACAATAAGATAATTTTTTAAACAAAAAAATAAATAATGTTTTAGTGTCTCCATTGTCTGAGAGCCATAGTTTTTTTATTTTTTGGGTGATTGTCTTGGGTAGGGAATGATTTTTACGGGATGAGATGACGGTTTGATTGGCACTGTTTTGGGGTGCACATGACTTTTTGATCAATTGCTATTACACTGTTTGTGATGCAAGGTGACAAAAATTGCCTTTTTGGCACAGTCTTTATTTATTTATTTTTTTACGGCGTTCATCTGAGGGGTTAGGTCATGTGATATTTTTATAGAGCAGGTTATTACGGATGTGGCAGTACTTAATATGTATACTTTTTTATTTATTTAAGTTTTATACAATATTATCATTTTTGAAACAAAAAAAAGTTTTAGTGTCTCCATAGTCTGAGAGCCATAGTTTATTTTTTTATTTTTTGGGCCATTGTCTTAGGTAGGGTATCATTTTTGCAGGATGAGATGACGGTTTGATTGAAACTATTTTGGGGTGCATATGACTTTTTGATCGCTTGCTATTACACTTTTTGCAATGTAAGGTGACCAAAAATGGCTTTTTTTATTTTTTGCGGTGTTCACCTGAGGCATTAAGTCATGTGGTATTTTTTCAGAGCAGGTTGTTACGGAGGCGGTGATACCTAATATGTCTTCTTTTTTTATATTTAACATAATAAAAGCATTAAAAAAAAATCATGTTTTAGTGTCTCCATAGTCCGAGAGACATAGTTTTTTTACTTTTTGGGCGATTGTCTTAGGTAGGGGCTCAATTTTTGCGGAATTAGTGATGGTTGGATTGGTACTATTTTGGGGGCATATGCCTTTTTGATCGCTTGGGGTTGAACTTTTAGTGATGTAAGGTGACAAAAAAAGTTTTTTTAGCACAGTTTTTATTTTTTTTATGGTGTTCATCTAAAGCAGGCATCCTCAAACTGCGGCCCTCCAGCTGTTGTAAAACTACAACTCCCACAATGCCCTGCTGTAGACGGATACCTGTAGGCTGTTCAGTCATGCTGGGAGTTGTAGTTTTGCAACAGCTGGAGGGCCGCAGTTTGAGGATGCCTGATCTAAAGGGTTAGGTCATGTGATATTTTTATAGAGCCAGTCGATAAGGACGCGGCAATACCTAATATGTCTATTTTTCTTTTTTCCCTATTTTTTACAATTTTTGTTTACTTCATTTTGGAAAAAGGACACTTTTTTTCACTTTCAATTCTTGTTTGAAGGATTTCCATTAATTTTACCTTGCAAAATTCTTCCAGTTCTGTGAGATTCCTGGGCTGTTTTGCATGCAGTGCTCTTTTGAGGTCGATCCACAGATTTTCAATGATGTTCAGTTCAGGGAACTGTGAGGGTCATGGTAAAAACTTCAGCTTGTGCTTTTTGAGGTAGTCTATTGAGGATTTTGAGGTGTGTGTAGGATCATTAACAATCTTTAGAAGCCATCCTCTTTTCAACTTCAGATTTTTTGCAGTTGGTGTTATGTTTGCTTTCAGAATTTGCAGAAATTTCATTGAATCCATTCTTTTCTCTACTCGTGAAATGTTCCTAGGCCATTGGCTGCAAAACAACCCGAAAGCATGATTGATCCACTCCCATGCTTAATGGTTGGAGAGATGTGCTTTTAATGAAATTATATAGCTTTTTCCCCCCAAACATAGCTATGCTCATTATGGCCAAAGAGTACTATTTTAACCTCTTCGGTGCACAGGACTTGTTTCCAAAATGCTTCAGGCTTGTTTAAATGTTCTTTTGCAAACTTCAGATGCTGAATTTTGTGGTGAGGATGCAGGAGAGGTTTTCATCTAATGAATCTTCCATGAATAGTGTTGAGAGCGAGTATTCGAATAGCGAATTTTTTTAGCGAATATCGGCACTTCGCTAATTTGCGAATATTTCAAATATAGCGCTATAAATTCGCTATTTCGAATATTGTTTTTGTTTTTTTTAGTTATATTTTTTTCTTTCCCACTTCCCAAAAGTAGTTCTTACCTGTCCTGAGGATTCCTGGCTTCCTGGCTGCTCCAGTCAGTGCCCGTTGCCGCTTCTGCCGACTTCCGTGCTCATGGAGCGTCCCCATCACCATGGGAATGTCTCCATACTAAAATGTACTGTCGGATTTGAGAATTACGTTGAAATCGCAATGCGATTAATTCAAGTTATATTAATCGCATTGCGATTACAACTTAGCAGTGCACTGCTATCTTACATATTAGGCTAAAATTAACGAATATGGAATATAGCAGCAGTGCTAAGTAGAAATCGCAATGCGATTACTCCAAGTTATATTAATCGCATTGCGATTTTAATTAGCACTGCTATATTCCATATTTGTTAACTTTGTTAATTCTAGCAAGCTGACCCATTATGAACCCAGCTCGAAGTTGAAATCGCAATGCGATTAATATAACTTGAAGTAATCGCATTGCGATTTCTACTTAGCACTGCTGCTATATTCCATATTCGTTAATTCTAGCCTAATATGTAAGATAGCAGTGCTAAGTTGTAATCACAATGCGATTAATATAACTTGAATTAATCGCATTGCGATTTCAACAGACATGGTTTACTATGGTTGCTAAAACGAAGATGGAGAATACAGTACTTCGTTATCTTAGTTTTGAGGAATATAACGAAATACATTTGTCATATTCGCTAATTCTACCAAGCCAACCATAGTAAACCAGGTCTAAGTAGAAATCGCAATGCGATTAATTCAAGTTATATTATTGCATTGCGATTTCAACGTAATTCTCAAATCGGACAGTACATTTTAGTATGAAGACGTTCCCATGGTGATGGGGACACTCCATGAGTATGGTTGGCTTGGTAGAATTAGCGAATATGATGAATGTATTCGATATATTCTTTAAAACGTATATAACGAAGTATTCTCCATCTTCGTTTTAACTACCTATTCGTCAACTTCGCTAATTCTAGCAATCAAATAGGAAGGTTGAGTATATAGACAGCTGTGTTTAATTCGCTATGCGATTATATTATTATTATTTTTTTTAATAAATAGAATAATTATAATAATTATCAAGTATTATAATTATTCTATTTATTTAAAAAAAAAAGCAAAGTAATATGATCGCATAGTGAATTAAACACAGTTGCCTCTATAGTCAACCCTCCTATTTGATTGCTAGAATAAGCGAAGTTGACGAATAGGTAGCTAAAACGAAGATGGAGAATACTTTGTTATCTTCGTTTTGAGGAATATAATGAATACATTCGTCATATTCGCTATAATTCTAGATATGAAACCAATAGGAAAGTAGCCATAAGTTAAAATTGCAATACGCGATTATTTAAATTGCATATTAATCGCGATAACTAGAATAATAATTTGTAAATTTCGTAGAAATCGAATATGGCACCTGCCGCTCATCACTATCCATGAAGCTTATATTTGTGCAGGTGTCGCAAGGTGTTGCAATATTTTTATAGTTTTCTCCTGCTTTGTTGGCATTTTAATTTACAAAGTGTTAGGCAGCAGCCTAGAAGATCTTATGGCTGCTGTTTTTTGGAAAAGGGTAGAGCAGTCTGGGTATTTATAGTTTTAACCTGGCCTTTCCTAATAATGATTGTGAACAAGCCTTAAACCAAAAAAGTAGAGATGAGCGAACACCTGGATGTTCGGGTTCGAGAAGTTCGGCCGAACTTCCCGAAAATGTTCGGGTTCGGGATCCGAACTCGACCTGAACTTCATCCCGAACCCGAACCCCATTGAAGTCAATGGGGACCCGAACTTTTGGGCACTAAAAAGGCTGTAAAATAGTCCAGGAAAAGGCTAGAGGGCTACCAAAGGCAGCAAAATGTAAGTAAATGCCCTGCAAACAAATGTGGACAGGGAAATGAATTAAAATAAAATAAAATAAATAAAAATTAACCAATATCAATTGGAGAGAGGTCCCATAGCAGAGAATCAGGCTTCAAGTCACCCACCAATGGAGAAGATCACTTTCTGTTATTTCGGCCCCAGCACCCAGACAGAGGAGAGAGGACCCACAGCAGAGAATCATGCGTCATATCAACCACCACTGGAGAAGGCCACTTTCAGTTATTTAGGGCCCAGCACCCAGACAGAGGAGAGAGGTCCCACAGCAAGGAATAAGGCGTCATATCACCCACCACTGGAGAAGGCCACTTTTAGTTATTTAGGCCCCAGCACCCAGACAGAGGAGAGAGGTCTCACAGCAAGAAATAAGGCATCATATCACCCACAACTGGAGAAGGCCACTTTCAGTTATTTAGGCCCCAGCACCCAGACAGAGGAGAGAAGTCCAACTGCAAGGAATAAGGCGTCATATCACCCACCACTGGAGGAGGCCATTTTCAGTTATTTAGGCCCCAGCACCCAGACAGAGGAGAGAGGTCGCATGGCAGAGGTTCAGGCTTCATGTCACCCACCATTGTAACAGGCCACTTTCAGTTATTTAGGCCCCGGCGCCCAGATTGAGGAGAGGTTCATTCAATTTTGGGTTGCACTACAAGATCATGGTAAAGTTAAAAAAATGAAGATTCAATAAAGAAGTGCCCCAGAGTACAAGAGTACATGGTTGAGGGGGAGGCAGTTATAAATTTCTATTCTGAACAAGGGAGGGACAGGTCCTGTGGGATCTATGCCTGGTTCATTTTTATGAACGTCAGCTTGTCCACGTTGGCTGTGGACAGGCGGCTGTGTTTATCAGTAATGACGCCCCCTGCCGTGCTGAATACACATTCAGACAAAACACTGGCCGCCAGGCAAGCCAGCACCTCCAAGGCATAAAATGCTAACTCTGGCCACGTGGACAATTTGGAGACCCAGAAGTTGAATGGGGCCGAAACATCAGTCAGTTTGTGGAGGGGTGTGCGGACGTACTGTTCAACCATGTTAGTGAAATGCTGCCTCCTGTTAACATGTTCCGTATCAGGTGGTGGTGCAGTTAGCTGTGGCGTGGAGACAAAACTTTTCCACATTTCTGCCATGCTAACCCTGCCCTCAGAGGAGCTAGCCGTGACACAGCTGCGTTTGCGACCTCTTGCTCCTCCTCTGCCTTCGCCTTGGGCTTCCACCTGTTCTCCTTTGACATTTGGGAATGCTCTCAGGAGCGCGTCTACCAGCGTGCGCTTGTACTTGCGCATCTTCTTATCACGCTCCAGTGCAGGAAGTAGGGTGGGCACATTGTCTTTGTACAGGGGATCCAGCAGGGTGGCAACCCAGTAGTCCGCACACGTTAAAATGTGGGCAACTCTGCTTTCGTTGCGCAGGCACTGCAGCATGTAGTCGCTCATGTGTGCCAGGCTCCCCAGAGGTAAGGACAAGCTGTCCTCTGTGGGAGGTGTATCGTCATCGTCCTCTGTATCCCCCCAGCCACGCACCAGTGATGTAATATAACATTATAAGACAGTGTTCAGCAGATATGTTTCTACACTCAAAAGTGCATAACCATAAGGCAAATAGAGTAAATCATCTCGTTAAAAGATGGCTGCACAATAAATCATAAACTAACAGGAAAATAAAAAAAGGGGGTCATTCCAAAAGTTGGAATGAAGGAAGCTCTTAGCGCACATTTTCGATCAAAAGTATGTCGGGCCCAAGTACCACTTCACGGCGTCTTCCGCACAAGGGTCCCTAACGCTACAGATACTGCCTCATATGGACTTACCAGTCTCCTTATTTCAGGGCATTGCCGGAACCAGCTAAATTGCTTTTGTGCTGAGAAATCCCAGGTACTTGGGCGTTGCTCAGTCCGAAAGAGGCGCCACCCTCAATATATACTATAAGACAGTGTTCAGACTAAGCAGATATGTTTCTACACTCAAAAGTGCATAACCATAAGGCAAATAGAGTAAATCAACTGGTTAAAAGATGGCTGCACAATAAATCATAAACTAACAGGAAAATAAAAAAAGGGGGTCATTCCAAAAGTTGGAATGAAGGAAGCTCTTAGCGCACATTTTCGACCAAAAGTATGGGCCCAAGTACCACTTCACGGCGGCTTCTGCACAAGGGTCCCTAACGCTACAGATACTGCCTCATATGGACTTACCAGTCTCCTTATTTCAGGGCATTGGAGGAACCAGCTAAATTGCTTTTGTGCTGAGAAGTCCCAGGTACTTGGGCGTTGCTCAGTCCAAAAGAGGTGCCACCCTCAATATATACTATAAGACAGTGTTCAGACTAAGCAGATATGTTTCTACACTCAAAAGTGCATAACCATAAGGCAAATAGAGTAAATCAACTGGTTAAAAGATGGCTGCACAATAAATCATAAACTAACAGGAAAATAAAAAAAAAGGGGTCATTCCAAAAGTTGGAATGAAGGAAGCTCTTAGCACCAGTGATGGGCTTGAGATGTTTCGGGTGCCACCCCGCTGTGAACCTGCTTCATCCTTATCCTCCTCCACCTCTTCCTCATCCTCCTTGTCCTCCAGTAGTGGGCCCTGGCTGGCCACAATTGTACCTGGCCTCTGCTGTTTCAAAAAACCTCTCTCTGAGGCACTTCTAACAGACTGGTCTAAATGTGCTAAAAATGACCCCTCCTCCTCCTCCTGGGCCACCTCCTCTTCCATCATCGCCCTAAGCGTTTTCTCAAGGAGACCTAGAAGTGGTATTGTAACGCTGATAACGGTGTCATCGCCACTGGCCATGTCGGTGGAGTACTCGAAACAGCGCAAAAGGGCACACAGGTCTCGCATGGAGGCCCAGTCATTGGTGGTGAAGTGGTGCTGTTCCGCAGTGCAACTGACGCGTGCGCGCTGCAGCTAAATGTCCACTATAGCCTCCAGCATGTGCAAGGGGGAGTTCCAACTGGTGGGCACGTCGCATATGAGGCGGTGATCGGGAGGGCTGAAGTTACACTGTAGCGCAGACAGGCGAGTAGCGGCAGGATGTGAACGCACTTTATGCAGCAGCTCTGACATGTCAAGGTAGTTGTGAATGAACTTCTGCACCACCAAATTCAGCACATGCGCCAGGCAAGGGATGTGTGTCAAACGGGCTAGTCCAAGAGCTGCAACGAGATTTCACCCATTATCGCACACCACCAGGCCGGGCTTGAGGCCCACCGGCAGAAACCACTCGTCGGTCTGTTGTTCAATACCCCGCCACAACTCCTGCGCGGTGTGGGGCCTGTCCCCCAAACATATGAGTTTTAGAATGGCCTGCTGACATTTACCCCGGGCTGTGCTAAAGTTGGTGGTGAAGGTGTGTGGCTGACTGGATGAGCTGGTGGAAGCAGAGGAGGAGGAAGCCGAGTAGGAGGAGGAGGTTACAGGAGGCAAAGAATAATGCCCTGCGATCCTTGGTGGCGGAAGGACGTGCGCCAAGGAACTCTCCGCCTGCGGCCCAGCCACCACTACATTTACCCAGTGTGCAGTTTGGGAGATATAGCGTCCCTGGCCGTGCTTACTGGTCCACATATCTGTGGTTAGGTGGACCTTGCCACAGATGGCGTTGCGCAGTGCACACTTGATTTTATCGGATACTTGGTTGTGCAGGGAAGGCATGGCTGTCTTGGAGAAGTAGTGGCGGCTGGGAACAACATACTGTGGGACAGCCATGGATATCAGCTGTTTGAAGCTGTCTGTGTCCACCAGCCTGAATGACAGCATTTCAAAGGCCAGTAGTTTAGAAATGCTGGCATTCAGGCCCAGGGATCGAGGGTGGCTAGGTGGGAATTTACGCTTTCTCTCCAAGGTTTGTGAGATGGAGAGCTGAACGCTGCCGTGTGAAATGGTGGAGATGCTTGGTGACGCAGCTGGTGGTGTTGGTGGCACATCCTCTGTTTGGTGGGCGGCAGGTGCCAACGTTCCTCCCGAGGCGGAGGAAGAGGCCGAGGCAGCAGCAGAAGAGGGAGCAGGGGGAGCCTGAGTGAGTTCCTTGTTTTTAAGGTGTTTACTCGACTGGTCATGCAGGTTTATGCTAAGGTTTAGAACGTTAATGCCTTGCTTCAGGCTCTAATGGCACAGCGTGCAAACCACTCGGGTCTTGTCGTCAGCACATTGTTTAAAGAAGTCCCATGCCAGGGAACTCCTTGAAGCTGCCTTTGGGGTGCTCGGTCCCTGGTGGCGGTGGCCAGTAGCAGGCAAATTGTCTTGGCGATGGCTGTTCTGCTTTTGTCCCCTGCTCCCTCTTTTGCTACGCTGTTGGCTCGGTCTCACCACTGCCTCTTCCTCTGAACTATGAAAGTCAGTGGCACAACCTTCATTCCATGTGGGGTCTAGGACCTTATCGTCCCCTGCATCGTCTTCCACACAGTCTTCCTCCCTGACCTCCTGTTCGGTCTGCACACTGCAAAAAGACGCAGCAGTTGGCACCTGTTTTGTCGTCATTAGAGACGTGCGGACTCCGATGAGGTGGTATTCCCATATCCTCATCATCAGGAAACATAAGTGGTTGTGCATCAGTGCATTCTATGTCTTCCACCACTGGGAAAGGGCTAGGTGGATTCCCTTGGGAAACCCTGCCAGCAGAGTCTTCAAACAGCATAAGAGACTGCTGCATAACCTGAGGCTCAGACAGTTTCCCTGATATGCATGGGGTTGATGTGACAGACTGATGGGCTTGGTTTTCAGGCGCCACCTGTGCGCTTTCTGCAGAAGACTGGGTGGGAAATAATGTTGTGAACGTGCTGGATCCACTGTCGGCTACCCAATTGACTAGCGTCTGTACTTGCTCAGGCCTTATCATCCTTAGAACGGCATTGGGCCCCACCCAATATTGCTGTAAATTCTGGCGGGTACTGGAACCTGAGGTAGTTGGTTCACTAGGATGTGTGGCTGTGGCAGAACGGCCACGTCCTCTCCCAGCATCAGAGGGTCCACTAACAACACCACGACCATGTCTGCGTCCCTTACTAGATGTTTACCTCATTGTTACCGTTGACCAAGCACCACAATAAGAAAAAAAAAATTCAGCCCAATGTATTGATTTCAAATTCAGGCACCTAACACTATCTTCCTATTTATTTATGTACCGTATTACTCTTATCCAGGCACAGCAGTAACCACTGATTTAGGGAAATATCAATTGTAGGGCTAGTATTTAGGCCCTGGGTGAAAGGTATCCATTTATGGACAGATTTACACTTGGAGATGCACAGTAGCGTGTGAAAAAATATGTAGGATTATGCCTTCAGCAATTGTATTTTAACGCTTTGTGTAATATACCATTTAATGGACAAAAAAACAATGGGAGATGCATGGTAGCGTGTGAAGTTATTGAGGATGACCCTCTAAGCACTTGTATATACATCTTGAGTGTAATATACCCTTTACGGACTGATTATCAGTTGGCCTGCAACAGCTGAAACACCAGATTCAGGTTATTGCAATATTGGCAAGTGAATTTCACCCCAGAACAAAATCTATCCTTTGCCGGACACTATTAAACTTGGCCAGCCACAGCTGAAACCACTGATTCATGGTATTGCTATTTTGGCAATTGAATTTCACCCCAGAACAAAATATATCCTTTGCAGGACACTATTAAACTTGACTAGCCACAGCTGAAACCACTGATTTATGGTATTGCAATTTTGGCAATTGAACTTCACCCCATAAAAAATATATCCTTTGCCGTACACTATTAAACTTGGCCTGCCACTCCTGGGACACCAGATTTACGGTATTGCTGTTTTGGCAATTGAATTTCACCCCAGAACAAATTATATCCTTTGCCATACACTATGAAGCTTGGCCAGCCACAGCTGAAACCACTGATTTATGGTATTGCTATTTTGGCAATTTAATTTTACCCCAGAACAAAATATATCCTATGACGGACACTATTAAACTTGGCCAGCCACTGCTGGGACACCAGATTTATGGTATTGCTATTTTGGCAATTGAATTTCACCTCAGAATAAAATATATCCTATAACAGACACTATTGAACTTGGCCAAACACTGCTGGGACACCAGATTTACGGTATTGCTATTTTGGCAATTGAATTTCACCCCAGAACAAAATATATCCTATGACGTACATTATTAAACTTGGCCAGCCACTGCTGGGACACCAGATTTACGGTATTGCTATTTTGGCAATTGAATTTCACCCCAGAAAAAAAAAAAATCCTTTGCAGTACACTATTAAACTTGTCCAGCCACAGCTGAAACCACTGATTTACAATATTTCTATTTGGGCAATTGAATTTCACCCCAGAACAAAATATATCCTTTGCACGAAACTATTAAACTTGGCCAGCCACAGCTGAAACCACTGGTTTATGGTAAAAATAGAAAGATGTCCAGCTTGTAGCACCAATGTTCATCTTTATTTTTCAAGCGATAAAAATACAGTGACACATATGTCGCGTCTACGCGTTTCGGATCTTAGAGACAATCCTGATCCTTAATCATAACTGGTTTATGGTATTGCTATTTTGGCAATTGAATTTCACCCCAGAACAAAATATATTCTTTTCCGGACACTATTAAACTTGGCCAGCCACTGCTGGGACACCAGATTTATGGTATTGCTATTTTGGCAATTGAATTTCACCCCAGAACAAAATATATCCTTTGCCATACACTATTATACTTTGCCAGCCACTGCTGGGACACCAGATTTAGGGGATTGTTATTTTGGCAATTAAATTTCAACACAGAAAATAATCTATCTTTTGCCAGACAGCAGACTGTATTGCACTTGGCTAGCCACAGCTGGAACACCAGATTTAGGGGATTACTATTTTGGCAATTGAATTTAACCCCTTAATAAAATATAGAAATTTCTATCCTGAGTTTCTAGGGGTGACAATAAGCACAGCCAAGCCCCTGATGTAGGATATATCAAAAACAAACCCTAGTATTGATGGTTTGATGGACTTGGTGGCAGCTTGTGCTGGTGCACCACAAGTCACAAAATGGCCGCCGATCACCCCAGAAAAAAGTGACAGAAAAACGCTCTGTGCAGCCTAAATAACAGTGAGCAACTAACTAACAGAACTTGAATGATTCACAGCTGTAGATCGATCATTTCATTAGGTGCTTTTGCTGACTTTTCCCTGCCTAATCTCGCCCTCATAGAAGCTGCGTCCTCTCCCTACACTAATCAGAGCAGTGTGACGTGCGGCGCTACGTGACTCCAGCTTAAATAGAGGCTGGGTCACATGCTGCACTTGGCCAATCACAGCCATGCCATTAGTAGGCATGGCTGTGATGGCTTCTTAGGGCAAGAATTAAAACGCTAGCTGATTGGCTGCTGTGCAGCCCTTCAGAGAGCGGGAAGAAATCGCCGAACAACGGACCAGAATCCGAACTTTTTTGAAAATGTTCCTGTCCGGGTCCGTTTCCCGAACACCCCAAAATTCGGTACGAACCCGAACTATGCTCGAACTGTTCGCTCAACACTACTAAAAAGCTATTTAACCCCTGAAGGACTGGAGTTTTTTTTTGCATTTTCGTTCTGCGCTCCCTTCCTTCCCAGAGTCAAAATCAGTTTAACCTTCTTGTCGCCATATTTTGACCCCTATAACTTTTTTGTAATTATGTGTAGGGAGCTATATGGGGCTCATTTTTTGCGTCATAATTTAATATTTTTATTGATATTATTCTGAGGTGTGTATGACTTTTTGATCACTTATTTTGGACAACTTTTTAAATTTTTCTGTTTACTGTATGGGGAATATTTTTTTATATTTTTATAGCATGGGAGTTTTAGCACATTGCGACACCCATGATGTGTATTTATTTTATTTTTTTCATTTTGGCAAAAGGGGGTTATTTGAACTTTTATGTTTTTTTATTTATTTATTTTTAAACTTTTTTTTTTTTTTTACACTTTCCTATAGTTCCCATAGGGAACTATAACAATCAATGATCTGATTGCTATTCTCATATACTCCAATGCAATAGCATTGGAATATATGAGAAAAAAACAGGTTAGGCTCCATAGGAAATACTATACAGCAGTCTGGGTTTCATTCATAGAGACCCAGTAGCTGCAGGCACACTCTGGCTCCTCTGATCACCACACGGGGGAATCGGAGCGCAAACCGAAAGTAAAACTTTCATTTTGTGCACGCTCAGATGCCGTGGTCAGGATTTACCACGGCATTTAAGGGGTTAAATGTCCGCTATCGGCATCGCTGCAGATCGCGGAGATGAGCCGCGGGTGTCTGCTTCAAGAAGCAGGCCGCTACTCCCGGCTATGGCGCCCGCATCAGGCAGGAGCGGTCGCCATGTTTAGAGAGTGGACACAGGACATACCTGTATGTCCTATGTCTTTAAGAGGTTAAGGTCTGAGATCTTGGTCAAAGTTATCTGAGTGGCCTAATGTCCTTGAAATCCTATTCTTTTGCTAGTTACTCCTTTCCTTTTTTTCACTTTAAAATTATAAAAAAAAAAAACAATACACTGATTTGCTTAAAATGTTGAAAGTCTGTTTCATCTTTAACTTTATGCCTGTCACCAGCCATCTTACTGGCTTCAGCTCTGCGTTCTGGGGTTCAGGCATGCCGTGGCAGACTCACTACCAGGCCACCCGCCCCATGATTTGCTCTCTAGCCCACGCCCTATGGCAAGACTGGCCAACCTGCGGCTCTCCAGCTGTTGTAAAACTACAATTCCCACCATGCCCTCCTGTAGGCTGATAGCTGTAGGCTGTCTGTGCATGCTGGGAGTTGTAGTTTTGCAACAACTGAAGAGCCACAGGTTGGCCATCCCTGCCCTATGGTGACACGAGCATTTGTATTAAAAGAGCGCTCACTATGTTCCTCCCCGCAGCACGTACATACTCAAGGAGAATTATTTAATATTGGTGTTAGGTGGTGTGTGTAGTTTTCTGGGCTGTGTGACTCTTCAGCCTGCCTATAGCAGCTTTAATTATGTTCTGGTTCAATGGGCGCTGAGTCCCTGGACCTATAAGGTTTTGATTCAGGGACTTGGTGCTCTATTTAAATCCCCTGCTTAATGTTCACTCTTTCCAGTTATAGGTTCATCTCCCTTCATATGCTCCTTGTTCCGTCTGTGTGTATTTTGATTGCTTGTTATATTGACCTTGGCTTGCCTTTTGACCCTGTGTCTTGGGATTCTGTAGCGTGATAGCCCGCTGGTTCTGACTTTGGTTAATTGGGTATTTTGACTACCCTCCAACCTCTGATTTTGTACCGTATTTTCTGCCAGCTTTTGACCTTATTCCATACAACACTTTTCTGTGTGGTTGTGTTCCGTGTCTGTCTGTCTGTCTTGCTCTTTATCAATACAGGGAACATCGACTAGTTGCAGAGTTGCCACTTAGGGCTTGCACTGCAAGTAGGCAGAGAAAGCAGGGTGGGTTCAGTCAGGGCTCACTGTGCGTGAGTGTTTCCTTGCCTGATGTGCTGTGTGCTGGCAATACCTTTTGGAGATATTCTCATATTCAACTTGCTTAACTGTTGACAGTAATAGTGCCCAAACTTTTTCATAAATTGGAGATGCTCAGGAATTAAACATAGTTTTGCCTCTAAACAAATCACGTGTCTAACCACACATAAAATATTGTGCGCAGTTTTTTGTGTATAAGAAAGACATACCGTATCTTTTGCCCCATAAGACGCACTTTTTCACCCAAAAAAGTGGGGGGAAATGCCCCTGCGTCTTATGGGGCGAATGCTTCTATTTTACATCGCAGCCTGCGATACTGCAGCATCGCAGTCTGCGATGTATGGGAGGGGAGGGAGGAGGGGCTGGAGCCAACTTGCTTCCCGATGCAGTCACTGTACTGTTACACTGGGCCCCGCCGCTCACCGCAGTATTTCTAAACATTAATCCTTAACCTCTTAATAAGTTTAACTAAAGTTGCGCACTCCCCTATATTAGTACCATACTTACTAACAGGCTTCCATAGCAGGCCGAGCGGCTGGCAGCCGTAACATCACTTACTGACGTCACGCACCTGCTCCTTCCACTTTGCAGACGGAGCAGGCGTGCAACGTCAACGAGTGACGCTTCTGCTGCCGACAGCTCTGCCTGCTATGAAAGCCTGTTAGTAAATTCAATACTAATACAGGGGAGAGCAACTTTAGTTAAACTTATTAAGAGGTTAAGGATTAATGTTTAGAAATACTTCGGAGAGCGGCGGGGCCTGGTGTATTGGGGCACACTGTTATGAGGGGGATCTGTGGATGACAAATATATAGCAGTGTCATCCACAGATTCCCCCCATAACAGTGTCATCCACAGATGCCACTCCCCATAAAAGTGCCATCCACAGATCCCCCACCGCATAACAGTGCCATCCACAGATGCCCCTCCCCATAACAGTGCCATCCAAAGATCCCACACCCCATACTAGTGCCGTCCACAGATGCCATTCCCATAACAGTTCCATCCACAGATCTCCCATAACAGTGCCATCCACTGATCACCCATAATAGTGCCATCCACAGCTCCCCCACATAACAGTGCCATCCACAGATCCCCACCATAACAGTGCCATCCACAGATCCCCTCCATAACAGTGCGTCATCCACAGATCCCCCATAATAGTGTCATGCACAGAAAACCATTAGTTAAAAACCCCCCCTTCGGTAAAAAAAATTTTTTTCTTATTGTCCTCCTCAAAAACCTAGGGGCGTCTTATGGGCCGGTGCATCTTATAGGGCGAAAAATATGGAAGATAAAATAGTACAGGTGCAGAGAAAGGTGACCATGGTAATTAAGAAAATAGTTCAAGCACCAAAACAAGTTAAAAAAAACTTGGAGTTATTTAGTTTGGCAAAAATACAACCTAGCGGATGACCTAATTACACAATACAATGTTGTTATACCTAGGCCTATAACTACAACAAAGCGACAGGCTCTATGTCTAGAGGAAAGAAAATGACTCCAACATTATAGACTCTTTACTGTAAGAGTAGTTTTAACTATGGACTATGCCAAGATGTTGTGATGGTTGATCCATTGAACAAGCACAAAAAGGGCTTGGATGCCTTTCTTGAAAGTAATAATATCACACGTTATGTTTTTAGACTTCTGGAAATTGGGCATTGATCAAGGGATTTATTCTAAATATTTGAAGCCAGGACAGAATATTTTTGTTCAATATTTGGCAATTAGCGACCACCTCATAGTGTTTGTTTATAGTGTTGGTCGAGCACCAAAGTGCTTGGGTGCTTGAGTAGAACACCTCGGGATGCTGGACTTTGTAGAAGACAGGGTGGTGCTTAACTGCCTGGAAGCATTATCTGCTGCAATCCAACCGACCACCTGGTCGCACTGGCCTTACTTCGAGAGTAGTGTCCTGCGCCGCCCTGCAAACTGGGACATGAAGCTAGGTATCATGGATGAGTGTGTTTCTTGTGCTCTGGCAGCAGGCACAGTTCCACCACGCCCAGGGCCATGGCCTCTGCATGCACCATCAGCAGCACGGCCACTTTGTTGTACCTTACTGCTCGCCTTCCGCATATTAAATGGTATATATGCTTGCAAGTATGTCACACGTACAATAGCGCAGGTTTTGTAAGTGTATGCGCAAATAAAGTACACAGAACGTCACAGATATTTTTAGGATGCGCACATGGTAAACAGGAAATGTAGCACAGATATTGTCGCTGTCCGCAGCGTCTATGAAAAAAGTACACTGAATGTCACAGATAACTTTAGCATGCGCAAATGTTATACAGGAGGTATAAAGCAACTAATGTCGCTGTCACCACCGGCTAATAAAAAATGACACTGAATTAATATCACTGATATTTTAGATGGGCAAACATTATACAGGAGATGTAGTGCAGGTAATGTCGATGCCACCAGCAGCAAAAAAAATTTGACTCCATGTCATTGATATTTCGGATACGCAAAAGTTATACAGATGTAGCACAGGTAATGTAACTGTCCGCAGCGGACACCGTCTACTGAAAAAATACACAGGATGTCACAGATATTTTTAGGCTGCGCACACGTTACACAGGAGATGTAGTGCAGATAATGTCGCTGTTACCAGCGGTGAAAAAAATTACACTGAATGTCACTGATATTTCGGATGCTCTAATGTTATACTGGAGATGTAGCACAGGTAATATCGCTGCCAACAGCAGCAAAAAAAAATTAGACTGAATGTCACTGATATTTAAGATACGCAAACGTTATATAGGAGATATAGCACATGTAATGTAACTGTCCGCAGGGGACACCGTCTACAGAAAAAGTACATTGGATGTCACAGATAATTTTAGGATGCGCACAAGTTAGACAGGAGATGTAGTGCAGATAATATCGCTGTCTGCAGCGGCCAAACAATTGCAAGCTATTTAGCGCAGGTTGTGCTAAAAATATATTGCTGCCAGATGCAACCATAGTCCTTAAGAGAACTTTTGGGTCTCTAGCAAGTTTTAGCAATTTAGTGCAGGTTGCGCCAAAAGTAGATATTGCTGCCACACACATTAGTCCTTAAAATGACTTTTGGGTCTATAACAAGTATTAAAACTAAAATATTACCATTTCACTCCCTACACTAACTCTCCCTTCTACTCTCCAGCTCTCCCTGACTAAGAATGAGCCGAACATGTGTCATCGGGTGCTATATAGCAAATCACTGTAATGTAAGCAGCAAACATGGCTACGGCATTACAGTGAATGGCAGTACTCACCTGCACATTTATTGGCTGTGAAGCAGCCAACAAACTTGCAGGGAGGAGATTCAAGCATCGCGCTCAAGCACACGCGGTATTAGTCCAAACACCACGATGTCTCGAGCATCGCAATGCTCGAGCCGAACTAGTGTTCGGCCGAGCATGCTCGCCCAACACTATTTGTTTGCATTCTTCTGGATCAACAGAGTAGATTTTAAGTTTTACTTGATGAATCTTTATTTTTTAACCTTTTTAACTATGTAACTATGTAAATATATATGACTTTTCCTGAAATACAATAAAAACCTCATAAAGAAAACTAAGTCTTTCTTGCACTACCAAATGTGAGATATGTTAATTTGCATGCACTTTTTCCCTGAAACCTAGAGAAGCCTACTAGGCAGTTTCCATAATAGAAACAGTACCTGCCCAGAAGCTATCCCTCGCCCAAGGTTTCTCAGGTAAACAAACGTGAGTCGGACCTGAAATGAATTTCAACAAATCTGCTTGTCTCTAGTTAGTATGTAAATATGCAGGGGTTATTTTTAGGATTTTATACTTTGCATATTTTTTTTTTTCTTGTTTCAGTAAATTTGAAATCATATCAATTGTTCTATTTGTATAAATTGTGCAACATGCAGTAGAAATATATTGTAATGTTTTTTGATATTTACTAAGTAATTTTGTAAAGCAATTGAGCTGTACATTTTATGTTAAAGACACCGCTTTGGCAGGAGCTCTCAGAGGGCATGAATTATTGATAAGGACTAGGCAGTCAGGCCAAGTGTTTCTTTATATGTATTTCTGCAGTATCTTTGGTTTTCTTAAAGAATTTATATCCTAAAATCAACCTTGCAACTCTTTAGCCAATAATACATTTTAAATTTTCTCAAATTTTATGGTTTTTAATGAAGAAAATAATCTGTAAAGGACTGATCAGTCTCTGCGAAGAAATGGTCTGTCTGGATAGATACAAAAGAAATTCTTAGGTTTTAGTCACTATTTCTATTTTAGACTGATACAATATGTTCATTGTGTCTGGGTTTTCATCTGAGAGATATGACATAATATGAACAATAAGGATAATATAATAAGTATTTGTTAGTAAATCAGTTATACCCACTTGTTTTAAAATATTTTTATGTGTAGAAAGAAGAGCAGCATAGACAAATTTCACAAAGCTTGTTCAGCATAATAATGTCTTTGCAGCCATTTCTTGCAAATGAATAAACAAAGGATTAGACTGACGCAATACTTCACATATTTCCATTTAGTATCAATCTCAGAATTAAGGATTATACAGAAAAGTTGACATGTCAAGTGTGTGATTTAAAACCAACAGGTCAAAATACTTTAGAAAAGTATTCAGCTTCCTTTTTTTTACTTGTCCTCTAGTAAGTAAAAAAAAAAAAAAAAACGTGCAGATTTGGCTGCTTAACATTAGTAAGCATTATAATTAGCTTCATGAAGAATGCATATGGAAGTATCTAGATTTCTTTCGTAAAATGTGGTCAAGTTGTCTAATTTGCAATTATTGACAAAGTAAGGGAAACAATAAATTGTATAACCTATAGATCCACCACCTGCAGCAGTCACCTCCACCAAGCATTTCCTCTAGCTGCAAATAAGAGTGAGGATACATTTTTTACAATGCCTTTCTACAAACATGTTTCAGTTCATTAAAATTTCCTGGATGCCTTGCATACACATCTTTTTTCAGTTCATGCTGCAGCATCTTGATAAGGTTAAGGTCAGGACTTTATCTTGGCCATTTTAGAACAACCGCTTGTTAAGTCTGTGAAGGTTCTCATTCATCCAGGTCATGATATATCAATGGTAGTAATTCAGAGCAACTGAACTTTTCAATAGTCATCCAACTGGCTTTCTCAATTTAAACTAAATACTGGTGACTCGTGCTTAAGTTTTTGAGGTAAGAAATTTATTGCATTTGTATGACTGAATCTATCTGTCTGTGATTAAACTGCCTCAAGGGAGGAGTTAGAACAGCTTTGTAAATGGCAGACAATAAATGTGGCACTCCTGCACCTCTATTCAAGCTTGCTTTCTCCAAATTAACAAAATTGCTTCTTTCACACCTCTTTTGAACAAGTTCTCCTTTGTGTCTAAATGCAAACCTCTCTGTCATCAAACATGTCCTTTGTCCTTAAAGGAAATCAGTCAACCTCCTTATCAAACATTTTCACATAGGCACATAGCTGTAGTTCACCTGATTTAAACACTGTTTTTCTTTTGTTCATCTGAGGCTTTGTTCCCGAACAATTAAACTTTTTCCTTATATTCAAATTAGGCATTTTGTACAATGATAGTGCCCTTATTGCACCAAAGTCCTAATTTTCATATTAGCAGCTAGTCAATTTTTTTTATAACTGATCTAATGATTTAAAACCACGACTGTATGTTTGTACCATGAAAATGGACACTATTTGTATAATTTAACTACTGACTCCATCCACAAAGGAATAGATATGATTTTGTCAGCCTATTTTTCTATTGCTGGTTTTATGGCATCATACTGCCAGTACAGATGTTGTATAGCACCAAAACATTAGAAACTTTTTCAAAGGGACTTTTTATGTTGATCCCCTAAAATATTCATCTTCCTGGAACTTGTTTATTTTAAGCACAAAAAAACCCGCTATACTAAATATAGCTAAAAAAGAATACCTATATTTTTGTAATGGAAAAAAGGAAAAACTTTTGTCACGGGTAATGGGGACCTCCTAGGAATCACAAGACCGCTCCATGACTCCTGCCAGTATGAGTAGATACAGAAGGTGGAAATACTCATACACCGGAACTTAAGCCTTGGAGACCCTGGTAGGCCTTATTAGTGGTGGCAGGGAATGAGACTACTGGTTCCTCCTCAGATGAAGGAACTAGCGTCTCTCTTAGGCTTAGACAACACCACACACAAGCGAACAACAAAATGCAAAACAAAATGCACTTAGCTTAAAGAAGAATGGAGGAGCAGGAGATCCAAAGGAACAACACACCAGCTCAACCAACTCAAGCAGGAATTTTCAAACGCATGGTAAGCAGTGTGAGTCAGAACTAAATAGAGCCTCAGTAATGACCCAAAATCTGCACCGGTCAAGAGGTGTGGTCAACAACACTGCAAGATGAAAACAGAGAGACTGTCAGATTCCCTCACATACTGCCAGTCTCTCAGATCTTCTCATCTCTGTCATGGGAGGGACCGTGACAGTACCCCCCCCCCCCATCTACGGATGACCTCCGGACACCTAGAGCCGACTTTATCAGGATGCGCCCTGTGAAAGGCCTTCACAAGGTGACTGGCATTAATGTCGTTCGCAGGAACCCACATTCTTTCCTCTGGACCGTATCCTTTCCAGTGCTCAATATACTGGAGAGATCTATGGAGAATGTGTGAGTTCACTCTCCTGGCAATCTGAATTTTGGGGAAAAAAGCTGTGTTCTTGGTTCACAGTTGTGCACGCAGCGTACAAATACCTACGTTTAATTTTGAGCCGTTAAATAGTACATTTTTGAATTTTGGGGTAAAAAGCTGTGTTCTTCGTCTACAAAGCAGTTGTGCATACAGTGTACAAATACCTATTTTAAATTTCAGCACTGAAATAGTCCATTAGTGTGTTTTAGGGGAAAAAAAGCTGTGTTCTTGGTCCACAAAGCAGTTGTGCATACAGTGTACAAACACACATTTTAAATTTCAGCAATTAAATAGTGCATTAGTGTGTTTTAGGGGAAAAAAAGCCGTGTTCTTGGTCCACAAATCAGTTGTGCATACAGCGTACAAATACCTATTTTAAATTTCAGCACCGAAATAGTGCATTAGTGTGTTTTAGGGGGAAAAAAAGCTGTGTTCTTGGTTCACAAAGCAGTTGTGCATACAGCGTACAAATACCTACGTTTAATTTTCAGCCTTTAATTAGTGCATTTGTGAATTTTGGGGAAAAAAGCCATGCAGTCACAGTGGCACCTGCCACCCAGCAAACAGAGGATGTGCCACCAACACCACCACTTCCGTCATCATCACCAAGCATCTCCACCATGTCACACGCATGCGTTCAGCTGTCCATCGCCCAAACACTGGAGAGAAAGAGAAAATACCCACCTACCCACCCTTGATTCCTGGTCCTGAATGCCAGGATTTCAAAATTACTGGCATTTGAAATGCTGTCATTTTGTCTGGTGAAGACGGACTGTTTTAAAGAGCTGATGGCGGTGGCTGTCCCACATTAAGTTGTTCCCAGCCGCCACTACTTTTTCAGTCGAGATACAAGGACCAGTAAGCACGGGCAGGGACACTATATCTACCTAACTGCACACTGGGTAAATATAGTGGCGGCTGGGCCCGAGGCGGAGAGCTGTTTGGTGCATGGCCTTTCACCACCGAGGATTGCAGGGTATTATTCTTTGCATCCTGTTGCCTACTCTGCTTCCTCCTCCTTCTCTTCTACCACCTCCTCATCCGGTCAGCGAAAGACTTTCACCACCAACTTCAGCACAGCCAGGGGTAAAAGTCAGCAGGCGGTTTTAAAACTCATGTGTTTGTTGGAAAAACCGCACACGAGCTGTGGAGGGGTATAGAAGAACAGACCGATGAACGGTTGCTGCCAGTAAGCCTGAAGCCCGGCCTGGTGGTGTGCGATAATAGGCAAAATCTCGTAGAAGCTCTAGGACTAGCCGGTTTGACGCATATCCCTTGCCTGGCGAATGTGCTAAACTTGGTGGTGCAGAAATTTCATTAAAACTACCAGGACAGGTCAGAACTGCTGCAGAAAGTATGGTCCGTCTGTGCGCACTTTCAGCATTCTCACCCTGCTGCAGCTCGCCTGTCTGCGCTGCAGCGTAACTTCGGCCTTCCCGCTCACCGACTCGATATGTGACGTGCCCACCAGGTTGAACTCCACCTTGCATATGCTGGAGAGACTGTGCGAGCAGCAGCAGGCAATAGTAGAGTTTCAGCTGCAGCACGCACAGGTCAGTCGCTCTGCAGAGCAGCACCACTTCATCACCAGTGACTGGGCCTCCATGTGGGAACTGTATACCTTGTTGCGGTCTTTTGAGTACTCAACCAACATGGCCAGTGCTGATGACATCGTTGTTAGCATTACGATACCACTTCTATGTCTCCTTGAAAAACAATTATCGCGATAATGGAAGAGGATGTGTCAAAGGAGGAGAAGAAAGAGGGGGCATTTCACAGGGTTTAAAGCAGAGGCCAGTTACACATGTGGCCAGCCAGGGCACAGTTCTTGAGGACGAAGAGGATGAGGCAAACGAGGAGTAGGAATCGGGTTCACTGCAGGGTGGCACCCAACGCAGCTCATGGCCCTCACTGGAGCGTGGCTGGGGGGATACAGAGGACACAGACGATACACCACCTACAGAGGACAGCTTATCCTTACCACTGGGCAGCCTGGCACACATGAGCGACTACATGCTGCAGTGCCTGTGCAACGATAGCAAAGTTGCCCATATTGTAACTTGTGCTGACTACTGGGTTGCCACCCTGCTGGATCCGCGCTACAAAGACAGCGTGCCCTGCTTAATTCCCGCAGTGGAGCATGATAGGAAGATGCGAGACTACATGCACAAGCCGGTAGATGCGCTCCTAAGGGCACTCCCAACTGACACTGGGGGGGATAAGTGGAAGCACAAGGCGAAGGCAGAGTAGGAGGAGGAAGAGGTGGCCAACATAGCTGTGTCACGGCAGCACCTCAGAAGGCAGGGATAGCATGGCTGACATGTGGAAAAGCTTTGTCACCACGCCACAGCAACCTGCACCACCAGCTGATATGGAACGTCTTAGCAGGAGGCAGCATTTGAACAACATGGTGGAACAGTACATGTGCACATGCCTACACGTACTGACTGATGGTTTTGCCCCATTCAACTTCTGGGTCTCCAAATTGTAGACATGGTCTTAGATTGCCCTTTATGCCTTAGAGGTGCTGGCCTGCCGTGCAGCCGGTGTATTGTCTGAATGTGTCTTTATAGGTAAAAAGAAAGGAGACAGGAGGCAGCGCCTCGTGTGTAAAACCGTTTAACAGGTTAGACAGCAAAAAACATACACTGATTGTGCTTACCGTTTTTGGTTGTGATGGGTCACAACACCTGTATGGAGCTTTTGCTGGTATAGGCCCATCCAGCTTACGGGGGTGTCTGCAGCTGCTGCCAAGGTCCTTGCCTATTGCCGCAAACAGCGGTCTTGGCTATGTAGTGGATAATCGGTGTTTCAGAAAAAATGGACCTCTTGGACGGCGCTGCTACAGATGAAGTCAGGACTCGGTTGTTGTTAATAAATGGATCTTTATTTCAGTCGACGCATTTCAGGGGCGAACAGCCCCCTTCATCAGGACAATTAGGGTCTATAATACATTGTGGTGTGTTTGTATGTTCTATTTATTTGATCTGTTTTGGCGCGCTGTGTCCGAAACTTTTGGGGGCATGGATAGGGAGGAGGGAACATGGGCGGCGTTATGCGGCATCACTGTGTTATGATTCGCGCGTACCCATGGTTTACTGGACGCCGGCTGGTGTTGTATGGGCCGGTCTTGCTGACGTGATGTTTATGGGCGGAGTATTGATGGTGTGCTTGTCGCATGGTGCGCTCCAAGGATCTGGACATGTCTAAGCCACGTGTCATGTTGTGGCTCTGGTAACCGATGTTCATAGGCGGTGCGCTGGTGTAAACTTTGTTGGGTGCCAGAGGACTAAATTTCTGAAAATTGCCTGTTGCATTGGTGTATGACATGAAGCCTGTTTTACCGTTAATGAACCTCTCCTCTATCTGGTTGCCAGGAGCCTAACTTACGGAAAATCGCCTGTCCTATTGGTGGATGACATTAACCTCTTATTGCCGTGAATGAACCTCTTCTCTGTCTGAGTGCCAAGAGCCTACATTTCAGAATATCGCATGTTGCATTGGTGGATGACATGAAGCCTGTTTTGCCGTGAATCAACCTCTTCTCTGTCTGGGTGCCAGGGGACTAACTTACTGAAAATCGCCTGTTCCATTGGTGGGTGACAGTAACCTATTTTTACCGTTAAATAATCTTTTCTCTGTCTGGGTGCAAGGGGCCTAACTTACTGAAAATAGCCTGTTCCATTGGTGGGTGACATATAGCCGGTTTTGCTATGAATGAACCTCTCCTCTGCCTGGGTGCCAGGGGCCTAACTTACTTAAATGGCCTGTTCCATTGGTGGGTGACAGTAACCTCTTTTAGCCGTGAATGATCCTCTCCCCTCTGTCTGGGTGCCAGAGGCATAACTTACTGAAAATCGCGTGTTACATTGGTGGGTGACATGAAGCCTGTTTTGCCGTGAATCAACCTCTTCTCTGTCTGGATGCCAGGGGCCTAACTTACTGAAAACGCCTGTTCCATTGGTGGGTGACATTAACCTCTTCTTACCGTGAATTAATCTTTCCTCTGTCTGGGTGCAAGGGGCCTAACTTACTGAAAACAGCCTGTTCCATTGGTGGGTGACATGAAGCCTGTATTGCCATGAATGAACCTCTCCTCGGTCTGGATACTAGGGGCCTAACTTACTAAAAAAATCGCCTGTTCCATTGGTGGGTGACATTAACCTCTTATTGCCGTGAATGAACCTCTCCTCTGTCTGGATGCCAGGGGCGTAACTGACTGAAAATAGCTTGTTCCATCGGTGCGTGACAGTAACCTCTTTTTACCATTAAATAATCTTTCCTCTGTCTTGGTGCAAGGGGCCAAATTTACTGAAAATAGCCTGTTCCATTGGTGGGTTATATGAATCCGGTTTTGCTATGAATGAACCTCTCCTCTGTCTGGGTGCCAGGGGCCTAACTTACTGAAAATCGCCTGTTCTATTGGTGGGTGACATTAACTTCTTTTTGGCGTGAATATACCTCTCCTATGTCTGCGTGCCAGGGGCCTAACTTAGTAAAATTGCCTGTTCCATTGGTTACTGACATTAAACTCTTTTTGCCTTAAATGTACCTCGCCTATGTCTGGGTGCCAGAGGCCTAACTTACTTAAAATCGCCTGTCCCATTGATGGATGACATTAACCTCTTTTTGCCGTGAATGAACCTCTCCGCTGTCTGGGTGCCAGGGGCCTAACTTACTGAAAATCGCTTGTTCCATTGGTGTGTGACAGTAACCTCTTTTTACCATTAAATAATCTTTCCTCTGTCTGGGTGCAAGGGGCCTAACTTACTGAAAATAGTCTGTTCCATTGGTGGGTTACATGAAGCCGGTTTTGCTATGAATGAACCTCTCCTCTGTCTGGGTGCTAGAGGCATAACTTACTGAAAATCGCCTGTTCCATTGGTAGGTGACATTAACCTCTTTTTGCCGTGACTAAAGTTCTCCTCTGTCGGGGTGCCAGGGACCTACATTCCTGAAAATTGCCTCTGGTATTGGTGGATGACATGAAGCCTGTTTTGCCATGAATGAACCTCTCCTCTGTCAGGGTGCCAGGGGCCTAACTTACTGAAAATCCCCTGTTCCATTGGTGGGTGACAGTAACCTCTTATTGCCATGAATTAAGGTCTCCTCTGTCTGGGTACCAGTGGCCTACATTTCTGAAAATCGCCTTTTATATTGGTGGATGACACAAAGCCGTTTTTGCCATGAATGAGCATCTCCATTGCCTTGGTGCCAGGGGACTACATTTCTGAAAATTGCCTGTTGCATTGGTGTATGACATGAAGCCTGTTTTAGCTTGAATGAACCTCTACTCTGTCTGGGTGCCAGGGGCCTACATTAGTGACAATCGCCTGCTCCATTGGTGGTTGACATTAAGCTCTTATTGCCGTGAATAAAGCTTTCCTCTGTCTAAGTGCCAGGGGCCTACATTTCTGAATATCGCCTGTTGCATTGTTGGATAACATGAAGCCTGTTTTGCCGTTAATGAACCTCTCCTCTGTCTGGTTGCCAGGAGCCTAACTTACTGAAAATCGCCTGTCCTATTGGTGGGTGACATTAACCTCTTATTGCCATGAATGAACCTCTTCTCTGTCTGAGTGCCAAGAGCCTACATTTCAGAAAATCGCATGTTGCATTGGTTGATGACATGAAGCCTGTTTTGCCGTGAATCAACCTCTTCTCTGTCTTGGTGCAAGGGGCCTAACTTACTGAAAATAGCCTGTTCCATTGGTGGGTGACATGTAGCCGGTTTTGCTATGAATGAACCTCTCATCTGTCTGGGTGCAAGAGGCCTAACTTATTTAAATCGCCTGTTCCATTGGTGGGTGACAGTAACCTCTTTTAGCCGTGAATGATCCTCCCCCTCTGTCTGGGTGCAAGAGGCCTAACTTATTGAAAATCGCCTGTTACATTGGTGGGTGACATGAGCCTGTTTTGCCGTGAATGAACCTCTCCTCTATCTGGGTGCCAGGGGCATAACAAACTGAAAATCGCCTGTTCCATTGGTGGGTGACATTAACATCTTATTGCCGTGAATAAAGCTCTCCTCTGTCTAAGTGCCAGGGGCCTACATTTCTGAATATCACCTGTTGCATTGTTGGTGACAGGAAGACTGTTTTGCCGTGAATCAACCAATTCTCTGTCTGGATGCCAGAGGCCTAACTTACTGAAAATCGCCTGTTCCATTGGTGGGTGACATTAACCTCTTCTTACCGTGAATTAATCTTTCCTCTGTCTGGGTGCAAGGGGCCTAACTTACTGAAAACAGCCTGTTCCATTGGTGGGTGACATGAAGCCTGTTTTGCCGTGAATGAACCTCTCCTCTGTCTGGGTGCCAAGGGCCTAACTTACTGAAAATCGCTTGTTCCATTGTTGCGTGACAGTAACCTCTTTTTACCATTAAATAATCTTTCCTCTGTCTGGGTGCAAGGGGCCTAATTTACTGAAAATAGCCTGCTCCATTGGTGGGTTACATGAAGCCGGTTTTGCTATGAATGAACCTCTCCTCTGTCTGGGTGCCAGGGGCCTAACTTACTTAAATGGCCTGTTCCATTGGTGGGTGACATTAACCTCTTTTTGCCATGAATGATCCTCCCCCTCTGTCTGGGTGCTAGAGGCATAACTTACTGAAAATCGCCCAATCGTTCCATTGGTAGGTGACATTAACCTCTTTTTGCCGTGACTAAAGCTCTCCTCTGTCTGGGTGCCAGGGACCTACATTCCTGAAAATTGCCTCTTGTATTGGTGGATGACATGAAGCCTGTTTTGCCATGAATGAACCTCTCCTCTGTCTGTGTGCCAGGGGCCTAACTTACTGAAAATCGCCTGTTCTATTGGTTACTAGTGATGTCGCGAACATAAAATTTTCAGTTCGCGAACAGCGAACGCGAACTTCCACAAATGTTCGCGAACAGGCGAACCGGGCGAACCGCCATAGACTTCAATAGACAGGCGAATTTTAAAAACCAAAGGGACTCTTTCTGGCCACAATAGTGATGGAAAAGTTGTTTCAAGGGGACTAACACCTGGACTGTGGCATGCCGGAGGGGGATCCATGGCAAAACTCCCATGGAAAATTACGTAGTGGACGCAGAGTCGGGTTTTAATCCATAAAGGGCATAAATCAACTAACATTCCTAAATTGTTTGGAATAACATGCTTTAAAACATCCAGTGTGTGTATACGATCAGGTATGATGTTGTATCGATCAGGTAGTGTAAGGGTTACACCCGATTCTCAGACATTGACATACCAAACTCCTCTTTTAATGCATCGCAAACAGTCCATTTGCACAACCGCAAACTCCCCATTTGCACAAGGTTGGATACCAAGCTAGCCACGTCCCGGTGATGTCATTGAAGGTTTCTTCCTCCACCCAGCCATGTACAACACCAAGGGTCCCCGAAATGTCAATTGAATTGATTTTTCGAACGGGGAGATGGTTAAAAAACGCTGGCTCCCTCCCCTTTGTTTTAATCCACGGTCACTGCTTCTGCGCCGTGCAATTTACTCTCACACCCGATATGAGTGGTATTTTCTGTAGTACTATTCTCATCAGTTTAATCCCTCTAACGTCCCCAATCTGGGGGCCATTTATTGAATAGATTTTTCGAACGGGGATATGGTTAAAAAAACGCTGGCTCCCTCCACTCGGTTTTAATCCATGGTGACTGCGTCTGCGCCGTGCAATTTACTGTCACACCCGATATGAATGGTATTTTCTGTAGTACTATTCTCATCAGTTTAATCCATCTAACATCCCCAATCTGGGGGCCATTTATTGAATAGATTTTTCGAACGGGGATATGGTTAAAAAAACGCTGGCTCCCTCCACTCGGTTTTAAACCACGGTGACTGCGTCTGCGCCGTGCAATTTACTGTCACACCCGATATGAGTGGTATTTTCTGTAGTACTATTCTCATCAGTTTAATCCCTGTTACATCCCATATCAGGGATTGCCTTTTGTGTAAAAAAATTTAGGCCTGGTACCTTCGACTGCCTTCACAATGACAGACAAAACTCTCATACACCAAACTGAATTGATTTCAGGAACCGGGAAATGGAAAAAGCAGCTTGGTCGGTCCTCATACTCCCAAATTGGGGCACTGCGCGTGCACAGAGCAATGTGCTGTGACACCCTATATAAGTGGCGTCTTAACTAGTACTATTCCTATCAGCGGCGGGCGGGTGCGCGGTAACTTGAGAGCAGGTGACCAAAGCTGAGCTGGAGGAAGATGGTGCGTCAAGGTTCTTAGCGGAAGCTGTTGAAGATTGGGTGTCCTGTCTAAGCCAGTCAACTACGTCCTCAGAATTTTTCGGGTTCAGGGTACATGGCCTCTGAACACTAGGCATTATTCCAGGGACAGTGGAAATCACAGCACCACGACCACGACGGCCCCTGCGGGGTGGCCTGCCTCTGCCTGTCATTTTTTTTCTATAAGTGGTACTGTGCCACCCTGTATCAGTGGTGGGCACTGGCAGTGGGCACACTACAGTCTGTGGAAGTGGGCCTGACACACACTGGCAGCAGGCAAGCAATTGAAATTAGACTAATGTGTAAAAATTAAATGCCTTATTTATCGTCAAGCTACTGTGCCACCCGGTATCAGTGGTTGGCACTGGCAGTGGGCACACTACAGTCTGTGGAGGTGGGCCTGACACACACTGGCAGGAGGCAAGCAACTGAAATTAGACTAATGTGTAAAAATTAAATGCCTTTTTATGCAAAGTCCTGTGCCAGCCGGTATGAGTAGTGGGCACTGGCAGTGGGCACACTACAGTCACTGGAAGTCAGCCTGACACACACTGGCAGGCAACTAAACTTAGATTAAAGTGTAAAAATTAAATGCCTTTTTTTGATGCAAAGTCCTGTGCCACATGGGATGACAGGGGTGGGCACTGGCAGTGGGCACACTACAGTCAGTGGAAGTCGGCCTGACACACACTAGCAGCAGGCAAGCAGCTGAAATTACACTAAAGTGTAAAAATGAAATGCCTTTTTTGATGCAAAGTCCTCTGCCAGCCGGTATGAGTGGTAGGCACTGGCAGTGGGCATACTACAGTCACTGGAAGTCAGCCTGACACACACTGGCAGGCAACTAACCTTAGATTAAAGTGTAAAAATGAAATGCCTTTTTTTTATGCAAAGTCCAGTGCCACACGGGATGACAGGGGTGGGCACTGGCAGTGGGCACACTACAGTCTGTGGGCCTGCAGCTCCTCACACACAGGCAGGCCATGCAACTGCAATATGCATATAAAGGGAAAAAAAAGCAGACTAATGTTGCAGCCCTAAAAAGGGCTTTTTGGGGTGCTGTCAGGACGCTGTCCTTACAGCAGAGATCAGATGAGTCTTTCAGGACTGGAGTGGACACTGAATTCACTAGCCTAGCTATCAATTTCCCTATTAAATCAGCAACAATTACACTCTCCCTCCTCTCACTAAGACTGCAAATTCCAAATGAATCTAAAATGGATGCTGTGAAGGAGGTGGGAGGGTCTGGGAGGGAGGGTATGCTGCTGATTGGCTGGAATGTGTCTGCTGACTGTGAGGTACAGGGTCAAAGTTTGCTCAATGATGATGTATAGGGGGCGGACCGAACATCGCATATGTTCGCCTGGCAGAGGCGAACAAGCTATGTTCGCCGGCGAATAGTTCGGGCCATCTCTACTGACATTAACCTCTTTTTGCCGTGAATGAACCTCTCCTCTGTCTGAGTGCCAGTGGCCTAACTTACTGAAAATCGCCTGTTCTATTGGTTACTGACATTAACCTCTTTTTGCCTTGAATGAACCTATCCTGTGTCTGGGTGCCAGAGGCCTAACTTACTGAAAATCGCCTGTTCCATCGGTTACTGACATTAACCTCTTTTTGCCGTGAATGAACCTCTCCTCTGTCTGGGTGCCAGGGGCCTAACTTACTGAAAATCGCCTGTTCTATTGGTGGGTGACATTGACTTCTTTTTGGCGGGAATAAACCTCTCCTATGTCTGCGTCTCAGGGGCCTAACTTAGTAAAATTGCCTGTTCCATTGGTTACTGACATTAACCTCTTTTTGCCGTGAATGTACCTCGCCTCTGTCTGGGTGCCAGAGGCCTAACTTACTGAAAATCGCCTGTCCCAATGGTGGGTGACATTAACCTCTTTTTGCCATGAATGAACCTCTCCTCTGTCTGCGTGCCAGGGGCCTAACTTACTGAAAATTGCCTGTTCCATTGGTTACTGACATTAACCTCTTTTTGCCGTGAATGAACCTCTCCTCTGTCTGGGTGCCAAGGGACTAACTTACTGAAAATCGCCTGTTCTATTGGTGGGTGACATTAACTTCTTTTTGGCGTGAATGAACCTCTCCTCTGTCTGGGTGCCAGGGGCCTAACTTACTTAAAATCGCCGGTTCCATTGGTGGGTGACATTACCTGTTTTTGCCGTGAATGAACCTCTCCTCTGTCTGGGTGCCAGGGGCCTAACTTACTGAAAATCGTTTGTTCCATTGGTGCATGATAGTAACCTCTTTTTACCATAAAATAATCTTTCCTCTGTCTGGGTGCAAGGGGCCTAATTTACTGTAAATAGCCTGTTCCATTGGTGGGTTACATGAAGCCGGTTTTGCTATGAATGAACCTCTCCTCTGTCTGGGTGCCAGGGGCCTAACTTACTTAAATGGCCTGTTCCATTGGTGGATGACATTAACCTTTTTTTACCATGAATGATCCTCCCCCTCTGTCTGGGTGCTAGAGGCATAACTTACTAATAATCGCCTGTTCCATTGGTAGGTGACATTAACCTCTTTTTGCCGTGAATAAAGCTCTCCTCTGTCTGGGTGCCAGGGACCTACATTCCTGAAAATTGCCTCTTGTATTGGTGGATGACATGAAGCCTGTTTTACCATGAATGAACCTCTCCTCTGTCTGTGTGCCAGGGGCCTAACTTACTGAAAATCGCCTGTTTTATTGGTTACTGACATTAACCTCTTTTTGACGTGAATGAACCTCTCCTCTGTCTGGGTGCCAGGGGCCTAACTTACTGAAAATCGCCTGTTCTATTGGTGGGTGACATTAACTTCTTTTTGCCGTAAATGTACCTCGCCTCTGTCTGGGTGCCAGAGGCCTAACTTACTGAAAATCGCCTGTCCCATTGATGGGTGACATTAACCTCTTTTTGCCGTGAATGAACCTCTCCTCTGTCTGGGTGCCAGGGGCCTAACTTACTAAAAAACGCTTGTTCCATTGGTGTGTTACAGTAACCTCTTTTAGCCGTGAATGATCCTCCCCCTCTGTCTGGGTGCAAGAGGCCTAACTTACTGAAAGTAGCCTGTTCCATTGGTGGGTGACATGAAGCCTGTTTTGCCGTGAATGAACCTCTCCTCTATCTGGGTGCCAGGGGCCTAACAAATTGAAAATCGCCAGTTCCATTGGTGGGTATCATTAACATCTTATTGCCGTGAATAAAGCTCTCCTCTGTCTAAGTGCCAGGTGCCTAAATTTCTGAATATCGCCTGTTGCATTGTTGGTGACATGAAGACTGTTTTGCCGTAAATCATCCTCTTCTCTGTCTGGATGCCAGGGGCCTAACTTACTGAAAATCGCCTGTTCCATAGGTGGGTGACATTAACCTCTTCTTACCGTGAATTAATCTTTCCTCTGTCTGGGTGCAAGGGGCCTAACTTACTGAAAACAGCCTGTTCCATTGGTGGGTGACATGAAGCCTGTTTTGCCATGAATGAACTTCTCCTCTGTCTGGGTGCCAGGGGCTTAACTTACTGAAAATCGCCTGTCCCATTGGTGGGTGACATCAACCTCTTTTTGCCGTGAATGAACCTCTCCTCTGTCTGGGTGCGGACGGACAGTATTAAACTTAGCCAGCCACAGCTGGAACACCAGATTTTGGGGATTGGTATTTTGGCAATTGAATTTCACCCCAGAAAAAAAAATCTATCCTTTGATGGACAGTATTACACCTGGCCAGCCACAGCTGGAACCCCAGATTTAGGGGATTGTTATTTTGACATTTGAATTTCACCCCAGAAAAAAGATTTATTCTTTCATGTGCAGTATTAAACTTAGCCAGCTACAGCTGGAACACTATACTTAGGGGATTGGTATTTTGGCAATTGAATTTCACCCCACAAAAAAATCTATCCTTTGACGGACAGTATTAAACTTAGCCAGCCACAGCTGGAACACCAGATTTAGGGGATTGGAATTTTGACAATTGAATTTCACCCCACAAAAAAATCTATCCTTTGATTGACAGTATTAAACTTAGCCAGCCACAGCTGGAACACCAGATTTAGGGGATTGGAATTTTGACAATTGAATTTACACCCCAGAAAAAAATCTATCCTTTGATGGACAGTATTACACTTGGCCATCCACAACTGGAACCCCAGATTAAGGGGATTGTTATTTTGGCAATTGAATTTCACCCCAGACAAAAGATTTATCCTTTGATGTGCAGTATAAAACTTAGCCAGCCACAGCTGGAACACTTGATTTAGGGGATTGGTATTTTGTCAATTGAATTTCACCCCACAAAAACATCTATCCTTTGACGGACAGTATTAACCTTAGCCAGCCACAGCTGGAACACCAGATTTAGGGGATTGGTATTTTGGCAATTGAATTTTACCCCTCAAAAAAATCTATCCTTTGACGGACAGTATTACAAACTTGGCCAGCCACAGCTGGAACACCGGATTTAGGGGATTGTTATTTTGGCAATTGAATTTCACCCCAGAAAAAAAATCTATCCTTTGATTGACAGTATTATAATTGAATTGAATAGGGACTAACATGCACGGTTAGACCATATGTTGGAGGAAAAAAGTAAAAAAAAAAAAACACTATGAGGGCGCCAACCTCTGACTGGAGGTATAAAAAGCATAAAGTAAAAAAATAGCAGGGTTATCTGCTAAAAGTCGCATATAAAATTATTGGATGTAACCAAGTAGAAACAAGATAAAATATATTCTATTAAAAGAAAAAGAAGGATTAACTCACTTCACCAGGAGGTTAATGATGGATGAACTTAATACACCCGCATTAACACCTCCTGTGCCTGGGTCGCCTGGAATGGTCTTCGAAAGAACGGCAATACCTCGAGGTGTTTCTGGAATATTACTTTATTGGAAGCCAAAGCACGGGGAAGGAGGAGCTCAACGTGTTTTGGGGTTGGCTTAAAGGACCCCTTCGTCAGGAGAAGTGAGTATACATGAGTAGCACACACATATTTGAAGTGAAAAAAAAAACGCCAAAGAGCGAAAGTAAAAACGTCACTTCTGGTGAGGTCACTTCCGGTGTCGGGCGGTGTTCATATACATACGTGGTAGTAAAATCATAAGCATTAGAAGAAAGTTATAAATACAATTAATATACGGAAGAAATCGAAATCTAAGAGGTTATGCATAAAATATAATTGTAAGGTGTGTCGAGGAATAGCGGTGGTACGCTGTCTACTTCCGGTATGCATTCCAAGGTGGAGCGCAAACAGAAAGAATGTGCAAATCTAAAAGTGCAATGTTGTCAAGTGTTCCAACGGGGAACTAGTCCATAGAAGAAGATATGGGCAAAAAATGAAAGAAAAGAGGAAAGGAGAAAAAATCCACAGTATTAAGTAGGGTCACATGATTGGGGGGTTGGTCCCGTCACCCAGGTCGCGTTATCAGGGAGTGGTTTCATAGCTCCGGTCACGTGATCAGGGGGTTAGTCCGAACCACTACAGCTGAAGGGGGAGAAATAAATAAGGACTAGAGAGTACAGGCAATAAGGGGGAAGGAGAGAGGGGGGTCAATCTATTGAGTTTGCAGGTGACTCCGATCGCGTGGTCCAGGGGTTGGTCAAGTAAACAAAGTCACGTGATCGGGGGGTTGGCTTTGCGATCGGAGAGTCAAATAGGACCAGAGGAAGGGAAGTGGCTATAGAGTAGATAATCTATGAAATAGGTTAGAAGGTGTGGGCCGGGCAAAATGAATATAGATACCTATAAGTTAATAGGTTAGATGGAAATGGACCACAAGGCTATGATAAATACTAGAGGAGGCTATGGTGAATAATAGAGGGTGGGAATAGTATTGGGAATCGAGGGAGGTGAACAGTATCCTGGAATGATAAGTATAGATACCTGTAGGGTGGTAAAATAAATAAATAAATAAATTAAAAATAAATAAAAGTAAAACTGTAAAAAGTGGGAGTGTGTTAAAGAGAAGAGCAGACAGGGTCAGGATATCTCGATGGGACATTCTAATCGCATATTTTTGGTAATGCAGAATAGAAATAAATATATATATATATATATATATATATATATATATATATATATATATATATATATATACACAGATAAAAATCGAGCAGCACTCCAAATATGTTCAAAAAAGCAGATACGTCTTTATTCACCCATCGGCGTGGCAACGTTTCAGCTCCTACTGGAGTAATATCATAAATATCAATAAGTATAGAATCAAATGTGATCACACTAAAAACATAAATATAAATGACATACAGGAATTGTCAGTTTCATAAAAGGATTTTTTCATATCGTAAATTAGGTAAAAGCCATAAATGGTTCGTAACATATGGTGTATCCGGGAATTAATTGTGACCCAAACCCAAATGTTGGGGTCTCCAGCGACGGAGAAGAGAGAACACCAGAATATTCTGGTGTCACTTTTATCAGAGATCTCAGAGATACCCTGAATGTTATTCCTAAACCGGTGGGGTTATCAAGAATGACAACCACTCAATAGTTGGAATATTCAAGACTCTCGTTTAGGCCAAATGGAAATAGTGTATTAAGTGTGAATATCCAGAACATTTCTTTCTGACAAAGTTCCTGGTGTGAGGAAGATACCATTTCGAGAGGCGTAACACTGAGACCATCGTGTGAACCCTCATGTAGTTCTGTGCAATGGCGGGATACACTGTGGGTCAGGACCTTTCTTTTGATATTAGAGCGATGCTCACACATCCTTTCCCTCAGTGTCTGGGTGGTTCTGCCTACATATTTTAAGCCACATTTACAGGCTAAAAGATATATCACATTTCGTGCCCCACAGGTTTAATGTACCAGGTGCCCACTGGATTTACTGTTGGAACATGTTTAGTGTTATGTGCCATCATCTTGCAGCATTTGCAGTTTCTAATGCCGCACCTAAAGGCCCCTTTTCTAGTGATTGGTTGGGTGAAAGTTTTTAAAGTGGCATTGGCGGGTCGGATTTTCGGGCAGGAAGGGGCAAGGATATTTTTCAGAGTTCGAGCTCTTCTGAATGTAATACCGGGTTGTTTGGGGAGTAGTCCTTTGAGGATGGGATCCTTCAGAAGGATGCCCCAATTTTTGTTAAGTATCTTTCTAATTTCCTGGTGTCGGGTATTGTATCTCGTAATAAATTGAACTGATGTAAGTTATTGCTAGATGCTTTAAATGGACCAGGTTTTAGGGCATCATCTTGATTGAGATTCAGAACCCGTTGGCTAGATGCCTTAATAAAGCTCTTTGGGTACCCTTTCTCTATAAAGTGGTCTTTTAGGATTCCTAATTGTTTAATTAGAGTTTTGTTAACGGAGCAGTTCCTTCAGATTCGCTTCATCTGCCCGTAGGGTATATTACGTTTCCAGTTGGCATGATGGCAGCTGGAAAAATCTAAATAGCTGTTAGCATCCACTTTTTTTAAAATGGGTGCTATTTGTGATTCTATTGTTAATAATTTCTACACGGATATCTAGGAAGACAGCTGTTTTTGGGTCAATTTCAGATGTAAAGCTGAGGCCCCAGTCGTTCATGTTTAGTGTAGAGATGAGGGTTGAAAGGTCATCACTGGAACCTCCCCAAATAAAAAAAAGATGTCGTCAATAAAACGTCAGTATAGGATTACGTCTTTGTTGGTTCGCAACCCCATGTTCTCTTCAAAAAGCCACATAAAAGAGGTTGGCGTAGGCCGGAGCAAATTTGGTACCCATCGCGGTCCCTCTGGTTTGCAAAAAGAATGTACCGTCAAACATGAAATAATTATGTTCAAGGATGAAACTGATAGTTCTTAAAATAAATTCTTTCTGTGTTGGAATCATGTTGGAATCTGAATTTAGGAAGTGATAAACCGCTTGGATCCCCAGGGCATGTTCGATGTTGCTATATAAAGACGCAACATCCAGAGTGACTAAAACATATTGTTCTTTCCAACTGATGGTATTAAGTGTATTTAAAAGGTCAGTAGAATCACGCAGGTAAGAAGGTAAACTGACTACATATTTCTGCAAGAATTTATCCATGTAGGCGGAGATGTTGGAAGTCAAGAAATTAATACCAGAAATTATGGGTCGGCCGGGAGGGTTGAGGATAGATTTATAAATTTTCGGAAGGAAATAGAACCGGGCTATAGAGGGATGATTACATGTAAGGAATATTTTTTCTTTTTTGTTGAGAATATTAGTGGAATGGCCAAGGTCAATCAGTTCTTGTAGCTTTTTCTTGAAGTTTGAAGTGGGATCCTCTATTAGAACTCTATAGTATGTGGTGTCAGATAGAATTCTTTTAGATTCAAGGAGGTAATACTCACGGTCCATCACCACTACCCCCACCCCCCCTTACGATATCCCTATTCTTTTTGAGGTTACTGAGAGCTTCTCTTTCTTGTTTTGTGAGGTTGTGTTGGTGGGGAAAATTAGGGGTCTTTGTTAAGGTTTTTGACTCATCTAGTATGATGTTGAGGAAACTCTCTAAGTGAGGGCCTCTGGTTTGTAGGGTATAAAACGTAGACTTATTGCTCAGGCCTGAGGGTATAGGTTTTGGGGTTATAGTAAGATCATGGCTGTGATCGTGACTAGATATAATTTGTGGGATGATGTGTCTCGTGATCGAAGCATCAATTGAGTTGGTCTTGGAAACATCAAAAAGTGGTAACTGCTTCTCAGCGGGTGTGTTTGTATCTTTTAAATGTTTCAATGCAAAGTGTCTCTTAAGGGTTAATTTGCGGATCCAATGGTTCAGATCAACAAAAATTTCAAAAGCATCAAAAGTGTTGTTGGGGCAAAAAAGAAAGCCCCCTACTTAGTAGATTCACTTCATTAGGTTTTATTTGATATTTCGAAATATTAAAGATCCCTTTCAGGGTATTCACATCTGGGTCGGAGGTGTGTTCTACACTGGAGTTTTGATTATTTGGGGTTTTTGTTTTTTCTTTAGGGGTGTGCTTGGATCTTCCTCCTCTGCATCCACAAAATCGTTTTTTGTTCTTTTGCGGGATTGTGGAACCGGACTGAAGAATTGTGTGATTTAGCGGTTTTGGAGCTGGGGGGGGGAGTTGTTGGCGGTATTGGGCCCGTTGGGGTAAAAAAGGAGCTTAGTAGCTGTATACTCGTTAAGACTGATCTGGTTGGAGGGGTGTTTGTAATGTCGCTGTTCATTAAGGGTGAAATTTTCCCTAATACAGGGCTTTCTGCAAAGCTGGCGGGTAAGGCTAAAAAAATCTCGGACTGATTGGTGGACACTGAATGTGTGGAAATATCGTTGGTACATGGCGGTTGGGAATCTGAGGCAGTGGATTTGAGAGGAGAAGGGTGATCATAGATGGAGGGGATAGAGTAGGAGGGAGACTGGTAAAACAACACCGGTTGTTGTAATGTTGATGGGGGGAGTGGAGGCGAGTTCTACTAGCGGGGGACCACATGGCAAGGATGTTTTCAACAGGGCTGGTTGGATTTTGATGCTCATAAGGGAAGGTATTTTCTTGGGGATAGGCGTGGACATGGATGTGGAAGGGTCATTTGATTGACATCTTGACTGTAATCTATGCGGAATTCTACCTTTCTCATGTAAATTACTATTATAAAAAATTCTTGAGTAGAGGGTGGACTGAGTGGGGGCCCATTTGGAGTATAGAGTGGTCTCAAAATGGTTGGGTTGGTGTGGGGTGAATGTGCGTCTGATGGTGTGGTCTGAATGGGCTTGGTGGGTGGGTTTCCTATCCCAGGTTCTAATAGTGCCACGTTCGTAATCATTAACATCCCGTAATAGTTTGACATTTTTTACGTACTTCCTGGTACTCAAAACGTCTAAAGCTATCCCAATTAGGGGGATTGTGGTTATAAAGAATTTTATGGGGTTTCTTAGAGAACCATTGATAAAGTTCTTTACCCAGATCTAAACATAAATTTTTCCATTTTTCAATCAATAATCTTATAAATTGTCTAGAGCACAAGTCACTCGTAGATAACCATTGTTTTACAAATATGGGGTCATTAGAAAAGGACGGTTTAAGGGACAGCCTTAGGCCCCGTGGAATGAGGTCCATACTGTCATAAATAGATAAAAAGTACCAATCAACTTCATTACTTATGAAGTTTTTGAGGAGGTCCAGGGGTCTTGTGGTGATTTGAGCATCGGGATCCTTCAGATGGACTGTCTTGTTCTCACATATAGTTGACCAGGTGCCAGTAGATCGGTCCGGGGGGGGGGGGGGTCTTTAAGTTGGTGATAGGTACTCGTTTAACTCTTTTGAAATTCTGTCAAAAAAGTTTAGGACATCTCCCTCTAGGTAGGCCAAACCTATGTCAGCCACTGCCCCTCTGGTCAGCCGTTGGTCCCCCATCGGTCGAACAGTTGTGAGTCAGAGTCAGGGAAGAAAAAACAGAGTATTATATTTCAGGAACTCCTGGACAGGAGATCAAAATATAATTAGGCAGGCGCCAAAGGGTAGGCCTGAGGGAGTAAAAGAAGGTGCTAGGTAGTGGAAAGCAGGATGCTAATTACAGTAGGTGGCTGCCAGTGGTATCACCCAACTTAGTGGGGTGATGGTGAATTGAATAGGGACCAACATGCACGGTTAGACCATAAGTTGGAGGAAAAAAGTAAAACAAAAAAACACTATGAAGGTGCCAACCTCTCACTGGAGGTATAAACAACATAAAGTAAAAAGATAACAGGGTTATCTGCTAAAAGTCGCATATAAAATTATTGGATGTAACCAAGTAGAAACAAGATAAAATATATTCTAGTTAAGGAAAAAGAAGGATTAACTCACTTCACCAGAAGGGTAATGAGGGATGAACTCAATACACCCGCATTAGTATTATAATTGGCCAGCCACAGCTGAAACACCTGATTTTGTGGATTGGTATTTTGGCAATTGAATTTCACCCCAGAAAAAAAACTGTCCTTTGATGCACAGTATTAAACTCAGCCAGCCACAGCTGGAACCCAAGATTTAGGGGATTGTAATTTTGGCAATTGAATTTCACACCAGAAAAAAGATTTATCCTTTGATGTGCAGTATTAAACTTAGCCAGCCACCGCTGGAACAGTAGATTTAGGAGATTGATATTTTGGCAAATGAATTTCACCCCACAAAAAAATCTATCCTTTGACGTACAGTATTAAACTTAGCCAGCCACAGCTGGAACACCAGATTTAGGGGATTGGTATTTTGGCAATTGAATTTCACCACAGTAAAAAATCTATCCTTTGACGGACAGTATTAAACTTAGCCAGCCACAGCTGGAACACCAGATTTAGGGGATTGGTATTTTGGCAATTGAATTTCACCCCAGAAAAAAAGCTATCCTTTGATTGACAGTATTATAATTGGCCAGCCACAGCTGGAACCCCAGATTTAGGGGATTGTTATTTTGGCAATTTAATTTAACCCAGGAAAATGAAAAATGTATCCTTTGACGTACAGTATTAAACTTAGCCAGCCACTGCTGGCACACCAGATTTTGGGGATTGGTATTTTGGCAATTGAGTTTCACCCCAGAAAAAAAACTATCCTTTGACATACAGTATTAAACTTAGCCAGCCATAGCTGGAACACCAGATTTAGGGGATTGGTATTTTGGCAATTGAATTTCACCCCAGAAAAAAAAAAAAAAAAAAAAAAAAAACAACGATCCTTTGACGGACAGCAATTGACTTAGCCAGCCACAGCTGGATGGAACACCAGATTTAGGGGATTGGTATTTTGGCAATTGAATTTCACCCCAGAAAAAAAAGCTATCCTTTGACATACAGTATTAAACTTAGCCAGTCACATCTGGAACACCAGATTTAGGGAATTGGTATTTTGGCAATTGAATTTCACTCCAGAAAAAAATCTATCCTTTGAAGTACAGTAATAAACTTAGCCAGCCACAGCTGGAACACCAGATTTAGGGGATTGGTATTTTGGCAATTGAATTTCACCCCTCAGTAAAATATAGCAATTTCAATACTGTGTTTCAAGGTGTGACAATAAGCACAACCCCTGATGTAGGATATTGAAAAAAAAAAAGCCTAATATTGTACCCAAAAATGTATGTTGAACTTGGTGGCAGCTCAAAACATGTGCTGGTGCACCAAAAGATCACAAAATGGCTGCGATCACCTCAGAAAAAAGTGACAGAAAAACTCTCTGGGCAGCCTGAAAACCAGTAAGCAATGAACTAACAGAAGTTGATTGATTCACAACTGTAGATCGATCACTTCATGAAATGGTTTTGCTGAGTCTTTCCTGCCTAATCTCACCCTCACAGCAGCTGCATCCTATCCCTACACTAATCAGAGCAGTGAGATGGGCGACGCTACGTGACTCCAACCTAAATAGAGGCTGGTTCACATGCTGCACTTGGCCAATCACAGCCATGCCATTATTAGGCATGGCTGTGATGGCTTCTTAGGGCAAGAAGTAAAACGCTAGCTGATTGGCTGCTGTGGAGCCCTTCAGAAAGCGGGGAAAAAATCGCCGAACATGAAATTGTTCTGGTCCCGGTCTGTGTCCCGAACACCCCAAAATTCGGTTACGAACCCGAACTATACAGTTTGGGTTCACTCACCTCTAGTCAGAAAGTGACAAATCACCACGGAAACGTCTGGATGCATCATGGACTCCCAGGTCGCTGCTGGGAACCATGTTATCTGATTTGAACACCACTTTTACAGACTGACAAATATATGTATAAAACCCGCCCAAACATTCTTTCCTGTATATTCAATTGTATATAAAGTACAAGTGCTGCCAAATATTACAATCAAGATGCACTCTGAAACAGCCTGTATATCACATGAAGGAGGGCCTAATTCACATTGTGGTACAATTGTTCAGGTAGTGGGAGTCCTACACTCATAAAGCCTATTCACTAATTGATAGGGCTGCCAAAAATTATAAGGAACCGGAAAAATATGACTGGTGGCCTGCTGGTGACCCTCAAAAACATTTGGAGCAAGGGCCTGCTGGTGACACTCTAAAACATTAGTGGCGAGGGCCTGCTGCTGAGCTGACCCTCTGAGACATTAGGGGAGTGGGTCTGCTGGTGAGCTTATGCTCTAAAACATTATATGCGAGTGCCAGCTGGTGAGCTGACGCTCTGAAACATTATATGCGAGTGCCTGCTGGTGAGCTGATGCTCTAAAACGTTATATGTGGGTGCCTGCTGGTGAGCTGACCCTAAAAAACATGAATTGCAAGGGTCTGCAGGTGAGCTGATGCTGATGCTCTAAAACATTATATGTGAGTGCCTGCTGGTGAGCTGATGTTCTAAAACATTATATGTGAATGCATGCTGTACAGCTGACGCTCTAAAACATTATATGTGAATGCATGCTGTAGAGCTGACGCTCTAAAACATTATATGCAAGTGCATGCTGTTCAGCTGACCCTATAAAATATTTTCAGTTGAGCTGACCCTATAAAAAAATTAGAGTGGAGGGAATATCTAAAATCTGGACGAGGAGGAGAAAACAAAATTCAACCATATACTCTTTTTTTGTGGTGGAAAAGGAGCATGGGAATACACTACAGTAGATTGAGTACATTATAAATGATAGATTGAAATTGCCTTTATGTTCATCATCAGCTCAGCTCTCCTCTGGTGGAGTTGAGAAGTCAGAGGCAATCCAGGCCTTGTCAGCATTGCCAGTGGACAAGCAGATACGCTTATCTGTTATAATGCCACCAGCAGCACTAAATACCCACTCAGATAAAACGCTGGCGGCAGGGCAGGCCAGCACCTCCAAGGCGTAGGGCGCAAGTTTATGCCACGTGTCCAGCTTGGACACCCAGTAGTTGTAAGGCACTGAGGGATCATTTAGGACGCTGCCACGGTCTGCTATGTATTCCTTCACCATCTTCCAAAACTTTTCCCTGCTTGTAGCACTAGACCGTGCTTCAGGGTAAGGTTGCTGGCAGAGTGTCATGAAAATGTCCGATGCCTTGGAGAGTGTTGCCCTGCCATTGTTGGAACTGCTGTGTGTTCCCCTTGTCTGCCTTCCTCGGTTGCCTAAGGAAGTACGGACTCTGCCGGCCGCGTTGTCAGATGTAAAATTTTGGAGCAGTCTCTCAACTAGTACCTTCTGATATTACACCATTTTACTCATCCTCTCCACCACAGGAATTTGTGCTATCTAAAATGCGTATAACGTGAGGGTCGCGGGAAAGGCAGCCTAACATGAAGTCAGCCATGTGTGCCAGAGTACCAACATACAAGACGCCGATGTCGACATCAGGATGACTTTCCATCTCCTCCTCCTCCTCTTTTGCCCATCCACGCTGAACAGATTGAATTAAAGTTCCAACAGTCTCCAGCTGCTCCTCCTCCTCCTCTTGATGGTCCAATTCGCACTGAGAAGACAAACTGGGGGTGGTCTGGCTATAACCTGTGTAATATTCTCCTACATTACCTCGTCAGCCACATTCAGAGCGTCGTCCTTAATTGTGAGTAGCGATCGTTTGAGTAGACACAGCAGTGGGATGGCCACTAACCAACTGTGTGGATTCATCAAAGTTTTTTAAAACTTCAAATAGGTCTGACATCAATGCCCACTCCTCGCTTGTGAATAGTGGCAGTTGACTGGAAAGGCGACGACCATGTTACAGCTGATATTCCATAACTGCCCTCTGCTGCTCACAAAGCCTGGCCAACATGTAGAACGTAGAGTTCCAGTGCGTGCTCACGTCACACAACAGTCGGTGAGCTGGAAGCTTCCAGCTAGCGACTGATGGCTGACTGCTGCTGGAAGTTGGAAGTGGAGGAGGAGACGGCGGAGGAGGAGAAGTGGGGGTTGGAGGCAGTAACATAGCTGCTGGCAAAGACCCTGCTGGACGTAGGGACAGCAATCCTGGGCGTTGGTAACACCTGTGCCATCCCAGGGTACTACTCACTACCAGCCTCCACAACATTCACCCAGTGTGCGGTGAGGGAAATGTAGCGTCCCTGACCACCACCACTTGTCCATGTGTCCATGGTGAAGTGGACCTTACCAGTAAGTGCATTGGTCAGGGCATGGGTGATGTTCTGGGACACATGCTTGTGTAGAGCGGGCACGGCACACCGTGAAAAATACAGATGTTCTACAGTATTGGTTACAGAAAACCACAGATTATGGACACTGGGTTTGGCCCAGATTATTAAAGACACAGTCTGCAGATAATTTACAGTATATGTCACTAATAGGTTTAAAATAAAAATATCCTGCTGCTGTCAAACACACACAGTAGTCCTTAAAAGTACTTTGGGGTCGTTGAAAAGCTTTTGGTAGTAAAAACAGCAAACATCTCTCCCTGTACTATTTGTCCCTTCCAAAGCACTGTCCCTGAGACTGCAGGAGGTAAATACACACACACACACAGTAGTTCTTAAAAGGACTTTTGGGTCTTGGAAAAGCTTTCTCTGAATAAAAACTGTGAAAATCGCTCCCTACACTGTTTTTCCCTTTCTATGCTTTGCTCTCCCTGTCTATGTCTGAGCCGGACATGCATCAACAGGTGCTATATAGCACTCGAAGATGCGTTCTGGCCAGCCAATCACTGTAATACCAGCAGCCAACATGGCTACTGTCATTACAGTGAGGGCAGTACTTACCTGCACCTTTATTGGCTCGGTCGAGTACTGCCATGTGCCGAGCATAGAGATGCTCGAGCCTAACAGATATTCAGCCGAGCATGCTCGCTCATCACTACTCTCATCCCCAAAAGAGTTAGGACGTAGTCTAAAATATAGTTTGCACGACTCCCTGAACCAAATAAAGTTGTCACTGGAAAACCTATCCGAGAGAGCAACTTTAGGTTCAGGGCAGGCCTGGTCCCCGCTGCTGGAAGCCGCTGCCTGTGGTCTCTGAAACTGCAAGACAGCTGTGCGGAGGAGGAAATACTCCCTGACAAGAGGTGTGGTCCTTACCAAACAACAACACTGCAAGATGAAAACAGAGAGACTGTCAGATACCCTCACGTGCCGCCAGTCTCTCAGATCTTCTTACCTCTGTCATGGGAGGGACCGTGACAACATTATACGTTTGTATATTTTACACACACAATGTCTGCTATTAGAGATTAGCTAATCGAATTCCACGAAGTGGAATTAGATCCGAATTCAGGATAAATTAGATCCGCCTAGAAGCCGTATTTCCTCGTGCTTTTACTCAGCGATTTAACCTGAAATAGTCTAAAAACAAAAAAATTCAAACTCACCTCCTCCATATGCTCACGACGGGCTGCCAGCCTACATCTTGCTAGAATATCTTGGCAAAAATCTCATGCGGCGCGAGATTACAGGTGTCATTACGGTGTGATGACGAAATCTCGCGCCACACAGGATTTTGGCCGAGATCTTCAAGCGAGATGGTGGCAGCTGGCCCGTTGCAAGCAAAGTTAAGTTTGATTTTACAAAAAATGTTATTGTTAATTTTACACTTAGATGCTGAAATCATGTATGAACGTGGCATCTGAGGGGTACAATGATGAGGGTGGTGCTATTACAAAAAAAATGCGCTTCGTGACAAAGTAATTTGTCGCAAAGAGAATTTCGCTCATCTCTATCTGCTATACTATTTCTAAAACTAAATTACGGTATATGTATTTTCCTATAAACAAAAAAGGGGAACATGTGTATGTGTGTATATAATGTACTACACTGTTGCTAAAACTACTAACTATAGCTTTTAGATTTTTTTATGTTCATTATTTAATTTTCATAATTTTTTTAATTCATTTTATTCATTATTTTTATATTTATGTTTTTATGAGAAAAATTGAATTAACCCGTCCTGTCAAAGTCACAGAATGCAGGCTCACAATTAATGTTAAAGCCTTTTTCAACTTCACACTGCGAAAGATTGCTGTACACAGCAATTCCACACAGCAAGACCACTTCTGCTGTTATCCAAAATACTGTGACCGCAGCTCTCTAATGACAGTGCAGCCACACAGAGATCTCCAGAACCACAGGCCATCGGTAGAGATGTCGAGAACATAAAATTTTCTGTTTGCGAACGGCGAACTTCGGCAAATGTTCGCGAATGGGCGAACCGGGCGAACCGCCATAGACTACAATAGGCAGGCGAATTTTAAAACCCACAGGGACTCTTTCTGGCCACAATAGTGATGGCAAAGTTGTTTCAAGGGGACTAACACCTGGACTGTGGCATGCTGGAGGGGGATCCATGGCAAAACTCCCATGTAAAATTACGTAGTTGACGCAGAGTCGGGTTTTAATCCATAAAGGGCATAAATCACCTAACATTCCTAAATTGTTTGGAATAACGTGCTCTAAAACATCCAGTGTGTGTATACGATCAGGTATGATGTTGTATCGATCAGGTAGTGTAAGGGTTACTCCCACTTCACAGTGACAGACCAAACTCCCCGTTTAACGCACCGCAAACAGTCCATTTGCACAACTGAAAACTCCCCATCTGCACAAGGTTGGATATCAAGCTAGCCATGTCCCGTTCCTTGTCCTCACTGGCATCAATGAAGGTCTCTTCCTCCACCCAGCCACATACAACACCAAGGGTCCCCGAAAGGTGACAACAAGTCCCCTGGGACGCCTGCTGTGGTTGGTCTTCCACCTCCTCAAAGCCACCTTCCTCCTCTGACTCCTCTTCTTCAGACTCCTCTCTCTGCGTTGCCGCAAGTCCAGCAATCGACGATGACAAGGCTGCTTCTGGTAGTGATGGCAACCACAACTCTTCCTCTTCATGCTCATCTACGACCTGATCCAGCAGTCTTCACAGGGCACGCTCCAGAAAAAATGCATGTGGGATGATGTCGATGATGTTGCCTTGGGTTTGACTGACCAGGTTTGTCACCTCCGCAAAAGGACGCAGGAGTCTACAGCCATTGTGCATGAGCGTTCAGTAACGCGGCCAAAAAATACCCAGCTCCGCAGAGGCTGTCCTCTTTTTTTTTAATTAAAAAAATCGGTTCTTACCAATTTTATCTCTGTTTTGTCCCCTACCAGGGGACGGCGTATGGAATAGATTTTAGGAACTGGGAGATGGAAAAAGATGGTTGGTCGGTCCTCTTCCTTCCAATTCCAATTTTGGGTATGCCGTGGTGTGTTAAGTAGTACTATTCCTATCAGTTTAATCCCTGTTACGTCCCCTATCAGGGGACGTGAATAGATTTTAGGAACCAGGAGTGGAAAAAGATGATTGGTCGGTCCTCTTACTTCCAATTTGGGGCACTGTGCGTGCACCGCGCAATGTACTGTGACACCCTATATGAGTGGTGTGTTAAGTAGTACTATTCTTATCAGTTTAATCCCTGTTAAGTCCCCTATCAGGGACTGTGTATCAAATAGATTTTAGACAAAGAGTTGTCAATAGTTGACACACTCATGACATAAATTTTATTCCTCTATGCGTCAATCTTGGTGTAGTGATGACTGTGTTCGTGTGCATGTTTGGGAGATTGCAGGCGATGGCGGTTTTTCAAAGCCTATGGTCGTGCTGAGGTAGTTCAGTGACCGTTAAGTGACCCAGAAAACAATGATTCTGCAGTGTGGGCCCATTGTTGGCCTAGTAGGCTTTAATGATCACCTTAGATGATCACAAAGAAAATTTATGTTTTTTCTATGAAAAATTATCCAGCCTCTTTTGGTCTGTTTACAATGAAGCAACAAACTTATCATCTGGGTTGTGCCAACACACTCATAGAGGTGATCGCTTAATTGTGATACGCAAGCCCCTTCACCATAACAATGTAACGATCACGAAGGGGAATTAACACATGTATATGCCTTTTTTTGTTTTGTTTTTGCAGCCACAGTGCAGCACCAGAGGCCAAAAAAATTAGGCATGTACACATGTCTGAAAAACTAGGTATTGTTTCAGCCGCCGCTGTTTTCCAGTGAGAAAGTATACAAAAATTTTGCGGCTTGAACCCTAGTTGGTGACAGAGAAGTCACGCAAGTCATCTGGCATGCAGTGATTAAATACAGCAGCGTGGAGACCATTTTTAGCCCAAGGCATCTCATCAGGCCATTTTTAGTCAAATGTATCCCCCACTGTCAGTCCCTTCAGTATCCACACCTCATTCATCTTAATAAAGGTGAGGTGACAATACCTCCTGCTGAGCTGAAGCTCCTTTCTGACAGGACACTTGAAGCGGGGCAGGCCAGAAGTTCTATCGCAAATTGAGATAGCTCAGGTCAAGCCTGCACACCCAGTAGTCAAGGGGTTCATCGCTCCTCAGAGTGTCGATATCTGCAGTTAAGGCGAGGTAGTCTGCTACCTGTCAGTCGAGTCGTTCTCTGAGGGTGGACCCTGAAGGGCTGTGGCGATGCGTAGGAGTTAAAAAGCTCTGCATGTCCTCCATCAACAACACGACTATAAAGCGTCCTGTCCTTGCCGGCGTGGTCGTGGTAGGAGGAGGATTACTTTCACCTCTTCCCGTTAGATTTCCATTGTGCTCTGACATCACCCTTATATGCTGTGTGAAGCATACTTTTTAAATTGTTTTGGTACTGCTGCATCCTTTCCGACTTCCGGTAATTCGGTAACATTTCAGCCACTTTCTGCTTATACCGGGGGTCTAGTAGCGTGGCCACCCAGTACAGGTCGTTCTCCTTCAGCCTTTTTATACGAGGGTCCCTCAGACCCTCAACAGGCATGACAGCATAAAAGACCCCATTCGCACAAGGTTGGATGCTGAGCTACTCATCTCCCGTTCCTCTTCCTTTTTTATCTGCAAGTACTGTGCCACCCTGTATGAGTGGTGTGCACACTGTACAGTCTATGGGCCTGCGGCCACTCACACGGGCAGGCAACTGCAATATATGTATATAGAAAAATAAAAATAAAAGCAGACTGATGTACCAGCCCTAAAAAAAGCTTTTTGGGGTGCTGTCAGGACGCTGTCCTTACAACAGATGGCCTCTTTCACACGAGCAAGTTTTCCGCGCGGGTGCAATGCATGACGTGAACTCATAGCATCCGCACTGAATCCTGACTCATTCATTTCAATGGGTCTGTGTACTTGAGCGTTTTTTTTCACGCATCACTTGTGCGTTGCATGAAAATCGCACCATTCTCTTCTAAGGAGGTTCGCGAAAAAAGTATTGCATCCGCAAGCAAGTGCGGGTGCGTTGCATTTTTCACTGATGGTTGCTAGGAGATGTTGTTTGTAAACCTTCAATTTCTTATCACACTCGTGAAAAACGCATCAAAACGCATTGCACGGAAAAAACTGAACAACTGAACGCAATCGCAGGCAAAACTGAATGGCTTTGCATGTGAAATCGCACAGTTTCACTGAACGCATCCGCAACGCATCCGGACCTAAGGCCCCATTCACGCATCCGCAATTTTTGTCCGTATCCATTCCGCAATTCTGCGGAATGGATGCGGACCTATTCATTGTGAATGTTGCCGGACGTGATGCGGAGAGCACACTATGTGCTCTCCGCTTCCGCATTTGTGGAGCCGCGGCTCGAACTTCCGGGTTTCGGCCCCGAAACATCCGACCGCGGCTCCACAAAAGAATAAGCATCTCTAAGGGGAGTGCCGGCATGGTGTTTTGCGGATCCGCAACACACTATGGACGTGTGAATGGTGCCTAATCCGGACACGCTCATGTGAAAGAGGCCGATGAGTCTTTGAGGACTGGAGTGGACACAGAACACTGGCCTAGCTAACACTTTCCCTATTAATTCAGCAGCAGCAATCTCCCTGCTCTAACTAACACTGCAGCTTCAGACTGAATCTAAGATGGATGCTGTCCTTGCTTTTTGATAGGTGGTGGGAGGGTCTGGGAGGGAGGGTATGCTGATTGGCTGGAATGTATCTGCTGACTGTGAGGTACAGGGTCAAAGTTTGCTCAATGATAAAGTATAGGGGGCAACATCGTATATGTTCGCCCACCGTGGCAAACGCGAACATGCGATGTTTGCCGAGAACTGTTCGCCGGCGAATAGTTCGAGACATCTCTAGCCACCAGCAGGTCGCAGTGCTTACCACCACAACTTATATTGTTGTGTGGCATTAAGCAGAAAATTAATCAGGTGAACTACAGCTATGTGTCTATGTAAATAGTTGGATAGGCCGGTTGATGGTGACAGATTCCCTTTAAGATGTAGGTAAACAGCTGTCCAGACTGTTGAATCTTCTTCGCTGGACCATATGTTAATGTAGCTGATGTTTTGTTTCCCCAATGTAAATGTACTAGTTGCTGCCTCAGTGTGTTGCCAGGTTTAAAGCAGACAGGAATTTGTTTTTTTTAATTCTTCAGAGTTTCAAATATATATGAAATAAAGTTTTTCCATTTGCCCTGCACCTTCACTGGCAATCTTGATCTTCATTTTTCTTCTCTTCTCAGTTTTAACAAAAGCTTCTAAGTAGAGATGAGCGAACACCTAGAAGTTCGGGTTCGGGAAGTTTGGCCGAACTTCCCGAAAATGTTCGGGTTCGGGATCCGAACTCGACCCGAACTTTATCCCGACCCGAACCCCATTGAAGTCAATGGGGACCTGAACTTTTAGGCACTAAAAAGGCTGTAAAATAGTCCAGGAACGGGCTAGAGGGCTGCCAAAGGCAGCAAAATGTAGGTAAATCCCCTAATAAATAAAATTTAACTAATATCAATTGGAGAGAGGTCCCACTGCAAGGAATCATGCGTCATATCACCCAACACTGGAGAAGGCCACTTTCAGTGATTTTGGCCCCAACACCCAGACAGAGGAGAGAGGTCCCACACAGTGGCGTACATGCAGGGGTCGCAGTTGCGACCGGGCCCGAAACTCCAGGGGGCCCGGCCGCCTGTGGACCCACCCCCCAGGCCAGCAAGCTACCCTAAATCATGTTGTACTAACATGTAATGGAGCGCTCTGATGGGGCCCAGCACAAAGTACAGAGCGCTCCATTACATGTATAATGTGGAGGGGGGGGGGTGCGCGCTCTCACTCACACACCCGGCTGGTCGGCATTTCTTTTCCGTAGTGAAGCAGGGAAACCTCTCATCCCTGCTTCACTGCTCTTCACAGCTCAGGAGCTCCCCCTACTGGCCCCAGATCGCGCTGCTGGCTGTGGGAGGAGATCTGAAGACCCGGGAATCTGCCTTCAGCACAGCCAGCACCGAGATGAGTGAGGAGGGAGCCTGTCATCAGGGAAGAAGGTAAGTATGTTTTTTTTTTTTTTCTAAGGCTGCAGACTGGGGGCAAAGGGCAAGAGGGGGGGCATAACCAATTTGAGGGGGCACCTAATCAGGCATTACTGTGAGGGGGCACATATGAAGGCATAACTATGAGGATTGAAGGGGCACATATCATAACTACTGTGAGGGGGCACATATGTGGGCATATCTAATTTGAGGGACACATAATGTGGCATAACTACTGTGAGGGGGCACATATCTGGGCATAAATATTTTGAAGGGGCACATAATCTGGCATAACCACTCTGAGGGGGCACATATCTGGGCATATCTACTTTGAGGGGGCACATAACTGGGCATAAATACTGTGAAGGGGCATATATTCTGGTCATTACTACTGTGAGGGGGCACATATTTGGCATTACTACTGTGAGGGGGCACATATCTGGGCATATTACTGTGAGGGGACACATAATCTGGTATTACTACTGTGAGGGGGCACATATTTGGCATTACTACTGTGAGGGGGCACATATTCTGGGCATTACTACTGTGAGGGGGCACATATCTGGGCATATTACTGTGAGGAGACACATAATCTGGGCATTACTACTGTGAGGGGACACATAACTGGGCATAACTACTGTGAGGGGGTACATATCTGAGTATACCTACTGTTACAGGAACAAAGGTGGGCATTACTACTGTGAGGGGCCTCAAGGTGGGCATTAGTACTGTGTGGTAGCACTAGATTACCCTGCTATACATTGGCATGGCTCAGTCTTACCGGCCAGCACAGCGCCCCCTGCTGGTGATTTCACAGGGTCAGTCACCATCCCTTCCTTATGTAATAATTATTATTTTTTTCTCACCACAGGGACCTTGTTCTGGATCCAGCGGACATCACGCCGACACCAGCGACACTCTGGATGAGGAAGGACCAGATTTTATTAGGACTGGGTGAGTGTAGCCGTGCATTGGGGTTAGGGCTCTTTAACATCCTGTACAGGTATTCTGCTGTGTGAATAAGTGCCAAGCCCCGCTCCGAACAGCAGAGACATGGAGCACTAACAGGATTGATAATGCTCCGTGCCTCTCTGTGATCTTTTCACTACAAAATCACAGTGAGATAAAGTTGTCACCGTGATTTTGTAGTTAAAAGATTACAGAGAGGCACGGAGCATTATCAATCCTGTTAGTGCTCTGTTCTCTGCTGTCTGGAGCTGGGCTTGGCACTCTTTCACACAGCGGATTAGCCGCACGGAAATCGGAAATGGCAAGTGATAGGTTACATTTTTGTAACATACTTTATTTAGCCAAAATAATTTTAGTAGTAAACTGGGGCTGAAATGGCCATTAGCAGCGCTCTCAGAAATTAGTGGGGGGGGGGTGACGGGGAGGGGGCCCCATGGATCAGTTTCGCACCGGGGCCCCATGGATTGTGTGTACGCCACTGGTCCCACAGCAAGGAATCATGCGTCATATCACCCACCACTGGAGAAGGCCACTTTCAGTTATTTCAGCCCAGCACCCAGACCGAGGATACAGGTCCCACAGCAAGGAATCATGCGTCATATCAACCACCACCAGAGAAGGCCACTCTCAGTTATTTCGGTCCCACCACCCAGACAGAGGAGAGGTTCATTCAACTTTGGGTTGCACAGCAAGATCATGGTAAAGTTAAAAAAAATGAGGATTCAATAAAGAAGTGCCCCGGAGTACAAGAATACATGGTTGAGGGGGAGGCAGTTATAAATGTCTATTCTGCACAAGGGAGGAACAGGTCCTGTGGGATCCATGCCTGGTTCATTTTTATGAACGTCAGCTTGTCCACGTTGGCCGTGGAAAGGCGGCTGAGTTTGTCAGTAATGACGCCCCCTGCCGTGCTGAATACACGTTCAGACAAAACTCTGGCCGCCGGGCAGGCCAGCACCTCCAAGGCATAAAATGCTAACTCTGGCCACGTGGACAATTTGGAGACCCAGAAATTGAATGGGGCCGAACCATCAGTCAATACGTGGAGGGGTGTGCAGACGTACTGTTCAACCATGTTAGTGAAATGCTGCCTCCTGCTAACACGTTCCGTATCAGGCGGTGGTGCAGTTAGCTGTGGCGTGGAGACAAAACTTTTCCACATTTCTGCCATGCTAACCCTGCCCTCAGAGGAGCTGGCCGTGACACAGCTGCGTTGGCGACCTCTTGCTCCTCCTCTGCCTTTGCCTTGTGCTTCCATCTGTTCCCCTGTGACATTTGGGAATGCTCTCAGGAGCGCCTCTACCAGCATGCGCTTGTACTCGCGCATCTTTCTATCACGCTCCAGTGCAGGAAGTAAGGTGGGCACATTGTCTTTGTACCGGGGATCCAGCAGGGTGGCAACCCAGTAGTCCGCACACGTTAAAATGTGGGCAACTCTGCTGTCGTTGCGCAGGCACTGCAGCATGTAGTCGCTCATGTGTGCCAGGCTCCCCAGAGGTAAGGACAAGCTGTCCTCTGTGGGAGGCGTATCGTCATCGTCCTCCGTATCCCCCCAGCTACGCACCAGTGATGGGCCTGAGCTGTGTCGGGTGCCACCCCGCTGTGAACATGCTTCATCCTCATCCTCCTCCACCTCCTCCTCATCCTCCTCGTCCTCCAGTAGTGGGCCCTGGCTGGCCACATTTGTAACTGGCCTCTGCTGTTGCAAAAAACCTCCCTCTGAGCCACTTCTAACAGACTGGCCTGAAATTGCTAAAAATGACCCCTCATCCTCCTCCTGGGCCACCTCCTCTTCCATCATCGCCCTAAGCGTTTTCTCAAGGAGACATAGAAGTGGTATTGTAATGCTGATAACGGTGTCATCGCCACTGGCCATGTTGGTGGAGTACTCGAAACAGCCTAACAGGGCACACAGGTCTCGCATGGAGGCCCAATCATTGGTGGTGAAGTGGTGCTGTTCCGCAGTTAGGGAGATATAGCGTCCCTGGCCGTGCTTACTGGTCCACGTATCTGTGGTTAGGTGGACCTTGCCACAGATGGCGTTGCGCAGTGCACACTTGATTTTATCGGATACTTGGTTGTGCAGGGAAGGCACGGCTGTCTTGGAGAAGTAGTGGCACGAGGGTGGCTAGGTGGGAGGCCCAGGGCTCGAGGGTGGCTAGGTGGGAATTTACGCTTTCTCTCCAAGGTTTGTGAGATGGAGAGCTGAACGCTGCCGTGTGACATGGTGGAGATGCTTGGTGACGCAGGTGGTGTTGTCGGTGGCACATCCTCTGTTTGGTGGGCGGCAGGTGCCAACATTCCTCCCGAGGCGGAGGAAGAGGTCTAGGCAGCAGCAGAAGAGGGAGCAGGGGGAGCCAGAGTGAGTTCCTTGCTTTTAAAGTGTTTACTCCACTGCAGTTCATGCTTTGCATGTAGATGCCTGGTCATGCAGGTTGTGCTAAGGTTCAGAACGTTAATGTCTCGCTTCAGGCTCTGATGGCAAAGCGTGCAAACCACTCGGGTCTTGTCGTCAGCACATTGTTTAAAGAAGTGCCATGCCAGGGAACTCCTTGAAGCTGCCTTTGGGGTGCTCGGTCCCTGGTGGCGGTGGCCAGTAGCAGGCGGACTCTCTTGGAGGCGGCTGTTCTGCTTTTGCCCCCTGCTCTCTCTTTTGCTACGCTGTTGGCTCGGTCTCACCACTGCCTCTTCCTCTGAACTATGAAAGTCAGTGGCACGACCTTCATTCCATGTGGGGTCTAGGACCTCATTGTCCCCTGCATCGTCTTCCACAAAGTCTTCCTCCCTGACCTCCTGTTCGGTCTGCACACTGCAGAAAGACGCAGCAGTTGGCACCTGTGTTTCGTCATCATCAGAGACGTGCGGACTCCAATGAGGTGGTATTCCCATGTCCTCATCATTAGGAAACATCAGTGGTTGTGCATCAGTGCATTCTATGTCTTCCACCACTGGGGAAGGGCTAGGTGGATTCCCTTGGGAAACCCTGCCAGCAGAGTCTTCAAACAGCATAAGAGACTGCTGCATAACTTGAGGCTCGGACAGTTTCCCTGATATGCATGGGGGTGATGTGACAGACTGATGGGCTTGGTTTTCAGTTGCCACCTGTGCGCCTTTAGCAGAAGACTGGGTGGGAGATAATGTTGTGAATATGCTGGATCCACTGTCGGCCACCCAATTGACTAGCGCCTGTACCTGCTCAGGCCTTACCATCCTTAGAACGGCATTGGGCCCCACCAAATATCGCTGTAAATTCTGGCGGATACTGGAACCTGAGGTAGTTGGTTCACTAGGACGTGTGGCTGTGGCAGAATGGCCACGTCCTCTCCCAGCACCAGAGGGTACACTAACACCACCACGACCGCGTCCCTTACTAGATGTTTTCCTCATTGTTACCGTTCACCAAGCACCACAATAAGGAAAAACATATTTGGCCCAATGTATTGATTTCAAATTTAGGCCTTTTTTTTACAGGCACCTAACACTATCTGCCTATTTGTTTATGTAGCGTATTACACTAATTCAGGCACAGCAGTAACCACTGATTTAGGGGAATCTCTCTTTTAGGGCTAGTATTTAGGCCCTGGATGAAAGGTATCCTTTTATGGACAGATTTACAATTGGCCTGCAACAGCTGGGACACCAGATTCAGGGTATTGTTATTTTGGCAGATTAATTTCACCCCAGAACAAAATATATGTTTTGGCGGACACTATGAGACGTGGCCTGCAACAGCTGGGACACCTGATTCAGTGTATTGCTATTTTGGCAATTGAATTACACCCCAGAACAAAGTATATGTTTTGGCGGACACTATTATATTTTCCCAGCCACAGCTGAAACCACTGATTTATGGTATTCCTATTTTGGCAATTGAATTTAACCCCAGAGCAAAATATATGTTTTGGCGGACACTATGAAACGTGGCCTGCAACAGCTTTGACACCAGATTCAGGGTATTGCTATTTTGGCAAATTAATTTCACCCCAGAACAAAATATATTTTTTGGCGGACCCTATGAAACCTGGCCTGCAACAGCTGGGACACCAGATTCAGGGTATTGCTATTTTGGCAATTGAATTTCACCCCAGAACAAAATATATGTTTTTGCGGACACTATGAATCTTGGCCTGCAAAAGCTGGGACACCAGATTCAGGGTATTGCTATTTTGGCAATTGAATTTCACCCCAGAACAAAATATATGTTTTGGCGGACACTATTATATTTTGCCAGCCACAGCTGAAACCACTGATTTATGGTATTGCTATTTTGGCAATTGAATTACACCCCAGAACAAAATATATGTTTTGGCGGACACTATTATATTTTGCCAGCCACAGCTGAAACCACTGATTTATGGTATTGCTATTTTGGCAATTGAATTTCACCCCAGAACAAAATATATGTTTTGGCGGACACTATGAATCTTGGCCTGCAACAGCTGGGACACCAGATTCAGGGTATTGCTATTTCGGCAATTGAATTTCACCCCAGAACAAAATATATGTTTTTGTGGACACTATGAATCTTGGCCTGCAACATCTGGGACACCAGATTCAGGGTATTGCTATTTTGGCAATTGAATTTCACCCCAGAACAAAATATATTTTTTGGCGGACACTATTATACTTTGCCAGCCACAGCTGAAACCACTGATTTATGGTATTGCTATTTTGGCAATTGAATTTCACCACATAAAATAATCTATCCTTTGCCAGACAGCAGACAGTATTATACTTGGCTAGCCAAAGCTGGAACACCAGATTTAGGGGATTGGTATTTGGGCAATTGTATTTAACCACTAAATCTGGCACAATAGAAAACTGATCCATCCCCCATTGACTTTTAATAGAGTTAATGACGGATCCTTCTTGGCAATGTTAAAGATATGTTAAAGATTATACAACTGGATCCGTTCATAACAGGTGCAGATGGTTGTATTGTCAGAAACGGAAGTGTTTTTGCTAGACCCTGCTGGATGCAGCAAAAACGCTAGTGTGAAAGTACCCTTAGCCTTTATGCTGGTTTTAGCCTGGTGGTGTAGGTTTCTGATGATGCCCATTTTGTGATCCAGAAGATGGTAGGATTCAAACAGAAGGTAATGGTTTGTATGAGTAGATTGAGTGTAGACTCTAGTTTCCAGCTTTTCTTTCTCTCTAAGGCTAGGTTCAGACGACGACAATTGTCGCGCGACAAAAAGTCGCAATATTGTCGCGCGACAATTATTAGAATGGGAGTTTATGGTCTCGCACTGCGACATGCTGCAACTGCGACGCGCCAGTCGCAAGAAGTGAGTTTTGGTTGGATTTTCAGTCGCATGCCGCATGTCGCGTGCGACAATTCTCCCATAGGTTCCTATAGAAATCGCATGCGACTGCGACTTCAGTGCGACAGTCATGCGACAAAATGTTGTTTGTGTGTCTGTATTTTGACCCAGACACAAGTTTATAAAAAAGCCTCATGGTCACTTGTAATTTCAGATGGCCTTTTGCATTTGTGGAGGAAGCATATATATCACAGACTTTTGCTTGCCAGAGGGAATTCTCACTTCCAGTGTGCCAGGTATTTTCTTGTTAATTGTTAATTGTTTTATTATTTTTGTTTGTTTTTTTGACGAAATTGTTTTTTTGCGGTTATTTAAGGGGCGGAATTTATCTTTAATGCGGATGTTGTTTTTTGCTTGTGTTTTTTGGTTTGTGCAATATTACATATGTTTTAGTATTCTTTATCAGAATGGCCGTGTCTCGCAGAGGCATAGATGAAGAGACTGTCATAGCTTCGGTTCAGGAACGCCCATGTATCTGGGACAGCCATGACGTCAGCTATGCTGATCATGTTAAAAAGAAAAAAGCATGGGAGGAAGTTGTTTGTGTAGTCTACCCTGAATGGCTATCCCTGTCCTCAAACCAAAAAACTATTAAAAGTAAGTTTGTATTATTAATGTGTATTTTCAGTAGGGGTATCCGAACAAACTATTGTTGGGACTTTTCAAGGTGGGACATCATTATTATTCGGCCCTAGCCCACATTCAAATAACATGTCTGCATATAGTCGGGTTTTGTTGTTCCCAAGTATTTAATGTTAGTCATTTCTACTATGGCCCATATTTTTGAGAGTAAACCAACATTAGATTAGTCGCCTTTATGTTATTTTTTCCTCCATATAAATCATGTTCTTCATATTGTTATTTTTTCATAGTGAAGTCAGTGCAAACCCGATAGAGATCTTTAAAGGACTGCTACACTCGGGAGTTGCGTCTAATAAGGGACGAAGGTAGAAGTGTCAGTTCACCATCTAAGAGGAAGCAGTATCTGTTTTTCGAACAGCTTGAATTTTTAAGACCCGTCCTTGAACCCCGAAGGTAAAAAATGTAGGTATCATTTTTGCATATTTTTGGAAGAAGTGCCCTTTTTGGCAATCCCATGTGCTAGCCTTGGGCCAAACCTTCCAAGCATGGATTGTGACCAATACCTGGCCTTGTTTCTGGCACAGACAGCTAATAAGTTGTCCGGTTAAATTTAGGCTTGAAATATTTTGAATTTAGCTTTGGGCGGATTTGAGGTCACAATCAATGATGGACATCTGTGGGCCAAGGCTGTTCTTTGTAGTTCCAGCGGAAATCTCCAACGTACCAGTGGGCCTGAACCAGACCAGGACAGTTCTGATGCACTGCCCGAGTCAACAGCAGAGGCGGAAACTTCCCGATCCAGTGAAGTCCGTTCGGTGACTTCGGCTCGTGAAAGAAGGCGAAGAGCCAATGAGGCAAATGTGCCCCTTTCGGGCCAAATAACCTCGCTTCTTGATGAGCGGAGGGGCCTAATGGACAATCCCAACTATCATTTTGCTATGTTTGCTTACACAGCACTCAAAAAGCTACCAAAACCGCAAATGGATTCTTGTCACAAAGATGTGAGAGGTTGTGAACAAATATATTTTAATGTCCGACACTTCCACAGGAAGCCAAACTAATCCCACACAACCAACTAACCTACCACCAAACACCATGCCTACTTCAGCTCCACTTGATTACTATCCGACTCCACAAAACACCTACCAAATTACATTCCCCGGCCCTACAAACCCATACACCCAATATAACACTCAAACAGCAGATTTCACTAATATGCCACCACAAATATATGTGCCGAACTACCAAAGTAACCCATACCTGACCCAATATTCCACATACCATGGCCAGTACTCGGCCCAAATACCGAACCCAATACAACAAACATCGAACAAAGTTCCCCAACCCAGCATGCAACCATTTCCCAAACACAGCCATTGGAGCCCATCCATCAGAATCCTACACAACACACAACATTGCCATCAAGCCAGCCTTGGAGTCAATCCACTCCTCAAGAGACCCATCCATCCTTTGTACACTCCACAGCTGCTGGTTCTCATTCAAATTCCTCACTTTGCCAATCTCGCACACCATCTGCAAGAGCCACACCTGAGCCGGATTTTGCCCAGTTCTCTGATTAAAAATACTAAATTTACACGCTCACATTCTTAAAACATGCTTGTAATTGTGTTTAATATGTTTTTTTGGGTTTGATTATGTATATTCTGTATTAAACTGTTTACAGATGAGAGAGCACCCAACTGGGGGGATGGTTGTTGGTTAGAAAGGTCAATATCTATTCAATATTGTCTGTGCATGAGTATTTTTACTGTCTTTGCAAATTAGTGCCAAAGCATCACAAACCTAGCTATCTCCAAATGGCAGCTTCACATAACCATATAAGTCACAAGTACCTATTTCGCACCGTTGCCCATCAAACAGAACTCTGAGAATATGCTTAGGATGCTTGAGGAGCAGGAGTAAGCCCCTCCCCCCCTGCTCCTTGCGCCTCATTAACATATTTTCGAGTTTGAGCTAGACGGATATTACGCCTACACTAAGTGAAATGTGACTTATATGGTGATGTTCAATTTCAGACATTCACACATAGGTAAAGGTCAACCAGTGTGGCGGGAACAGTTTGCATAGAAACGCAGACATGGTTTGAATGCCACAACCAAAATTTAAGTCATGAGCCAGCGCCTAATCCAACCAGTCAGAACAGATTTGATCCTGCCCTCAGTAAGGTACCTATAACTTTGAGGGCGTTTACCCTTTCAAAAAACATTAAAGGGCATCTGTCAATAGTTTGTTACCTATGACATTGGCTGACCAGTAACCCGTGCACTTTGCTGATGAAGGCATATGTTTTGGTCCAATGTTCATATGTGCCCACATTGATGTAATGAATTATGCATTACTAAATGCAAATGAGCTTTGAAGAGCAACGGTGGTGTCGCGTTTACACCTAGAAGCTCTGCTCTCTCTGCAAATGCCATAAACTATCCTCTTTGGGTAACAGGCCCTGGTGTAATCCCATTTACAATTCAAGGCATGGCAATCTTCTATACGACCAAAAATGGGAGAGGGTGCTGCAGGTACAGAGAGAGAAAAGCCTCTAGGTGTAATGGTTACGCCCCCACTGCTCCTAGACGCTGATTCGCATATAATAAGACAACATTAAACACAGCAATCTGGGGACATATCAACATGGGACATACACAGATGCCTTCCGCTGCCAAGGGCACATTTAACTGCTCAGCCATTGTCAGTGGCAAAAAACTGATGACTGATGCACTAGAAGCATGCAGTATTGTTTTGCCGGTTAGAGTAAACTACAGAAATGTGTTAAAATGTAACATATCACATAAAGGCAACCAGACACACACAGTTATGTAGCGTTGCTTGGGCCAACACCACTCACATATTGGGCATAGTGGAGCAATTGCATAATGTTTACTTGTACATATTGTGGTGGTCTGTTGCCCAGCTCCCCTTTCCAGGGGTGAAAAGGCAGGGGGATTAGTCAGATATCTACCGCAAGGAGACCTCAGGAGCCCGAAGTGCAGTTACACTGGCACCCTGCCAGCTTTATTTCACAGGTTGAACAAAACACAAATCATAAACAGAACACCTAGCCTTGTCCAGGCTCTAACTAAACAATAGATCCCTCTCTAGGACGTGGCTGTGCTAACCTCAGCCCACGCAAAATAACTACACAGTCTGAACAGCGACCTGTGATACTTGCAGTTTTCCGGCTCTGGACCTTCAGAGGTTCCTCAGTGAGATGTGGCTTCTCCAGCTCCTGGGGAGTTCTGAGCAAACCTTTTTGCCAGCCCAGTTATCTAGCAACTCCCCATGTGCAGCTCATCAGGACCCAGGCTTAGGTTTTTAACCCTTTCCCTAAATAGCTTTCTTCAGCCCATGCTAGGAACCTGGGAGACACATATACACCCTCAATTACCTCACCCTGTGAGACACCACATTCCCCCCCCCCTTTGCACTAACCTATGGGTTGGGGCACCTTGGCTTGACAAACAGTATGTACGAGACAAACTATCCACATTTCCTTGGAGGCTGCCTGCTCGGTGTTGTACTGTGAACCTAAAAGGCTGGAGGGACAGAAACCATCTGGTAATCCTACTATTCTTTTCCTTGTTATTCTGCATCCACTTTAGGGGTGCATGATCTGTAATGAGGGTGAATTCTCTCCCCAGTAGGTAGTATTTGAGAGATTCCAGGGCCCACTTAATGGCCAAACCCTCTTTCTCTACAGTGGCATACCTCTTTTCATGATCATTCAGCTTCCGACTTATGTATAAGACAGGGTGTTCTTCCCCATCAATTATTTGTGACAACGCTGCTCCTAACCCCGCCTCTGAAGCATCAGTTTGAACCAAGAATGGTTTTTTAAAATCCGGACATATCAGTACCGGCTGGGAGCACAGGGCTTGATTCAAAAATTGGAACGCCCTCTCGGCCTCTGGGTTCCATTTTACCATTACCGAATTTTTCCCTTTTGTAAGATCGGTTAAGGGCACCGGCCTAGATGCAAAATTAGGGATAAACCTTTTGTAATACCCTGCAATACCCAGAAATGATTTCACTTGCTTCTTGTTTAAGGGTCTAGGCCAGTTTTGTATTGCTTCCGTTTTATTTAGCTGGGGTTTGATCAGACCACGCCCAATGGTGTATCCCAAATACTTGGCTTCTTCCAAGCCGATGGCACACTTTTTTGGGTTTGTAGTGAGGCCTGCCTGTCTCAGTGAATCCACGACCGCCTGCACTTTTTGTAGATGGGACTCCCAGTCGCTACTGTAGATTATTACATCATCCAGATACGCTGATGTATAACTAATATGTGGCTTTAGGACCCTATTCATCATACGCTGAAATGTCGCTGGGGCCCCATGGAGTCCAAATGGCAACCTAGTGTACTGGAAATGACCGCTGGGTGCGGAAAAAGCAGTCTTTTCCTTGGCCCTTTCAGTTAGCGGAATTTGCCAGTACCTTTTTGCCAGCCCAGTTATCTAGCAACTCCCCATGTGCAGGCTTAGGTTTTTAACCCTTTCCCTAAATAGCTTTCTTCAGCCCATGCTAGGAACCTGGGAGACACATATACACCCTCAATTACCTCACCCTGTGAGACACCACAATATAATATTGTTTATTTCATCATAAAAATAATGTATACAAAAAGGCCGCTTATCTCCATTGATAATAAATCTTTTTGATGCATAACAAAAGTGTCATTGATTAGTTAACGTAAAGAATAAACGTCACTCTGGTAATATCTATCGGGATCCCAATAACAATGCGTAATTAAATGGATTCCAACTGCCAGGGGACGGACCCTTCGGGTGACATAAAGTATGCCGCAAATTGATCTCGCACCAACATGGATTGCCATGTGGAATGGTAAGGCTGATGTGGTAAGGCTGGAAAGGGATTGGTTAATGTGTCCGATTCAATCCGTTCATCTTGAAGCCGAATTAAATTATGCAATACACATGCACATTTAACTATTAATTCAGCAGTATCCACGGCAACATTCATTGCAATGTGGAAAATGCTTAAACGATAATTAAAGACACGCTTCACAAGGGATATATTACGCTGAGGGTAGGGGCGCATAATATTAGGGGATAGGGCAAATGCCTCATCCCCCATAAATATATAAGGCATGGCTGGTTCAAAAGTTCCAGGGAGAGCAATACTTGGGGGAATGTGAAGGGAACCTTTATGCAGGCGACTCCCAAATGCAGATCGGTTAACCCCTTAAGGACATAGGACGTACCCATACGTCCTGAATAAAATCGCTTAAAAAAAAAATCGGGCTAGAAACATGGTTCCTGCTGCGATCGTGCAGCAGGAACCATGCTCAAATGCTTAGGGGGGTCCTGTGACCCCCCCATATCGGCGATCGCTGCAAACCGCAGGTCAATTCAGACCTGCGGTTTGCAACGCTTTGTGCGATCTCTGATCCCCGCAGTCTTTGACCACGGGGATCAGAGACTAAATGCTCCCAAAGATTTAAATTTTCACCCCCCCTGCAGCCCCCAATCATATTGTGGCTGCGGGGGTGCAGGGGGGGTGGTTGCGGGCGGCGGGAGACGGTGCGGGAGGCGATCACCCACCCGCCTCCTCTGTAATATTCCCTGGTGTCTGGTGGATCTATCAGAGTGTCAGCACATTGCTGACACTCTGATAGAAATGGCTGGCATCTGTGCTTGTTCAGATGCCAGCCGTTTAACCCCTTCCATACCGCGGTTCATGAGGACCGCGGTATGGAAGAGGTTAACAGGGAGGGAGCTCCCTCCCTCTCCCATCGGGGGGCTGCTGTGCCTTTGCAGGCCCCGACAGGATGGGATCACAGAGGGAGGGGGCCCCCTTCCCTCCCTCCCAATCGCCCGCTGCTCAGTTATGGCAGCGGGTGATGGTTACCATGGCAGCAGTACGCTTTCAGAAGCGTCCTGCTCTCCATGATACTGAAAGTCTGAATAGACTTCTGCTAAAGGCAAAAGTCTATTCAGACTTTGTAATGTAAAAAATACAGTAAATACAGTAAAGTACACTATATATATCAGTAAAAAACTGCTCTATAAAAATATCACATGACCTGACCCCTGGGATGAACACCATAAAAAAAAAAATGGTGTAAAAAAAGCCATTTTTGTCACCTTACAACACTAAAAGTGTAATACCAAGCGATCAAAAAGGCGTATGCCTTTCAAAATAGTACTAATCAAACCGCCATCTCATCCCGCAAAAAATGAGCCCCTACATAGGACCATCGCCCAAAAAAATAAAAAAATATGGCTCTCAGACTATGCAGACATTAAAACATCATTTTTTTTTTCTAAAATACTGTTATTGTGTTAAAGTAAAATACTAAATGGTAAAACACTCAGTAACACTGACATTGAAAAGGATCTAGGAATTTTAATAAATAACAAACTAAGCTGTAAAAACCAGTGTCAGGCAGCTGCTGCTAAGGCCAATAAGATAATGGGTTGCATCAAAAGGGGCATAGATGCCCGTGATGAAAATATAGTCTTACCACTTTATAAATCACTAGTCAGACCACACATGGAGTACTGTGTACAGTTCTGGGCTCCCGTGAACAAGGCAGACATAGCAGAGCTAGAGAGGGTTCAGAGGAGGGCAACTAAAGTAATAACTGGAATGGGGCAACTACAGTACCCCGAAAGGGTATCAAAATTAGGGTTATTCACTCTAGAAAAAGACGACTGAGGGGAGATCTAATAACTATGTATAAATATATCAGGGGTCAGTACAAAGATCTCTCCCATCATCTATTTATCCCCAGGACTGTGACTGTGACGAGGGGACATCCTCTGCGTCTGGAGGAAAGAAGGTTCGTACACAAACATAGAAAAGGGTTCTTCACGGTAAGAGCAGTAAGACTATGAAACTCTCTGCCTGAGGAGGTGGTGATGGTGAGTACAATAAAGGAATTCAAGAGGGGCCTGGATGTATTTCTGGAGCGTAATAATATTTCAGGCTATAACTACTAAAGATGGGTCGTTGATCCAGGGAGTTATTCTGACTGCCTGATTGGAGTCGGGAAGGAATTTTTTCCCCTTAAGTGGGGAAAATTGGCTCTACCTCACAGGGGTTTTTTGCCTTCCTCTGGATCAACTTGCAGGAAACAGGTCGAACTGGATGGACAAATGTCTTTTTTCGGCCTTATATACTATGTTACTATGTTACTATGTTACATAAAAAAAAGTACACATGTTAGGTATTTCCGCCTCCGTAAAACCATTCTCTATAAAAATATCCCATGATCTAACCCCTCAGGTAAATACTGTAAAAATTTTTTTAATAAAAACAGTGTCCACAAAAAAATATTTCTCACCTCACATCACAAAAAGTGTAATAGCAAGCGATCAAAAATTTATATGAACCCCAAAATTGTGCCAATCAATCCGTAATCTCATCCCGCAAAAAATGATACCCTACATAGGACAATAGCCCAAAAAAATAAAAAAAATATGGCTCTCAGACTATGCAGACATTAAAACATGATATTTTTTTTTGTTTCAAAAATGATATTATTGTGTAAAACTTAAATAAATAAAAAGTATACATATTAGGTATTGCCTCGTCGGTAACAACCTGTTTTATAAAAATAACACATGACCTAACCCCTCAGGTGAACACAGCAAAAAAAATAATAATATAAATACGGTGTCAAAAGCCATTTTTGTCACCTTACATCACAAAAAGTGTAATAGCAAGCGACCAGAATGTCATATGCACTCCAATATAGTGCCAATCAAACCGCCATCTCATCCCACAAAAAATGTGCCCCTACATAAGACAGTTGCCTAAAAAAATAAAAATAAATATGGCTTTCAGAATGGGGAAACACTAAAAAATCTTTTTTTTTTTTCACAAATGCTTTATTATGAAAAACTGAAACTAAAATTCCCAAAAAGTAGTCATATTTGGTATTGTCGCGTCCGTAACAACTTGCTCTATAGAAATAGCACACATTCTAACCTGTCAGTTCAACGATGTAAATAACAAAAAATGAAAACGGTCCCAAAACAGCTATTTTTTTTTCAAATTTTCCATTTTAATAAATTTTTCCAGTAACAAAGCAAGGGTTAACAGCCAAACAAAACTCAACATTTATTTCCATGATTCTGTAGTTTGCAGAAACACCCCATATGTGGTTGTAAACAACTGTAGGTGTAGAAGGGTGTAGAAGGAAGGGAACGCCATATGGTTTTTGGAAGGCGGATTTTGCTGGACTGGTTTTTTGACAACATGTCCCATTTGAAGCCCCCCTGATGCACCCCTAGAGTAGAAACTCCAAAAAATTGACCCCATCTAAGAAAGTACACCCCTCAAGGTATTCAAAACTGATTTTACAAACTTTGTTAACCCTTTAGGTGTTCCACAAGAGTTATTGGCAAATGGAAGTGGAATTTCAGAATTTCTATTTTTTGTTACCTTGCCTCAAAAAAAGTGTAATATAGAGGAGCCAAAAATCCTATTTACCCTAAAATCGTACCAACAAAACTGCCACCTTATCCTGTATTTTTCAAAATGGGGTTACTTTTTGGGAGTTTCTATTCTAGGGTTGCATCAGGGGGGCTTCAAATGGGACATGGTATCTAAAAACCAGTCCAGTAAAATCTGCCTTCCAAAAACCATATGGCATTACTTTCCTTCTGAGTAGAGATGAGCGAACTTTAAAAAAAATTTCAGCGTTCGGCATTCGGGTTGTGGTAACTCGCGCATCCCGTTATGGATTCCACTATCGCGGCATATGGAATCCATAAGGGGCGGTTTCCACCAACCCGAACTGTTGAACAGCCGAAGGACCTGGGGTGACGTAACCGTCATGTGATCAGTGCAGGGGGCGTGGCTCAGCACGGGATCAAATCCAGTGCTGAGCCACGCCCCCTGCACTGATCACATGACGGTGACGTCACCCCAGGTCCTTCAGCTGTTCAACAGTTCGGGTTGGTGGAAACCGCCCCTTATGGATTCCATATGCCGCGATAGTGGAATCCATAACGGGATGCGCGAGTTACCACAACCCTAACGCCAAACGCCGAACTTTTTTTTTTAAGTTTGCTCATCTCTACTTCTGAGCCTTCTGCAAACATGAGAATCAGGGCAATAAATATTGGGTTTTGTTTGGCTGTTAACCCTTGCTTTGTTACTGGAAAAAATTGATTAAAATGGAAAACTTGCAAAAAAAATCGAAAATCAGAAATTTTATCTCTATTTGCCATTAACTCTTGTGGAACACCTAAAGGGTTAACAAAGTTTGTAAAATCAGTTTTGAATACCTTAAGGGGTGTAGTTTCTAGAATGAGGTAATTTTTGGGTGGTTTCTATTATGTAAGCCTCACAAACTGATTTCAAACTGAACTGGTCCCTAAAAAGTGGGTTTTTGAAAATTTCTAAAAATTTTCCAGATTTGCTTCTAAACTTCTAAGCCTTGTAACGTCCCCAAAAAACAAAATGTCATTCCCAAAATGATCCATCCATGAAGTAGACATATGGGGAATGTAAATAAATAACTTTTTTTGGCGGTATTTCTATGTATTATAGAAGCAGAGAAATTGAAACTTGGAAAATTGCTAATTTTTAAAAATTTGGTGTAAATTTGGTGGTTTTTATAAATAAAAATACATTTTTTGACTCCATTTTACCAGTATACGAAAAAAGTTCCTGGACACCACTGTTGTTACTTGCTTGTGTCTTTATTAAACAGCTCAGATTACAGTATGCGGTTTGCCAGTTGAGAGAAAGTATTATAACAACGTTTCGGCGGTAAACGCCTTCATCAGGACACTGGACGTGCCGTACTGTGTAAGAATCCATGTTGGAAAGGAGTGGTTGGAGCTCTGTGGCTCTGTTGGCAATGCTGCGCGGGGTCAGAATCCTGATTCCCTTGGCTGCCATCGTGATTTGGTGCAAAATGGTGGCCTGATACTACACCTTTTTTAGGGTGGTCAAATTATTTTACACTTAATTTGATGCATCAATCCCTAGTTGGTGTGAAATTGCGACATGATACTACACATTTTTAGGGTGTTCAAGTTATTTTGCACTTAATTTGACGCATCAATCAGTAGTTGCGGAGTTGGTGCGAAATTCCACCGGATACTACACCCTTTTTAGGGTGGTCAATTTCTTTTATACTCAATTTGATGCGTTAATCAGTAGTTCAGGAGTTGGTGTGAAAGTGCAGCTTGATACTACACATTTTAGAATGTTCTTATTCTTTACTTAATTCAATCGTCAATCACTAGTTGCAGAGTTGGTGGAAAATTGCAGCCTGACACTATTGCTCTTTAACCCTTGCAGTTAATGTAAGAGTGCAGTGTGTCCAACAGACAGGTGAGGAGGAGAGATCCACTGCTTCCTCCAATAGGTGGGCAAGTATCGACGATGAGAGTCACATGGGAGCTAGTCTTGCGAGCGGTCAGGCGCGTGGCCTTGAGACTGGTGAGGGAGACATCAGTGAAGTACAGACAGTAGTGGATGATGATGTAGACGATGGTACGTGGAAGTTGGGTGAAGAGGGGGCTTCATCATCATCAGGAGAAGAGGGAGGCAGCTTGTGGATAAGCCAGCAGGGTGGTAGCATGGATGTGAGTCAGCAGGGTGGCAGCAATGTGAGATCTGTAGCCAAATGTGCTTGGAGTAGACTACCTGCTATGCAGGAGCCTACCTGTCTGGAACGAAGTAGCAATGCACAGGTTCCCAGAGGCAGTGACAGCAGGCAGTCAGCACAGAGTGGTGGAGACTAAATGTCATACTCTGTGGTGTGGGAATTTTTCATCAAGCCGCTGGAGTATGTCAGCATGTCCCACTCTGTGACTGGGCCACTGTTGACTCCTCATGTGATTCTTAATGCGATTCCCACCCTCACCACTCCATGACTGGGCCACTGTGTTGGCTCCTCATGTGATTCTTCATGCGATTCCCACCCTCACCACTCTGTGACTGACCACTAAGTTGACTCTTCATGCCATTCCTCATCACTCTGTAACTGGGTCAATGTGTTGACTTCTTATGTGATTCCTCATGCGATTCCCACCCTCACCACTCTGTGACTGGACCTGTGACTGTGTTGACTCCTCATGCGATTCCTCATGCGGTTCCCACCCTCAACACTCTATAACTGGGCCACTGTGTTGACTCCTCATGCGGTTGCCACATTACCACTGTGTAACTGGGCCACAATGTTGACTCCTCGTACGGTTTCCACCTCATCCCTGTGTCACTGGGCCACTGTGTTGACTCCTTATGCAGTTGCCACCCTCCCCATAATTTAACTGGGCCACTGTGTTGACTCCTCATGTGGTTACCATCCTCTCGACTCTATGACCGTGCCACTATTGTCCCTGTTTGGCTTTGTTCACATGACCATTTAATTTACCCTTCTTCTAATCTGTCAGAAGGACAGAAAAAGGAGAAACACAACGGATCCTGTCTTTGGAGCAGCCGTAAAGCCTGTATCACACAGTCCATATTTTGCATCAGAATATGGTCATGAATTGGAAGCCAAAAGCAGGAGTGGGTACAAAACACAGAAGACATGCAAATTTATGTTTTGGATCCACTCTAGTGTTGATCGAGCATGTGACATCCAGTGTACTTTTTCCATAGACGGTGTCTGCTGCGGACAGTGACATTAGTTGTCCCACATCTCCAGTGTAAAGTGTGCGCATCTAAAAAATATCTGAGACATCCAGTGTACTTTTTACGCAGATGGCGTCTACTGCGGACAGTGACATTACCAGTGCAACATCTGCAGTGTAATGTATACGCTGAAAAAATATATCTGTGACATACATTGCCCTTTTTTGTAGACGCTGCGGACAGTGACATTATCGGAGGCCCTCCTTTATGTGATATACAGGTTGCCTCTTGTTTGTAATTTTTGGCAGCACTTGCACTTTATATTCAAGTAAATATACAGGAAAGAATGTTTCCTACCAACTTTTCCTCTAAAATCTAAAATAATTTTATATTTGGTTTTCTGCGTATTATTGTCAGTCTGTAAAAGTGGCGTACTACTCGGACAACGTCGTTCCCAGCAGCGACCTGGGAGTCCAAGATGAATCCAGACAATCCTCCCCATGCCATTTCCGAACCATTTCAGTGGTGTTCCCATCAATTTCTTACCTTTTCCTATGAACCAGGCACCCTCCCCTCTTCAGAGCAAGGGGTGCCTGGTTTAATGTTCGGGCTCTCCCATTAACTTCCATTATACTCGGGTGCTCTGTAGAGCACCTGAGCATCCCGATCGGTTCGGCCAGAGCACCCGAGCACTTTGGTGCTCAATCAACACTAATCCACTCCTGTTTTTCTTTTGGCCTTAGCAATACTGATGGATTACTGACCAAATGCTGACCATGAGAAGGCGGATGCTCAAAAGGCAGGATCTGTTTTTTGGGGATTGTTCTTATGAAGGATCAGAAGAAGGGCAAAATAAACAGTGACGTCAACACAAACTTACTGCTGACACCCTCTCAACTCTGGAAGAGATGATGGAGGCAGCATGTCCGGTTGAAAAATCCCTTTATTGGGAACTGCTCACATGAAATACGTGAATATAAAAAGTTGCTACGTTTCGGCTATCACATAGCCTTTGTCAAGCACAATGTGAATTATACATACAAGTGTTTATAAAGTGAAGACTCCACCTCCACATGGAGATGTGTCCAATCATTGTTTCTCATTGTTAATCATACACATACAGGGTTAACATTACACATCCAAACAGCTCCACAATCATGAAAAAACAAAAGTGTCAGCATATATGGACCTCATCAACATAAGCTGCTGTTCACACTAATGTATCCTGGAATCGCATCGCTGAAAAGGTAAATTAAACTCCATCTCAAATTATCGCATCTAGAGAGTGCATCATGGGACCGCAGCACCCACCACAACATAAGGTGCTGATTGTGCGAGTGATAATATATCCCACCCCCAATCCGTACAAAAACATGATAATAATGCATAAAAACACATCACTGAGTACAATTCAGCAGATAACATCATAAATAAATTATATTGACCCCACACTGAATTCAATATTAAGCCCATATGGTTGAAGGGCTTTCAGCTCAAATATCCATCTGAGTTCTTTCTTTCTTAGGAGATGTTCCCTATCTCCCCCTCGGCTCATGCTACCCACCGAGTCAATGATCCGAAAGCGTAGCTGGTTGACAGAGTGCCCACGCTCCACAAAATGTTTGGCCACTGGTTTGTCAATAAGACCCCTCCTTATGTTGCTCTTGTGTGAATTCATTCGCTCACGTGCCTGCATAGTGGTCCAATGTAGATGAGTCCACAGGGGCAGGTGATCATGTAAACTACGTCACGTGATCTGCATGTAAAAAATTATTTAATTTTGTAGGCTCTGCCACCCTTGATCATATTTCCACAGTTGCAGCAACCAAGGCAAGGGTAACCCCACGGGGCTCAGTGATCTCACTTTTCACCAGTTTGTCACGTAAATTGGTCCCCATCTTGTAAGCCATCATTGGGAAACTCTCAAACTCAGGTATCGAGGGCAACCATTTTTGTAAAATGTGCCACTCTTTGCGTATAATCTGTGAGATTTTCCCACTGAGGGCACCATAGGTGGAAACAAAGGGAATTCTCTGATTTTCTGTCCTCCTTACTTTACTGTGAAGCGTGGATTCCCGGTCAACCAGCGCCACCCTTTGTTTTGTCTTCTCAACTAATCTATGTGGGTAACCCCTAGTAAAGAATTTATGACCCATCTCATCTACTCTTTTCTCAAATTGTTCCTAACCCGATACCACCCTTCTTACCCTTAACAACTGACTCCAGGGGAGGGACTCCACCATCCGGCGTAGGTGGTTGCTGTCATATCTCAACAGATTGTTTCTGTCTGTGGGCTTATGATAAATGTCTGTAGAGATAGTTCCATTACTAATGCGTACCATTACATTTAGAAACTGCAATTCACTGGTGATTACCAGACACGCGGATGAGTGTGCATCATGACACCATATTTTCCCTCTACATTTATATTTGATCAGATGAGAACACTATGTATGATTGACCTTAAGTTTTATATAAAGCAGCTGCTGAGCGGGACACGGATTGGATGTGTGATGTTAACCCTGTATGTGCATGATTAACAATGAGAAACAATGATTGGACACATCTCCATGTGGAGGTGGAGTCTTCACTTTATAAACACTTGTATGTATAATTCACATTGTGCTTGACAAAGGCTATGTGATAGCCGAAACGTAGCAACTTTTTATGTTCACGTATATCATGTGAGCAGTTCCCAATAAAGGGATTTTTCAACCGGACATGCTGCCTCCATCATCTCTTCCTGAATCGTCTGCATAGGAGCCTGTATGGATCTGGGGCTCCAGGTTGGCTGTTGCATTCCGGTGAACCATATGATCTGGCCAGTGCGGTTCCATATCGATTGATTGTACCCTCTCAACTCTGTCAGTGGGACACTACTTGTAACACCATGTAACAGAATAGTTTCTGTAGAAATCTATGTGGAATCTGCTGAAGATGGTATAAAAGGAGTGTGCTCTTTTACTCTATAGTAGAATCTTGGGCCACTGCACTGTTCTTAATACCTGGCGCTAACATTGACCTGTAAGGCTGAGTTTACACTTGAGGTTTAAATATACTTTTTCTGACAATCAGGAAATTAACACAGGTACTTGCGCTGCTGCAGGCTCCTCTAATGCTGTGGGTCTAGCATCCAAATCAAACGTTCAAAAAATTGGAACCGCGCTGCTTTTAAAATCGCTTCTCAAAATATCCGCACGTTTTGGATCCTTTCCTGGTGTGAGACTTCCAGCGTTCTGGACACCGAACACAAATCTCCCGTCTCCAGTTAGGCTGAAATGAAAATACACATCGTGCAACACCTTTTTGGTAACAACACTCAAGTTATTTATTGCACTTACAGGATTTCAGAAGTTAAAAGGCATGTCATCAATAAAAATTATCATTGCCCGAACCGGGTTTCGCTGACCGGAGCTTCGTCTGGGGCGAAAATCTACCTCATATCCGGGGTGGTGCTTTTTATACACACCCCGTGCATAATCACATACTTCCATATACATACATTACACCTTAATTTGATCATCACCTTTGCTGTCTCCTTAATTCTATCAGGATCCGACCAGATAGCCCGCATTCAGAATCTCTGTTTTCTTTCATAAGTAGACAACTTTTCGGGCAATATGGATGCCCTTCATCAGGCATTGCTGAGCACACACAAGGGGCGGGCTGTATTTTTTTTTTTTATTATTTAATGAAACTAGCATATACAGTGGATATAAAAATGCTACGCACCCCTGTTAAAATGTCAGGTTTCTGTGCTGTAAAAAAATGAGACAAAGATCAATCATTTCAGAACTTTTTCCACCTTTAATGTGACCTATAAACTGTACAACTCAATTAAAAAACAAACTGAAATCTTTTAGGTAGAGGGAAGAAAAAATATTAAAATAAAATAATATGGTTGAATACCCTTAAACTAATACTTTGTTGAATTACCTTTTGATTTTATTACAGCACTCAGTATTTTTGGGTATGAGTCTGTCAGCATGGCACATTTTGACTTTGCAAGATTTGCACACTCTTCTTTGCAAAAAAAAAACAAATCTGTCAGATTGGAGGGCATCTCTTGTAAAGAGCCCTCTTCAGATCACCCCACAGATTTTCAATTGAAGGTCTGGGCTCTGGCTGGGCCATTCCAAAACTTTAATCTTCCTCTGGTGAAACCATTCCTTTGTTGATTTAGATGTATGCTTTGGGTCGTTGTCATGCTGAATGATGAAGTTCCTCTTCATGTTTAGTGTTGATCACGAATATTCAAATTGCGAATTTTAATCGAGAATATTCATTTTCTTTTAAATACCAGTCTATGTGAATTTTTATGCAAATGTTATGCTAATTTTTTTAATGCGAATTTTTGCAATCAAGAAAATAATGCCTCAAGATCAAGATTTGTGAAGTCGGGAATATATGGCAAATATTTGCAAAATATAATTTCATGTTCAGCTTTCTAGCAGAAGCCTGAATGTTTTGTGCCAATATTATTTATTTGGAACTGTTCATAATTCTGTCTATCTTAACTAAGGCCCCAGTTCCAGCTGAAGAAAAACAGCCCCAAATCATGATGCTGCCACCACCATGCTTTACTGGGTATGGTGTTCTTTTGGTGATGTGCAGTGTTGTTTTTGTGCCAAACATATCTTTTGGAATTATGGCCAAAAAGTTCAACCTTGGTTTCATCAGACCATAACACCTTTTCCCATATGCTTTTGGGAGACTTCAGATGTGTATTTGCAAAATGTAGCCTGGCTTGGATGTTTTTCTTCGTAAGAAAAGGCTTTTGTCTTGCCGCTCTACCCCATAGCCCAGACATATGAAGAATACCGGAGATTGTTGTCATGTACCACACAGCCAGTACTTGCCAGATATTCATGTAGCTCCTTTAATGTTGCTGTAAGCCTCTTGGTAGCCTCACAGACCAGTTTTCTTCTTATATTTTCATCAATTTTGGAGGGACATCCAGTTTTTGGTAATGTCAATGTTGTACCATATTTTCTCCACTTGATGATGACTGTCTTCAGTGTGTTCCATGGTATATCTAATGCCTTGGAAATTCTTTTGTACCCTTCTACTGACTGATCCCTCTGATGCTTTGGAAGCTCTCTGTGGATCAGGGCTTTTGCTGTGGTATGTGACTAAGAAAATTTCAGGAAAGACCAACTAGAGCAGCTGAACTTTATTTAGGGTTAGGCCTCCTGCATACGACCGTATGTGTTTTGCGGTCCGCAAAACACGGAAGCTGCTCCGCGTTCCGTTCCGCAATTTGTGGAATGGAACGCGGCCCATTGTAGAAATGCCTATTCTTGTCCGCAAAACTGACAACAATAGGACATGCTCTATTTTTTTGTGGGGCCACGGAATGGAGCAACGGATGCGGACAGCACACGGAGTGCTGTCCGCATCTTTTGCAACCCCATTGAAGTGAATGGTTCTGCGCCCGAGCCGCAAAATATGCGGCTCGGACGCGGACTAAAACAACGGTAGTGTGCATGAGGCCTTAATCAGAGGCACTTTAAATGATTGCAGGTGTATGCTGACTCCAATTTAACATGATTTTGAATGTGATTGCTTAATTGTGAACACAGCTACATTATATTATTTTATTTTATTTTTTCTTCCCTCCACCTAAAAGATTTCAGTTTGTTTTTCAATTAAGTGGTACAGTTTATAGGCCACATTAAAAGGTGGAAAAAAATTCTGAAATGATTTATCTTTGTCTCATTTTTTACAGCACAGAAACCTGACATTTTAACAGGGGTGTGTAGACTTTTTATATCCACTGTACACTTGATTACTATAACAATACACAGAGTAGCGCACAAAATTCTCTGTGGGTGATAACTCATTTTAACCTGTAATTCACAAAATTATCTCAGAGCTTCAAAAAAAATTCAAAGTGTTCCAAACAAAAGAAGTAGTAGAAGAAGGCCACAGTTGTCCCTGCTGGCTTCGGAAAGGCACAACATTATTGTTGATGAGAATAAGGATGAGATTGTGGATTGAATGGCTTACTCCACCTCTCAGTCACAGCAGAATGCCATGGAGGTGACTCTGGACTACAACACCGTTCTATGGAGCCAGTGGTCACAGTGTTCAGGCAGTGGCAACTCATGCCATTCATGCTGCATTTGTCCCTGATCCTCCCTCATATGTATTTTGGAAGAGATGCTGACAGGTACAACAGGTGGCGTTGAAAGAGGGGAAAGAAAAACAGCTATACATCTTGCTATCCACCTTGTAGCTATTGGGGACCCACAATAAAGAACTCCCATGAGGGGGAGGAGGTGCTGCCACTTGAGGAGGAAGTGGAGTCAGAGTAAGAGGAGAAAGAGGATAATGATGGTGACACCAGCCATGACACCAAATCGTTTCAGTGCAGGGCGGAGCCAGAAATAACTGGCTCCTAGGGCATGGTGGCCAGAATGACGACCTGTAGACTCTCTTGCTTATGCAGTGACAAGTGGTTTGGTGACATCAATCAGTCTGATGATTACTGGATAGTCATGCTTTTAGACCCTCGCTATGAAGGGGGAATCTTTATCTATCACAGAAAATGAGGACAAATTTTGTTATTACCAGGAAGCACTGTGTATGCAGTTTGCCACAGCTTACTGCCAGCTTGTCTGAAAAGGAGGCCCCACTCCGCCCCTGCCATCATGAGCAGCAGAAACCACAACAGCAGTAGCAGTAGCAGCTATTTTAGTCTCATCAACCTGATGGAGCAACTTTTCCTTTCCCTGCTGAGGCCATTCAGCAAGCCGATAGCTCCCGCCTCAATGCCTAAGTTTAGACCTACCTGAACTATGGCCAGTTTCTGGCATATGCCCTGTTCCCTGACCCCATGGATTTCTGGGCAGGCAGACTAGAACATTGGCCTGAACTTCCATGGTATGCTATGTTTCTTGTTCAGTCCCCAGTGTCATCTCGGAGAGGGTTTTCAGCATGGTGACACCCAAGAAGACAAAGTTGTCCTCCGCCAGTGTCCAAAACATCACTTTTACCAAAATGAACCAAGCCTGGATTAGGGAGGATTTTTACACTCATCTGACTGAGGCTGATAAATAGATTTGGCCTTGCTGGCAGTGCTCCATCTTGCCACTTTTGCTGCCTGGCTCCATCATGCCACCGGTGTGATGTGCCAACAATCACGTTCTTTATGTCTGCTGCTTCTGCCTCCATCATGCCACTGATACCATCATGCCACTACTGCGACCTGCTAACCATCATGCTCTGTACGGCTGTTGCTGCCTCCATTATGCCACCAATGCCATCATGCCACTGCTTTGGCCTTCCAACCAACATGTTTTGTATGGCTGCTGCTGCCTTCATCATGCCACTGCCATCATATTACTGCTGAGACTTGCCAATCATTATGTTATGTATGGATGCTGCTCTATCATGCCTCCGCCACCCTCAAGCCACTGCTGTGACCTGCCAACCATCATGTTTTGTACAGCAGCTGTTGCTGCCTCCATCATGCCACTGCCTCCATCATGCCACTGCTGCGGCTTGCCAACCATCATCTTCTGTAAGGTTTCTGATGCCTACATCATATTGCTACCTGGCTGCCAACATGTCCCATATAGCCTCTGCCTCAGCTGCTGCTGCTCCTCGCTGCTAATCCCCTACTGCCAGCACCAATAACACAAAGCATATGCCACTACTTCCACTACTACTACTACTATTACACATAGACAGCAATGTACTGTATGTTTCATGCTATGCTGCTTCTGTTCCACAGGTTGGGGAGGAGGCAGGGAAAAATCAAAAAATCATGCAAAATAAATGAAAACAGATAACAGTTCTGAAGATTTTAAAATCCTCATGACAGGTAAATTTCCACACGGAAAATACTCACAAAGCGTACATGAGATTTGACAAATCTTATTGACTTTGCTGGTACTATTATGCTGTGTTTTTTTTCTGAAGAAAATTGATGTGGATAAAATGCATGTAAGCCATAGCAAGTGCAGTTACCCTAACCAAGATGTACATAACCCTTAAAGGGTTGTCCAAGGTACATTGTTCTTTTTTTTAAATATGTAAAGACAAATTTTCCAGGTTTTATGCATATACTACAAATGTTCAATGTGAGCTCCATTGGTGACTCAGTAGATGTCTAGGTGGTAGTCTACTTCTGTCTAGAAGTGTGCCAGCATATCATCAGGTATGGATTTTTTCGCATTATCTCAGGTCATTCAGATCCAGTGGCTGGGGAGAGGGGCAGACTGAGTTCTTGATGTAGGCCCAAAGAAAGAAGGTGTAGGGTGTAAGATCTGGTGATTGTGGAGGTGAGCATAACATTGGTGAATTGTTTATTCTGGCACTGCCTCTCCAGCGTTCACAGAGGTGATTATTCATTAATGCCTGACTCCACTCCAGAAAGGAGTTGTTGTGTCTTAACACCTGAGAGCTGCTTTAGCTGTTCATCTGCATGTAACATGAAATTGTGCTTTCTGTTAATTTTATTTCCCTATGAAAAGCTGAAGCTTTGCAGGGTCCAAAAAAAAGTAAAAAAGAAAACTTCATCAATAACTGCTCAGTAACATTAAGAGCTGCATGTCTGATTTGAGCCTAAAAATGACTGATCCTGTCTTAACTGAAAAAATATCAATATCTATATATGTAAAAAGCAAACATTAACTTTTCCTTGTTGATACAACTTCTAATTAGAGATGAGAAAATCTGCAAAAGTTTGCTTTGCCAGCTTATCAAATTTATTCAAATGTTCAATCATAGAAATGTATTTCCCATTATGATTTACCATAAATGTGAAAAGACGGATCTGTTGTATAGTGTTTTAACATTGATTGTCTTCTAGGTGGGAAATTTTGGCTGTCAGAGAAAAAATGCCAGCAAATCAAAGTTTTCATTAGCTTGAATACTAACATTTTCTATTTTCCCCTTCTGCATTTTGATTTGGGCAGAATCCCACCTCTCCTCATTAGCTATTCTGTGACTTTATTTATTCCCGCCTCTCCTTGCAGTCAGTGCGGATTATACTTCCTCCTTGTGCAGTCTGCAAGTTTTTGGTAGATCTCCTACTCCCTGTTCATCTAAAAGATGAGTTTTCCTTCCTTCCCTTTGTTTGTGTGCCTTCTGACTAGGCCTCAGGGAGACTCTCGTTCCTTCAACGGTGGAAGGAACCGGTTGGCTCATCTCCTTTCCCCTAGCTGAGAGTTTGTTACAGTTTCAGTTCCAGTGCATGAACACTTCCACCTTCAGGATCTGTTCATGTTGTTTGCAGTCAGGGAAAGGCTCAGGGATTGTCAGGTGGTGACATTTCGCTGTCCCCTAGCTTTGAGGCCTAGTCTGTTGTTGTTTTTGGTGTTATTCCCTTTCCCTCACCTACCGTGACATTATAACCCGCCAATTCCGTCACTTTTGTGTTTTCCTTGCACTGTGTAAAAATGGAAGCTGTTGATACTCTGGTGGATCGCTTGCAGGGATTGTCTTTGGAGGTAGCTGACTTCCGTAATTCTGTCGCACTGTGTCAGAGATCTCTGGCGACTGGTTTCACTGGTAACCAGGCTAGCCTTGAACCAAAGGTTTTCTGGAGTAAGTGACAACTTTGTTCACTTCAGAGAATCTTGTAAATTGTATTTTCATCTGTGTCCTATCTCATCTGGGGATGAAAATGAAAGAGTGGGAATTATCATTTCTCTGCTAAAAGGTAATGCTCAGTCTTGGGCCTTTTCTCTACCGATCAGTTCCCAGTCCCTCTGATCGGTGGATGAATTTTTCAGTGCCCTGTGCCTGATTTATGATGATCCACACCGGGTCTCTCTGGTCGCATCAAAGCTGCATAGCTTGAGTCAGGGAGAACGTTTGGCAATTAAGAAGTGTTTTGCTTCCGCTCCCATTCTGGTGCAACCCTATGTGTCTCAACCCTTCGTTGTGGAGGTTGATGCTTCAGAGGTGGAAGTCAGAGCAGTTTTGTCGCAGGGTCCCTCTCCTGGCAAATGGCGTCCTGCTTTTTTCTCAAAGAAACTCTCTGCTGCCGAAATAAATTATGATGTTGGAAACAGAGAGTTGCTGGCCATTAAATTGGCCTTTGAAGAGTTGCGTCATTGGCTGGAAGGAGCGATTCATCCGATTATGGTAATTACTGACCATAAGAATCTGGCTTACCTGCAATCAGTGAAGCATCTGAACCCTAGGCAGGCCAGATGGGTACTGTTTTTTACCAGATTTAATTTTGTGGTCACTTATCACCCTGAGGCAAAAAATGTTAAAGCGGATGCTTTATCGTTCAGGACTGCTTCTCCCCTTGTCTATCCCATATCATTCTTGGACTCATTTGTCCATGGACTTCATCACTGATTTACCAAGTTCTTTTGGGAAAACTGTGATTTTGGTGGTGGTAGACCGCTTCAGTAAGATGGCTCACTTTATACCATTATCAGGTTTACCCAATGCTAAAACTCTCGCTCAGGTGTTTATTGATTATATTGTGAAATTGCATGGCATCCCCTCTGATGTGGTGTCTGATGGGGGGACGCAATTTGTTTCCAGGTTTTTGAAGGCGTTCTGTACTTGTCTGGGAGCTCAGTTGTCTTTCTCTTCGGCTTTCCATCCTCAGTCGAATGGACAAACTGAGCGCACTAACCAAAATGTGGAAACTTATTTGAGGTGTTTCGTTGCCGAAAGTCATTAGGAGTGGTCTTCATTTTTGTCCTTGGCTAAGTTTGCCTTGAACAACGGTAGGCACGAGTTCACTGATAAGTCGCCATTTTTTGGTGCATATGGGTTTCATCCTCAGTTTGGTACTTTTTCTGGGACTGAATCCTCTGGTATACCTTTGTTGTCCTCTATCTGGCAGGAGATTCAAACCAATTTGGGAAAAATGAGCGAAAGATATAAACGGATGGCTGATAAGAGATGTATGACTGGTCCGGTCCTGTGTGTGGGTGATTTGGTGTGGTTGTCCACTAAGAACATTAAGTCCAAGATACCCTCTTGGAAGTTGGGTCCAAGATTTATTGGTCCTTACAAGATCTCAGCCATTGTCAATCTGGTTGCGTTTCGTCTGGAACTTCCTCAGGCCTGGAAGATCCATAATGTGTTTCACAGGTCTTTGTTGAAAAAATATGTAGAACCTGCTGAACCATCTCCTTTTCCACCTTCTCCCGTCTTGGTAGATGGTAATCTCCAGAATAGTCAACTCACGTGTTCTTCGTGGCTCCCTTCAGTACCTGGTACATTGGAAGGGATACGGTCTAGAGGAAAGAATGTGGGTTCCGGCAGCCGATGTTAATGCTAGTCGCCTTGTGAAGGCCTTTCACAGGGCACACCTGGATAAGGTTGGTCCTGGGTGCCCGGAGGTCACCCGTAGAAGGGGGGGTACTGTCACTGCCTGCCCTGGCAGGGGCCTGAGAAGATCTGATAGACTTGCTGCACGGGAGTCTACCTGACAGATCTTTCTATTTTACCCTTCTGTGTTTTGATTTGGTCAAAATCCCACCTCTCCTCAGGCTCTGCTCATTAGCTATTCTGTAGCTCTATTTATTCCTGCCTCTCCTTTCAGCCAGTGCGGATTATATTTCCTCCTTGTGCGGTCTGCAAGTGTTTGGTGGATCTCCTGCTCCCTGTTCGTCTAAAAGATATGTTTTTCTTCCTGGAAGGAACCGGTTGGCTCATCTCCTTATCCCTAGCTGAGGGTTTGTTACAGTTTCAGCTAGGCCTACGTTCCAGTGCATGAACACTTCCACTTTCAGGATCCGTTCATGTTAGCAGTCAGGGAAAGGCTCAGGGATTGTCAGGTGGTGACCTTTCCCTGTTCCCTAGCTTTGAGGCCTAGTCTTCCCTTGGTGTTCTTCCCTTCTCTCACCTACCGTGACAGGTATATGGTATTTGGGCTTCATGTGAAGCCTGTGATGTACGAAACATGATTATGAAAATTATTAACACATAGGTCTTAACAGGAATGAGTTAAAGGCTAATATATACATATTTATTCCCATGTCAACTCATGAAAGCCTCTAGGCTTCCATTGTGTGGAGACTCAGTGTCTGGGCCCTTAATTAATTCCTAGTAATTTGTGTGTGAAGAGCTGTGCATACCTAATTAAACAGTTCAAACAGTCTTAGCATCTGATAGGCAGCTAATAATTGGGTCACAAAAGAGAATGTTTGCCCAACTACAAGGTAATGCAGACTTTGTGATACCAACTATGCCTTTATTACCAAATACGTGGATAATCGATATTTCAGAAAAAATGGACCTCTTGGACGGCGCTGCTACAGATGAAGTCAGGACTCATTTGTAGATAATAAATGGATCTTTATTTCAGTCTGAAATAAAGATCCATTTATTATCTACAACTGAGTCCTGACTTCATCTGTAGCAGCGCCATCCAAGAGATCCATTTTTTCTGAAATATCGATTATCCACTACATCGCCAAGACCGTGGTTGCGGCAACAGGCAAGGACCTTGGCAGCAGCTGCAGACACCCCCGCAAGCTGGACGGGCCTATACCAGCAAAAGCTCCATACAGGTGTTGTGACCCATCACAACCAAAAACGGTAAGCACAATCAGTGTATTGTTTTTGCTTTCTAACCTGTTAAACGGTTCTACACACGAGGCACTGCCTCCTGTCTCCTCTTTTGTACCCATTTATTACCAAATACATAAGACCAGCTTGGTAGGGAATCCTTCCCAAGTAACATGCAGTGTTAACATTAGACATACAATGGATCACATGACATAACTCATAAACTTATGTAACAGATGATGTACGAGACAAGAAGGCTGACTGGATATCATAACCCATGTTGGTGAACCCTTTACTGCAGACCATGTAGTTCAAAGGTACTTTATTGCAAAAAGTGAATTGTATACCTGTATTAGTGAAAACATTGCTGCATCATACCATGTAGTTCAAACACATTTTACTCCAAAAACCAACAATGTAAATTGTCAATACCACTATGCAGAGTGTTTGGAGAAGGTAAGACACATTTTATTGTGCTTCTGTCTTTTATTCACAGAAAGAACACTTGTAATTTTGCTAGTTCTGCTTAATGATCTCTGTACCAAACCTGAGACTTTTCAGTTATAGGAAACCTGTGACTAGGGTTGAGGGAACCCGAACTGTATAGTTCGGGTTTGTACCGAATTTTGGGGCGTTCGGGACCCGGACCCAAACCTGAATATTTTCATAAAAGTTCGGGTTCGTTGTTCGGCGATTCTTCCCGCTTTCTAAAGAGCACAGCAGCCAATCAGCAGGCGTTTTACTTCTTTGCCCTAAGAAGCCATCACAGCCATGCCTACTAATGGCATGGCTGTGATTGGCTGAGTGCAGCATGTGACCCAGCCTCTATTTAAGCTGGAGTCACGTAGCGCCACGTTAATCCACAAGATACAGCAAATAGAGAGGGAGGGAGCTTCAGCAATCCTAATCGTATATTCAATTTGAATCGTATATTCAATTTCTGCAGTATTTTTGTGATTTAAAAAGCTGTGATCCTGGTCCCCAAAGCAGTTTGAAATACACTGCCCAAATACACATTTGACATTTCTGCCGTGAAATAGGGCCTCAGTGTATTTTTGGGAAAAAATAGAAGTATTCCTGGTCCACAAAGCAGTTCCAAATACACCACCCAAATAAACATTTGACATTTCAGCGGTGAAATAGTAAATAAACATTTTTTGTTTTGTGGGAAAAAAGCAATGTTCTTGCTTCACAAAGCAGTTGTGCATACAGCATAGAAATACCAACATTTTTCTGTTTTTTATTAAAAAAATCCATGTTCTGGGTCCACAAACCACATTTGCATAAGCCGTAAAAATGGCTATGTTTTATTAATAGCAGTGAAATGCTGCTTTTCTGTGTTTTATTGAAAAAAATCCTTGTTCTGGGTCCACAAACCACTTTTGCATAAACCGTAGAAATAGCTACGTTTTATTAATAGCAGTAAAATACAGCTTTTCTGTGTTTTATTACAAAAATCTTTGTTCTTGGTCCACAAACCACTTGTGCATACAGCAAACAAATACCAATTTTAAATTGAAGCACGAAAATAGAGCTTTACTGTGTTTTACTGGGGGGGAAAAAAAATACATGTTCTGGGTTCACCAAACAGTTGTGCATACAGCGTACAAATACATATTTTACATTTCTGCAGTGAAATTGAGAATGTTTTAGGCCAAAAAAACTTTGTTCTTGGTCCACAAAGCATTTCTATGACACGGGCACTGCCTTAGTGAACTAAATTGTTGACAATTGGCAGTTAAATTGACACCAGAGAGAAACCATCTTTCAGCTTGGTGGGTCAAAGCAAATAATGAGGAGAACATCAAATAAGGAACGCAGGCATGGTCGTGGTGGTGTTGTTGGAGCTCCTGTTGCTGGGAGAGGACGTGCCCATTGAGCCCCAACTACCGGTCCAACCTTCCTCTGGTGCGAGTAGGTGACAGAACCTGCAGCGTTATTTAGTAGGCCCGAATGCCACACTATGGATCGTGAGGCCAGAACAAGTACAGGCGACAGTAGATTGGGTGGCTGACAGTGCCTCCAGTTCCTTCACAGTGTCTCCACCAAGTCCTCCAGAAAGCTCAGAGTTGGAACCTGCAGCCCTTGCTCATCAGTCTTTCACCTCACCCCCTTGCAAATTAGCCAAGCAGTCAGAGCTCCAAGTCATGCAGCAAACTCTTATGCTTTTTGATGACTCTGTTGGCAGGGTTTCTCTGGCCAATCCACCTAGCCCTGCCCCAGAAGTGGAAGACCTTGAATGCACTGATGCCCAACCACTTATGTTGCAGGAGGAGGACATGGGAAGACCGCTGCAGCATGTCTCTGATGATGACAAAACACAAGTGCCAACTGCTGTGGCTTTCTGCAATGTGCAGACCGACGAGGAGAGCAGGGGTAATGAAGCGGTGGAAGATGATGTGGAGGATGATGATGTCCTAGACCCAGACTGGACTGAAGGTTGTGCTAGTGACGAGTGCAGTTCTGAGTAAGAGGCGGTTGTCGCACAGAGGCAACAGTGCAGGAAAAGAGGGAGCAGGGTGCAAAAGCAGGGCGGCCGTTCCATAGACAGTACGCCTACTACTGCCCACCGCACCCAGGCACCGAGCACACCAAGGCCTGCTCCAAGGAGTTCATTGGCATGGCAGTTCTTCGCACAATGTCCTGACGACAATACACGAGTAGTTTGCACGTTGTGCCATCAGAGCCTAAACCAAGGCATAAACGTTCTTAGCCTGAGCACAACCTGCATGACCAGGCATCTACATGCAAAGCACACGAAAGGTCTCAGGCTCCTCCTGCTCCCTCTTCTGCTGCTGTCTCGGCCTCTTCCTCCGCCTATGGCGTCAACGTGGCACCTGGCAACTAGCAAACAGAGGATGTCCCACCAACACCACCACCACCTCCATCACATCACCAAGCATCTCCACCATGTCACAGGCAAGCGTTCAGCTTTCCATTTCCCAAACACTGGAGAGAAAGAGAAAATAACCACTTAACCACTCTCGATCCCTGGTCCTGAATGCCAGGATTTCAAAATGACTGGCCTTTGAAATGCTGTCATTCCATCTCGTGGAGACGGACTGTTTCAAACAGCTGATGGTTGTTAGCGGTGGTTGTCCCACAGTACGTAGTTCCCAGACGCCACTAATTTTCCAGGCGAGCCGTCCCTGCCCTGCACAACCAAGTGGAAGATAAAATCAAGTGTGCGCTGCGCAACGGCATCTGTGGCAAGGTCCACATAACCACAGATACATGGACTGGTAAGCACAGCCAGGGCCGCTATATCTCCCTAACTGCACACTGGGTAAACGTAGTGGCGGCTGGGCCCGAGGCGGATAGCGGTTTGGCTCCTGTCCTTCCACCACCAAGGATTGCAGGGCTTTATTCTTTGCCTCCTGTTGCCTCCAACTCCACATCCTTCTCCTCCTCTTCTACCACCCCCACATCCGATCATCGAAAGAACCTCACCACCAACTTCAGCACAGCCAGGGGTAAACGTCAGCAGGCGATTTTAAAACTCATGTGTTTGGTTGACCAACCCCACACCGCACAGGAGCTTTGGAGGGGCATAGAACAGCAGACCGATGAGTGGTTGCTGCCAGTGAGCCTCAAGCCCGGCCTGGTGGTGTGCGACAATGGGCGAAATCTCGTTATAGCTCTGGGACTAGCCGGTTTGACGCACGTTGCTTGCCTGGCGCATGTGCTTAATATGGTGGTGCAGAAGTCGCTTAAAAACTACCCAGACATGTCAGAGCTGCTGCTGAAAGTGCGGTCCGTCTGTGCTCGCTTTCTGCATTCTCATCCTGCTGCTGCTCGCCTGTCTGCGCTGCAGCGTAACTTCGGCCATCCAGCTCACCGCCTCATATGTGACTTGCCCACCAGGTGGAACTCCACCTTGCATATGCTGGAAAGACTGTGTGAGCAGCAGCAGGCGATAGTGAAGTTTCAGCTGCAGCACGCACGGGTCAGTCGCTGTGCGGATCAGCACCACTTCACCACCAGTGACTGGGCCTGCATGCGAGACCTGTGTACCTTATTGCGGTTTTTTGAGTACTCAACCAACATGGCCAGTGCTGATGATGACATTGTTAGCATTACAACACCACTTCTATGTCTCCTTGAAAAATCAATTACGTTGATGATGGAAGAGGATGTGGCAGAGGAAGAAGAGGGGGCCTTTCACAGGGTTTCAGGCCGGTCATTCCGAAGTGGCTCAGATGGTGGGTTCCTGCACCAGCAGAGGCCAGGTACACATGTGGCCAGGAGGAGGTAGAGGAGGTAGAGGAGGAGGAACCGGGTTCATTGCAGGGTGGCACCCAATGCAGCTCAGGGCCATCACTAGAACGTGGCTGGGGGGATACGGAGGACGCAGACGATACACGACCTACAGAGGACAGCTTATCCCTACCTCTGTGCAGCCTGGCACACATGAGCGACTACATGCTGCAGTGCCTGCGCAACAACAGCAGACTTACCCACATTGTAACTTGTGTTGACTACTGGGTTGCCACCCTGCTGGATCCCCGGTACAAAGACAACATGCACACCTTAATTCCCGCACTGGAGCGTGATAGAAAGATGCACGAGTACAAATGCACGCTGGTAGACCAGCTCCTGAGGGCATTCCCAACTGACATCGGGGTAATAAATGTAGTTATGTAATGTTTATTCTTTATTAAATTAGCACAATCCTCTGTGTTAGTACTTACTATCTAATTACGGGAGCAGGCAGGCCAGCCGGCAGCTCCTCCCACTTTATTAATGAAGCAGGCAGAGCAGGCGTGTGACAGAGCGAGTGACATTACACTGCCGACCGGCCTCTCTGCTACCGTTGTTAGATAGTAAGTACTAATGCAGAGGACCTTTCATGGGTCCAAACATTGTTAACTAATTGTCAGGATATGTAGCACGGCACCAAGGAATTATAGTAAGTGCAGTGAGATCCCTGTGGCCCCCGGTATATTCTCTCTTCTGTATGCTAATTGCTAGCATCAGCACAGGTAGGAGGCTGTGAGCTGTCCAATCAAAGCGCAGAGCCTCACAGCCAGGGAGAAGGAACGCCCATTGAGAAAAAAAGGTCAGTCTCCTCCACCCTGTTGCAATGCTAGAAATTAGCATAAAGAGTGGGAAAATATACTGGGGGCCACAGTGGGCGAACGTAGTGGCGCCCAGAAATAATAGTAAGTGCAGTGAGATCCCTGGGCACCACTCTACATATCCTGATAGTCAGCTTACATTGTATGGACCCATGAAAGGTCCTCTTTAATAAAGAATAAGCATTACATAACTACATTTTACTCCTGTGTGCAGGGCCTGGTGTATTGGGAGTCACTATTTACACAGGGACACTGTTATGGGGGGGATCTGTGGATGACAAATATATATCATAAGATGCTATATATGTGTTATCCACAGATCCCCCCCCCCATAGCAGTGTCATCCACAGATATCCCCATAACAGTGTCATCCACAGATCCCCATAACAATGTCATCCACACATGCCCCCATAACAGTGTGTCATCCACAGATCCCCATAAGTGTCATCCACAGATCCCCCATAACAGTGCATCATCCACAGATCCCCCATGACAGTGCATCATCCACAGATCCCCCATAACAGTACGTCATCCATAGATCCCCATAACAGTGCGTCATCCACAGATCCCCTATAAATGATGATTTCAGCCAGGCCGAAAGCCACAATAGTGGGCCAGTCATGAAGTGGGGAGGGTGGGAAAAACATGAGAAGTCCACAGAGTGGACCTATGACATAGTAGTGAGGTGTTAGCAGTATGAGGAGACCACAGTGTGGCTCAATGACAGGGTCTGGAGGTGGAAGCAGTATAAGGAGGCCAACGACTGGCACAATGAGAGAGTCTGTAGGTGGCGGCAGTATGAGGAGGTCACAGAGTGGCACAATGACAGAGTCTTGAGGTGGCAGCAGCATGAGGATACCACAGAGTGGGACAATGACAGAATGTGGCGGTGGAAGCAGCATGAGTAGGCCAGAGAGTGGCACAATGACAGAGTCTAGAGGTGGCAGGAACATGAGTAGACCAGAGAGTGGCACAATGACAGAGTCTGGTGTTGGCAGCAGCATCAGGAGGAGGCCACAGAGTCTGGAGGTGGCAGCAGCATGAGTAGGCCACAGAGTAACACAATGACAGAGTGTGGAGGTGGCAGCAGCATGAGTAGGCCACAGAGTGGCACAATGACAGAGTGAGGAGGTGGCAGCAGCATGAGGAGACCACATAGCGGCATGATGACAGAGTCTGGAGGTGGCAGCAGCATGAGAAGACCACAGAATTGCACCATGATACAGTCAGGAGGTTGCGGCAGCGTCAGGAGACCACAGAGTGTCAAGGTGACATACTGTGGAGGTGGGTGGCAATACCAGTACCCGCTGAAGATAGTCGGTGAAAGAAGGAGCACTTGGCATCAGATGTGTGGTATCAGGCTGGTAACAGCATCATAATAGTAGCTGAGGCAGGTAGCCAGAAGAAACCGGTCTCTTTTGTCAAGTTGTTGGTGTGGCACCATGGATGATCTAGTCTGATGCATCAGGCATTGGTGCGTGGAAATCCTGGCTGATCTGTGCCCGATTCATCTTGATGCAGTGTCCCACTATGTGCTATATAGGGGCACTTTAAACTCTTGCTAAATGTCCTGTCAAATGTATTGTGGTATTATGTTGTAATTCCCTTTGACTGGCTGGCAGTGTCATTTACCTTTATTCGCTCCTAGGTGGCACCACTTATATTTATAGCTGGGGGGGGGGGGGGGCGTAAAGTTAGTTGACCGAAATAATTCATAAAAGATTATACCGCATGTAAGTGCAGCTCTTAATGCTGAATACAAGTTTTTTCTCCACCAAAATAATTAAAAACAGATTTTACTGCATATAAGTGCAGAGCTTAATACCGAATACAAGTTTTTTCTCCACCAAAGTAATTCAAATAAGATTTTACCTCATATAAGTGCAGCGCTTAATGCCGAATACAAGTTTTTTCTCCACAGAAATAATTTTAAAAATAATTTACCGCATATAACTGCAGCGTTGAGCGCGGAATATCTTTTTCTACTGATATACGCCACTAAAGGCTTTACCACATATAACTGGAACAGTGAACTCCGAATATATTTTTCTTTTTCCACATATATACGGCACTAAAGGCTTTTCAACAGAGTGTTATAGGCTTTCAGTTTCAAAAAAACTTCGGCGCCTGAGGCGGAGTGATCTGAAGTGAATGGGAGGTAGTGGAGGAAGTAGGTCTGTGCTGGAAGAGCAAGACGCGGTCCTTGTGCGGTTTCTGTGCTGCAGAAAAGTCCCCGTAGTGTCCAGTAAGCAATACTGCAAATAGTTGTGGGCTGGTGTGACTTAGTTCGCATTTTTGTGCAGGGTTAGTATATAGTGTATTCACCTGTATTGGTGTCTTATGGACCTCGTCATGTAATCGCCCAGTGTGTGAAACGTAAATACAAAATTTCAACACAATGTAATTCAGTCCATACCGCAAAACGGACTTTCCCACATATAACTGCAGCGCTGAACGCTGAATATACCTTGATTTTTGTACAGAAATACGCAACTAAAGGCTTTAACGAATATAACTGCAACAGTGAATGCTGAATATATTTTTATTTTTCTACTGATATATGTCAATAAAGGTTTTTCAAGATATAAGTGCAGCAGCGAATGGCGAATGCATATTTTTTCTACTGATATATGTCAATAAAGGTTTTACCAGATATAACTGCAACAGTGAACTGAGAATATATTTTTCTTGTAGTACTGAAATACGCCCCTATATGCTTTCACCAGAAATACCTACAGAAGTGACCTGAGAATATATATTTCCTTTTGGACTGAAATAAGCCACTATATGATTTCACCAGAAATAACAGCAACAGTGCAGTGCGTATATATTTTTCTTTTTTACTGAAATACACTTTCACCAGAATTAAGGGCAGAAGTGACCTGAGAATATATATATTTCTTGTTGGACTGAAATAGGCCACTATACGCTTTCACTAAAAATAACTGCTACAGTGCAGTGTGTATATATGTTTCTTTTTTTACTGTAATAGGCCCATATACCCTTTCACCAGAAATAACTGCACAAGTGACCCGAGAATATATATTTCTTTTTGGACGAAAAAAGGCCAGTATATGCTTTAACCAGAAAACAATTAAAGAGTGAAGTGCGTATATATTTTTCATGTAGTACTGAAATACGACCCTATACGCTTTCACCAGAAATGACTGCAAATGATTTTTATTCATAGATAAAAGCCACTAAAGGCTTTTCAACATAGCTATTGCACCCCAATAACTAATTGCTGGAATGATAGAGCTGTATTATGAGACTATCTGGATCCCCAAGTAATGTTTCTCTGCACTTGTAAATCGTTTTTTTTCACAATGAGGATTTTCCTATGACTCTCACTAGCATCTGCACACATCTCTCCCTGCCTGTGAAATGATTCCTCTCACTATCCTTTCCCTTCACTTGTAAATCGCTTTTTTTCACAATGAGGATTTTCCTATGATTCACCCTCGCATCTACACACATCTCTCCTTGCCTGTGAAATGATTCCTCTCACTATCCTTTATGTGCACTAGTAAATCGATTTTTTCCTGTTTTTTATTTTTTTTTAACAATCAGTTTATCTTTCACTCTCTCTAGCGCCTGCATGCACATCTGTCCCTGAACAAAGTACGATTGTGGATGGCAGAATCTAAGGGTACTTTCACACTAGCGTTACTGTGATCCGGCAGGCAGTTCCTTCATCGGAGACGGACCCGGGTGCAGATCCGTCTACAAATGCATTGCAAGAACGGATCCGTCTCTCCGCTTGTCATGCGGATGGACGGATCCATCTTGCAGTCTTTTTCACAGTTTTCCCGGTCTGCGCATGCGCAGACTAGAAGGACGGAACCGTCCTTCAGTTGTTTTGCAAATTCGGATCCGGCACTAATGCAAGTCAATTGGAATTAATGCCGGCGACTGATACCGGCGGTATTATGTCCGCCAAAAACGCCTGACAGTGAGTGAACGGAAGGCATACTGATGCAAACTGAACTGATTTCTATCCATTCAGAATGCATTGGGATATGCCAGTTCTTTTTCGGTGTAGAGCCCTTTTGACAGAACTCTATGCTGGAAAAGAATAACGCAAGTCTGAAAGTACCCTAAGATGGCCACCGTATTTATAGGTCTGTCACATCACCGGGCTGGCGGCTGATTGGCTGCATGCATGGCACTATGGGTCATCCCGCCTTCCCAGAGTTCGCTGCCCCATGTCCTCACACGTGTAGCTGCCATGTTAGGAAAAATTATGATTCGTTACAACGAAGCGCGAGGAGATTCACATTCGTTGTGAATCAAATTTTTCCTGAAATTCTAAACGAATTCCACTTCATCAGCTTCGATTTGCTCATCTCTAGTGTTGGCCTATGAGCACTTCCAGCCTTTCCCTATAGTGTGTAAGCATGGCAACCACTGCTGGATTACACGGTGAGAATAACCACAGATACATGCTGTGTATAATGTGATGGAAAGGAAGCAATATGGACAATCACAATACATTAGTAAGTGCCTTGTATTAGCTGCATGATAAATGCCATTTACTAAAGTGAGACAAACAATTTAACACTTTAAGCATAAATGTCTGGCATTAAATTTACCAAATCCTAACCTTTTCATATTGTACATAATCTACATTATAATTAAAAGGGTTGTCGCACCATAATGACCTATTCCCTATCTACAGGATAGGTAATAAATATCAGATTGCTGAGGTCTGACTGCTGGAACACCAACTCATCATAAAAAAGAAGTCCTGAGACATTCAATTACATTACTGTAAAGAAAAAAAGGGGGTCATTCAGCACATCCCAATGCGCACGTGCACGTTGCTATGACTGAAAACACAAGGTAAAATATACAATGCAACAGCACTCTGCAAACCAAATAAAGTACAATAAAGTATTCTAATGCTAATGCTATGCTTATTTTGTAAATGAGATGCTTGGCAAATGCATTTTGTACAAAATTATTTGTGCCCATCTGACAAACGTCAAGGTGATCTCTTTAAGACGGGAACCTAACACTAAATTCTACCTGTTATGTGCCATGACGGCTATCATAAAATTCAGGGAGTGTAGTTTCCACATGCATGCTGGGCCTACTTTAATTTTTGTCAACTTTGGTGCCAAAATGGCCTCCATTGAATCCAGGGAATGCAGGTACCAACATGCATGCCGAGCCCACTCCACACTTACTCTGGTGCCAGATGGCCACCAACGAATGCAATGAGAGTTCACCCTATACCTACCAATCACCCTATACCTACCAATCATCTTTTTCCATCTCCCGGTTCCTAAAATCTATTTGATACACGACCCCTAATAGGGGACGTAACAGGGATTAAACTGATAGCAATAGTACCTGATAGGGGACGTAACAGGGATTAAACTGATAGCAATAGTACTACTTAACACACCACTCATATAGGGTGGCACAGTACATTGCACGGCGCACGCGCAGTGCCCCAAATTGAAAGGAAGAGGACCGACCAACCATCTTTTTCCATCTCTTCCAAATCTATTCCATACACTGGCCCCTGATAGGGGAAAAAACAGAGATTAAACTGGTAAAAACAGATTTTTTTTTATTTAAAAAAAGAGTACAGCCCCTGCGGAGCTGGGTATACTTTGGCCGCGTTACTGAAAGCTCATGCACAATGGCTGTAGGCTCAGGCGTCCTTTTGCGGAGGTGATAAACCTGGTCAGTCAAACCCAAGGCAACATCATCAACCTCATCCCATATGCGTTTTTTATGGAGCCTGCCCTGCGAAGATTGCTGGATCAGGCCGTAGATGAGCATAAAGAGGAAGAGTTGTGGTCAGCCTTGTCGTTGTTGATTGCTGGACCTGCGGCAATGCAGAAAGAGGAGTCTGAAGAAGAGGAGTCAGAGGAGGAAGGTGACTTTGAGGAGGTGGAAGACAACCACAGCAGGCGTCCCAGGAGGCTTGTTGTCACCTTTCGGGGACCCTTGGTGTTGTACGTGGCTGGGTGGAGGAAGAGACCTTCAATGACGTCAGTGAGGACAAGGAACGGGACATGGCTAGCTTGGTATCCAACCTTGTGCAAATGGGGAGTTTGCGGTTGTGCAAATGGACTGTTTGCAGTTGTTTGTGGTGCGTTAAACGGGGAGTTTGGTCTGTCAGAGTTTGGTCTGTCACTGATCGATACAACATCATACCTGATCGTATACACACACTGGATGTTTTAAAGCACATTATTCCAAACAATTTAGGAATATTAGGTGATTTATGCCCTTTATGGATTAAAACCAGACTGTGCGTCAACTACGTAATTTTCCATGGGAGTTTTGCCATGGATCCCCCTCCGGCATGCAACAGTACAGGCGTTAGTCCCCTTGAAACAACTTTTCCATCACTATTGTTGCCAGAAAGAGTCCCTGTGGGTTTTAAAATTCGCCTGCCAATTGAAGTCTATGGCGGTTCGCAAACATTTGCGGAAGTTCGCGTTCGCCATTCGCAAATGTAAAATTTTATGTTCGCGACATCTCTATACACAGGTTTGGGGATAACTAAGTGATCCCTGGGGGTCTGAACGCTGGAGGCCCCCACAGATCCCACTTCTTGATTAAGTGGCAGTTCGAGCATATGCCCTGCCTCTCCATCCATTCCCTATGGGGTCTCTGGAGTACAGTGCTGGCTATTTCCAGTGGTCCCAAAGAGAATAAATGGAGCAGCAGACCATATGTATGGCCTGCCACACCATCAAACAGAGGAAACAGGACCCGTTCCTGGGATCAGTGGGGGTCGTAGAATCGGACCCCACTAATCATATAGTTATGCCCTATGGTGTGGACAGGTTAACTTGAAAACCTGGACAACCCCTTTAAATCCTCCACCACTCCACCACCAATATCTCTTTACATGTTAGCAGTGATGCCTGTAAATACAGAATATCATCACTACCACCATGTAAACCATACGTGTCAATAATGGAGAATGTGACGCACTGTGCAGAATTTTTCAGTCATAAGTTCAACCCACTTTGCAGGTCATAACCTTTAACAAAGCCTAAGCAATTGTGCTAGAGGAGCAATGTGAGCAAAGGGCACAAAGACCACCACATTGGAGCCATGGTTGTCCAAGCCCACTTTATGGTGATACTGCATATGTTGACACAGGGCCATGCGTGGCCGCTCTTCACCTTCTGCCCACAGATTCTACAAATGGCGATGTTCGCGTCCTCCGGCAACTTAACAAAAACTGCCACACCGGCGAGTATGGCATTTTCCCCCCAACAATTTGCACTGACTGACTGGTACTGCCACTGGGTCTGGACCACTACTTTCTGGGGCGATAGGCTCCGCAAAGCGGGTTGTCTACCCCGGGTATGTTTGGCTCCCAACCACCCACTGCTGCCACCCTGCTGACTCCTGGCCACACTACCGATTTGCTGGCTCTGCCGCTGCCTCATTCACTGCCACCCTCTTCCCCCAATGATGATGAAGCTCCTTCATCACCCGGCTCCCAATTGAGATTGGCTACATCATCATCGAGTTCTGTCTGCATGTCACTGATGTCCTCCTCAATCATCTCTGAGCCAGGAGCCTGACCACTCGCAACACCAGCTCCCACCCCACTCTCTTCATCATCTACTTGCCCACCTAGCAGAGGAAGCGGCAGATGTCTCCACCAAATCTTGGCTGGGCAGTAGCTGCTGACTGTCCTCTAGTAGCTCATCTTCGCTGTATAGTGTAGCTGAGAACACAGCATATAATACTTCTCTGGCTGAGAGAACAGAAAAGGACAGAGGAAGGTTGAGGACAGGTAAGGGCACAGGGCCTGCTCTCGGGCTATGCCAACTAAAGGTTGTGTCTGACGAACCCACCGACTTTTGGCTGGGGCTGTCTGATGCCTCTCGCTGCAACTCCTGCTGCCATGTCCCCTTACTCTGCTGCAACCTTTGCCTGTGCCACAAACATTTAGGCCTCTGCCACTCCCCTGTGCAGGGCCTGGCACTTCTCTGTCTGACATACTGTTAGATCAAATAAATAAATAAAAAGTTAATTAATTTTCTCACTTCACCACACAACAGCTAATAAGCCCTTTTTTTTACACTAATACACGCCAAAAAGGGCTTTAGAACATATAACTGCACCGCTGAACAGCAAATATATATTTTTTTGCCACTAATACATGCCAAAAAAGGCTTTAGAACAGAAAACTGCACCGCTGAACGGCAAATATATATCTTTTTTGCCACTAATACATGCCAAAAAGGGTATTAGAACATATAACTGCACTACTGAAAGGCAAATAATATATATTTTTTGCCACTAATACACACCAAAAAGGTCTGTAATTTCCTCACTTCACCACACAATGGCAAATGCTTTTTTTTCCCACTAATACACGCCAAAAAAGGCTTTAGAACATATAACTGCACCGCTGAACGGCAAATAATATATATTTTTTGCCACTAATACATGCCAAAAAGGTCTGTAATTTTCTCACTTCACCACACATTGGCAAATACTTTTTTTTTAGCACTAATGCACGCCAAAAATGGCTTTAGAACAGTGGTGGCGAACCTATGGCACGGGTGCCAGAGGTGGCACTCAGACCCATCTCTGGGGGCACTCACACCCTGGAAAAAGTCTGTGGTGTACCAATATGCCTTAGATTTCTCCTGCTATTCATCAGCGCAGGCGCACTATGATCAGCACAGGCTGCCCATTGAATGCAGGCTATTATAGATAAACAATAAAGTACATGGAAGATATACTATAGTGGATTGTAGTATTCAGGTTAAAGGGAATCTATCACCTAGTTTTACCCTATAGAGCTGCGGACATGCACAGATAGATCTCCGCTAGCCTTTGTCCACAATATTCCTGTCCCATAGCTCTGTGTGGTTTTATTTTGTTTAAAAATGATTTTATAGATATGTAAATTAGCCAAGTAAGGTGCCCAAGGCGTGGTTACTTACAGTAAAGGAGCCCAGCCATGCCCCCTTTGAAGGATACCAGCACCGCCTGCATCCAGGAATCTCCTCCTTGCTCACAAAGTTACAGTGCCATAATCTCGCGATGCGAGAGCTAGCGCATGTGCAGTTTGTTCCCTGAGGCTGATGCCAACAAAGGGAACGAACACTTTGCTGGCACTGCACATGTAATAGCTTGCACATCGCGAGATTGCGGCACTGTAACTTTGAGAGCAAGGAGGAGATTCCTGGATGCAGGCGGGACTGGGCTCCTTCACAAGGGGCATGGCTGGACTCCGGTAATGGTAAGTAACGAAATAAAACCACACAGAGCTATGGGACAGGTATATTGCGGACATGCTAGAGGAGATCTATCCGTGCATGTCCGCAGCTCTATAGGGTAAAACTAGGTGACAGATTCCCTTTAAGTTGCTATGTTGGCACTTTGCGATAAATACGTGGGTTTTGGGTCGCAGTTTGGGCATTCAGTCTCTTAAAGGTTCACCATCACTGCTTTAGAACAACTAACTGCACCGCTGAACAGCAAATATATATTTTTTTGCCACTAATACACGCCAAAAAGGGCTGAAATTTTCTCACTTCCCCACACAACGGCAAATACTTTTTTTGTGCCACTAATACACGCCAAAAAGTGCTTTAGAACATATTACTGCACCGCTGAATGGCAACTAATATACAGGAGAAACTAAAAAAAAAATTATATCGTGCAAAGTTCATTTATTTCAGTAATGCAACTTTAAAGGTCAAACTAATATATGAGATAGACTCATTACATGCAAAGCGAGATATTGCAAGCCTTTATTTGTTAGAATCCACATTTAGTATGACGTCCATTATTGACAACGCCATCCAGTGCACATCTTGTCTGATGTATGCAGTCCTGGAAACACAGGGTGTATTTGTTTGTTCAAAATGTGAGCAAATTACCCGTTTGGAATCGCACATTGAGTCTCTAAACAGGCGAGTTGCAACACTGAAAGCCTCTGACAATTTGGAAAAGAGTTTGCTGCTCACTGAGCAAGCACTCTATGGAGCAGATAAGAGGGAGAGTGATCGTGAGGGGGCTGAGGAGAGTGGGGTAGTTAGCTAGGTAACAGTAAGAAAGCGGGGTAGAGGGAAGAGTGCCAGGGAGGCTAGCCCTGATCTGACGCACCCCAACAAGTTTAAACCGTTGGCAGATGAGGGGGATGACAGTTCAGGGACAGCACCGCTGCAGCCGGACACTTCCTCTGCCAGTCAGGGGAATGTCAGCTCCAGTAAGCAGGGGACCAGGAGAGCAGGGCAGGCCAGACAGTTGCTGGTAGTTGGAGACTCCATTATTAGGGGAACAGATAGGGCGATCTGTCACAAAGATCGTGATCGCCGAACAGTGTGCTGTCTTTTCTGCGCTAGAGTTCGACACATCACGGATCGGATTGACAGATTACTGGGAGGGGCTGGAGAAGACCCAGAGGTCATGGTCCATATCGGAACAAATTACAAAGTTAGAGGTAGGTGGAGATTCCTTAAAAATGATTTCAGGCATTTAGGTCAAAAGGACCTCAAAAGTAGTATTTTCTGAAATACTGCCTGTACCACGAACCACACAAAAAAGGCAGCGGGAGATTAGGGAGGTAACAAGTGGCTCAAGAACTGGTGTAGGAAGGAGGGTTTTGGGTTCCTGGAGAACTGGGCCGACTTCTCTGTCGGCTACAGGCTCTATCGTAGGGACGGGCTGCACCTCAATGGGGAAGAGGCAGCTGTGTTGGGGAGAAAGATGGCTAGAAGGTTGGAGGAGTGTTTAAACTAAGGACTGGGGGAGGGTAATTACATTATAGGAGGGGAATATAGTGCAGATAGAGACCAGGGGCGAGGTAGTGTGACTGGGGGAGGAATGGAAGGGGGGACTAGAGTGGCTCAGAATGAAATATGTAGGGTAAAAAATACACATAAACCTCTCAAATGTATGTATTCTAATGCAAGAAGCCCGAATAACAAGACTGGTGAACTGGAATTAGTGATGTGTGAGGAGGACTATGACATAGTGGGAATAACTGAGACATGGCTGGATGATAGCTATGACTGGGCAGTTAATATAAAAGGTTACAATCTGTTTAGAAAGCATCGTCAAAACCGAAGAGGTGGAGGGGTCTGCCTCTATGTGAAGTCCTGTCTAAAGCCCACAATTTGAGAAGACATCTGTGAGGGACATGAACATGTGGAGTCACTGTGGGTAGAAATACACGGAGCAAAAAACAATAATAAATTACTAATAGGAGTGTATTATAAACCACATAAAATACCAGAGTCCACAGAAAATCTATTACTAAACAAAATAGACGAGGTGGCAAATCATAATGAAGTCGTTATTATGGGGGACTTCAACTACCTGGATATAGACTGGGAAATTGAAAGCTGTACATCCCAAAAAGGAAACAGGTTCTTGGCAATAGCCAAAGACAATTACCTTTCCCAACTGGTTCAGGACCCCACTAGAGGGATGGCCATACTGGACTTAGTATTAACCAATAGACCTGATAGAACAACAGATGTGCAGGTTGGGGGACACCTAGGAAATAGTGACCATAAAGTAATAACCTTCCAAAGATCCTTCAAACGAGAGATTCTAAAGGGAGGAACAAAAATACCAAACTTCAAAAAAGCTAAATTAAGCCAACTAAGCGAGGCCATAGGCCTCAAAAATAAAAATACAACCACAAAATGGGAGATTTTTAAAAGCATTGTAACATCTAATTGTGAGAGGTACATACCTTATAGGAATAAATGGCTAAGAAACAATAAGAAACCAATGTGGATAAATAGAACCGTAAAGATAGCAATAAATGACAAAAAGAAAGCATATAAATCACTAAAACAGGGGGGGAGCCAGGAAGCACTGATAAACTATAAGGAAAAAAATTGAATATGTAAAAAAACTAATAAAAATTGCCAAACTAGAGATGGAGAGATTAATTGCCAAAGAGAGTAAAACTAACCCTAAAATGTTCTTCAATTATATAAATAGTAAAAAATATAAATCTGAAGGTGTCGGCCCTCTACATAGCAATGAGGGGGGTGTTGCTGAGAGTGATGAGGATAAAGCAAAACTATTAAATATTTTTTCTCCACTATATTCACTGAGGAAAATAAACTGTCAGATGAAATGCAGAATGTAAAAGAAAATTCCCCATTAAAAATGTCCTGTCTGACCGAGAAAGAAGTACAACAGCGACTTAAAAAGATTGTAAAAGTTAACGGAGACCGCGCTAATGTGGCCACTCACAGTTCAGATGTCACACTTCGACTTTGACCTGCGATAGCAAGTCCATATATCTGACTCTATACAAACAAACGCGGAGCGTCACAAAAAATCTGCTTCACATGCGCAGTCGCCAATGTCAGTGTGAATTGCAGCCTTCCACCGCACCAGCGAACAATCTCCACATCGGACTTAAACTTTTATGAAGAGGGAAGAACATAGCGTAGAACTGCCGGCTCAGGTGAATACATATCTGTTTATTATACTACAAAGTCCACAATGAAATGGCATATATAGTAGTAAAACAGCATGCCGACCTAGTTTAGCTCATGGCTTCGTCAGGAGCTGACGAAGCTATGGCGAAACCTAGTCGGCAGCTATTTACTATCATGCGATTTTGTGGACTGTGGTATAATAAACGTATTTATTCACCTGAGCCAGCTGCGCTATGTTCCTCTCATAAAGTTTAAGTCGATGTAGATGTTCGCTGATGGATGAAGGCTGCGAATTCACTGACAGCAGCGATGCAGCATGTGGCAGATCTACTGTGACGCTCGCGTTTATAAGATTCAGTATATGAACTACTCGCAGGTCAAATCAAGTGTAACTCTGAACTGTGAGCCACTAGCGTCTCCGTTAACTTTTACTGTTTTTACATTGAGAGGAGATTGGACCTTCTCCTAAGAAGGGGACTGCTGCATAGGTACTGGAAGACCACCAGCTAGTTATTACACTGTTTGACTTAAAAATATTAAAATAGACAAATCGCCAGGACCGGATGGCATACACCCCCGTATCCTAAGGGAATTAAGTGTTGTCATAACCAGACCTTTACTTCTGATATTTACGGACTCTATAATGACAGGGAATGTTTCACAGGATTGGCGCATAGCAAATGTGGTGCCAATATTCAAAAAGGGTCCAAAAACAGAGCCTGGAAATTACACTCAACTAAAGAATTATTAGGAACACCATACTAATACGGTGTTGGACCCCCTTTTGCCTTCAGAACTGCCTTAATTCTACGTGGCATTGATTCAACAAGGTGCTGATAGCATTCTTTAGAAATGTTGGCCCATATTGATAGGATAGTATCTTGCAGTTGATGGAGATTTGAGGGATGCACATCCAGGGCACGAAGCTCCCGTTCCACCGCATCCCAAAGATGCTCAATTGGGTTGAGATCTGGTGACTGTAGGGGCCATTTTAGTACAGTGAACTTATTGTCATGTTCAAGAAACCAATTTGAAATGATTCGAGCTTTGTGACATGGTGCATTATCCTGCTGGAAGTAGCCATCAGAGGATGGGTACATGGTGGTCATGAAGGGATGGACATGGTCAGAAACAATGCTCAGGTAGCCCGTGGCATTTAAACGATGCCCAATTGGCACTAAGGGGCCTAAAGTGTGCCAAGAAAACATCCCCCACACCATTACACAACCACCAACAGCCTGCACAGTGGGAAAAAGGCATGATGGATACATGTTCTCATTCTGTTTACGCCAAATTCGGACTCTACCATTTCAATGTCTCAACAGAAATCGAGACTCATCAGATCAGGCAACATTTTTCCAGTCTTCAACAGTCCAATTTTGGTGAGCTCGTGCAAATTGTAGCCTCTTTTTCCTATTTGTAGTGGAGATGAGTGGTACCCGGTGGGGTCTTCTGCTGTTGTAGCCCATCCACCTCAAGGTTGTGCGTGTTGTGGCTTCACAAAAGCTTTGCTACATACCTCGGTTGTAACGAGTGGTTATTTCAGTCAACGTTGCTCTTCTATCAGCTTGAATCAGTCGGCCCATTCTCCTCTGACCTCTAGCATCAACAAGGCATTTCCTCCCACAGGACTGCTGCATACTGGATGTTTTTCCCTTTTCACACCATTCTTTGTAAATCCTAGAAATGGTTGTGAGTGAAAATCCCAGTAACTGAGCAGATTGTGAAATACTTAGACCGGCCCGTCTGGCACCAACAACCATGCCACGCTCAAAATTGCTTAAATCACCTTTATTTCCAATTCTGACATTCAGTTTGGAGTTCAGGAGATTGTTTTGACCAGGACCACACCCCTAAATGCATTGAAGCAACTGCCATGTGATTTTTTTTTTTTTTAATATTTTTTTATTTCAATCATCTCAAAAGACACAATTCATAAAACAAAATTACAAAAAGAACCTCCCCATTCGTCCCACCCCCCCTTAACCCACCCCCCAATCCTGCAGGGAAGAAGAAAAAAAAATAAATAAAAAAAAAAATTGCTCAACCATCCCAATCTCTCCAATCATTGGCCCATTTCGCGTAGGACCCTCTTTGTCTGTACATAATTCTCTCATAGATTTTCACCTTATCCACTAAACATAGCCAGTTATTGCAGTCTGGAGCAGAGGGGGAAAACCATTCTCTGGCTACAAGAAGCCTGGCCAAAAACATCACTTTAGTCAACAGACGGCCCTTCATGGTCTGGCAATTAACCTCTGATAGGTCCCCTAAAACCCATACCTTAGGAGATAGAGGAATATCTATTTTACGTCTCCGAATCAAGGTTGTTTGAATCGTTCTCCAAAATTTACTCACTATCGGGCAATCCCAGAACAGATGCATATGATCTGCCCTGGGGTCCCCACAGCGAAGGCAGTCAGAGGAGGCTCTAAATCCCCTCTTATGGAGCCATAGAGGTGTCACATATATTTTGTGTATAATATTGAACTGTACAACAGTGTGATTAAAATTGTGCGAAACCTGACTAAAATTCTCCCCTATATTCTCCCAGTCCGGAGAACCCACCTCTGACAATAAAGCAGACCAGGATCTCTGTCCTGGAGAAAAACATTCAAAAAAAAAACTTTTCATCAAGTGCCAATAACAATGTGATAATTTAACTTTCATACCACCTTTCTTACAAATCAGATTGTGCAAAAATTCCGGAGTGTCTACCTCAAGTGAATAACTATCGACAATATTATGAAGTGCTGACCTCAATTGAAAATATGCATACCAAGCCACCTCACCTACGTTTAAATTCTGTTTTAGCTCCATAAGAGACAGGATTTGCCCATTTTTAACCACCTGATTCAGATATTGAATATTTCTTGTTCTTCCAATATTGCCAACAGTTTAAATCATCTAATTTCAAAAGCTTTGAGTTATGCCATAATGGGGTACAGATAAGTGCTGCCTTAACTTTAAACCAGCTCTTTATAACCAGCCATGCCTTTGTAGCCATTCTGCCGAAAGGTTTATATCCAATCTGTGTATTAGGCCTCATGCACACGACCGTTGCCTGCCTCCGCGTCCGCTCCTCCTTGAAATTTCGCGTCCGTCAAAAAAAACGGATGACGGACCGTTTTTTTTGACGGATCCGATTTTTATGGCAGATCATTGTAAAAATGCCTATCCTTGTCCGCGACCGTGAAAAAAATAGGACATGCACTATTTTTTTGACGGAAAGAAAACACGGATCACGGAAGCGGAAGGAAAACGGTTGACCATCCGCATTTTTTGACGGACCCATTGAAATGAATGGGGAAGCATCCTATCCGTGAAAAAAAACGGAACGGACGCGGAAACAAACAACGGTCGTGTGCATGAGGCCTAAAGTAAATAGTCAGACTCCAATACTGTAAATAAATCTGAGAAGCCTGAGTCTTTCACCAGTTTTCTACAGAGTTGGCTATTTTCCCAGTCATTAAAGAAGCAAAGTTGAGAGGCCATAAAATATCCCCTAAAATAGGGGAGGTTAAGGCCTCCCCTGTTGTAGGGCATGGAAAAATAAAGCGACTTTAGTCTCACCCGCTTCCTCCCCCATAGTAAATCGTTAATCATCCGTTCTATCAACCTAAAATACTTATCTTCAATCCAAACGGGCGAATTGCGAAGCACATAAAGAACCTGGGGCAGCACCACCATTTTTATTAATGAAATTCTATCCCCTCTTGCAGGCAGAACTTTTTGCCATATCTTAATTTTTGATCTCACTTTTGACAATAGAGGGATCAAATTAAGTTGGAGATAATCTTGAGTTTTGGCAGAAGCTGTTATCCCCAGATATTTTATTGAATTGGAGATCGATACCCGATTAGGGAGATTTTCCACAGATCCTCGCAATTTGTCTACAGAGAGAAGAACAGTCTTCCCCCAATTAACCTCCAGGCCAGAAGGATAAGAAAATAGGCTGACCAGTTCCATTATTCGAGGGAGTGTTTTTTCTGTTTGGTGGATAAAAAACAAGATATCATCTGCATAGAGAGATATACGATCCTGCTTCTCCATTACACCAAAGCCAGCCACTCTCGAGTCTTGCCTTATACTAGCTGCAAGAGGTTCAATATAGATATTAAATAAGAGAGGGGAGAGAGGACATCCTTGACGAGTACCTCTGCCCAACACAAAACTCTCTGTCAGCATGTCATTAATCCTAATTCTGGCCACTGGACATTTATATAACAACTGAACCATCCCCATAAATTTAGGGCCAAAACCCATTCTTTTCATCACCTCCCAGAGAAACGTCCACTCGACCCTGTTGAACGCCTTAGTAGCATCCAGTGACAGGACCGAGCGGGCGCCCCCATCGGGAGACTGAATATTAGTAAAGAACCTATGCAGATTATGATGGGTACCCCTTTTTAACATAAAGCCATTTTGATCTGGATGAATCAGAAAGGACATAACCTGAGAGAGCCTCTTAGCCAAAACCTTTAATAACAACTTAACGTCCGTATTTAATAGGGAAATTGGTCTATATGAACTCAAATCCGCCAGGTCTTTATTTTTTTAGGGATTAAAACTATCACAGCTTCCATCATAGACTGTGGAAAAGCCCCTCCCTGTGATGCTTGAGCAAACACTTCCAGTAAATGAGGGAGGATGACATCACTGTACTTACGATAAAATTCATATGGAAAACCATCTGACCCTGGCGATGAGTTCCCGGAGATAGACCTCAAAGCCTCTTGAATCTCCACAAGAGACAACTCTCCTTCCAGAGATTCTTTTTGGGCTTCTGTTAGCATCGGAAGAGAAATTATCTCCGGGAACTGTCTCGCCAGGTCAGTTGGCAGACCAGGAGAAGCTCTATATATCTGGGAGAAGTATTGCAGAAAAGTGTCTCTAATACCCTCTGGGTCTGATATTATTACCCCATCTGTATTACGAACTAAAGTAATAGCTTTCTTTTTTTTGTCCTGTTGTGATATTATTTTAGCTAGAAGCTTACCAGGACGTCCAGATTCTGAAAAATACTTCTGTCCCTTGAAAAGTAGCCTATGATTTGCTTTCTCAATTACATATTCCTTCAAGGAACAACTAGCCTTCTGCATCTCTTCTTTATTATATTCAGTAGGTTGATCAATAAATCGTTCCGTTGTGGAAGCCACAGTATCAGTCAAGTCCTCCTCCCTCCTCTTAAATGATCTCCTCACAGCAGTAATATCACTAATAAGAACCCCCCTCACATATGCTTTCAGAGCGTCCCAAACTGAATTGATGTTAGCAGAGGGAAGATTCACCTCCCAAAAGGAAGATACATGTATTTTAATAGACTGATAATTATCCATGATAGTAAGCCAATACGGGTTCAGTTTAAACCCAAATCCCCTATTGTCTTTATTCTCCCCAATGCAAACCTCAATTAAGACCGGTGAATGGTCTGAAACTGTTCTTACTCCATATCGTATCCTTTTAATATTATTCAAGTTATTCTCATTAGTAAGCGCCAAATCAATCATAGACATTGCTCTGCCTCCTCTGCTAATACAGGAGTACACTCTCTTTCCTCCGCCAACATGTTCCCATATATCCACCAATCCAGTCTCCAAGCAGAACTGAGGCAATGGAGAATTACACATGCTCCTTCCCCGATCTGCGTCTAAAGTCAGTCTGTCCTTTTTGGGATCCATAACAGCGTTAAAGTCTCCCATCAGAACAAGCCGGCATTCTGGCTTTTTTTCCAAAAAACGCAGTAGTTGGATGAGTGGATACATAGAGAATGGCGGGGGGAAAATAGAAAAAGGCGAGAATATACCTATATCAATGTAGCCTCCCATACAGAAAAATAAATCTGCCTTGGTTATCTATGTGAGATTTGATTAAAAAAAAATCTATAGAATTATGAATCAGAACCGATACACCCCTAGAGGCACTGCTAAAAGTAGAATGATATGATTGGGAATGCCAGCCCGTCATCAGCCGCGACACGGTCTCTTCGGTAAGGTGAGTTTCAACTATACAGATAATTGCAGGGAGATATCTCTCCACTGCATCCATAATAGCTTGTCTCTTAACCCTCTCCCCAAGCCCTCTAACATTCCAAGAAACGATTCTAACAGACATTAATTAAGGAGGGAAGGAAGAAAAAAAAAAATAATAATTTAAACCCCTTCCCTGCAGGTTGAATTCCCTCCCCCATTCCCTCCCCCCCCCTTTGGTCCGCCCGATCTAGTCAGCAAACCTCTACCTTCCGGTCATTCTCCCCCCCCCCCCCCACTAGTCCCCTCCTCCCTCCATCACTTGGAAAAATATAGAAATATATCAAATGCCCATTTGCTCCATCCAATCCATCCAATAGTCCCGTTATAAATTACTCTTAATTTCGCTGGGTACTGTAGGGAATATTTAATGTCTTTTAGCGCCAAACGTTTCTTTATTTCACTGAAACTTCTTCTTTTTTCCTGGGTCTGTCGAGCAAAGTCAGGGAAGAATAACAGTCTTGTACCTTGATAGTCAATGGGTGAGCATTCTCTTGCCCTTCTCAGTATCATAAATTCTCTATCCATGGATAGTAATAGTTTTATTAGGATTACTCGCGGCGGCCTCCCTGGAGTGGGTTTCCCCCCTGGAATCCGATGGGCTCTTTCTATTTGGAACATGGAGGAAAAATGTTCACTGCCCAGATTTTTCAAGATTACATCCTTAAGTTGTTCAACTAGCTGCCAACCCTCAACTCCCTCTGGAAATCCGACTAAGCGGATATTATACTGCCTTGATCTATTTTCCAAATCCTCTAGTTTATTTTGTAGGAGGTGGTTTTCCGAAGAAAGAGACAGAGTCATAGATTTAATGATATCCATGTCGGATTGGAGGGAGTCGACCGTCTTCTCCATATTAAGTACTCGATCCTGGATTTTAGTCAGATCTTCTCTTATTAGGGATATATCGATCTGCATTGACCCGAGTTGAATAGACATCCCTTGCACTAGCATGCCGTTATTTTCTACAGCGCGCAGAATTTTTTCCAAAGCTGAGGGGTCATGCTCAATTTCTGTTCGTACTAGAAGACTTTCCTCCCCTCCTTCCTGATCTAATAGCCCATCCTCAGATAGTTCTTCAGTTTGGGGAATTTTAACAATTTTCTTGGAGTTAGTACTCATTTTTCCTTTGGTTAACCCCTTTTCATTAAGGAAGGGAGATTTCAAAAACTTATCAATTTTACCCTCTGGTGTCTTAGTCCCCTGCTTTGTTCCAGAGGAGTCCACCGACTGCCGCTTTGGAGCCATTAAACGTTGGAGACCCCTTTCAATATATATATATATATATATATATATATATATTTTTTTATAAGTATTTTCCACCTCCCCCGCCTTCCTTCACTGGCTGGTCTCCTGTTCCGTGCCCTATCCTCCTGCTCCGGTTTTGCTGGCTTTCCCCTGCTCACTTCTGCTGCTTCTGCTCCTGGACGCTGGAAATGTGGACGCTGGACACGTGAGGAAAAAAAAAAGGAAAAAAAAAAAAATGTTTTTCTGCTTTACCATCTGCTTATTGCCTTGTGTTAGTTCTGTGACTTTGTTTAATACCGTTTATAGATTTTGGTGACTGGCATTTAAGAAGAGAGAATAAAGGAGAGTAAAAGGGGAACAAAGAAAAGAGAAATAAAGAGGGGAAAATTTTAAACAAAAGAGAAAAAAAAGAAAGAGAACTATGTGAAAAAAAAAAGAGAGGAAAAAAATGAAGGAAAAAAAAGAAAAGAAGAGGGGGAAAAAAACAAACAAAAAAAAAACGCTGAAATCGGTAGTAGATGCGGGTGTAAAAGGAGGGAGGAACTACAAAATTTATTAAAAAATAATAAAAAAAGGGTGAGGGAGCACTCAAGGCACTTAAGGACTTCTTAAAATTAAAAATTAAAAAAAAAAAAAATGCCATGTGATTGGTTGACTAGATAATTGCATTAATGAGAAATAGAACAGGTGTTCCTCATAATTCTTTAGGTGAGTGTATAGGCCGGTAAGTTTAACATCTGTTGTTTGAAGGGTTTCTAAGAGATGCTATTTTAGAGTATCTCAATAAAAAAAGCAAAAAATGCCATTTCAGCATGGCTTCATGAGGGATCGTTCATACCGAATGAATTTAATCAGCTTCTATGAGGAGGTAAGTTCTAGACTTGACAGCGGCGAATCAATGGATGTCGTATATCTGGACTTCTCCAAAGCATTTGAAACTGTACCACATAAAAGGTTAGTATATAAAATGAGGATGCTCGGACTGGGAGAAAATGTCTGTATGTGGGTAAGTAACTGGCTGAGTGACAGAAAACAGAGGGTGTTTATTAATGGTAGATATCAGATTGGGTCACTGTCACTAGTGGGGTACCTCAGGGGTCAGTATTGGGCCCTATTCTCTTCAATGTATTTATTAATGATCTTAGAGAGTAGAAGTAGAAGGTTTGCACAGTAAAATATCTATTTTTGCAGATGACACTAAACTGTGTAAAGTAATTAACACTGTAGAGGACAGTTTTCTGCTATAGCGGGATCTGGCTAGATTGGAGGCTTGGGCAGAGAAATGGCAGATGAGGTTTAACACTGACAAATGTAAAGTTATGCACATGGGAAGGACTAATGCAAGTCACCCGTACATATTTAATGGTAAAACCAGTGGCGTATCTATCACGAGGCAAACAAGGCATTTGCCTAGGGCGGCACTTCCAATGGGGCGGCAAAATGCCCTGTTTGCCTCAGTGATAGAAATCTTTTTTGGCTGGCCGCGCTGTAGGGGTGCGCTGGGACCGCTCCTCCCTGCAGAGCGCCGCCTCCTCAGTCCTCAGCCAGCCGTTGTAGGTAATTATTATTCACTTCACTTGCCTGAGAGAGAAGCGCCGGAAGACTCACACAGGCGCACTGGCAGAGGCATTGAAGTGCGCATGCGCCTGCCAGTGCGCCTGTGTGAGTCTTCCGCGCTTCTCTTCTCAGGCAAGTGAAGTGAATAATAATTACCTACAACGGCGCTGGGCTGGGAGGAGGCGGCGCTGGGCAGGTAGGGAATCTGTTAATGACACTGGGGGAATCTGTGGATGACACTGGATGGGGGGAATCTGTGGATGACACTGGATGGGGGAATCTGTGGATGACACTGAGGGGGGAATCTGTGGATGACACTGAGAAGGGGGAATCTGTGGATGACACTGAGAAGGGGGAATCTGTGGATGACACTGAGAAGGGGGAATCTGTGGATGACACTGAGAGGGGGGAATCTGTGGATGACACTGAGAAGGGGGAATCTGTGGATGACACTGAGAAGGGGGAATCTGTGGATGACACTGAGGGGGAATCTGTGGATGACACTGAGAAGGGGGGAATCTGTGGATGACACTGAGAGGGGGGATCTGTGGATGACACTTAAGGGGGATCTGTGGATGGCACTTAAGGGGGGGGATCTCTGGATGGCACTTAAGGGGGGATCTGTGGATGGCACTTAAGGGGGAGGGATCTGTGGATGGCACTTAAGGGGGTTTGTGGGTGGCACTTAAGGGGGGAGTGGATCTGTGGATGACACTTAGTGGGATCTAGGGAGGGGTGTGAGGTCCTGGAAGGGTGTTTAGCTGTTGTTATTCACTTTTAAATACAGGAAAGGGTGGAGACTAAAAGGAAGAGCGGGGTTTACAGAGGAAGGGCTTTGGCCTTGAAAGGAAGGGGCGGTTCAAATTTATATTAGGGGGGTGCCCGAGTTTAGTCTCGCCTAGGGCAGCACAAAACCAAGATACACCACTGGGTAAAACACTTGGTAACACTGACATGGAAAAGGATCTATGAATTTTAATAAACAGCAAATTAAGCTGCAAAAACCAGTGTCGGACAGCTACTGCCAAGGCCAATAAGAAAATGGGTTGCATCAAAAGGGGCATAGATGCCCGTGATGAGAAAATAGTCCTACTACTTTGCAAATCACTAGTCAGACCACACATGGAGTACTGTGTGCAGTTCTGGGCTCCTGTGAACAAGGCAGACATAGCGGAGCTGGAGAGGGTTCAGAGGAGGGCAACTAAAGTAATAACTGGAATGGGGCAAATACAATACCCTGAAGGATTATCAAAATTAGGGTTATTTACTTTAGAAAATAGACGACTGAGGGGAGATCTAATAACTATGTATAAATATATCAGGGGTCAGTACAGAGATCTCTCCCATCATCTATTTATCCCCAGGACTGTGACTGTGATGAGGGAAAATCCTCTGCGACTGGAGGAAAGAAGGTTTTTACACAAACATAGAAAAGGATTCTGCACGGTAAGAGCAGTGAGACTATGGAACTCTCTGCTTGAGGAGGTGGTGATGGTGAGTACAATAAAGGAATTCAAGAGGGGACTGGATGTTTTTCTGGAGTGTAATAATATTACAGGCTATAGTTACTAGAGAGGGATCGTTGATCCAGGGAGTTATTCTGATTGCCTGTTTGGAGTTGGGAAGGAATTTTTTTCCCCTTAAGTGGGGAAAATTGGCTTCTGCCTCACAGGGTTTTTTTTGCCTTCCTCTGGATCAACTTGTAGGAAACAGGCCGAACTGGAGGGAAAAAAGTCTTTTTTCGGTCCTATATACTATGTTACTATGTTACCATGATTATGGCTTACTGCTTATGAAACGCCCAAAGGCACAATCTCAGGTACCCCTTTTCAGTGGGTATGGATTAATTAGCTGACTAGAGTGTGACAGTTTGAGCCTAGAATATTGAACCTTTTCACAATATTCTAATTTTAAGTTGCATTTATGCAACTCCTTTTAATTTGCATTACTGAAATAAATGAACTTTTGCACGATATTTTAATTTTCCGAGTTTCACCTGTATATTTTTCTGCCACTAATACACATCAAAAAGGGGTGTAATTTTCTCACTTCATCTCACAACGGCTTATAAGTAGGGTTAAGCGAACAGTTCGAGCATAGTTTGGGTTCGTACCAAATTTTGGGGTGTTCAGGACCCGGACCCTAACATTATCAAAAAAGTTCGGGTCCGTTGTTCGGCGATTTCTTCCCGCTATCTGAAGGGCTGCACAGCAGCCAATCAGCTAGGGATTTACTTCTTGCCCTAAGAAGCTATCACAGCCGTGCCTACTAATGGCATGGCTGTGATTGGCCAAGTGCAGCATGTGACCCAGCATCTATTTAAGCTGGAGTCACGTAGCGCCGCACGTCACACTGCTCTGATTAGTGTAGGGAGAGGACTCAGCTTCTGTGAGGGCGAGATTAGGCAGTGAAAAGTCAGCAACAGCACCTAATGAACTGATCGATCTACAGCTGTGAATGATTCAACTTCTGCTAGTTAATTGCTCACTGGTTTTTAGGCTGCACAGAGTGTTTTTCTGTCACTTTTTTCTGGGGTGATCGGCGGCAATTTTGTGACTTGTGGTGCACCAGAACAAGCTGCCACCAAGTCTATCAATCCATCAATACTAGTTTTTTTTTTTTTTGCTATATCCTACATCAGGGGCTTGGCTGTGCTTATTCTCACCCCTAGAAACTCAGGATAGCAATTTTTATATTTTATTAAGGGGTTAAATGCAATTGCCAAAATACCAAACCCCTAAATCTGGTGTTCCAGCTTTGGCTAGCCAAGTGTAATACTGTCTGCTCTCTGGCAAAGGATAGATTATTTTCTGTGGTGAAATTCAATTGCCAAAATACGCAATACCCTGAATCTGGTGTCGTAGCACTGGCTGTCAAAGTATATTAGTGTCCGCCAAAACATATATTTTGTTCTGCGGTGAAATTCAATTGCCAAAATAGCAATACCCTGATTCTGGTGTCCCAGCACTGGCTGGCAAAGTATAATAGTGTCCGCCAAAACATATATTTTGTTCTGGGGTGAAATTCAATTGCCAAAATAGCAATACCCTGAATCTGGTGTTCAAGCATTTGCAGGCCTAGTTTATATCTGTCCGTAACAGGGTATATTTTGTTCTGGGGTGAAATTCCATTGCCAAAATAGCAATACCCTGAATCTGGTGTCCCAGCACTGGCTGTCAAAGTATAATAGTGTCCGCCAAAACATATATTTTGTTCTGGGGTGAAATTCAATTGCCAAAATAGCAATACCCTGAATCTGGTGTCCCAGCACTGGCTGGCAAAGTATAATAGTGTCCGCCAAAACATATATTTTTTTCTGGGGTGAAATTCAATTGCCAAAATAGCAATACCCTGAACCTGGTGTCGCAGCACTGGCTGGCAAAGTATAATAGTGTCCGCCAAAACATATATTTTGTTCTGGGGTAAAATTCACTTGCCAAAATAGCAATACCCTGAATCTGGTGTCCCAGCAATGGCTGGCAAAGTATAATAGTGTATAAACCATCAAAAAATGTGGTGATAAGAAAGCAGGATGCGCTCATACCCATATGCAGTTGTGCATTTCTATAGGGGAGCACATCCTGCACTTGTAGTCCGTTGCTAATGGCAATCACCAGCAAAAAATGCATACAATGGATGATGCCAGCAACGGACTACAAGTACCACAATGGACATCCTACATAAGATGAAATTTATGTGGATGTGGCAAGAATTCAGAACAAACACAGAACCAGAGATAGGTGCACACTGCCGTCACACTAAACCCTCACACTGATGTTAAAAATTGAGAGTTAGTTCGACATATCCTACTAGGAGGACATGTCTTAAGCCTCGGGCACCAGCATCAAGGTCTCTCAAGTAGCCCGAGGGCCCTAACACTCACCTACCTGCGCCATATGGGCAATATCAGGGGCCAGTGGGCAATTACAGGAGCATTAGGACGACTCACAAACATCTCCTCTGTTACCTCCAGCATGTAGCCATGCTTGCAATGGGAGGTGGGAGGTGTCTATGAGCCCTACCCAAGACTGACTGATATAGCCCAAGGCCTAGCAGGTGCACCCAAATGTGACCTGAAGATGAAAAACAGGCACATTTAAATTGGAGTTTATACACCTCCGTACATATATATATATAAACCATCAAAAAATGTGGTGATAAGAAAGCAGGATGCGCTCATACCCATATGCAGTTGTGCATTTCTATAGGGGAGCACATCCTGCACGTGTAGTCCGTTGTTAATGACAATCACCAGCAAAAAATGCATACAATGGATGATGCCAGCAACGGACTACAAGTACCACAAAGGACATCCTACATAAGATGAAATTTATGTGGATGTGGCAAGAATTCAGAACAAACACAGAACCAGAGATAGGTGCACACTGCCGTCACACTAAACCCTCACACTGATGTTAAAAATTGAGAGTTAGTTCGACATATCCTATCTTCAGGTCACATTTGGGTGCACCTGCTAGGCCTTGGGCTATATCAGTCAGTCTTGGGTAGGGCTCATAGACACCTCCCACCTCCCATTGCAAGCATGGCTACATGCTGGAGGTAACAGAGGAGATGTTTGTGAGTCGTCCTAATGCTCCTGTAATTGCCCACTGGCCCCTGATATCGCCCATATGGCGCAGGTAGGTGAGTGTTAGGGCCCTCGGGCTACTTGAGAGACCTTGACGCTGGTGCCCGAGGCTTAAGACATGTCCTCCTAGTAGGATATGTCGAACTAACTCTCAATTTTTAACATCAGTGTGAGGGTTTAGTGTGAAGGCAGTGTGCACCTATCTCTGGTTCTGTGTTTGTTCCAAAGTATAATAGTGTCCGCCAAAACATATATTTTCTTCTGGTGTAAAATCCACTTGCCAAAATAGCAATACCCTGAATCTGGTGTCCCAGCACTGGCTGTCAAAGTATAATAGTGTCCGCGAAAACATATATTTTGTTCTGGGGTGAAATTCAATTGCCAAAATAGCAATACCCTGAATCTGGTGTCCCAGCACTGGCTGGCAAAGTATAATATTGTCCGCCAAAACATATATTTTTTTCTGCGGTGAAATTCAATTGCCAAAATAGCAATACCCTGGTTCTGGTGTCCCAGCACTGGCTGGCAAAGTATAATAGTGTCCCCCAAAACATATATTTTGTTCTGGGGTGAAATTCAATTGCCAAAATAGCAATACCCTGAATATGGTGTCCCAGCACTGGCTGGCAAAGTATAATAGTGTCCGCCAAAACATATATTTTGTTCTGGGGTAAAATTAAATTGCCAAAATAGCAATACCCTGAATCTAGTGTTCCAGCACTTGCAGGCCTAGTTTAATTCTGTCCGTAACAGGGTATATTTTGTTCTGGGGTAAAATCCACTTGCTAAAATAGCAATACCCTGAATCTGGTGTCCCAGCACTGGCTGGCAAAGTATAATAGTGTCCGCCGAAACATATATTTTGTTCTGGGGTAAAATTTAATTGCCAAAATAGCAATACCCTGAATCTAGTGTTCCAGCACTTGCAGGCCTAGTTTAATTCTGTCCGTAACAGGGTATATTTTGTTCTGGGATGAAATTCCATTGCCAAAATAGCAATACCCTGAATCTGCTGTCCCAGCACTGGTTGTCAAAGTATAATAATGTCCGCCAAAACATATATTTTGCTCTGGGGTGAAATTCAATTGCCAAAATAGCAATACCCTGAATCTAGTGTCCCAGCACTGGCTGGCAAAGTATAATAGTGTCCGCCAAAACATATTTTTTGTTCTGGGGTTAAATTCAATTGCCAAAATAGCAATACCCTTAATCCGGTGTCCCAGCACTGGCTGGCAAAGTATAATAGTGTCCGCCGAAACATATATTTTGTTCTGGGGTGAAATTCAATTGCCAAAATAGCAATACCCTGAATCTGGTGTTCCAGCACTTGCAGGCCTAGTATTAATTCTGTCCGTCAAAAGATATATTTTGTTCTGGGGTGAAATTACATTGCCAAAATAGCAATACCCTGAATCTGGTGTCCCAGCACGTGGCTGGCAAAGTATAATAGTGTCCGCCAAAACATATATTTTGTTCTGGGGTTAAATTCACTTGCCAAAATAGCAATACCCTGAATCTGGTGTCCCAGCACTGGCATGGCCAAGAGTATAATAGTGTCCGCAAAACATATATTTTGTTCTGGGGTGAAATTCAATTGCTAAAATAGCAATACCCTGAATCTGGTGTCCCAGCACTGGCTTGGCAAAGTATAATAGTGTCCGTAACAAACATATATTTTGTTCTGGGGTGAAATTCAATTTGCCAAAATAGCAATACCCTGAATCATGGTGTCCCAGCACTGGCTAGTGCAAAGTATAATAGTGTCCGCCAAAACATATATTTTGTTCTGGGGTGAAATTCCACTTGCCAAAATAGCAATACCCTGGATCATGTGTCCCAGCACTGGTTGGCCAAAGTATAATAATGTCGCCAAAACATATATTTTTGTTCTGAGGTGAAATTCAATTGCCAAAATAGCAATACCCTGAATCTGGTGTCCCAGCACTGGCTGGCAAAGTATAATAAGTATCCGCAAAACATATATTTTGTTCTGGGGTTAAATTCAATTGCCAAAATAGCAATACCCTTAATCCGGTGTCCCAGCACTGGCTGGCAAAGTATAATAGTGTCCGCCGAAACATATATTTTGTTCTGGGGTAAAATTAAATTGCCAAAATAGCAATACCCTGAATCTAGTGTTCCAGCACTTGCAGGCCTAGTTTAATTCTGTCCGTAACAGGGTATATTTTGTTCTGGGATGAAATTCCATTGCCAAAATAGCAATACCCTGAATCTGGTGTCCCAGCACTGGCTGGCAAAGTATAATAGTGTCCGCCAAAACATATATTTTGTTCTGGGGTAAAATCCACTTGCTAAAATAGCAATACCCTGAATCTGGTGTCCCAGCACTGGTTGTCAAAGTATAATAGTGTCCGCCAAAACATATATTTTGTTCTGGGGTGAAATTCAATTTCCAAAATAGCAATACCCTGAATCTGGTGTCCCAGCACTGGCTGGCAAAGTATAATAGTGTCCGCCAAAACATATATTTTGTTCTGGGGTGAAATTAATTTGCCAAAATAGCAATATCCTGATTCTGGTGTCCCAGCACTGGCTGGCAAAGTATAATAGTGTCCGCCAAAACATATATTTTGTTCTGGGGTGAAATTCAATTGCCAAAATAGCAATACCCTGAATTTGGTGTTCCAGCACTTGCAGGCCTAGTTTAATTCTGTCCGTAACAGGGTATATTTTGTTCTGAGGTGAAATTACATTGCCAAAATAGCAATACCCTGAATCTGGTGTCCCAGCACTGGCTGGCAAAGTATGATAGTGTCCGCCAAAACATATATTTTGTTCTGGGGTAAAATCCACTTGCCAAAATAGCAATAACCTGAATCTGTTGTCCCAGAACTGGCTGCCAAAGTATAATAGTGTCTGCCAAAACATATATTTTGTTCTGGGGTGAAAGTCAATTGCCAAAATAGCAATACCCTGAATCTGGGGTCCCAGCATTGGCTGGCAAAGTATAATAGTGTCCGCCAAAACATATATTTTGTTCTGGGGTGAAATTCAATTGCCAAAATAGCAATACCCTGAATCTGGTGTCCCAGCACTGGCTGGCAAAGTATAATAGTGTCCGCCAAATCATATATTTTGTTCTGGGGTAAAATTCTCTTGCCAAAATAGCAATACCCTGAATCTGGTGTCCCAGCAATGGCTGGCAAAGTATAATAGTGTCCGCCAAAACATATATTTTCTTCTGGGGTGAAATTTAATTGACAAAATAGCAATACCCTGAATCTGGTGTCCCAGCACTGGCTGGCAAAGTATAAAAGTGTCCGCAAAATCATATATTTTGTTATGGGGTAAAATCCACTTGCCAAAATAGCAATACCCTGAATCTGGTGTCCCAGCACTGGCTGGCAAAGTATAATAGTGTCCGCCAAAACATATATTTTGTTCTGGGGTAAAATTAAATTGCCAAAATAGCAATACCCTGAATCTAGTGTTCCAGCACTTGCAGGCCTAGTTTAATTCTGTCCGTAACAGGGTATATTTTGTTCTGGGATTAAATTCCATTGCCAAAATAGCAATACCCTGAATCTGGTGTCCCAGCACTGGCTGGCAAAGTATAATAGTGTCCGCCAAAACATATATTTTGTTCTGGGGTAAAATCCACTTGCTAAAATAGCAATACCCTGAATCTGGTGTCCCAGCACTGGCTGGCAAAGTATAATAGTGTACGCCGAAACATATATTTTGTTCTGGAGTAAAATTAAATAGCCAAAATAGCAATACCCTGAATCTAGTGTTCCAGCACTTGCAGGCCTAGTTTAATTCTGTCCGTAACAGGGTATATTTTGTTCTGGGATGAAATTCCATTGCCAAAATTGCAATACCCTGAATCTGGTGTCCCAGCACTGGCTGGCAAAGTATAATAGTGTCCGCCAAAACATATATTTTGTTCTGGGGTAAAATCCACTTGCTAAAATAGCAATACCCTGAATCTGGTGTCCCAGCACTGGTTGCCAAAGTATAATAGTGTCCGCCAAAACATATATTTTGTTCTGGGGTGAAATTCAATTTCCAAAATAGCAATACCCTGAATCTGGTGTCCCAGCACTGGCTGGCAAAGTATAATAGTGTCCGCCAAAACATATATTTTGTTCTGGGGTGAAATTCATTTGCCAAAATAGCAATATCCTGATTCTGGTGTCCCAGCACTGGCTGGCAAAGTATAATAGTGTCCGCCAAAACATATATTTTGTTCTGGGGTGAAATTCAATTGCCAAAATAGCAATACCCTGAATTTGGTGTTCCAGCACTTGCAGGCCTAGTTTAATTCTGTCCGTAACAGGGTATATTTTGTTCTGGGGTGAAATTACATTGCCAAAATAGCAATACCCTGAATCTGGTGTCCCAGCACTGGCTGGCAAAGCATGATAGTGTCCGCCAAAACATATATTTTGTTCTGGGGTAAAATCCACTTGCCAAAATAGCAATAACCTGAATCTGTTGTCCCAGAACTGGCTGCCAAAGTATAATAGTGTCCGCCAAAACATATATTTTGTTCTGGGGTGAAAGTCAATTGCCAAAATAGCAACACCCTGAATCTGGGGTCCCAGCATTGGCTGGCAAAGTATAATAGTGTCCGCCAAAACATATATTTTGTTCTGGGGTGAAATTCAATTGCCAAAATAGCAGTACCCTGAATCTGGTGTCCCAGCACTGGCTGGCAAAGTATAATAGTGTCCGCCAAATCATATATTTTGTTCTGGGGTAAAATTCTCTTGCCAAAATAGCAATACCCTGAATCTGGTGTCCCAGCAATGGCTGGCAAAGTATAATAGTGTCCGCCAAAACATATATTTTCTTCTGGGGTGAAATTTAATTGCCAAAATAGCAATACCCTGAATCTGGTGTCCCAGCACTGGCTGGCAAAGTATAAAAGTGTCCGCAAAATCATATATTTTGTTCTGGGGTAAAATCCACTTGCCAAAATAGCAATACCCTGAATCTGGTGTCCCAGCACTGGCTGGCAAAGTATAATAGTGTCCACCAAAACATATATTTTGTTCTGGGTGAAATTCAATTGCCAAAATAGCAATACCCTTAATCTGGTGTTCCAGCAGTTGCAGGCCTCGTTTAAATCTGTCCGTAACATGGCATATTTTGTTCTGGGGTGAAATTCCATTGCCAAAATAGCAATACCCTGAATCTGGTGTCCCAGCACTGGCTGGCAAAGTATAATAGTGTCAGCCAACACATATATTTTGTTCTGGGGTAAAATTCAATTGCCAAAATTGCAATACCCTGAATCTGGAGTTCCAGCACTTGCAAGCCTAGTTTAAATCTGTCCGTAACAGGGTATATTTTGTTCTGGGGTTAAATTCAATTGCCAAAATAGCAATACCCTGAATCTGGTGTCCCAGCACTGGCTGGCAAAGTATAATAGTGTCTGCCACAACATATATTTTGTTCTGGGGCAAAATTCAATTGCCAAAATAGCAATACCCTGAATCTGGTGTCCCAGCACTGGCTGGCAAAGTATAATAGTGTCTGCCACAACATATATTTTGTTCTGGGGCAAAATTCAATTGCCAAAATAGCAATACCCTGAATCTGGTGTCCAAGCACGGGCTGGCAAAGTATAATTGTGTCCGCCAAAACATATATTTTTTTCAGGGGTGAAATTCAATTGCTAAAATAGCAATACCCTGATTCTGGTGTCCCAGCAGTGGCTGGCAAAGGATAATAGTGTCCGCCAAAACATATATTTTGTTCTGGGGTGAAATTCAATTGCCAAAATAGCAATACCCTTAATCTGGTGTCCCAGCACTGGCTGGCAAAGTATAGTAGTGTCCGCCAAAACATTTACTTTGTTCTGCGGTAAAATCAACTTGCCAAAATAGCAATACCCTGAATCTGGTGTCCCAGCACTGGCTGGAAAAGTATAATAGTGTCCGCCAAAACATATATTTTGTTCTGGGGTGAAATTCAATTGCCAAAATAGCAATACTCTGAATCTGGTGTCCCAGCACTGTCTGGCAAAGTATAATAGTGTCCGCCAAAACATATATTTTGTTCTGGGGTAAAATTCACTTGCCATAAAAGCAATACCCTGAATCTGGTGTCTAGAGATGGCCCGAACTATCCGCCGGCGAACAGTTCCCGGCGAACATAGCTTGTTCGCGTTCACCGCATCGGGCGAACACATGCGATGTTCGGTCCGCCCCTATACATCATCATTGAGCAAACTTTGACCCTGTACCTCACAGTCAGCAGACACATTCCAGCCAATCAGCAGCATACCCTCCCTCCCAGACCCTCCCATCTCCTGAACAGCATCCATTTTAGATTCATTCGGAATTTGCAGTCTTAGTGAGAGGATGGAGAGTGTAGTTGCTGCTGATTTAATAGGGAAATCGATAGCTAGGCTAGTGAATTTAGTGTCCACTCCAGTCCTGAAAGACTCATCTGATCTCTGCTGTAAGGACCCTTTTTAGGGCTGCAACATTAGTCTGCTTTTTTTTCCCTCCATATACATATTGCAGTTGCCTGGCCTGCCTGTGTGTGAGGAGCTGCAGGCCCACAGACTGTAGTGTGCCCACTGCCAGTGCCCACCCCTGTCATCCCATGTGGCACAGGACTTTGCATCAAAAAAAGGCATTTAATTTTTACACTTTAGTGTAATTTCACTTGCTTGCCTGTTGCCAGTGTGTGTCAGGCCGACTTCCACTGACTGTAGTGTGCGCATTGCCAGTGCCCACCCCTGTCATCCCGTGTGGCGCAGGACTTTGCATCAAAAAAAGGCATTTAATTTTTACACTTTAGTGTAATTTCAGTTGCTTGCCTGCTGCTAGTGTGTGTCAGGCCGACTTCCACTTACTGTAGTGTGCCCACTGCCAGTGCCCACCCCTGTCATCCCGTGTGGCACAGGACTTTGCATCAAAAAAAGGCATTTAATTTTTACACTTTAGTGTAATTTCAGTTGCTTGCCTGTTGCCAGTGTGTGTCAGGCCAACTTCCACTGACTGTAGTGTGCCCATTGCCAGTGCCCACCCCTGTCATCCCGTGTAGCGCAGGACTTTGCATCAAAAAAAGGCATTTAATTTTTACACTTTAGTGCAATTTCAGCTGCTTGCCTGCTGCTAGTGTGTGTCAGGCCGACTTTCACTGACTGTAGTGTGCCCACTGCCAGTGCCCACCCCTGTCTTCCCGTGTGGCACAGGACTTTGCATCAAAAAAAGGTATTTAATTTTTACACTTTAGTGTAATTTCAGTTGCTTGCCTGCTGCTAGTGTGTGTCAGGCCGACTTCCACTTACTGTAGTGTGCCCACTGCCAATGCCCACCCCTGTCATCCCGTGTGGCACAGGACTTTGCATCAAAAAAAGGCATTTAATTTTTACACTTTAGTGTAATTTCAGTTGCTTGCCTGCTGCCAGTGTGTGTCAGGCCGACTTCCACTGACTGTAGTGTGCCCATTGCCAGTGCCCACCCCTGTCATCCCGTGTGGCGCAGGACTTTGCATCAAAAAAAGGCATTTAATTTTTACACTTTAGTGTAATTTCAGTTTCTTGCCTGCTGCTAGTGTGTGTCAGGCCGACTTCCACTGACTGTAGTGTGCCCACTGCCAGTGCCAACGCCAACCACTGATACCGGGTGGCACATTAGCTTGCCGATAAATAAGACATTTAATTTTTAGACAGTAGTCTAAATTCAGTTGCTTGCCTGCTGCCAGTGTGTGTCAGGCCCACTTCCACTGACTGTAGTGTGCCCACTGCCAATGCCAACCATTGATACCAGGTGGCACAGTAGCTTGCCGATAAATAAGGCATTTCATTTTTACTCATTAGTCTAATTTCAGTTGCTTGCCTGCTGCCAGTGTGTGTCAGGCCCACTTCCACAGACTGTAGTGTGCCCACTGCCAGTGCCAACCACGGATACCGGGTGGCACAGTAGCTTGCCGATAAATAAGGCATTTAATTTTTAGACAGTAGTCTAAATTCAGTTGCTTGCCTGCTGCCAGTGTGTGTCAGGCCCACTTCCACTGACTGTAGTGTGCCCACTGCCAGTGCCAACCATTGATAACGGGTGGCACAGTAGCTTGCCGATAAATAAGGCATTTAATTTTTAGCCAGTAGTCTAAATTCAGTTGCTTGCCTGCTGTCAGTGTGTGTCAGGCCCACTTCCACTGACTGTAATGTGCCCACTGCCAGTGCCAACCACTGATACCGGGTGGCACAGTAGCTTGCCGATAAATAAGGCATTTAATTTTTACACAGTCTAATTTCAGTTGCTTGACTGCTGCCAGTGTGTGTCAGGCCCACTTCCACAGACTGTAGTGTGCCCACTGCCAGTGCCAACCACTAATAAAGGGTGGCACAGTAGCTTGCCGATAAATAAGGCATTTAATTTGTAGACAGTAGTCTAAATTCAGTTGCTTGCCTGCTTCCAGTGTGTGTCAGGCCCACTTCCACTGACTATAGTGTGCCCACTGCCAGTGCCCACCCCTGTCATCCCGTGTGGCACAGGACTTTCCATCAAAAAAAGGCATTACATTTTTACACTTTAGTGTAATTTTAGTTGCCTGCCTGCTGCTAGTGTGTGTCAGGCCGACTTCCACTGACTGTAGTGTGCCCACTGCTAGTGCCAACCACTGATACCGGGCGGCACAGTAGCTTGCCGATAAATAAGGCATTTAATTTTTAGACAGTAGTCTAAATTCAGTTGCTTGCCTGCTGCCAGTGTGTGTCAGGCCCACTTCCACTGACTGTAGTGTGCCCACTGCCAGTGCCAACCATTGATACCGGGTGGCACAGTAGCTTGCCGATAAATAAGGCATTTAATTTTTAGACAGTAGTCTAAATTCAGTTGCTTGCCTGCTGTCAGTGTGTGTCAGGCCCACTTCCACTGACTGTAGTGTGCCCACTGCCAGTGCCAACCACTGATACCGTGTGGCACAGTAGCTTGCCGATAAATAAGGCATTTAATTTTTACACAGTCTAATTTCAGTTGCTTGCCTGCTGCCAGTGTGTGTCAGGCACACTTCCACGACTGTAGTGTGCCCACTGCCAGTGCCAACCACTGATACCGGGTGGCACAGTAGCTTGCCGATAAATAAGGCATTTAATTTTTACACAGTCTAATTTCAGTTGCTTGCCTGCTGCCAGTGTGTGTCAGGCCCACTTCCACAGACTGTAGTGTGCCCACTGCCAGTGCCAACCACTGATACCGGGTGGCACAGTAGCTTGCCGATAAATAAGGCATTTAATTTGTAGACAGTGGTCTAAATTCAGTTGCATGCCTGCTGCCAGTGTGTGTCTGGCACACTTCCACTGACTGTAGTGTGCCCACTGCCAGTGCCCACCCCTGTCATCCCGTGTGGCACAGGACTTTGCATCAAAAAAGGCATTTAATTTTTACACTTTAGTGTAATTTTAGTTTCTTGCCTGCTGCTAGTGTGTGTCAGGCCGACTTCCACTGACTGTAGTGTGCCCACTGCCAGTGCAAACTACTGATACCGGGCGGCACAGTAGCTTGCCGATAAATAAGGCATTTAATTTTTAGACAGTAGTCTAAATTCAGTTGATTGCCTGCTGCCAGTGTGTGTCAGGCCCACTTCCACTGACTGTAGTGTGCCCACTGCCAGTGCCAACCATTGATACCGGGTGGCACAGTAGCTTGCCGATAAATAAGGCATTTAATTTTTACACATTAGTCTAATATCAGTTGCTTGCCTGCTGCCAGTGTGTGTAAGGCCCACTTCCACAGACTGTAGTGTGCCCACTGCCAGTGCCAACCACTGCTACCGGGTGGCACAGTAGGTTGCCGATAAATAAGGCATTTAATTTTTAGACAGTAGTCTAAATTCAGTTGCTTGTCTGCTGCCAGTGTTTGTCAGGCCCACTTCCACTGACTGTAGTGTGCCCACTGCCAGTGCCCACCACTGATACCGGGTGGCACAGTACCTAGCACGCGTAGTACCACTTATCTAAAAAAAAATGACAGGCAGAGGCAGGCCACCCCGCAGGGGCCGTCATTGTTGTGGTGCTGTGATTTCCACTGTCCCTGGAATAATGCCTAGTGTTCAGAGGCCAAGTACCCTGATCCCGAAAAATTCTGAGGACATAGTTGACTGGCTTAGACAGGACACTCAATCGTCAACTGCTTCCGCTAAGAACCTTGACGCACCATCCTCCTCCAGCTCAGCTTCGGTCACCTGCTCTCAAGTTATCACGCTCCCGCCCACCTCCACCACCACCACTACCACCACAGCCACCACAGCCACTTCACTTGATCCGTCAGAGGAGTTATTTACACATCAGTTGTATGCAATTAGTGATGTGCAACCATTATTGCCAGATGATGTAGATTACAGGGATATGTCTCAGTCAGGCAGGATTACACACATGGACGTACAGTGTGATGATGATGATGATGATGTTGTACCGCTGCTGCTTCCCTTGCTGAGGTGTCAGATACAAGTGAAGTGGTTGATGATGACGATGTGTCCACGGATGCCACGTGGGTGCCTGCTCGAAGAGAAGAAGAGGGGGAAAGTTCAGAAGGGGAGACAGAGAGAATGAGGAGACGAGTTGGAAGCAGGGAGAGGTCATCGCAAGGAGTTAGTGGCACAGTCAGACAGCATGTATCGGCACCTGGGGTCAGCCAGACAGCACGCCAGTCAACGCATGCTGTTGCCACCACCAGAATGCCGTCATTGCAAAGCTCAGCAGTGTGGCATTTTTTTTGAATGTCTGCCTCTGATAATAGCAATGCCATTTGCAACCTGTGCCAAAAGAAACTGAGTCGTGGGAAGTCCAACACCCACCTTGGTACAACTGCTTTGCGAAGGCACATGATCTCACATCACAAACTCAAAGCCACCATGCTCCTCCTGGTCCAGCATCTTCAGCCACCTCAACCACTGCTGTCCTCCCTGCCCCCTCTCAACCAACCGCCACTCCATCTCTCACCTTCAGCAGTTCCAGCATCTGCCCACAGTCAGGTGTCTGTCAAGGACATGTTTGAGCGTAAAAAGCCAATGTCACAGAATCACCCCCTTGCCCGGCGACTGACAGCTGGCTTGACAGAACTCTTAGCCCGTCAGCTTTTACTATACCAGCTGGTGGAGTCTGAGGCCTTCAAAAAGTTTGTCGCTATTGGGACACCACAGTGGAAGGTACTCGGACGAATTTTTTTTTCAAAAAAGGCAATCCCAAACCTCTACCATGTCATTGAAAAGGAAGTCATGGCATCTCTGGCATACAGTGTTGGGGCAAGGGTCCATCTGACCACTGATACATGGTCTGCAAAGCACGGTCAGGGCAGGTATATCATGTACACTGCGCATTGGGTCAACCTGCTGACGGCTGACACCACCACGACTTGCAGGCAGACCTACTGCCACCTCCTCTACTCCTACTCCATCCTCTTCGACATCCTCCTCGGCTGAGTCCTCTTCTGCTGCGGCGTCTTGCTGCACATCAACTGAATCCCCTCAGCTCCCCAGGGGTTATTCCACATCCCGGATACGACAGTGTCACACTGTCTTGGGGTTGACTTGCCTAAAAGCAGAGAGCCACACAGGACCAGCACTCCTGTCCACCCTAAACGCACAGGTGGATCAGTGGCTGACCCCGCACCAACTTTAGATCAGCAAAGTGGTGTGTGACAATGGAACAAATTTGTTGTCGGCATTGAATTTGGGCAAGTTGTCACATGTGCCGTGCATGGCACATGTGTTGAATCTCATCATACAACGTTTTGTGTCTAAGTACCCAGGCTTACAGGACGTCCTCAAGCAGGCCAGGAAGGTGTGTAGCCATTTCAGGTGTTCCTACACGGCCATGGCGCACTTTTCCGATATTCAGCGGCGAAAAAACATGCCAGTGAGGCGCTTGATATGCGACCGCCCGACACGTTGGAATTCAACACTCCTAATGTTCGACCGCCTGCTCCAACAAAAAAAAGCCGTCAACGAGTATTTGTATGACCGGGGTGCTAGGACAGCCTCTGCAGAGCTGGGAATTTTTTTGCCACGTTACTGGACACTCATGCGCAATGCCTGTAGGCTCATGCGTCCTTTTGAAGAGGTGACAAACCTAGTCAGTCGCACCGAAGGCACCATCAGCGACCTCATCCCATTTGTTTTCTTCCTGGAGCATGCCCTGCGAAGAGTGCTGGATCAGGCTGTAGATGAGCGTGAAGAGGAAGAGGAAGAGTTGTGGTCACCATCACCACCAGAAACAGCCTTGTCATCATCGTTTGCCACCACTGCGGCAACGCTGGAAGAGGAGTATGAGGAAGAGGAGTCAGAGGAGGAATGTGGCGGCTTTGAGGAGGAGGAAGACCAACCACAGCAGGCACCCCAGGGTGCTCGTTGTTGTCACCTATCTGGGACCCATGGTGTTGTACGTGGCTGGGGGGAAGAACAGACCGTCAATGACATCAGTGAGGACGAGGAACGGGAAATGAGTAGCTCTGCATCCAACCTTGTTCAAATGGGGTCTTTCATGCTGTCATGTCTGTTGAGGGACCCACGTATAAAAAGGATGAAGGAGAACGACCTGTACTGGGTGGCCATGCTACTAGACCCCCGGTATAAGCAGAAAGTGGCAGAAATGTTACCAAATTACCGAAAGTCGGAAAGGATGCAGCAGTTCAAAACCAAACTAAAAAATATGCTTTACACAGCTTATAAGGGGGATGTCACAGCACAACGGGAATCTAACAGGGGAAGAGGTGAGTGTAATCCTCCTCCTACCACGGCGGCAAGGACTGGACGATTTACAGATGTGTTGTTGATGGAGGACATGCAGAGCTTTTTCAGTCCTACTCGCCACAGCCCTTCGGGATCCAGCCTTAGAGAACGACTCGACTGACAGGTAGCAGACTACCTCGCCTTAACAGCAGATATCATTGAGGAGCAATGAACCCCTTCACTACTGGGTGTGCAGGCTTGACCTGTGGCCTGAGCTATGCCAGTTCGCGATAGAACTTCTGGCCTGCCCTGCTTCAAGTGTCCTGTCAGAAAGGACCTTCAGTGCAGCAGGAGGCATTGTCACTGACAAGAGAAGTCGCCTCGGTCAAAAAAGTGTTGATTACCTCACCTTCATAAAGATGAATGAGGCATGGATCCCAAAGGGACTGACAGTCGGGGATGCGTTTGACTAACAAAAGGCCTGATTACATGCCTTGGCCTCAAAATGGTCCTCACGCTGCTGTATTTAATGTCTGCATACCGGATGACTTTCGTGAATTCTCCACCACCAACTAGGGTTCAAGCCGCAATGTTTTAGTCACTTTTCTGCCTGGAAAACATCAATTTTTCCGGCAGCTGCTACAATAGCGGCTGCAACAATGCCATTATTTTTCAGGCATGTGTACATGCCTAATTTTTCTGTCCTATGGTGCAGCACTGTGGCTGCAAAAACAAACCAAAAAAAAGAGGCACATACAAGTGTCAATTCCCCTTCGTGATCGTTACCTTGTTGTGGTGAAGGGGCTTGCGTATCACAATGAAGCAATCATCACCTCTATGAGTGTGTTGGCAATGTTGCCACACCCCAGATGATAAGGCCATTGCTTCATTATGGTCAGACCAAAAGCGATCGGATGGCTGGATAATATTTCATAGAAAAAACATTAATTTACCTTTTTTTTTATATGTTGTATGGGTTTTTAATACATAAAATAAAAAATCATAATAAAGTCTCTTAATAGTTTATTAGAAATGATGCAGACAATTAAAAAAATCCCCATCAATTCCAATACAAAGCAAGTACAGAGCTAAGAACTAAATTATTTCATGATGTCGTAATGGTTCGCTAATTCGACAATGGTTAATCAATTCGACCAGATAGGGTACGTAACAGGGATTAAACTGATAGGAATAGTACTAGTTAAGACACCACTCATATAGGGTGTCACAGCACATTGCTCTGTGCACGCGCAGTGCCCCAATTTGGGAGTATAAGGACCGACCAAGCTGCTTTTTCCATCTCCCGATTCCTGAAATCAATTCAGTTTGGTATTTGAGAGTTTGGTCTGTCACTGTGAAGGCAGTCGAAGGGACCCGGCCTAAATTTTTTTTCACTACAGGCAATCCCTGATATGGGATGTAACAGGGATTAAACTGATGAGAATAGTACTACAGAAAATACCACTCATATCGGGTGTGAAAGTAAATTGCACGGCACAGACGCTGTGACCGTGGATTAAAACAGAGTGGAGGGAGCCAGCGTTTTTTTAACCATCTCCCTTTTCGAAAAATCAATTCAATAAATGGCCCCCAGATTGGGGACGTTAGAGGGACTAAACTGATGAGAATAGTACTACAGAAAATACCACTCATATCGGGTGTGACAGTAAATTGCACGGTGCAGACGCAGTGACCGTGGATAAAAACAAAGGGGAGGGAGACAGCGTTTTTTTAACGATCTCCCCGTTCGAAAAATCTATTCAATTCACCTTTCGGTGTTAGACCCCTTGAAACAACTTTCCCATCACTATTGTGGCCAGAAAGAGTCCCTGTGGGTTTTAAAATTCGCCTGCCAATTGAAGTCTATGGCGGTTCGCCCGGTTCGCCAGTTCGCGAACATTTGCCGAAGCTCGCGTTCGCTGTTCGCGAACGGAAAATTTTATGTTCGCGACATCACTACTGGTGTCCCAGCACTGGCTGGCAAAGTATAATGGTGTCCGCCAAAACATATATTTTGTTCTGGGGTGAAATTCAATTGCCAAAATAGCAATACCCTGAATCTGGTGTTCCAGCAGTTGCAGGCCTAGTTTAAATATGTCCGTAAGAGGGTATATTTTGTTCTGGGGTGAAATTCAATTGCCAAAATAGCAATACCCTGAATCTGGTGTTCCAGCACTTGCAGGCCAAGTTTAATTCTGTCAGTAACAGGGTATATTTTGTTCTGGGGTGAAATTCCATTGCCAAAATAGCAATACCCTGAATCTGGTGTCCCAGCACTGGCTGGCAAAGTATAATAGTGTTCGCCAAAAGATATATTTTGTTCTGGGGTAAAATCCACTTGCCAAAATAGTAATACCCTGAATCTGGTGTCCCAGCTCTGGCTGTCAAAGTATAATAGTGTCCGCCAAAACATATATTTTGTTCTGGGGTGAAATTCAATTTCCAAAATAGTAATACCCTGAATCTGGTGTCCCAGCATTGGCTGGCAATGTATATTAGTGTCCGCCAAAACATATATTTTCTTCTGGGGTGAAATTCAATTGCCAAAATAGCAATACCCTGATTCTGGTGTCCCAGCACTGGCTGGCAAAGTATAATAGTGTCCGCCAAAACATATATTTTGTTCTGGGGTTAAATTCAATTGCCAAAATAGCAATACCCTGAATCTGGTGTCCCAGCACTGGCTGGCAAAGTATAATAGTGTCCGCCAAAACATATATTTGTTCTTGGGTAAAATCCACTTGCCAAAATAGCAATACCCTGAATCTGGTGTCCCAACACTGGCTGGCAAAGTATATTAGTGTCCGCCAAAACATATATTTTGTTCTGGGGTGAAATTCAATTGCCAAAATAGCAAAACTCTGAATCTGGTGTTCCAGCAGTTGCAGGCCTAGTTTAAATCTGTCTGTAACAGGGTATATTTTGTTCTGGGATTAAATTCAATTGCCAAAATAGCAATACCCTGAATCTGGTGTTCCAGCAATGGCTGGCAAAGTATAATAGTGTCCACCAAAACATATTTTTTGTTCTGGGGTTAAATTCAATTGCCAAAATAGCAATACCCTTAATCTGGTGTCCCAGCAATGGCTGGCAAAGTATAATAGTGTCCACCAAAACATATATTTTGTTCTGGGGTGAAATTCAATTGCCAAAATAGCAATACCCGGAATCTGGTGTTTTAGCAGTTGCCGGGCTAGTTTAAATCTGTCCGTAACAAGTTATATTTTGTTCTGGGGTGTAATTCCATTGCCAAAATAGCAATACCCTGAATCTGGTGTCCCAGCACTGGCTGGCAAAGTATAATAGTGTCCGCCAAAACATATTTTTTGTTCTGGGTTTAAATTCAATTGCCAAAATAGCAATACCCTTAATCTGGTGTCCCAGCACTAGCTGGCAAAGTATAATAGTGTCCGCCAAAACATATTTTTTGTTCGGGGGTTAAATTCAATTGCCAAAATAGCAATACCCTTAATCTGTTGTCCCAGCAATGGCTGGCAAAGTATAATAGTGTCCGCCAAAACATATATTTTGTTCTGGGGTGAAATTAAATTGCCAAAATAGCAATACCCTGAATCTGGTGTCCCAGCACTGGCTGTCAAAGTATAGTAGTGTCCACCAAAACATATACTTTGTTCTGGGGTAAAATCAACTTGCCAAAATAGCAATACCCTGAATCTGGTGTCCCAGCACTGGCTGGCAAAGTATAATAGTGTCCAGCAAAACACATATTTTGTTCTGGGGGGGAAATTCAATTGCCAAAATAGCAATACCCTGAATCTAGTGTTCCAGCACTTGCAGGCCTAGTTTAATTCTGTCCGTAACATGGTATATTTTGTTCTGGGGTGAAATTCCATTGCCAAAATAGCAATACCCTGAATCTAGTGTCCCAGCACTGGCTGGCAAAGTATAATAGTGTCCGCCAAAACATATTTTTTGTTCTGGGGTGAAATTCAATTGCCAAAATAGCAATACCCTTAATCCGGTGTCCCAGCACTGGCTGGCAAAGTATAATAGTGTCCGCCAAAACATATTTTTTGTTCTGGGGTTAAATTCAATTGCCAAAATAGCAATACCCTTAATCCGGTGTCCCAGCACTGGCTGGCAAAGTATAATAGTGTCCGCCAAAACATATTTTTTGTTCTGGGGTTAAATTCAATTGCCAAAATAGCAATACCCTTAATCTGTTGTCCCAGCACTGACTGTCAATGTATAATAGTGTCTGCCAAAACATATATTTTGTTCTGGGGTGAAATTAAATTGCCAAAATAGCAATACCCTGAATCTGGTGTCCCAGCACTGGCTGGCAAAGTATAGTAGTGTCCGCCAAAACATATACTTTGTTCTGGGGTAAAATCAAATTGCCAAAATAGCAATACCCTGAATCTGGTGTCCCAGCACTGGCTGGCAAAGTATAATAGTGTCCAGCAAAACACATATTTTGTTCTTGGGGGAAATTCAATTGCCAAAATAGCAATACCCTGAATCTGGTGTCCCAGCACTGGCTGGCAAAGTATAATAATGTCCGCCAAAACATATATTTTGCTCTGGGGTGAAATTCAATTGCCAAAATAGCAATACCCAGAATCTAGTGTCCCAGCAATGGCTGGCAAAGTATAATAGTGTCCACCAAAACATATATTTTGTTCTGGGGTGAAATTCCATTGCCAAAATAGCAATACCCTGAATCTGGCGTCGCAGCACTGGCTGGCAAAGTATAATAGTGTCCGCCAAAACATATATTTTGTTCTGGGGTGAAATTCAATTGCCAAAATAGCAGTACCCTGATTCTGGTGTCCCAGCACTGGCTGGCAAAGTATAATAGTGTCTGCCAAAACATATATTTTGTTCTGGAGTGAAATTCACTTGCCAATATAGCAATACTCTGAATCTGGTGTTCCAGCTGTTGCAGGCCAAGTGTTAATCTGTCCGTAAAAGGGTATATTACACTCAAGTTGTATATACAAGTGCTGAGAAAGTCATCCTCAATAACTTCACACGCTACCGTGCATCTCCCATTGTATTTCTGTCCGTTAAAGGGTATACTACACAAAGTGTTAAAATACAATTGCTGAATGCATAATCCTACATATTTTTTCACACGCTACTGTGCATCTCCAAGTGTAAATCTTTCCATAATAGGATACCTTTCATCCAGGGCCTAAATACTAGCCCTAAATGAGATAATCCCCTAAATCAGTGGTTACTGCTACATAAATAAATAGGCAGATAGTGTTAGGTGCTTGTAAAAAAATGGCCTGAATTTGAAATCAATACATTGGGCCAAATATTTTTTTTCTTATTGTGGTGCTTGGTGAACAGTAACAATGAGGAAAACCTCTAGTAAGGGACGCGGACGCGGTCGTGCTGGTGTTAGTGTACCCTCTGGTGCTGGGAGAGGACGTGGCCATTCTGCCACAGCCACACATCCTAGTGAACCAACTACCACAGGTTCCAGTACCTGCCAGAATTTACAGCGATATTTGGTGGGGCCCAATGCCGTTCTAAGGATGGTAAGGCCTGAGCAGGTACATGCGCTAGTAAATTGGGTGGCCGACAGTGGATCCAGCACGTTCACAACATAATCTCCCACCCAGTCTTCTGCAGAAAGCGCACAGGTGGCGCCTGAAAACAAAGCCCATCAGTCTGTCTCATCACCCCCATGCATATCAGGGAAACTGTCTGAGCCTCAAGTTATGCAGCAGTCTCTTATGCTTTTTGAAGACTCTGCTGGCAGGGTTTCCCAAGGGAATCCACCAAGCCCTTCCCCAGTGGTGAAAGACATAGAATGCACTGATGCACAACCACTGATATTTCCTGATGATGAGGACGTGGGAATACCACCTCATCGGAGTCCGCGCGTCTCTGATGATGACAAGACACAGGTGCCAACTGCTGCGTCTTTCTGCAGTGTGCAGCCTGAATAGGAGGTCAGGGAGGAAGACGATGCAGGGGACGATGAGGTTCTGGAATGAAGGTCGTGCCACTGACTTTCTAAGTTCAGAGGAAGAGGCAGTGTTGAGACCGAGCCAACAGCGTAGCAAAAGAGGGAGCAGGGGTCAAAAGCAGAACAGCCGCCGCTAAGAGAGTTCGCCTGCTACTGGCCACCGCCACCAGGGACCGAGCTCCCCAAAGGCTGCTTCAAGGAGTTCCCTGGCATGGCACTTCTTTAAACAATGTGCTGACGACAAGACCCGAGTGGTTTGCACGCTGTGCCATCAGAGCCTGAAGCGAGGCATTAACGTTCTGAACCTTAGCACAACCTGCATGACCAGGCATCTACATGCAAGGCATGAACTGCAGTGGAGTAAACACCTTTAAAGCAAGGAACTCACTCTGGCTCTCCGTGCTCCCTCTTCTGCTGCTGCCTCGGCCTCTTCCTCCGCCTCGGGAGGAATGTTGGCACCTGCCGCCCACCAAACAGAGGATGTGCCACCGACAACACCACCTGCGTCACCAAGCATCCCCACCATGTCACACGGCAGCGTTCAGCTCTCCATCTCTCAAACCTTGGAGAATAAGCGTAAATTCCCACCTACCCACCCTTGAGCCCTGGGTCTGAATGCCAGCATTTCTAAACTACTGGCCTTTGAAATGCTGTCATTCAGGCTGGTGGACACAGACAGCTTCAAACAGTTGATGTCCATGGCTGTCGCACAGTATGTTGTTCCCAGCCGCCATTACTTCTCCAAGACAGCCGTGCCTTCCCTGCACAACCAAGTATCCAATAAAATCAAGTGTGCACTGCACAACGCCATCTATGGCAAGGTCCACCTAACCACAGATACGTGGAACAGTAAGCACGGCCAGGACGCTATATCTCCCTTACTGCACACTGGGTAAATGTAGTGGCGGCTGGGCCCCAGGCGGAGAGTTCCTTGGCGCACGTCCTTCCACTGCCTAGGATCGCAGGGCATCATTCTTTGCCTCCTGTAGCCTCCTCCTCCTACTCGGCTTCCTCCTCCTCTGCTTCCATCAGCTCATCCAGTCAGCCACACACCTTCACCACCAACTTCAGTACAGCCCGGGGTAAACGTCAGCAGGCCATTCTTAAACTCATATGTTTGGGGGACAGGCCCCACACCGCGCAGGAGTTGTGGAGGGGTATTGAACAACAGACCGACGAGTGGTTTCTGCCGGTGGGCCTCAAGCCCGGCCTGGTGGTGTGCTATAATGGGCGAAATCTCGTCGCAGCTCTGGGACTAGCTGGTTTGACGCACATCCCTTGCCTGGCGCATGTGCTGAATTTGGTGGTGCAGAAGTTCATTCACAACTACCCCGACATGTCAGAGCTGCTGCATAAAGTGCGGGCCGTCTGTGCGTGCTTCCGGCGTTCACATCCGGCCGCTGCTCGACTCTCTGCGCTACAGCGTAACTTCGGCCTTCCCGCTCACTGCCTCATATGCGACGTGCCCACGGTTTGGAACTCCACCTTGCACATGCTGGAGAGACTGTGCGAGCAGCAGCAGGCCATAGTGGAATTTCAGCTGCAGTATGCACGAGTCAGTCGCACTGCGGAACAGCACCACTTCACCACCAATGATTGGGCCTCCATGCGAGACCTGTGTGCCCTGTTGCACTGTTTCAAGTACTCCACCAACATGGCCAGTGGCGATGACACCGTTATCAGCGTTACAATACCACTTCTATGTCTCCTTGAGAAAACGCTTAGGGCGATGATGGAAGAGGAGGTGGCCCAGGAGGAGGAGGAGTAGGAGGATGAGGGGTCATTTTTAGCACTTTCAGGCCAGTCTATTAGAAGTGGCTCAGAGGGAGATTTTTTGCAACAGCAGAGGCCAGGTACAAATGTGGCCAGCCAGGGCCCACTACTGGAGGATGAGGAGGATGAGGAGGAGGTGGAGGAGGATGAGGATGAAGCAGGTTCACAGCGAGGTGGCACCCGACACAGCTCAGGCCCATCACTGGTGCGTGTCTGGGGGGATACGGAGGACAATGACGATACGCCTCCCACAGAGGACAGCTTGTCCTTACCTCTGGGGAGCCCGTCACACATGAGCGACTACATGCTGCAGTGCCTGCGCAACGACAGCAGAGTTGCCCACATTTTAACGTGTGCGGACTACTGGGTTGCCACCCTGCTTGATCCCCGGTACAAAGACAATGTGCCCACCTTACTTCCTGCACTGGAGCGTGATAAGAAGATGTGCGAGTACAAGCGCACGCTGGTAGACGCAGTCCTGGGAGCATTCCCAAATGTCACAGGGGAACAGGTGGAAGCCCAAGGCGAACGCAGAGGAGGAGCAAGAGGTCGCCAACACAGCTGTGTCACAGCTGTGTCCTCTGAGGGCAGGGTTAGCATGGCAGAAATGTGTAAAATTTTTGTCTCCACGCAACAGCTAACTGCACCACCACCTGATACGGAACGTGTTAGCGGGAGGCAGCATTTCACTAACATGGTTGAACAGTATGTCTGCACACCCCTCCACGTACTGACTGATGGTTCGGCCCCATTCAAGTTCTGGGTCTCCAAATTGTTCACGTGGCCAGAGTTAGCAATTTATGCCTTGGAGGTGCTGGCTTGCCCGGCGGCCAGCGTTTTTTCTAAACATGTATTCAGCACGGCAGGGGGCGTCATTACTGACAAACGCAGCCACCTGCCCACAGCCAATGTGGACAAGCTGACGTTCATAAAAATGAACCAGGCATGGATCCCACAGGACCTGTCCCTCCCTTGTGCAGAATAGACATTTATAACTGCCTCCCCCTCAACCATGTATTCTTGTACTCCGGGGCACTTCTTTATTGAATCCTCATTTTTTTAAATTTACCATGATCTTGCAGTGCAACCCAAAGTTGAATGAACCTCTCCTCAATCTGGGCACCGGGTCCTAAATAACTGAACGTGGCCTGTTATAATGATGGGTGAAATGAAGCCTGAACCTCTGCCATGCGACCTCTCTACTCTGTCTGGGTGCCGTGGGCTAAATATCTGGAAGTGGCCTAATCCAGTGGTGGGTGGTATGACGCCTTATTTCTTGCTGTGGGACCTCTCTCCTCTGTCTGGGTGCTGGGGCCTAAATAACTGAAAATTGCCTTCTCCAGTGGTGGGTGATATGATGCCTTATTCCTTACTGTGGGACCTCTCTCCTCTGTCTGGGTGCTGGGGCCTAAATATCTGGAAGTGACCTTCTCGAGTGGTGGGTGAAATGACGCCTTATTCCTTGCTGTGGGACCTTTCTCCTCTGTATGGGTGCTGGGGCATAAATATCTGGAAGTGACCTTCTTCAGTGGTGGGTGATATGACGCCTTATTCCTTGCTGTGGGACCTCTCTCCTCTTTCTGGGTGCTGAGTCCTAAATAACTGAAAGTTGCCTTCTCCAGTGGTGGGTGATATGACGCATGATTCCTTGCTATGGGACCTCTCTCCTCTGTCTAAGTGCTGGGACTAAATAACTGAAAGTAGCCTTCTCCAGTGGTGGGTGATATGACGCCTTATTCCTTTTTGTGGGACCTCTCTCCTCTGTCTGGGTGCTGGGCCTAAATAACTGACAGTGGCGTTCTCCAGTGGTGGTTGATATGACGCCTTTTTCCTTGCTGTGGGACCTCTCTCCTCTGTCTGGGTGCTGGGCCTAAATAACTGAAAGTGGCCTTTTCCAGTGGTGGGTGATATGACGCCTTATTCCTTGCTGTGGGACCTCTCTTCTCTGTCTGGGTGCTGGTTCCTAAATATCTGGAAGTGGCCTTCTCCATTTGTGGGTGATATGATGCTTTATTCCTTGCTGTGGGACCTCTCTCCTCTGTCTGGGTGCTGGGGCCTAAATAACTGAAAGTGGCCTTCTCCAGTGGTGGGTGATATGACACATGATTCTCTGCTATGGGACCTCTCTCCAATTGATATTGATTATTTTTTATTTATTTTATTTTAATTCATTTCCCTATCCACATTTGTTTACAGGGCATTTAACTACATGTTGCTGCCTTTTGCAGCCCTCTTCAATGAGGTTCGGGTTCGGGATAAAGTTCGGGTCGAGTTCGGATCCCGAACCCAAACATGTTCGGGAAGCTCGGCCAAACTTCTCGAACCCGAACATCCAGGTGTTCGCTCATCTCTACTTATAAGCCCTTTTTTTCCCACTTATTCAAGCCAAAAGATTTTTTAGAACATATAACTGCACCTCAGAAGGGCAAATAAGATTTGGAAATATTTCCTCGTAATAAACCCTGTTAATGGCTGTATCAAACAGCACTTGCACCCCATAACAAGAACAGTTTGCTGGAATTACAGAGTAGAGATGTCCCGAACTGTTCGTCAGCGAACAGTTCCCTGCGAACATTGCTTGTTCGCGTTCGCTTCTGCCAGCGAACATTATGCTATGTTCGATTTGCCCTGCACTCTTACATTCAGCTTACCTTCCTACCAAAACCACGCATAGTGAATACAATTTAAAGCTGCAGTGTTAAAGCAGGGAGAGTATTACCTAGTGTCCTCTGTCCACCCCAACCCTCAAACCAAAAAAAAAGTCCTTTCTAAAAATGATATATCATTAATGATCATTTTCTATCACATTTCACTTAAACTACTCAGTTCATGCCAAAAGCCAGATATGTGCAGGCTGACTATCTATCCACAAGACAGGGCATCAGCATACCTTACAATGACAATCATGAGTTTTCACACATAAGTTCTCAATCCAAAAGGAGAGAAATTGGTTAGCATTGGTTGGCTATCTAGAGGGGCCTGGACCCTAGACCATTATCATTAGGGCGACAAAAATTGTAATTTTATATGCCAGCCTAACTCCTCTCTCACTGCCTAAGAGAGCTGCATAAACATTTCCCAACATTTAAAACTCATTTGCATACACATGGCCAAGAAATGCTAATGAGCAATATAGCAGTATCTGCCTTGTTTGTAAACTGAAACACGATTTGCATGGCTTTCCCATAGTCCCATGGTATGCAAATGAGTTTATATGACAAAACAGAATAGAAAGATTATAAAGTTAGTCTTTAAAAAATTGCAAAATCAAAAAAAAAACTATGCAGCCTTCCTAATCATTGAGATGAGAGTTAGGTGGCATATTAAAAAAAAAAAAAAAAAAAAAATATGTTGTCACCCTAATGATAATAATCTATGTGCACAGGTCCCCCTAGATACCTAACCCTATACAGACAATTTTCCTTTTGGAAAAACTGGTTAAAACCCAGGCTCCCTTGCTAAGGTATGCTGATGATCTGTCTGACGGATTGTTGGCCCTGCATATACCTGGTGCTTGGCGGCCATAGGAGAGAACTGTTCTGTGTTGTCCATTGCATGTTTTATGTAATAATACAAAAAATAATAAGATTGTATGATAGGCAGGCTAGGGTAAATGTCTGTAAGTCTGTCTTTGTCTGTTTTATAAAGTACAAAGATTAGTTTTTTTTAGTGAGCTACCTTACTGTATGTTTGATTGAGTATTATACCTTAAAGGGACAGGCTGTTTTACCCTATAGAAATATATATATATATATATATTTTCCTGTATTAGGATCCTTGATCTCTGGTGCTTGGTGGCCATAGGGGAGAACTGTTCTGTGTTGTTAATTGGATGTTTTATGTAATAATACAAACAACAATAATAATAATTTTGTCTTTGTCTGTTTTATAAAGGACAAAAAATTAGGGCTTCATTATCTATTGTACCATGTGTTTGATTATTACATCTTAAAGGGATACTGACTACCTGTTCCTGCTGTGCTGTCCACTTCCTGGTGGCGGGCTTAGTTTTGTTCGATTGAAGGGTATAATTCTGCCGTGCTGCGCATGCGCCTAGGAAGTTTATTCTTCACTAGGAATAAGTCACCATAGTGCATGCACATTCAGGACAGCACATAGTACAGACAGGAGAAAATGAGCGGAATCCCTGACAGAGGAAAATTACGAATAAAAACGTTTTATAGACATTATGCAAAGACAGTGTTTGATGAAAATAGCATAGTTTTTCTGAGATCAAGGATCCTAATACAGGAATATATATATATTTCTATAGGGTAAAACAGCCTGTCCCTTTAAGGTATAATACTCAATCAAACATACAGTAAGGTAGCTCACTAAAAAAAACTAATCTTTGTATTTTATAAAACAGACAAAGACAGACTTACAGACATTTACCCTAGTCTGCCTATCATACAATCTTATTATTTTTTGTATTACTACATAAAACATGCAATGGACAACACAGAACAGTTCTCCCCTATGGCCGCCAAGCACCAGGTATATGCAGGGCCAACAATCCATCAGACAGACAGATCATCAGCATACCTTAGCAAGGGAGCCTGGGTTTTAACCAGTTTTTCCAAAAGGAAAATTGTCTGTATAGGGTTAGGTATCTAGGGGGACCTGTGCACATAGATGATTATCATTAGGGTGACAACATTTTTTATTTTTATTTTTAATATGCCACCTAACTCTCATCTCAATGATTAGGAAGGCTGCATAGTTTTTTTTTTTTATTTTGCAATTTTTTAAAGACTAACTTTATAATCTTTCTATTCTGTTTTGTCATATAAACTCATTTGCATACCATGGGACTATGGGAAAGCCATGCAAATCGTGTTTCAGTTTACAAACAAGGCAGATACTGCTATATTGCTCATTAGCATTTCTTGGCCATGTGTATGCAAATGAGTTTTAAATGTTGGGAAATGTTTATGCAGCTCTCTTAGGCAGTGAGAGAGGAGTTAGGCTGGCATATAAAATTACAATTTTTGTCGCCCTAATGATAATGGTCTAGGGTCCAGGCCCCTCTAGATAGCCAACCAATGCTAACCAATTTCTCTCCTTCTGGATTGAGAACTTATGTTTGTCTAAATTGCTCAAATCTGTCATTGTAAGGTATGCTGACGCCCTGTCTTATGGATAGATAGTCAGTATGCACATACCTGCTTTCAACATGGTGTAGAGTGATTTTTTTTTTTTATTTTACAAGTAATAAAAGTATGTTAAATAATTAAATTAGCATTTAAAAGTAGGTTAGAAAATAAAATGTTAGAGTAGATTTAGATGTCATAATATAGGTTATTTTAAACTATTTAAAAATATTAGTTGATTTATGCTCTTTAGTTAGTTAGCTTAAAACAACTTTTTTATCTCTATTGTAGCTAGAACAAGTCACTGTGGGTTTTAATATTCGCCTGCTAATAGAAGTCTATTGCGGTTCGCCTGTTCGCGAACATTTGAGTAAGTTCGGTTTCGTTATTCGCAAACAGAAAATTTTCTGTTCGCGACATCTCTATTACAGAGCTGTATAATGGGACTGTTCCTATATTACCCAGGCTGTAAACTACCCTACTGAACCCTGTTCTGCTTCAATACTGTGGAATGATTTACCTATCCTTTCCCTGAACTTCTATACAGCAAAATCAGTTTCAAAGCCTTTTCTACCACTGTACACTGGAAAATGGCTGAATCCAAGATGGCTGAGGCTATTTATAGGGCTGTGACATCACAGGCTGGCTTGCTGCTGATGGGCTGCATGCATGGAATTGTGGGTGATTCCTCGTTCCCAAAGTTCCCTGCTCCATGTCCTAACACATGCAGCAGCCATTTTAGGAAAAAGATGTGATTCGGTACCACGAAGCATGAGGAAATTCGGATTCGTTGTAAATCAATTTTTTTCTTAAATTCGGATCTAATACCACTTTGTCAACTTTGATTCTCTCATCTCTACAAATAATACTTTTTTGCCACTAATACATGCTAAAAAGGATTTAGAACATATAACTGCACCGCTCAAGGGCTAATAAGATGTAGAAATATTAACTAGTAATACACCCTGTTAATGGTTGTATCACACAGCACTTGCACCCCAATAGAAAGAATGGCTTGCTGGAATTATAGAGGTCTCATCTATTGCAAACCTGAAAGCAGAAGTATAATAGCAAATTGGATCCCCAGTCAGTGCAGCAAGGTGTAATAGGATTGCTCCTATTACCCAGGCTGTAAACTCCTCTATTGAACCCAGTTCTGCTTCAATAATGTGGAATAATTCCTCCCTATCCTTTGCCTACACTTCTAATGCTCTTTCTCTGAACTTCAATTTAGCAAAATAAAAGTTTTAAAATCTTTCCTAGCACTTTCCCTAGCGCCTGCTCACATTTTTACCTGCACTAAGTACACTGGAAAATGGCTGAATCCAAGATGACTGAGGCTATATTTAGGTCTGCGACAACACAGGACTAACTGACTGCTGATTGACTGCATGCATGGCATTGTGGATGATCCCTCGTTCCCAGAGTTCTTTGCTCCATGTCCTAACATGTGCAGGAGCCATTTTAGGGAAAAATGCGATTTGTTACCATGAAGCGGTGCAAGTCGAATTTTTCCTGAAATTCGGATCGAATTCCACTTCGTTAACTTCGATTCGCTCATCTCTAATAATTAATATACCAACATGCCCCAATTTTATTACAGTTATTTAAATTCTCAAGTATATTTGTATAAAAACCATGATCATATTAACATTTAGCATTGCAACTGTGTTACAAGCCACATGTTTAAGGCATTATTTTATGCATTACTTTGGTATTAAACCATAAATCAGTTTCTCTGTTTATTTTTTTGGTTGCATTGTGGTTTCCCTTATGTTCTGGAATGGATTAATAGCTATCATTTTCAAATGCACATTTTCTGTTTACCAACAATCAAGTTTTTAGTACATAAATATGTTTTGATTTTATTTTGGAACCTTCATAGGTTGAATAATGGACGTTTTATTCTTTACTACAACAGTTAACTTCAGTTTAATAATTGTAGATATATATTACATTTTGTTCTTTTCTTTAAAAGGCTGAGGGTATTGAAACTGTGTCAAATATAATTATGAAAGATAGCACCCCATTCTTTCAAGAGAAAATTCATTCATTTCTCAAGTGATATGCAATTTCTGTGCTTTCTAGATAATAATAAAATAAAGACAATATGTAATGCACCACAAAAAAAATTTTGCAAACATACTTTACCACTTCCTGACTTTGCATTGACTATAGACGTCCTTGGGTGGTCAGTTTATCTCTGAATGTACGTTCTGAAATGTCTATTCAGAGATCACAGCTGTACACTAATCGTGCAGCTTCCGAGCATGTGGGGCCGCTGTCAGTGACAGCAGGGCACTCCAGAAAGAAGGCAGGTACTGTTCCTGGGTGTCCCTGTCTTCAAGATCACTGTATACACAGTGCTCAACGAGCGCTGTGTATACAGATCAGGAAGTACTATGCCGCTTCCTGTCCAGGCCCGGTAGTCATGTGATCGCTGGGGCCTGGTGAATGCAGGAGCTGTCGGGTCTTCCATAGAGCTCGATCAGCCCTGCACTGAGGCTGTACAGCACTGTATTATGCTGTACAGCCTCTCTGAGGGGTGTATTTCCCCTGTAACTGGGGCTATAAAAAAATGAAGTTAAATGTCCCCCAGAGGTCTTGTATGACCTTATGGGGGATGCAAGTGTAAAATAAAAAATAAAAAAAAATAAAAAATAAAGTGTTTTGAAAAAATAAAAATAAAAAAATTTCACATTTAAAAACAAATCCCCCAAATCCGTTATTTAAAAAAAATAGAAGAAAAAAAATAAATAGACATATTTAGTATCACCGCGTCTGCAATGACTGGCTCTATAATAATATCATATGATCTACCCCATCAGGTTAACACAGTAAAAAAATAAAAACGTCACCTCTTCCAGAGAAAAACAAGCCCTCACACAAGACTATCGCCAGAAAAATGAAAAGAATATGTCTCTAAGAAGATGGCAACACAAAAACATGATTTCCTTTTCTAAAAATGTTTTTATTGTGTAAAACGTAAAAGAAATCTAAAAATATATTTGCATATTTAATGACCGGTTCTATAAAAATATCACATGATCTACCCCATCAAATGGACAGTGTAAAAAAAAAAAAATAGAAAAATAACACCAAACAGCTTTTTTTGTGACTTCATCTCCCAAAAATAAGATGAAAAGCAACCAGAAAGCCAAATGTACCCCAGAATGGTGCCAATAAAAACTACAGCTTGTCTTGCACAAAATAAGCCCTCATGCAGCTCATTCAGCAAAAGATAAAATAAGTTATTGCTCTTAAAAAACATGACAGAAAATTCCAAATTTCGGATGCCACTCCTTCCCTTCTGAGCCCTGGCGTATCCCCAAATTAAGCCTCATGCACATGACCGTATGTTTTTTGCGGTCCGGAAAAAAACAATCCGCAAAATATGCAGATGACGTCCATGTGCATTCAGTATTTTGCGGAAAGGAGCAGCTGGACCCTGAAAGAACAGTACTATCCTTGTCTGTAATGTGGACAATAATAAGACATGTTCTATTATTTTGCAGAACGGAAATACGGAAACGGAATGCACATGGAGTAACTTCAGTTTTTTTTTGTGTGGACCCATTGAAATGAATGGTTCTGTATATGGGACGCGAAAAAACGGAACTCACATGGAAAGAAAATACGATCATGTGCATGACCACAAAGTGTTCAGGAGAAAGTGGGTAGAAAATTGGGCGGGATATTCTCCTGTTATCTTTTGGCCCAAGAAAATTTGGGCCTAAAGCACCATTTCCTTGTGAAAAAGAAAAAATATATTTTTCATTTTCACACCCAAGTATTAAAAATTCTATGAAACAGCTGTTAAGTGAAGTACTCGCTACACCCCTCAAAAATTCCTTGAGTGGTGTAGTTTACAAAATGTGTTTTGAATAGTTTGAGGAGTGTCATTTCTAAAATGGGGTCATTTATAGGATGGTTCTAGGATGGTCCTATTATGTAAGCCCCACAAAGTGACTTCAGAACTGAACTGGTCCTTAAAAAAGTTGACTTTGGAAATTTTCTTTAAAATTTAAAAAATTGTTTCTAAAATGTTATACGTTCTAGTGTCCTAAAAAATAAAAGTACATTACTAAAATGATGCCAACGGGGAATGGGGAATGTTAATTAATAAATATTTTATGAGGTATCACTCACTATCTGTCTTAACCACATCAGCCCCCCTAGCTTAAACACCCATAATGACCAGGCCACTTTTTACAATTCCGCACTACACTACTTTCACCGTTTATTGCTCCGTCATGCAACTTACCACGCAAATGAATTTTACCTTCTTTTCTTCTCACTAATAGAGCTTTCATTTGGTGGTATTTCATTGTTGCTGACATTTTTACTTTTTTTGCCATTAATACAAATTTAACGACACTTTTGCAAAAAAATGACATTTTTCACTTTCTGTTGTAAAAATTTTGCAAAAAAACTACATTTCTATATAAATTTTTCTCTAAATTTATTGTTCTACATGTCTTTGATAAAAAAAAAGTCCAATAAGTGTATATTTATTGGTTTGGGTAAAAGTTATAGCGTTTACAAACTATGGAGCAAAAAAGTGAATTTCGGCATTTTGAAGCAGCTCTGACTTTCTGAGCACCTGTCATGTTTCTTCAGGTGCTAGAATGTCAGGATAGTATAAATACCCCCCAAATCACACCATTTTAGAAAGAAGACACCCCAAAGTATTCGCGGAGGGGCATGGTGAGTTCATGTATCATTTCATTTTTCACAAGTTAGCGGAAAATGACACTTTCTGAGAAAAAAAAAAAGTTTCAATTTCTGATAACTTCTGGCAAAAAAAAAATCTCAGACGTACTCACTATGCCCCTCAGTGAATACCTTGGGGTGTCTACTTTCGAAATGGGGTCATTTGTGGGGTGTGTTTACTGTTCTGGCATTTTGGGCGGGGCTAAATTGTGAGCCGCCATGTAAAACCTAAAGGTACTCGTTGGAATTTGGGCCCTTTGCGCACCCAGGCTGCAAAAAGTCTCACTTATGTGGTATCGCCGTACTCAGGAGAAGTAGGTCAATGTGTTTGGGGTGTATTTTACATATACCCATGTTGGGTGAGAGAAATATCTCTGTAAATTGTCAACTTTGTATAAAATTTTTAAAAGTTGTCGTTTACAGAGATATTTTTCACACAAAGTATGGGTATATATAAAAATACACCCCAAAACACATTGCCCTACTTCTCCTGAGTACGGCGACACCATGTGTGCCACTTTTGCAGCCTGGGTGCGCAAAGGGGCCCTAAAACCAATGAGTACCTTTAGGATTTCACAGGGCATTTTTACGCATTTGGATTCCAGACTTCTTCTCACGCTTTAGGGCCCCTAAAATGCCAGGACAGTATAAATACCTCACATGTGACCCCATTTTGAAAGAAGACACCCTAAGGTATTCTGTGAGGGGTATGGTGAGTTCATGTAAAATTTTATTTTTGTCAAAAGTTAGTGGAATGTGAGACTTTGTAAAAACAAAATAAAAAAAAAACAATTTCCGCTGACTTGTGCCAAAAAATAAAAATTCTGTGGACTCACCATGCCCCTCATGGAATACCTTGGGGTGTCTTCTTTCCAAAATGGGGTCACATGTAGGGTATTTATACTCACCTGGCATTTTAGGGGCCCCTAAAGTGTGAGAATCCAAATGCATAAAAATGGCCTGTGAAATCCTAAAGGTACTCATTGGGTTTAGGGCCCCTTTGCGCACCCAGGCTGCAAAAAAGTGTCACTCATGTGGTATCGCCGTACTCAGGAGAAGTAGGGCAATGTGTTTTGGGGTGTATTTTTACATATACCCATACTGCGTGTGAGAAATATCGCTGTAAACGACAACTTTTACATTTTTTTTATTCAAAGTTGTCAATTTACAGAGATATTTCTCTCACCCAGTATGGGTATATGTAAAAATACACCCCAAAGCACATTGCCCTACTTCTCCTGAGTACGGCGATACCACATGTGTGACACTTTTTGCAGCCAAGATGCACAAAGGGGCCCAAATTCCAATGAGTACCTTTAGGAGGGCATTTTTACGTCATTTTCTTCTCACGCTTTAGGGCCCTAAAATGCCAGGGAAGTAGAAATACCCACATGTGACCCTCATTTTGAAAGAAGACACCCCAAGGTATTCCATGAGGGGCATGGCGAGTTCATAGAAGATTTTTTTTTGGCACAAGTTAGTGGAAATTGATTTTTATTGTTTTTTCTCACAAAGTCTCCCTTTCTGCTAACTTTTGACAAAAGTTTAATTTTTCATGGACTCATTATGCCCCTCAGCGAATACCTTGGGGTGTCTTCTTTCCAAAATGGGGTCACATGTGGGTATTTATACTGCCCTGGCATTTTAGGGCCCTAAAGCGTGAGAAGAAAAATGCGTAAAATGCCCTCCTAAAAGGTACTCGTTGGAATTTGGGCCCTTGCGCATCTTGGCTGCAAAAAGTGTCACACATGTGGCATCGCCGTACTCAGGAGTAGGACGATGTGTTTTAGAGTGTATTTTACATATACCCATGCTGGGTGAGAGAAATATCTCTGTAAATTGACAACTTTGAATAAAAAATTTAAAAAGTTGTCGTTTACAGCGATATTTCACACCCAGCATGGGTATATGTAAAAATACACCCTAAAACACATTGCCCTACTTCTCTTGAGTATGGCGATACCACATGAGTGACACTTTTTGCAGCCAAGATGCGCAAAGGGCCCTAAAACCAATGAGTACCTTTAGGATTTCACAGGCCATTTTACGCATTTGGATTCTCACGCTTTAGGACTCCTAAAATGCCAGGGCAGATAAATACCCACAAGTGACCTCATTGTGGAAGAAGACACCCCAAGGTATTCTGTGAGGGGTATGGCGAGTTCACAGAAAAAAAAAATTGGCACAAGTTAGCGGAAATTGTTTTTTTTTTTTTGTTTTTTTACAGTCTCATATTCCACTAACTTGTGACAAAAATAAAATTTTGCATGAACTCACCATACCCCTCACGGAATACCTTGGGGTGTCTTCTTTCTAAAATGGGGTCACATGTGGGGTTTTTGTACTGCCCTGGCATTTGAGGGTCTCCACAATCATTACACGTATGGCCAGCATTAGGAGTTTCTGCGATTCTCCGTATATTGAGCATACGGGTAATGAGATTTTTTTTTTCCGTTCAGCCTCTGCGCTGAAAAAAAAAAAAAAATGAACGGCACTGATTTTTTCATTCGCATCGGTCAATGTGGATGAAAAAATCTCTGCCAAAATCAGTGACTGCGGTGCGGTGGGCTGGGCGCTAGCTACCTAACAAGTAGCTAACTAACTGGCGGTGATAAGGGACCCTTATGCCCCATTCACACGTCCGAAATTCTGTTTGCGGAACGGAATTGCGGACCCATTCATTTCTAAGGGGACAGACTTTGTCCCGATCGGATCCGGAATTACGGATCCGCGCTTCCGGGTCTGCACATCCGTTCCACAAAAATATAGAACATGTCCTATTCTTGTCCCCAATTGCGGACAAGAAAAAGCATTTTCTATATAGTTCTGGCAATGTGCGGATCTGCAAAATGAGGAAAGCACATTGCCGGTGTCCGTGTTTTGAGGATCTGCGGATCGGATCCGCGGATCGGATCCGTGGATCGGATCCGCGGATCGGATCCGCGGATCCGTGAATCCACGGATCCGCAAAACACATATGGACGTCTGAATGGAGCCTTACAAGGGGTGTGATCAATGACAGGGGGGTGATCAGGGGTCTAGATGGGGTGATCAAGGGGTTAATAGGTGAGGGGGGGGTGGGGGGGTTAGTGTAGTGTTTGGTGCAACTTTACTGTGTTACCTGGTCCTCTGGTGGTCGATCCCAGCAAATGGGACCACCAGAGGACCAGGTAGCAGCTATATCAGACGCTGTTCATAAAACAGCGTTTGATATAGCTGTTTGATGCGATTTTATTCGCATCTACAGCCTGCCAGCGATGGATCATCGCTGGCAGGCTGTAGCCTAACTGCCGTGCCGCTCTTCTCGCCGACGCGTCATCTCAGAGCTACAGGACCGCCCGCAGGACGCATCCCTGCATTAGGCGGTCCTGTAGTAGTTAAAAGCAGAGAGATTTAAACTTAGAAAACAGTGAATTTTTTCAAATTTTTGTTAACTTTTGGATTTTTTATAAATAAAGGTAAAATATATTGACTCAAATTTACCATTAACGTGAAGTACAATGTGTCATGAGAAAACAATCTCTGAATGGCTTGGATAAGTAAAAGCGTTCCAAAGTTATAATCACATAAAGTGACACGTCAGATTTTCAAAAAGGAAAAAGTTTTTACTATCATTTCTGCCTTCTCAACCCTCAATAAACATTGTGTACACACATGAAGAAGTGGCAATACAGCTTCCCCCTCCAGTCCTAGCCATCATGTAATCTCTGGGGGCTGGAAATCTGCACAAGCTGCTGGGTCTTAGCAGACCCAGAACAGCAATGGAGTGAGGCTCAACAGCCTTTCTGAAACTTCCTGGAGCCGTAGTCTCCCTGTATTTGGGGCTAATATGTCAAACCCAAGTAGCGGAGAAATGAAAAATGTAATGTTAAATTCCCCCAAACGTTTTACGATATTATGGGGGAAAAAGTGTAAGATAAATAAAAAATAATGACAAAATAAAAATAACAAAAAGAAAACCATGACACACCACCCCACTGCTTGTAGCCCTGCTCCTGGCAACCATAAACTATATGTCTCCCTATAGGGAAACAACCATTTAAAATTATACTTGGTGTGAAGTCATTTAAGGGTACTTTCACAATAGCGTTTTGGATTCCGTTTGTGAGATCCGTTTCAGGGCTCTCACAAACGGTCCAAAACGGATCAGTTAAGCCCCAATGCATTCTGAATGGATAAGGATCCGCTCAGAATGCATCAGTTCGGCTCCGTTCCGCTTCTATTCCATTTTGGAGGCGGACACCAAAACACAGCATGCAGCATTTTGGTGTTCGTCTGAAGAGGCGGAGCCTAACGGATCCGTTTTTTTTTACAATGTAAGTCAATGGGAACGGATCCGTTGTCAATGACACAATATGGTGCATTTGAAAACGGATCCATTCCCCATTGACTTTCAATGTAATTCAAAACTGATCCGTTTTGGACTTTGTCATTTTTCTTTCAACCTAATGCAAACGGATCCGTTCTGAACGGATACAAACGTTTGCATTAGAGGTGCGGTTCCGTCTGTGCAAATAAACAGACGGATCCGCACCAACGCAAGTGTGAAAGTACCCTAAGGGTCACGTCCTGCAACCCTATAAAAAGCTGCTGGCAGATTACACTGCACCTTCATAGTGACAAGTTCCCTGTAATTGCACTTTGTACTATACAAAATGGGAAAAAGACTACAGTATTTTTAGCTTTTTATACTTTTTCCTGGGTATAAAAGAGGTCAGATCTAGGGGTCAAATTATTTTGGAGTTCGGTCTCAGACCTAAAATTGTGAGGTATGAAATGTTTTAGTAGTGTATACTAAGGTCTGACTTTGGTGGTTTGATGTCTGAATTAATTGAACTGAATTATGTATAATTTGGTTTAGAGTTCTGATCTGGGAGTCTCAATAAATTTTGTGATCTTGTCTGGCCACTGAATTTATTTGCATTTCTCTAGAGCAGGCATCCTCAAACTTCGTCCCTCCAGCTGTTGCAAAACTACAACTACCAGCATGCCCGAACAGCTTACAGGTATCAGCCTACAGCAGGGCATTCTCGGAGTTGTAGTCTTACAACATCTGGAGCGGCGCAGTTTGAGGATACCTGCTCTAGAGGCTGGAGATGGCTGCATATGTGAGGGGCCAAAATGTCAGGCTCATCACAGTCTGCAGACATTGTTAATGTCTACAATCAGAGAAGACATTGCTTGTGAGTCGCTGGATTTACAGAGGATTTGTAACTAGTGATGATCGAGCACCAACGTATTCGGGTATTCAGGTGTTCGGCCCGAACACATTGCTATAGTCGTGTGCTCGGCCGAGCACCCGAGAATAATAGAAGTCAATGGGAGACAACCGGGAAACCCTTGTTCTGAAGAGGGGAGGGTGTCTGGTCCATTGGAAAAGGTCAGAAAGTGACAGAAACACCACCGAAATGGACCAGGTACAGCATGGGGACGATGTCTGGATGCATCTTGGACTCCCAGGTCGCTGCTGGGAACCATGTTGTCCGATTTGTAAGCCACTTTTACAGACTGACAAAAGTACGCATAACCCCCCCCCCCCCCCAAAAAAAAAAATAAAAAATAATAAAAATCAATATCATAGGAAAAATTGTTAGGAAACATTATTTTCTGTATATTCAATTGTATATAAAATTACAAGCAAGAGAAACTCCGAAACAGCCTGTATATCACATAAAGGAGGGCCTCATTCACATTGTGGTACAATTCTTCAGGTAGTGGGACTCCAACGCTCATAAAGCCTATGCACTAAGTGAAAGGGCTGCCAAAAATTACACAGAACTGGCACTCCAATACACACTTTATTACACATAAAAGAGGACATCATACACACCCTTGAAAAATTATGATTGGTGGCCTGCTTGTGACCCTCAAAAACATTTAGAGCAAGGGCCTGCTTATGACTAGTGTTGAGCGAACAGTTCGAGCATCGTTCGGGTTTGTACCGAATTTTGGGGTGTCCGTGACACGGACCCGAACCCGGACATTTTCAAAAAAGTTCGGGTTCGGGTCCGGTGTTCGTCGATTTCTTCCCGCTTTCTGAAGGGCTGCATAGCAGCCAATCAGCTAGCGTTTTACTTCTTGCCCTAAGAGCCCATCACAGCCATGCCTACTAATGGCATGGCTGTGATTGGCTAAGTGCAGCATGTGACCCAGCCTCTATTTAAGCTGGAGTCACGTAGCGCCGCACGTCACACTGCTCTGACTAGTGTAGGGAGAGGATGCAGCTTCTGTGAGGGCGAGATAGGCAGGGATAAAGAAGTGATTGAATGATCTACCTTTCTACACCTGTGCATCAGAACAACTCAGCTGAGCTGTTCACTGAAAGTCACTATTTTGTTGAGACTGGCCAGAGCGATTTTTACTGGCACATGTAACTGGGCTGACCGACGGTGGCCATTTTGGGACTTGTGGTGCGCCAGCACTTGCTGCCACAGAGTGTAAACCAAAGCTCCAAAGAAGTTAAAAATCTACACCTGTGAATCAGAACAACAGCGATTCAGCTGCTCAGTCAAAGTCAATTTTTTTTCTGGCTGGGCAGACTGTTTTCTGGCACATGTTACTGGGCTGATAGGCGGCGGCCATTTTGGGACTTGTGGTGCTACAGCAAAAGCTGCCACAACGTCCATTAATCTCATGTAATAGTCGATTTTTTCATAAATATACTACATCAGGGGTTTGGCTGTGCTTGTGTCACCCATACTAACTGCAAAGATATTTAATATATCAGTGGTGAAACTGAAAGTAACCCACTTGGATAGCAAATCCCATGAATGTGCTGTTCCAGCTAGGCTAGCCAGTGCCACTACTTTGTCCAATACTGTCAGCCAGAAATATTTTTTTTTAATGTGCCAGAAATATAAATTAGAAAAAGCTTTCACCGTAATAATAAAATTATTCTGGTGTTAGACCAGAAGAAGCACTCCTGTTGTAATTAATACTGTAAAAAGGCTTAGGCAATATTTCTCCCAGTGTGGGAAATTTATCTAGCAAAACTAGCATTTTAACAATTCCGGTGTTCTGAAATACCAGCAGTCCTCTTGTAATTAATACCGCCAAAAGGCATTATATCGTCCAGTGTTGTAATTTTGGTGAAAAAAAGGCCAATTTAATCAATCTGGTGTTTGTTAGACCAGAAACACTAGGCCTCACGTTTTCACTCCTGTAAAAAGGAATTATATCTCCCCATGTGGGAATCTATGTACCAAAACTAGCATTTTAAAAATTCTGGTGTCCACTTTGCATCAGTTTTCTTGTAAATAATACCGCCAAAAGGCATTATTGTCCAGTGTTGTAATTTTGGTGAAAAAAAGGCCAATTTAATCAATCTAGTGTTTGTTAGACCAGTCCAGAAACACTAGGCCTCACGTTTTTACTCCTGTAAAAAGGAATTATATCTCCCCGTGTGGGAACCTATGTACCCAAACTAGCATTTTAAAACTTCAGATGTCCTATTTGCAGCAGTATTCTTATAAATAATACCGCCAAAAGGCATTATTGTCCAGTGTTGTAATTTTGGTGAAAAAAGGCCAATTTAATCAATCTGGTGTTTGTTAGACCAGAAACACTAGGCCTCACGTTTTCACTCCTGTAAAAGGAATTATATCTCCCGTGTGGAAATCTATGTACCAAAACTAGCATTATAAAAATTCTGGTGTCCAATTAGCAGCAGTGTTCTTGTAATTAATACCGCCAAAAGGCATTATTGTCCAGTGTTGTAATTTTGGTGAAAAAAAGGCCAATGTAATCAATCTGGTGTTTGTTAGACCAGAAACACTAGGCCTCACGTTTTCACTCCTCTAAAAAGGAATTATATCTCCCCGTGTTGGAATCTATGTACCAAAACTAGCATTTTAAAACTTCAGATGTCCTATTTGCAGCAGTTTTCTTGTAAATAATACCGCCAAAAGGCATTATTGTCCAGTGTTGTAATTTTGGTGAAAAAAAGGCCAATTTAATCAATCTGGTGTTTGTTAGACCAGAAACACTAGGCCTCACGTTTTTACTCCTGTAAAAAGGAATTATATCTCCCCGTGTGGGAACCTATGTACCCAAACTATTATTTTAAAACTTCAGATGTCCTATTTGCAGCAGTATTCTTGTAAATAATACCGCCAAAAGGCATTATTGTCCAGTGTTGTAATTTTGGTGAAAAAAAGGCCAATTTAATCAATCTAGTGTTTGTTAGACCAGTCCAGAAACACTAGGCCTCACGTTTTTACTCCTGTAAAAAGGAATTATATCTCCCCGTGTGGGAATCTATGTACCAAAACTAGCATATTAAAAATTCTGGTGTCCACTTTGCAGCAGTTTTCTTGTAAATAATACCGCCAAAAGGCATTATATCGTCCAGTGTTGTAATTTTAGTGAAAAAAAGGCCAATTTAATCAATCTGGTGTTTGTTAGACCAGAAACACTAGGCCTCACGTTTTCACTCCTGTAAAAAGGAATTATATCTCCCGTGTGGGAATCTATGTACCAAAACTAGCATTTTAAAAATTCAGATGTCCAATTTGCAGCAGTTTTCTTGTAAATAATACCGCCAAAAGGCATTATTGTCCAGTGTTGTAATTTTGGTGAAAAAAAGGCCAATTTAATCAATCTAGTGTTTGTTAGACCAGTCCAGAAACACTAAGCCTCACGTTTTTACTCATTTAAAAAGGAATTATATCTCCCTGTGTGGGACTCTATGTACCAAAACTAGCATTATAAAAATTCAGATGCCCAATTTGCAGCAGTTTTCTTGTAAATAATACCGCCAAAAGGCATTATATCGTCCAGTGTTGTAATTTTGGTGAAAAAAAGGCCAATTTAATCAATCCGGTGCTTGTTAGACCAGAAACACTAGGCCTCACGTTTTCACTCCTGTAAAAAGGAATTATATCTCCCCGTGTGGGAATCTATGTACCAAAATTAGCATTATAAAAATTCTGGTGTCCAATTAGCAGCAGTGTTCTTGTAATTAATACCGGGAAAAGGAATTATATCTTCCAGTGTGGGAATTTATGTACACAAACTAGCATTATAAAAATTCTGGTGTCCAATTAGCAGCAGTGTTCTTGTAATTAATACCGCCAAAAGGCATTATTGTCCAGTGTTGTAATTTTGGTGAAAAAAGGCCAATTTAATCAATCTGGTGTTTGTTAGACCAGTCCAGAAACACTAGGCCTCACGTTTTCACTCCTGTAAAAGGAATTATATCTCCCGTGTGGGAATCTATGTACCAAAACTAGCATTTTAAAACTTCAGATGTCCTATTTGCAGCAGTTTTCTTGTAAATAATACCGCCAAAAGGCATTATTGTCCAGTGTTGTAATTTTAGTGAAAAAAAGGCCAATTTAATCAATCTTGTGTTTGTTAGACCAGTCCATAAACACTAGGCCTCACGTTTTTACTCCTGTAAAAGGAATTATATCTCCCGTGTGGGAACCTATGTACCCAAACTAGCATTTTAAAACTTCAGATGTCCTATTTGCAGCAGTATTCTTATAAATAATACCGCCAAAAGGCATTATTGTCCAGTGTTGTAATTTTGGTGAAAAAAGGCCAATTTAATCAATCTGGTGTTTGTTAGACCAGAAACACTAGGCCTCACGTTTTCACTCCTGTAAAAGGAATTATATCTCCCGTGTGGGAATCTATGTACCAAAACTAGCATTATAAAAATTCTGGTGTCCAATTAGCAGCAGTGTTCTTGTAATTAATACCGCCAAAAGGCATTATTGTCCAGTGTTGTAATTTTGGTGAAAAAAGGCCAATGTAATCAATCTGGTGTTTGTTAGACCAGAAACACTAGGCCTCACGTTTTCACTCCTCTAAAAGGAATTATATCTCCCTTGTTGGAATCTATGTACCAAAACTAGCATTTTAAAACTTCAGATGTCCTATTTGCAGCAGTTTTCTTGTAAATAATACCGCCAAAAGGCATTATTGTCCAGTGTTGTAATTTTGGTGAAAAAAGGCCAATTTAATCAATCTAGTGTTTGTTAGACCAGAAACACTAGGCCTCACGTTTTCACTCCTGTAAAAGGAATTATATCTCCCGTGTGGGAACCTATGTACCAAAACTAGCATTATAAAAATTCTGGTGTCCAATTAGCAGCAGTGTTCTTGAAATTAATACCGGAAAAAGGAATTATATCTTCCAGTGTGGGAATTTATGTACACAAACTAGCATTATAAAAATTCTGGTGTCCAATTAGCAGCAGTGTTCTTGTAATTAATACCGCTAAAAGGCATTATTGTCCAGTGTTGTAATTTTGGTGAAAGAAAAGGCCAATTTAATCAATCTGGTGTTTGTTAGACCAGAAACACTAGGCCTCACGTTTTACTCCTGTAAAAGGAATTATATCTCCCTGTGTGGGAACCTATGTACCAAAACTAGCATTTTAAAACTTCAGATGTCCTATTTGCAGCAGTATTCTTGTAAATAATACCGCCAAAAGGCATTATTGTCCAGTGTTGTAATTTTGGTGAAAAAAGGCCAATTTAATCAATCTAGTGTTTGTTAGACCAGTCCAGAAACAATAGGCCTCACGTTTTTACTCCTGTAAAAAGCAATTATATCTCCCCGTGTGGGAATTTATGTACCAAAACTAGCATATTAAAAATTCTGGTGTCCACTTTGCAGCAGTTTTCTTGTAAATAATACCGCCAAAAGGCATTATATCGTCCAGTGTTGTAATTTTAGTGAAAAAAGGCCAATTTAATCAATCTGGTGTTTGTTAGACCAGAAACACTAGGCCTCACGTTTTCACTCCTGTAAAAGGAATTATATCTCCCGTGTGGGAATCTATGTACCAAAACTAGCATTTTAAAAATTCAGATGTCCAATTTGCAGCAGTTTTCTTGTAAATAATATCGCCAAAAGGCATTATTGTCCAGTGTTGTAATTTTGGTGAAAAAAGGCCAATTTAATCAATCTAGTGTTTGTTAGACCAGTCCAGAAACACTAGGCCTCACGTTTTACTCATTTAAAAGGAATTATATCTCCCCGTGTGGGAATCTATGTACCAAAACTAGCATTATAAAAATTCAGATGCCCAATTTGCAGCAGTTTTCTTGTAAATAATACCGCCAAAAGGCATTATATCGTCCAGTGTTGTAATTTTGGTGAAAAAAGGCCAATTTAATCAATCTGGTGTTTGTTAGACCAGAAACACTAGGCCTCACGTTTTCACTCCTGTAAAAGGAATTATATCTCCCGTGTGGGAATCTATGTACCAAAACTAGCATTTTAAAAATTCAGATGTCCAATTTGCAGCAGTTTTCTTGTAAATAATACCGCCAAAAGGCATTATTGTCCAGTGTTGTAATTTTGGTGAAAAAAGGCCAATTTAATCAATCTAGTGTTTGTTAGACCAGTCCAGAAACACTAAGCCTCACGTTTTTACTCATTTAAAAGGAATTATATCTCCCGTGTGGGAATCTATGTACCAAAACTAGCATTATAAAAATTCAGATGCCCAATTTGCAGCAGTTTTCTTGTAAATAATACCGCCAAAAGGCATTATATCGTCCAGTGTTGTAATTTTGGTGAAAAAAAGGCCAATTTAATCAATCTGGTGTTTGTTAGACCAGAAACACTAGGCCTCACGTTTTCACTCCTGTAAAAGGAATTATATCTCCCCGTGTGGGAATCTATGTACCAAAACTAGCATTTTAAAAATTCAGATGTCCAATTTGCAGCAGTTTTCTTGTAAATAATACCGCCAAAAGGCATTATTGTCCAGTGTTGTAATTTTGGTGAAAAAAGGCCAATTTAATCAATCTAGTGTTTGTTAGACCAGTCCAGAAACACTAAGCCTCACGTTTTTACTCATTTAAAAGGAATTATATCTCCCGTGTGGGAATCTATGTACCAAAACTAGCATTTTAAAACTTCAGATGTCCTATTTGCAGCAGTTTTCTTGTAAATAATACCGCCAAAAGGCATTATTGTCCAGTGTTGTAATTTTAGTGAAAAAAGGCCAATTTAATCAATCTGGTGTTTGTTAGACCAGTCCAAACACTAGGCCTCACGTTTTCACTCCTGTAAAAGGAATTATATCTCCCGTGTGGGAATCTATGTACCAAAACTAGCATTTTAAAAATTCAGATGTCCAATTTGCAGCAGTATTCTTGTAAATAATACCGCCAAAAGGCATTATTGTCCAGTGTTGTAATTTTGGTGAAAAAAAGGCCAATTTAATCAATCTGGTGTTTGTTAGACCAGAAACACTAGGCCTCACGTTTTCACTCCTCTAAAAGGAATTATATCTCCCGTGTGGGAATCTATGTACCAAAACTAGCATTTTAAAACTTCAGATGTCCTATTTGCAGCAGTTTTCTTGTAAATAATACCGCCAAAAGGCATTATTGTCCAGTGTTGTAATTTTGGTGAAAAAAGGCCAATTTAATCAATCTAGTGTTTGTTAGACCAGAAACACTAGGCCTCACGTTTTCACTCCTGTAAAAGGAATTATATCTCCCGTGTGGGAATCTATGTACCAAAACTAGCATTATAAAAATTCTGGTGTCCAATTAGCAGCAGTGTTCCTGAAATTAATACCGGAAAAAGGAATTATATCTTCCAGTGTGGGAATTTATGTACACAAACTAGCATTATAAAAATTCTGGTGTCCAATTAGCAGCAGTGTTCTTGTAATTAATACCGCCAAAAGGCATTATTGTCCAGTGTTGTAATTTTGGTGAAAGAAAAGGCCAATTTAATCAATCTGGTGTTTGTTAGACCAGAAACACTAGGCCTCACGTTTTTACTCCTGTAAAAGGAATTATATCTCCCTGTGTGGGAATCTATGTACCCAAACTAGCATTTTAAAACTTCAGATGTCCTATTTGCAGCAGTATTCTTGTAAATAATACCGCCAAAAGGCATTATTGTCCAGTGTTGTAATTTTGGTGAAAAAAGGCCAATTTAATCAATCTAGTGTTTGTTAGACCAGTCCAGAAACACTAGGCCTCACGTTTTACTCCTGTAAAAGGAATTATATCTCCCGTGTGGGAATCTATGTACCCAAACTAGCATTTTAAAACTTCAGATGTCCTATTTGCAGCAGTATTCTTGTAAATAATACCGCCAAAAGGCATTATTGTCCAGTGTTGTAATTTTGGTGAAAAAAGGCCAATTTAATCAATCTGGTGTTTGTTAGACCAGAAACACTAGGCCTCACGTTTTCACTCCTGTAAAAGGAATTATATCTCCCGTGTGGGAATCTATGTACCAAAACTAGCATTATAAAAATTCTGGTGTCCAATTAGCAGCAGTGTTCTTGTAATTAATACCGCCAAAAGGCATTATTGTCCAGTGTTGTAATTTTGGTGAAAAAAGGCCAATGTAATCAATCTGGTGTTTGTTAGACCAGAAACACTAGGCCTCACGTTTTCACTCCTCTAAAAAGGAATTATATCTCCCGTGTGGGAATCTATGTACCAAAACTAGCATTTTAAAACTTCAGATGTCCTATTTGCAGCAGTTTTCTTGTAAATAATACCGCCTAAAAGGCATTATTGTCCAGTGTTGTAATTTTGGTGAAAAAAGGCCAATTTAATCAATCTAGTGTTTGTTAGACCAGAAACACTAGGCCTCACGTTTTCACTCCTGTAAAAGGAATTATATCTCCCGTGTGGGAATCTATGTACCAAAACTAGCATTATAAAAATTCTGGTGTCCAATTAGCAGCAGTGTTCCTGAAATTAATACCGAGAAAAGGAATTATATCTTCCAGTGTGGGAATTTATGTACACAAACTAGCATTATAAAAATTCTGGTGTCCAATTAGCAGCAGTGTTCTTGTAATTAATACCGCCAAAAGGCATTATTGTCCAGTGTTGTAATTTTGGTGAAAGAAAAGGCCAATTTAATCAATCTGGTGTTTGTTAGACCAGAAACACTAGGCCTCACGTTTTCACTCCTGTAAAAGGAATTATATCTCCCGTGTGGGAATCTATGTACCCAAACTAGCATTTTAAAACTTCAGATGTCCTATTTGCAGCAGTATTCTTGTAAATAATACCGCCAAAAGGCATTATTGTCCAGTGTTGTAATTTTGGTGAAAAAAGGCCAATTTAATCAATCTAGTGTTTGTTAGACCAGTCCAGAAACACTAGGCCTCACGTTTTTACTCCTGTAAAAAGGAATTATATCTCCCCGTGTGGGAATCTATGTACCAAAACTAGCATTTTAAAACTTCAGATGTCCTATTTGCAGCAGTTTTCTTGTAAATAATACCGCCAAAAGGCATTATTGTCCAGTGTTGTAATTTTGGTGAAAAAAGGCCAATTTAATCAATCTAGTGTTTGTTAGACCAGTAAAACACTAGGCCTCACGTTTTCACTCCTGTAAAAGGAATTATATCTCCCGTGTGGGAACCTATGTACCAAAACTAGCATTTTAAAAATTCAGATGTCCTATTTGCAGCAGTATTCTTATAAATAATACCGCCAAAAGGCATTATTGTCCAGTGTTGTAATTTTGGTGAAAGAAAAGGCCAATTTAATCAATCTGGTGTTTGTTAGACCAGAAACACTAGGCCTCACGTTTTACTCCTGTAAAAGGAATTATATCTCCCGTGTGGGAACCTATGTACCAAAACTAGCATTTTAAAACTTCAGATGTCCTATTTGCAGCAGTATTCTTGTAAATAATACCGCCAAAAGGCATTATTGTCCAGTGTTGTAATTTTGGTGAAAAAAGGCCAATTTAATCAATCTAGTGTTTGTTAGACCAGTCCAGAAACAATAGGCCTCACGTTTTACTCCTGTAAAAAGGAATTATATCTCCCGTGTGGGAATCTATGTACCAAAACTAGCATATTAAAAATTCTGGTGTCCACTTTGCAGCAGTTTTCTTGTAAATAATACCGCCAAAAGGCATTATATCGTCCAGTGTTGTAATTTTAGTGAAAAAAGGCCAATTTAATCAATCTGGTGTTTGTTAGACCAGAAACACTAGGCCTCACGTTTTCACTCCTGTAAAAGGAATTATATCTCCCGTGTGGGAATCTATGTACCAAAACTAGCATTTTAAAAATTCAGATGTCCAATTTGCAGCAGTTTTCTTGTAAATAATATCGCCAAAAGGCATTATTGTCCAGTGTTGTAATTTTGGTGAAAAAAAGGCCAATTTAATCAATCTAGTGTTTGTTAGACCAGTCCAGAAACACTAGGCCTCACGTTTTACTCATTTAAAAGGAATTATATCTCCCGTGTGGGAATCTATGTACCAAAACTAGCATTATAAAAATTCAGATGTCCAATTTGCAGCAGTGTTCTTGTAAATAATACCGCCAAAAGGCATTATATCGTCCAGTGTTGTAATTTTGGTGAAAAAAAGGCCAATTTAATCAATCTGGTGTTTGTTAGACCAGAAACACTAGGCCTCACGTTTTCACTCCTGTAAAAGGAATTATATCTCCCGTGTGGGAATCTATGTACCAAAACTAGCATTTTAAAAATTCAGATGTCCAATTTGCAGCAGTTTTCTTGTAAATAATACCGCCAAAAGGCATTATTGTCCAGTGTTGTAATTTTGGTGAAAAAAAGGCCAATTTAATCAATCTAGTGTTTGTTAGACCAGTCCAGAAACACTAGGCCTCACGTTTTACTCCTGTAAAAAGGAATTATATCTCCCGTGTGGGAATCTATGTACCAAAACTAGCATTATAAAACTTCAGATGTCCAATTTGCAGCAGTTTTCTTGTAAATAATACCGCCAAAAGGCATTATTGTCCAGTGTTGTAATTTTGGTGAAAAAAAGGCCAATTTAATCAATCTGGTGTTTGTTAGACCAGAAACACTAGGCCTCACGTTTTCACTCCTGTAAAAGGAATTATATCTCCCGTGTGGGAATCTATGTACCAAAACTAGCATTATAAAACTTCAGATGTCCAATTTGCAGCAGTGTTCTTGTAAATAATACCGCCAAAAGGCATTATTGTCCAGTGTTGTAATTTTGGTGAAAGAAAAGGCCAATTTAATCAATCTGGTGTTTGTTAGACCAGAAACACTAGGCCTCACGTTTTCACTCCTGTAAAAGGAATTATATCTCCCCGTGTGGGAACCTATGTACCCAAACTAGCATTTTAAAACTTCAGATGTCCTATTTGCAGCAGTATTCTTGTAAATAATACCGCCAAAAGGCATTATTGTCCAGTGTTGTAATTTTGGTGAAAAAAAGGCCAATTTAATCAATCTAGTGTTTGTTAGACCAGTCCAGAAACACTAGGCCTCACGTTTTTACTCCTGTAAAAGGAATTATATCTCCCGTGTGGGAATCTATGTACCAAAACTAGCATTTTAAAACTTCAGATGTCCTATTTGCAGCAGTTTTCTTGTAAATAATACCGCCAAAAGGCATTATTGTCCAGTGTTGTAATTTTAGTGAAAAAAAGGCCAATTTAATCAATCTTGTGTTTGTTAGACCAGTCCATAAACACTAGGCCTCACGTTTTTACTCCTGTAAAAAGGAATTATATCTCCCCGTGTGGGAACCTATGTACCCAAACTAGCATTTTAAAACTTCAGATGTCCTATTTGCAGCAGTATTCTTATAAATAATACCGCCAAAAGGCATTATTGTCCAGTGTTGTAATTTTGGTGAAAAAAAGGCCAATTTAATCAATCTGGTGTTTGTTAGACCAGAAACACTAGGCCTCACGTTTTCACTCCTGTAAAAAGGAATTATATCTCCCCGTGTGGCAATCTATGTACCAAAACTAGCATTATAAAAATTCTGGTGTCCAATTAGCAGCAGTGTTCTTGTAATTAATACCGCCAAAAGGCATTATTGTCCAGTGTTGTAATTTTGGTGAAAAAAAGGCCAATGTAATCAATCTGGTGTTTGTTAGACCAGAAACACTAGGCCTCACGTTTTCACTCCTCTAAAAAGGAATTATATCTCCCCTTGTTGGAATCTATGTACCAAAACTAGCATTTTAAAACTTCAGATGTCCTATTTGCAGCAGTTTTCTTGTAAATAATACCGCCAAAAGGCATTATTGTCCAGTGTTGTAATTTTGGTGAAAAAAAGGCCAATTTAATCAATCTAGTGTTTGTTAGACCAGAAACACTAGGCCTCACGTTTTCACTCCTGTAAAAAGGAATAATATCTCCCCGTGTGGGAACCTATGTACCAAAACTAGCATTATAAAAATTCTGGTGTCCAATTAGCAGCAGTGTTCTTGAAATTAATACCGGAAAAAGGAATTATATCTTCCAGTGTGGGAATTTATGTACACAAACTAGCATTATAAAAATTCTGGTGTCCAATTAGCAGCAGTGTTCATGTAATTAATACCGCTAAAAGGCATTATTGTCCAGTGTTGTAATTTTGGTGAAAGAAAAGGCCAATTTAATCAATCTGGTGTTTGTTAGACCAGAAACACTAGGCCTCACGTTTTTACTCCTGTAAAAGGAATTATATCTCCCTGTGTGGGAACCTATGTACCAAAACTAGCATTTTAAAACTTCAGATGTCCTATTTGCAGCAGTATTCTTGTAAATAATACCGCCAAAAGGCATTATTGTCCAGTGTTGTAATTTTGGTGAAAAAAGGCCAATTTAATCAATCTAGTGTTTGTTAGACCAGTCCAGAAACAATAGGCCTCACGTTTTTACTCCTGTAAAAAGCAATTATATCTCCCGTGTGGGAATTTATGTACCAAAACTAGCATATTAAAAATTCTGGTGTCCACTTTGCAGCAGTTTTCTTGTAAATAATACCGCCAAAAGGCATTATATCGTCCAGTGTTGTAATTTTAGTGAAAAAAGGCCAATTTAATCAATCTGGTGTTTGTTAGACCAGAAACACTAGGCCTCACGTTTTCACTCCTGTAAAAAGGAATTATATCTCCCGTGTGGGAATCTATGTACCAAAACTAGCATTTTAAAAATTCAGATGTCCAATTTGCAGCAGTTTTCTTGTAAATAATATCGCCAAAAGGCATTATTGTCCAGTGTTGTAATTTTGGTGAAAAAAGGCCAATTTAATCAATCTAGTGTTTGTTAGACCAGTCCAGAAACACTAGGCCTCACGTTTTACTCATTTAAAAGGAATTATATCTCCCGTGTGGGAATCTATGTACCAAAACTAGCATTATAAAAATTCAGATGCCCAATTTGCAGCAGTTTTCTTGTAAATAATACCGCCAAAAGGCATTATATCGTCCAGTGTTGTAATTTTGGTGAAAAAAGGCCAATTTAATCAATCTGGTGTTTGTTAGACCAGAAACACTAGGCCTCACGTTTTCACTCCTGTAAAAGGAATTATATCTCCCGTGTGGGAATCTATGTACCAAAACTAGCATTTTAAAAATTCAGATGTCCAATTTGCAGCAGTTTTCTTGTAAATAATACCGCCAAAAGGCATTATTGTCCAGTGTTGTAATTTTGGTGAAAAAAGGCCAATTTAATCAATCTAGTGTTTGTTAGACCAGTCCAGAAACACTAAGCCTCACGTTTTTACTCATTTAAAAGGAATTATATCTCCCGTGTGGGAATCTATGTACCAAAACTAGCATTATAAAAATTCAGATGCCCAATTTGCAGCAGTTTTCTTGTAAATAATACCGCCAAAAGGCATTATATCGTCCAGTGTTGTAATTTTCGTGAAAAAAAGGCCAATTTAATCAATCTGGTGTTTGTTAGACCAGAAACACTAGGCCTCACGTTTTCACTCCTGTAAAAGGAATTATATCTCCCCGTGTGGGAATCTATGTACCAAAACTAGCATTTTAAAAATTCAGATGTCCAATTTGCAGCAGTTTTCTTGTAAATAATACCGCCAAAAGGCATTATTGTCCAGTGTTGTAATTTTGGTGAAAAAAGGCCAATTTAATCAATCTAGTGTTTGTTAGACCAGTCCAGAAACACTAAGCCTCACGTTTTTACTCATTTAAAAGGAATTATATCTCCCGTGTGGGAATCTATGTACCAAAACTAGCATTTTAAAACTTCAGATGTCCTATTTGCAGCAGTTTTCTTGTAAATAATACCGCCAAAAGGCATTATTGTCCAGTGTTGTAATTTTAGTGAAAAAAGGCCAATTTAATCAATCTTGTGTTTGTTAGACCAGTCCATAAACACTAGGCCTCACGTTTTTACTCCTGTAAAAAGGAATTATATCTCCCCGTGTGGGAACCTATCTACCCAAACTAGCATTTTAAAACTTCAGATGTCCTATTTGCAGCAGTATTCTTATAAATAATACCGCCAAAAGGCATTATTGTCCAGTGTTGTAATTTTGGTGAAAAAAAGGCCAATTTAATCAATCTGGTGTTTGTTAGACCAGAAACACTAGGCCTCACGTTTTCACTCCTGTAAAAAGGAATTATATCTCCCCGTGTGGAAATCTATGTACCAAAACTAGCATTATAAAAATTCTGGTGTCCAATTAGCAGCAGTGTTCTTGTAATTAATACCGCCAAAAGGCATTATTGTCCAGTGTTGTAATTTTGGTGAAAAAAAGGCCAATGTAATCAATCTGGTGTTTGTTAGACCAGAGACACTAGGCCTCACGTTTTCACTCCTCTAAAAAGGAATTATATCTCCCCGTGTTGGAATCTATGTACCAAAACTAGCATTTTAAAACTTCAGATGTCCTATTTGCAGCAGTTTTCTTGTAAATAATACCGCCAAAAGGCATTATTGTCCAGTGTTGTAATTTTGGTGAAAAAAAGGCCAATTTAATCAATCTAGTGTTTGTTAGACCAGAAACACTAGGCCTCACGTTTTCACTCCTGTAAAAAGGAATTATATCTCCCCGTGTGGGAACCTATGTACCAAAACTAGCATTATAAAAATTCTGGTGTCCAATTAGCAGCAGTGTTCCTGAAATGAATACCGGAAAAAGGAATTATATCTTCCAGTGTGGGAATTTATGTACACAAACTAGCATTATAAAAATTCTGGTGTCCAATTAGCAGCAGTGTTCTTGTAATTAATACCGCCAAAAGGCATTATTGTCCAGTGTTGTAATTTTGGTGAAAGAAAAGGCCAATTTAATCAATCTGGTGTTTGTTAGACCAGAAACACTAGGCCTCACGTTTTTACTCCTGTAAAAAGGAATTATATCTCCCTGTGTGGGAAACTATGTACCCAAACTAGCATTTTAAAACTTCAGATGTCCTATTTGCAGCAGTATTCTTGTAAATAATACCGCCAAAAGGCATTATTGTCCAGTGTTGTAATTTTGGTGAAAAAAGGCCAATTTAATCAATCTAGTGTTTGTTAGACCAGTCCAGAAACACTAGGCCTCACGTTTTACTCCTGTAAAAGGAATTATATCTCCCCGTGTGGGAATCTATGTACCAAAACTAGCATTTTAAAACTTCAGATGTCCTATTTGCAGCAGTTTTCTTGTAAATAATACCGCCAAAAGGCATTATTGTCCAGTGTTGTAATTTTGGTGAAAAAAGGCCAATTTAATCAATCTGGTGTTTGTTAGACCAGAAACACTAGGCCTCACGTTTTCACTCCTGTAAAAGGAATTATATCTCCCCGTGTGGGAATCTATGTACCCAAACTAGCATTTTAAAACTTCAGATGTCCTATTTGCAGCAGTATTCTTGTAAATAATACCGCCAAAAGGCATTATTGTCCAGTGTTGTAATTTTGGTGAAAAAAGGCCAATTTAATCAATCTAGTGTTTGTTAGACCAGTCCAGAAACACTAGGCCTCACGTTTTTACTCCTGTAAAAGGAATTATATCTCCCGTGTGGGAATCTATGTACCAAAACTAGCATTTTAAAACTTCAGATGTCCTATTTGCAGCAGTTTTCTTGTAAATAATACCGCCAAAAGGCATTATTGTCCAGTGTTGTAATTTTAGTGAAAAAAGGCCAATTTAATCAATCTGGTGTTTGTTAGACCAGTCCATAAACACTAGGCCTCACGTTTTCACTCCTGTAAAAGGAATTATATCTCCCGTGTGGGAACCTATGTACCCAAACTAGCATTTTAAAACTTCAGATGTCCTATTTGCAGCAGTATTCTTATAAATAATACCGCCAAAAGGCATTATTGTCCAGTGTTGTAATTTTGGTGAAAAAAAGGCCAATTTAATCAATCTAGTGTTTGTTAGACCAGAAACACTAGGCCTCACGTTTTCACTCCTGTAAAAGGAATTATATCTCCCGTGTGGGAATCTATGTACCAAAACTAGCATTATAAAAATTCTGGTGTCCAATTAGCAGCAGTGTTCTTGTAATTAATACCGCCAAAAGGCATTATTGTCCAGTGTTGTAATTTTGGTGAAAAAAAGGCCAATGTAATCAATCTGGTGTTTGTTAGACCAGAAACACTAGGCCTCACGTTTTCACTCCTCTAAAAGGAATTATATCTCCCTTGTTGGAATCTATGTACCAAAACTAGCATTTTAAAACTTCAGATGTCCTATTTGCAGCAGTTTTCTTGTAAATAATACCGCCAAAAGGCATTATTGTCCAGTGTTGTAATTTTGGTGAAAAAAGGCCAATTTAATCAATCTAGTGTTTGTTAGACCAGAAACACTAGGCCTCACGTTTTCACTCCTGTAAAAAGGAATTATATCTCCCCGTGTGGGAACCTATGTACCAAAACTAGCATTATAAAAATTCTGGTGTCCAATTAGCAGCAGTGTTCTTGAAATTAATACCGGAAAAAGGAATTATATCTTCCAGTGTGGGAATTTATGTACACAAACTAGCATTATAAAAATTCTGGTGTCCAATTAGCAGCAGTGTTCATGTAATTAATAACGCTAAAAGGCATTATTGTCCAGTGTTGTAATTTTGGTGAAAGAAAAGGCCAATTTAATCAATCTGGTGTTTGTTAGACCAGAAACACTAGGCCTCACGTTTTTACTCCTGTAAAAAGGAATTATATCTCCCTGTGTGGGAACCTATGTACCAAAACTAGCATTTTAAAACTTCAGATGTCCTATTTGCAGCAGTATTCTTGTAAATAATACCGCCAAAAGGCATTATTGTCCAGTGTTGTAATTTTGGTGAAAAAAAGGCCAATTTAATCAATCTAGTGTTTGTTAGACCAGTCCAGAAACAATAGGCCTCACGTTTTTACTCCTGTAAAAAGCAATTATATCTCCCCGTGTGGGAATTTATGTACCAAAACTAGCATATTAAAAATTCTGGTGTCCACTTTGCAGCAGTTTTCTTGTAAATAATACCGCCAAAAGGCATTATATCGTCCAGTGTTGTAATTTTAGTGAAAAAAAGGCCAATTTAATCAATCTGGTGTTTGTTAGACCAGAAACACTAGGCCTCACGTTTTCACTCCTGTAAAAAGGAATTATATCTCCCCGTGTGGGAATCTATGTACCAAAACTAGCATTTTAAAAATTCAGATGACCAATTTGCAGCAGTTTTCTTGTAAATAATATCGCCAAAAGGCATTATTGTCCAGTGTTGTAATTTTGGTGAAAAAAAGGCCAATTTAATCAATCTAGTGTTTGTTAGACCAGTCCAGAAACACTAGGCCTCACGTTTTTACTCATTTAAAAAGGAATTATATCTCCCCGTGTGGGAATCTATGTACCAAAACTAGCATTATAAAAATTCAGATGCCCAATTTGCAGCAGTTTTCTTGTAAATAATACCGCCAAAAGGCATTATATCGTCCAGTGTTGTAATTTTCGTGAAAAAAAGGCCAATTTAATCAATCTGGTGTTTGTTAGACCAGAAACACTAGGCCTCACGTTTTCACTCCTGTAAAAGGAATTATATCTCCCGTGTGGGAATCTATGTACCAAAACTAGCATTTTAAAAATTCAGATGTCCAATTTGCAGCAGTTTTCTTGTAAATAATACCGCCAAAAGGCATTATTGTCCAGTGTTGTAATTTTGGTGAAAAAAGGCCAATTTAATCAATCTAGTGTTTGTTAGACCAGTCCAGAAACACTAAGCCTCACGTTTTCACTCATTTAAAAGGAATTATATCTCCCGTGTGGGAATCTATGTACCAAAACTAGCATTATAAAAATTCAGATGCCCAATTTGCAGCAGTGTTCTTGTAAATAATACCGCCAAAAGGCATTATATCGTCCAGTGTTGTAATTTTGGTGAAAAAAAGGCCAATTTAATCAATCTGGTGTTTGTTAGACCAGAAACACTAGGCCTCACGTTTTCACTCCTCTAAAAGGAATTATATCTCCCCGTGTTGGAATCTATGTACCAAAACTAGCATTTTAAAACTTCAGATGTCCTATTTGCAGCAGTTTTCTTGTAAATAATACCGCCAAAAGGCATTATTGTCCAGTGTTGTAATTTTGGTGAAAAAAAGGCCAATTTAATCAATCTAGTGTTTGTTAGACCAGAAACACTAGGCCTCACGTTTTCACTCCTGTAAAAGGAATTATATCTCCCGTGTGGGAACCTATGTACCAAAACTAGCATTATAAAAATTCTGGTGTCCAATTAGCAGCAGTGTTCTTGAAATTAATACCGGAAAAAGGAATTATATCTTCCAGTGTGGGAATTTATGTACACAAACTAGCATTATAAAAATTCTGGTGTCCAATTAGCAGCAGTGTTCTTGTAATTAATACCGCTAAAAGGCATTATTGTCCAGTGTTGTAATTTTGGTGAAAGAAAAGGCCAATTTAATCAATCTGGTGTTTGTTAGACCAGAAACACTAGGCCTCACGTTTTACTCCTGTAAAAGGAATTATATCTCCCTGTGTGGGAACCTATGTACCAAAACTAGCATTTTAAAACTTCAGATGTCCTATTTGCAGCAGTATTCTTGTAAATAATACCGCCAAAAGGCATTATTGTCCAGTGTTGTAATTTTGGTGAAAAAAGGCCAATTTAATCAATCTAGTGTTTGTTAGACCAGTCCAGAAACAATAGGCCTCACGTTTTTACTCCTGTAAAAAGCAATTATATCTCCCCGTGTGGGAATTTATGTACCAAAACTAGCATATTAAAAATTCTGGTGTCCACTTTGCAGCAGTTTTCTTGTAAATAATACCGCCAAAAGGCATTATATCGTCCAGTGTTGTAATTTTAGTGAAAAAAAGGCCAATTTAATCAATCTGGTGTTTGTTAGACCAGAAACACTAGGCCTCACGTTTTCACTCCTGTAAAAAGGAATTATATCTCCCGTGTGGGAATCTATGTACCAAAACTAGCATTTTAAAAATTCAGATGTCCAATTTGCAGCAGTTTTCTTTTAAATAATATCGCCAAAAGGCATTATTGTCCAGTGTTGTAATTTTGGTGAAAAAAAGGCCAATTTAATCAATCTAGTGTTTGTTAGACCAGTCCAGAAACACTAGGCCTCACGTTTTTACTCATTTAAAAAGGAATAATATCTCCCCGTGTGGGAATCTATGTACCAAAACTAGCATTATAAAAATTCAGATGCCCAATTTGCAGCAGTTTTCTTGTAAATAATACCGCCAAAAGGCATTATATCGTCCAGTGTTGTAATTTTGGTGAAAAAAAGGCCAATTTAATCAATCTGGTGTTTGTTAGACCAGAAACACTAGGCCTCACGTTTTCACTCCTGTAAAAAGGAATTATATCTCCCCGTGTGGGAATCTATGTACCAAAACTAGCATTTTAAAAATTCAGATGTCCAATTTGCAGCAGTTTTCTTGTAAATAATACCGCCAAAAGGCATTATTGTCCAGTGTTGTAATTTTGGTGAAAAAAAGGCCAATTTAATCAATCTAGTGTTTGTTAGACCAGTCCAGAAACACTAAGCCTCACGTTTTTACTCATTTAAAAAGGAATTATATCTCCCCGTGTGGGAATCTATGTACCAAAACTAGCATTATAAAAATTCAGATGCCCAATTTGCAGCAGTTTTCTTGTAAATAATACCGCCAAAAGGCATTATATCGTCCAGTGTTGTAATTTTCGTGAAAAAAAGGCCAATTTAATCAATCTGGTGTTTGTTAGACCAGAAACACCAAGCCTCACGTTTTCACTCCTGTAAAAAGGAATTATATCTCCCCGTGTGGGAATCTATGTACCAAAACTAGCATTTTAAAAATTCAGATGTCCAATTTGCAGCAGTTTTCTTGTAAATAATACCGCCAAAAGGCATTATTGTCCAGTGTTGTAATTTTGGTGAAAAAAAGGCCAATTTAATCAATCTAGTGTTTGTTAGACCAGTCCAGAAACACTAAGCCTCACGTTTTTACTCATTTAAAAAGGAATTATATCTCCCCGTGTGGGAATCTATGTACCAAAACTAGCATTTTAAAACTTCAGATGTCCTATTTGCAGCAGTTTTCTTGTAAATAATACCGCCAAAAGGCATTATTGTCCAGTGTTGTAATTTTAGTGAAAAAAAGGCCAATTTAATCAATCTTGTGTTTGTTAGACCAGAAACACTAGGCCTCACGTTTTCACTCCTTTAAAAAGGAATTATATCTCCCCGTGTGGGAACCTATCTACCCAAACTAGCATTTTAAAACTTCAGATGTCCTATTTGCAGCAGTATTCTTATAAATAATACCGCCAAAAGGCATTATTGTCCAGTGTTGTAATTTTGGTGAAAAAAAGGCCAATTTAATCAATCTGGTGTTTGTTAGACCAGAAACACTAGGCCTCACGTTTTCACTCCTGTAAAAAGGAATTATATCTCCCCGTGTGGGAATCTATGTACCAAAACTAGCATTATAAAAATTTTGGTGTCCAATTAGCAGCAGTGTTCTTGTAATTAATACCGCCAAAAGGCATTATTGTCCAGTGTTGTAATTTTGGTGAAAAAAAGGCCAATGTAATCAATCTGGTGTTTGTTAGACCAGAAACACTAGGCCTCACGTTTTCACTCCTCTAAAAAGGAATTATATCTCCCCGTGTTGGAATCTATGTACCAAAACTAGCATTTTAAAACTTCAGATGTCCTATTTGCAGCAGTTTTCTTGTAAATAATACCGCCAAAAGGCATTATTGTCCAGTGTTGTAATTTTGGTGAAAAAAGGCCAATTTAATCAATCTAGTGTTTGTTAGACCAGAAACACTAGGCCTCACGTTTTCACTCCTGTAAAAGGAATTATATCTCCCGTGTGGGAACCTATGTACCAAAACTAGCATTATAAAAATTCTGGTGTCCAATTAGCAGCAGTGTTCCTGAAATGAATACCGGAAAAAGGAATTATATCTTCCAGTGTGGGAATTTATGTACACAAACTAGCATTATAAAAATTCTGGTGTCCAATTAGCAGCAGTGTTCTTGTAATTAATACCGCCAAAAGGCATTATTGTCCAGTGTTGTAATTTTGGTGAAAGAAAAGGCCAATTTAATCAATCTGGTGTTTGTTAGACCAGAAACACTAGGCCTCACGTTTTTACTCCTGTAAAAAGGAATTATATCTCCCCGTGTGGGAAACTATGTACCCAAACTAGCATTTTAAAACTTCAGATGTCCTATTTGCAGCAGTATTCTTGTAAATAATACCGCCAAAAGGCATTATTGTCCAGTGTTGTAATTTTGGTGAAAAAAAGGCCAATTTAATCAATCTGGTGTTTGTTAGACCAGAAACACTAGGCCTCACGTTTTTACTCCTGTAAAAAGGAATTATATCTCCCCGTGTGGGAATCTATGTACCAAAACTAGCATTTTAAAACTTCAGATGTCCTATTTGCAGCAGTTTTCTTGTAAATAATACCGCCAAAAGGCATTATTGTCCAGTGTTGTAATTTTAGTGAAAAAAAGGCCAATTTAATCAATCTTGTGTTTGTTAGACCAGTCCATAAACACTAGGCCTCACGTTTTTACTCCTGTAAAAAGGAATTATATCTCCCCGTGTGGGAACCTATGTACCCAAACTAGCATTTTAAAACTTCAGATGTCCTATTTGCAGCAGTATTCTTATAAATAATACCGCCAAAAGGCATTATTGTCCAGTGTTGTAATTTTGGTGAAAAAAGGCCAATTTAATCAATCTGGTGTTTGTTAGACCAGAAACACTAGGCCTCACGTTTTCACTCCTGTAAAAGGAATTATATCTCCCGTGTGGGAATCTATGTACCAAAACTAGCATTATAAAAATTCTGGTGTCCAATTAGCAGCAGTGTTCTTGTAATTAATACCGCCAAAAGGCATTATTGTCCAGTGTTGTAATTTTGGTGAAAAAAGGCCAATGTAATCAATCTGGTGTTTGTTAGACCAGAAACACTAGGCCTCACGTTTTCACTCCTCTAAAAAGGAATTATATCTCCCGTGTTGGAATCTATGTACCAAAACTAGCATTTTAAAACTTCAGATGTCCTATTTGCAGCAGTTTTCTTGTAAATAATACCGCCAAAAGGCATTATTGTCCAGTGTTGTAATTTTGGTGAAAAAAAGGCCAATTTAATCAATCTAGTGTTTGTTAGACCAGAAACACTAGGCCTCACGTTTTCACTCCTGTAAAAGGAATTATATCTCCCGTGTGGGAACCTATGTACCAAAACTAGCATTATAAAAATTCTGGTGTCCAATTAGCAGCAGTGTTCTTGAAATTAATACCGGAAAAGGAATTATATCTTCCAGTGTGGGAATTTATGTACACAAACTAGCATTATAAAAATTCTGGTGTCCAATTAGCAGCAGTGTTCTTGTAATTAATACCGCTAAAAGGCATTATTGTCCAGTGTTGTAATTTTGGTGAAAGAAAAGGCCAATTTAATCAATCTGGTGTTTGTTAGACCAGAAACACTAGGCCTCACGTTTTACTCCTGTAAAAGGAATTATATCTCCCTGTGTGGGAACCTATGTACCAAAACTAGCATTTTAAAACTTCAGATGTCCTATTTGCAGCAGTATTCTTGTAAATAATACCGCCAAAAGGCATTATTGTCCAGTGTTGTAATTTTGGTGAAAAAAAGGCCAATTTAATCAATCTAGTGTTTGTTAGACCAGTCCAGAAACACTAGGCCTCACGTTTTCACTCCTGTAAAAGGAATTATATCTCCCGTGTGGGAATCTATGTACCAAAACTAGCATTATAAAAATTCTGGTGTCCAATTAGCAGCAGTGTTCTTGTAATTAATACCGCCAAAAGGCATTATTGTCCAGTGTTGTAATTTTGGTGAAAAAAAGGCCAATGTAATCAATCTGGTGTTTGTTAGACCAGAAACACTAGGCCTCACGTTTTCACTCCTCTAAAAGGAATTATATCTCCCGTGTTGGAATCTATGTACCAAAACTAGCATTTTAAAACTTCAGATGTCCTATTTGCAGCAGTTTTCTTGTAAATAATACCGCCAAAAGGCATTATTGTCCAGTGTTGTAATTTTGGTGAAAAAAGGCCAATTTAATCAATCTAGTGTTTGTTAGACCAGAAACACTAGGCCTCACGTTTTCACTCCTGTAAAAGGAATTATATCTCCCGTGTGGGAACCTATGTACCAAAACTAGCATTATAAAAATTCTGGTGTCCAATTAGCAGCAGTGTTCTTGAAATTAATACCGGAAAAAGGAATTATATCTTCCAGTGTGGGAATTTATGTACACAAACTAGCATTATAAAAATTCTGGTGTCCAATTAGCAGCAGTGTTCTTGTAATTAATACCGCTAAAAGCCATTATTGTCCAGTGTTGTAATTTTGGTGAAAGAAAAGGCCAATTTAATCAATCTGGTGTTTGTTAGACCAGAAACACTAGGCCTCACGTTTTTACTCCTGTAAAAAGGAATTATATCTCCCTGTGTGGGAACCTATGTACCAAAACTAGCATTTTAAAAATTCAGATGTCCAATTTGCAGCAGTTTTCTTGTAAATAATACCACCAAAAGGCATTATTGTCCAGTGTTGTAATTTTGGTGAAAAAAAGGCCAATTTAATCAATCTAGTGTTTGTTAGACCAGTCCAGAAACACTAGGCCTCACGTTTTTACTCATTTAAAAGGAATTATATCTCCCGTGTGGGAATCTATGTACCAAAACTAGCATTATAAAAATTCAGATGCCCAATTTGCAGCAGTTTTCTTTTAAATAATACCGCCAAAAGGCATTATATCGTCCAGTGTTGTAATTTTGGTGAAAAAAAGGCCAATTTAATCAATCTGGTGTTTGTTAGACCAGAAACACTAGGCCTCACGTTTTCACTCCTGTAAAAAGGAATTATATCTCCCCGTGTGGGAATCTATGTACCAAAACTAGCATTTTAAAAATTCAGATGTCCAATTTGCAGCAGTTTTCTTGTAAATAATACCGCCAAAAGGCATTATTGTCCAGTGTTCTAATTTTGGTGAAAAAAAGGCCAATTTAATCAATCTAGTGTTTGTTAGACCAGTCCAGAAACTCTAAGCCTCACGTTTTTACTCATTTAAAAAGGAATTATATCTCCCTGTGTGGGAAGCTATGTACCAAAACTAGCATTATAAAAATTCAGATGCCCAATTTGCAGCAGTTTTCTTGTAAATAATACCGCCAAAAGGCATTATATCGTCCAGTGTTGCAATTTTGGTGAAAAAAAAGGCCAATTTAATCAATCTGGTGTTTGTTAGACCAGAAACACTAGGCCTCACGTTTTCACTCCTGTAAAAAGGAATTATATCTCCCCGTGTGGGAATCTATGTACCAAAATTAGCATTATAAAAATTCTGGTGTCCAATTAGCAGCAGTGTTCTTGTAATTAATACCGGGAAAAGGAATTATATCTTCCAGTGTGGGAATTTATGTACACAAACTAGCATTATAAAAATTCTGGTGTCCAATTAGCAGCAGTGTTCTTGTAATTAATACCGCCAAAAGGCATTATTGTCCAGTGTTGTAATTTTGGTGAAAAAAAGGCCAATTTAATCAATCTGGTGTTTGTTAGACCAGAAACACTAGGCCTCACGTTTTCACTCCTGTAAAAGGAATTATATCTCCCGTGTGGGAATCTATGTACCAAAACTAGCATTTTAAAACTTCAGATGTCCTATTTGCAGCAGTTTTCTTGTAAATAATACCGCCAAAAGGCATTATTGTCCAGTGTTGTAATTTTAGTGAAAAAAAGGCCAATTTAATCAATCTTGTGTTTGTTAGACCAGTCCATAAACACTAGGCCTCACGTTTTACTCCTGTAAAAGGAATTATATCTCCCGTGTGGGAACCTATGTACCCAAACTAGCATTTTAAAACTTCAGATGTCCTATTTGCAGCAGTATTCTTATAAATAATACCGCCAAAAGGCATTATTGTCCAGTGTTGTAATTTTGGTGAAAAAAGGCCAATTTAATCAATCTGGTGTTTGTTAGACCAGAAACACTAGGCCTCACGTTTTCACTCCTGTAAAAGGAATTATATCTCCCGTGTGGGAATCTATGTACCAAAACTAGCATTATAAAAATTCTGGTGTCCAATTAGCAGCAGTGTTCTTGTAATTAATACCGCCAAAAGGCATTATTGTCCAGTGTTGTAATTTTGGTGAAAAAAAGGCCAATGTAATCAATCTGGTGTTTGTTAGACCAGAAACACTAGGCCTCACGTTTTCACTCCTGTAAAAAGGAATTATATCTCCCCGTGTGGGAACCTATGTACCAAAACTAGCATTATAAAAATTCTGGTGTCCAATTAGCAGCAGTGTTCCTGAAATTAATACCGGAAAAAGGAATTATATCTTCCAGTGTGGGAATTTATGTACACAAACTAGCATTATAAAAATTCTGGTGTCCAATTAGCAGCAGTCTTCTTGTAATTAATACCGCCAAAAGGCATTATTGTCCAGTGTTGTAATTTTGGTGAAAGAAAAGGCCAATTTAATCAATCTGGTGTTTGTTAGACCAGAAACACTAGGCCTCACGTTTTTACTCCTGTAAAAAGGAATTATATCTCCCCGTGTGGGAAACTATGTACCCAAACTAGCATTTTAAAACTTCAGATGTCCTATTTGCAGCAGTATTCTTGTAGATAATACCGCCAAAAGGCATTATTGTCCAGTGTTGTAATTTTGGTGAAAAAAAGGCCAATTTAATCAATCTAGTGTTTGTTAGACCAGTCCAGAAACACTAGGCCTCACGTTTTTACTCCTGTAAAAAGGAATTATATCTCCCCGTGTGGGAATCTATGTACCAAAACTAGCATATTAAAAATTCTGGTGTCCACTTTGCAGCAGTTTTCTTGTAAATAATACCGCTAAAAGGCATTATATCGTCCAGTGTTGTAATTTTAGTGAAAAAAGGCCAATTTAATCAATCTGGTGTTTGTTAGACCAGAAACACTAGGCCTCACGTTTTCACTCCTGTAAAAGGAATTATATCTCCCGTGTGGGAATCTATGTACCAAAACTAGCATTATAAAAATTCTGGTGTCCAATTAGCAGCAGTGTTCTTGTAATTAATACCGCCAAAAGGCATTATTGTCCAGTGTTGTAATTTTGGTGAAAAAAAGGCCAATTTAATCAATCTGGTGTTTGTTAGACCAGAAACACTAGGCCTCACGTTTTCACTCCTGTAAAAGGAATTATATCTCCCGTGTGGGAATCTATGTACCAAAACTAGCATTTTAAAACTTCAGATGTCCTATTTGCAGCAGTTTTCTTGTAAATAATACCGCCAAAAGGCATTATTGTCCAGTGTTGTAATTTTAGTGAAAAAAAGGCCAATTTAATCAATCTTGTGTTTGTTAGACCAGTCCATAAACACTAGGCCTCACGTTTTACTCCTGTAAAAGGAATTATATCTCCCGTGTGGGAACCTATGTACCCAAACTAGCATTTTAAAACTTCAGATGTCCTATTTGCAGCAGTATTCTTATAAATAATACCGCCAAAAGGCATTATTGTCCAGTGTTGTAATTTTGGTGAAAAAAGGCCAATTTAATCAATCTGGTGTTTGTTAGACCAGAAACACTAGGCCTCACGTTTTCACTCCTGTAAAAGGAATTATATCTCCCGTGTGGGAATCTATGTACCAAAACTAGCATTATAAAAATTCTGGTGTCCAATTAGCAGCAGTGTTCTTGTAATTAATACCGCCAAAAGGCATTATTGTCCAGTGTTGTAATTTTGGTGAAAAAAAGGCCAATGTAATCAATCTGGTGTTTGTTAGACCAGAAACACTAGGCCTCACGTTTTCACTCCTGTAAAAGGAATTATATCTCCCGTGTGGGAACCTATGTACCAAAACTAGCATTATAAAAATTCTGGTGTCCAATTAGCAGCAGTGTTCCTGAAATTAATACCGAAAAAGGAATTATATCTTCCAGTGTGGGAATTTATGTACACAAACTAGCATTATAAAAATTCTGGTGTCCAATTAGCAGCAGTCTTCTTGTAATTAATACCGCCAAAAGGCATTATTGTCCAGTGTTGTAATTTTGGTGAAAGAAAAGGCCAATTTAATCAATCTGGTGTTTGTTAGACCAGAAACACTAGGCCTCACGTTTTTACTCCTGTAAAAGGAATTATATCTCCCGTGTGGGAAACTATGTACCCAAACTAGCATTTTAAAACTTCAGATGTCCTATTTGCAGCAGTATTCTTGTAGATAATACCGCCAAAAGGCATTATTGTCCAGTGTTGTAATTTTGGTGAAAAAAGGCCAATTTAATCAATCTAGTGTTTGTTAGACCAGTCCAGAAACACTAGGCCTCACGTTTTACTCCTGTAAAAAGGAATTATATCTCCCCGTGTGGGAATCTATGTACCAAAACTAGCATATTAAAAATTCTGGTGTCCACTTTGCAGCAGTTTTCTTGTAAATAATACCGCTAAAAGGCATTATATCGTCCAGTGTTGTAATTTTAGTGAAAAAAAGGCAAATTTAATCAATCTGGTGTTTGTTAGACCAGAAACACTAGGCCTCACGTTTTCACTCCTTTAAAAAGGAATTATATCTCCCCGTGTGGCAATCTATGTACCAAAACTAGCATTATAAAAATTCTGGTGTCCAATTAGCAGCAGTGTTCTTGTAATTAATACCGCCAAAAGGCATTATTGTCCAGTGTTGTAATTTTGGTGAAAAAAAGGCCAATTTAATCAATCTGGTGTTTGTTAGACCAGAAACACAAGGCCTCACGTTTTTACTCCTATAAAAAGGAATTATATCTCCCAGTGTGGGAATCTATGTACCAAAACTAGCATTTTAAAAAATTCTGATTTCAATTTTGCAGCAGTTTTCTTGTAATTAATACCGCCAAAAAGCATTATTGTCCAGTGTTGTAATTTTGGTGAAAAAAAGGCCAATTTAATCAATCTGGTGTTTGGTAGACCAAAAACACTAGGCCTCACGTTTTTACTCCCGTAAAAAGGAATTATATCTCCCCTTGTGGGAAACTATGTACCAAAACTAGCATTTTAAAAATTCTGGTGTCCAATTTGCAGCAGTTTTCTTGTAATTAATACCGGAAAAAGGAATTATATCTTCCAGTGTGGGAATTTTGGGGCTAAAAATAATATATTTCATTGTGGTGCGAGTTGAATCGCAACAATGAGGAAACATTCTATTAAGTGACGAGGACGCGGTCATGGTGGTGTCCGTGGAGCCTCTGTTGCTGGCAGAGGACGTGGCCGTTCGGCCTCAGGCGCACAAAGTAGTGAACCAACTCCCTTAAGTAGCCGGCAGAATTTACAGCGATATTTGGTGGGGCCCAATGCCGTTATGAGGATGGTAAGGCCTGAGCAGGTACAGGCATTAGTCGATTGGGTGGCCGACAGTGCTTCCAGCACGTTCACCACATTGTCTTCCGCCCAGTCTTCTGCGGAAAGCGCACAGGTGGCACCTGAAAACCAAGCCCATCAGTCTGTCACATCACCCCCATGCATATCAGGGAAACTGGCTGAGCCTCAAGTTATGCAGCAGTCTCTTCTTCTGTTTGAAGACTCTGCTCCCACGGTTTTCCAGGGGCATCCACCTAGCCCTTCCCCAGCGGTGGAAGACATTCCATGCACTGACGCACAACCACTTATGTATCCAGATGATGAGGACATGGGAATACCACCACAGCAGAGTGACCGAGTCTCTGATGATGACGAAACACAGATGCCCACTGCCGCGTCTTATTGCAGTGTGCAGACTGAACAGGAGGAGGTCAGGGAGGAAGACTGGGTGGAAGACGATGCAGAGGACGATGAGGTCTTAGACCCCACATGGACTGAAGGTCGTGCCGCTGACTTAAATAGTTCAGAGGAAGAGGCAGTGGTGAGACCGAGACAACAGCGAAGCCAAAGAGGGAGCAGGGGGCAAAAGCAGAACAGCCACCGTCCATAGAGTTTGCCTGCTATTGGCCAGCGCCAACAGGGACCCAGCACTCCAAAGGCATCTTCAAGGAGTTCCCTGCCACTTCTTCAAACAATGTGCTGAGGACAAGACCAGAGTGGTTTGCACTCTGTGCCATCAGACCCTGAGGCGAGGCATTAACGTTCTTAACCTGAGCACCACCTGCATGATCAGGCATCTACATGCAAAGCATGAACTGCAGTGGAGTACACACCTTAAAAACAAGGAACCCGCTCAGGCTCCCCCTGCTCCCTCTACCGCTGCTGCCTCGGCTTCCGCCTCGAGAGGAATGTTGCCACCTGCCGAGCAGCAAACAGAGGATGTGCCACCGACACCACCACCACCACCACCGTCACCTAGCGTCTCCACTATTTCACACAGCAGCGTTCAGCTCTCCATCTCTCAAACCTTTGAGAGGAAGCACAAATTACCACCTAGTCACCCTCGAGCCCTTGGCCTGAATGCCAGCATTTCTAAACTACTAGCCTTTGAAATGCTGTCATTCCAGCTGGTGGACACAGACAGCTTCAAACAGCTGATGGCCATGGCTGTCCCACAGTATGTGGTTCCCAGCCGCCACTACTTCTCCAAGACAGCCGTGCCTTCCCTGCACATGCAAGTGTCCGATAAAATCAAGTGTGCACTGCGCAATGCCATTTGTGGCAAGGTCCACCTAACCACAGATACGTGGACCAGTAAGCACAGCCAGGGACGCTATATCTCCCTAACTTCACACTGGGTAAATGTAGTGGCGGCTGGGCCCCAGGCAGAGAGTTCCTTGGCGCACGTCCTTCCGCCGCCAAGGATCACAGGGCATCATTCTTTGCCTCCTGTAGCCTCCTCCTCCTACTCGGCTTCCTCCTCCTCCTCCTCTGCTTCCACCAGCTCATCCAGTCAGCCACACACCTTCACCACCAACTTCAGCACAGCCGGGGGTAAACGTCAGCAGGCCATTCTGAAACTCATATGTTTGGGGGACAGGCCCCACACCGCGCAGGAGTTGTGGCGGGGTATTGAACAACAGACCGACCAGTGGTTGCTGCCGGTGGGCCTCAAGCCCGGCCTGGTGGTGTGCGATAATGGGCGAAATCTCGTGGCAGCTCTGGGACTAGCCGGTTTGACGCACATCCCTTGCCTGGCGCATGTGCTGAATTTGGTGGTGCAAAAGTTCATTCACAACTACCCAGACATGTCAGAGCTGCTGCATAAAGTGCGGGCCGTCTGTGCGCGCTTCCAGCGTTCACATCCTGCCGCTTCTCGCCTGTCAGCGCTACAACGGAACTTCGGCCTTCCCGCTCACCGCCTAATATGCGACGTGCCCACCCGGTAAAACTCCACCTTGCACATGCTGGAGAGACTGTGCAAGCAGCAGCAGGCTATAGTGGAGTTTCAGCTGCAGCACGCACGGGTCAGTCGCACTGCGGAACAGCACCACTTCACCACCAATGATTGGGCCTCAATGCGAGACCTGTGTGCCCTGTTGCGCTGTTTCGAGTACGCCACCAACATGGCCAGTGGCGATGCCACTGTTATCAGCGTGACAATACCAATTCTATGTCTCCTAGAGAAAACGCTTAGGGCAATGATGGAAGAGGAGGTGGGCCAGGGCCAGGAGGAGGAGGATGACGGGTCGTCTTTAGCACTTTCAGGCCAGTCTGTTAGAAGTGGCTCAGAGGGAGGTTTTTTGCAACAGCAGAGGGCGAAGTGGCTCAGAGGAAGGTTTTTTGCAACAGCAGAGGGCAGGTACAAATGTGGCCAGCCAGGGACCACTACTGGAGGACGAGGAGGATGAGGAGAAGGTGGAGGAGGAGGTGGAGGAGGATGAGGATGAAGCAGGTTCACAGCGGGGTGGCACCCAGCACAGCGCAGGCACATCCCTGGTGCGTGGCTGGGGGGATACAGAGGATGATGACGATACGCCTCCCACAGAGGACAGCTTGTCCTTACCTCTGGGGAGCCTGGCACACATGAGCGATTACATGCTGCAGTGCCTGCGCAACGACAGCAGAGTTGCCAACATTTTAACGTGTGCTGACTACTGGGTGGCCACCCTGCTGGATCCACGGTACAAAGACAATGTGCCCACTTTACTTCCTGCACTGGAGCGTGATAGAAAGATGCGCGAGTACAAGCGCACACTGGTAGACGCACTCCTGATAGCATTCCCAACTGTCACAGGGGAACAGGTGGACGGCCAAGGCAGAGGAGGAGCTAGAGGTCGCCCACGCAGCAGTGTCACGGCCAGCTCCTTAGAGGGCAGGGTTAGCATGGCAGAAATGTGGAAAAGTTTTGTCGCCACGCCACAGCTAACTGCCCCACCACCTGATACGGAACGTGTTAGCAGGAGGCAACATTTCACTAACATGGTTGAACAGTACGTCTGCACACAACTCCACGTACTGACGGATGGTTCGGCCCCATTCAACTTCTGGGTTTCCAAATTGTCCACGTGGCCAGAATTAGCATGTTATGCCTTGGAGGTGCTGGCCTGCCCGGCGGCCAGCGTTTTATCTGAACGTGTATTCAGCACGGCAGGGGGCGTCATTACTGACAAACGCAGCCGCCTGTCCGCAGCCAATGTGGACAAGCTGACGTTTATAAAAATGAACCAGGCATGGATCCCACAAGACCTGACCCTCCCTTGTGCAGAGTAGTCCTTAATAACTGCCTTAAACCATGTTGTCTTGTACTCCTGGCCACTTCTCGATTGATAAATCAATTTTTGAAATTAAGTAGGATCTTGGGGTGCAACCCAGAGTTGAATGAACCTTCCCTCTGTCTGGGTGCCGGGGCCAAAGTACATGAAAGTGTCCTTCTCCTGTGCTGGGTGATATGAATGTTATACTTGAGCTGTCTGACATGTCTCCTTTGTGTGGGTGTAGGGGGCCAAAGTCACTGAAAGCGGCCTTCTCCTGTGGTGGCTGATATAAATGCCTGATTCACTGCTGTGGGACCTCTCTCCTCCGTGTGGCTGCAGGGGTCAAGGTCTCTAAAAGTGCCCTTCTCCTGTGGTGGTTGATGTAAAACTGATGCTTGTGCTATCTGACCTGTCTCCTCTGTGTCGGTGCTAAGGCCTAAGTCACTGAAAGCGGCCTTCTCCTGTGATGGCTGATATAAATGCCTGAATCTCTGCTGTGGGACCTCTCTCCTCAGTGTGGCTGCAGGGGTCAAAGTCTCTAAAAGTGGCCTTCTCTTGTGCTGGGTGATGTGAAGCTGATGTTTGTGCCATCTGACATGGTTGCCGGGGTCCCATTAAATGGTGGCCTACTCCTGTGGTGGGTGATCGAAATGCATGATTCTCTGCTGTGAAAACCTCTCTCCTCCGTCTGGGTGCAGGGGTCAAAGTCTCTCAAAGTGGCCTTCTCTTGTGCTGGGTAATGTGAAGCTGATGTTTGTGCCATTAGACATGGTTGCCGGGGTCCCATTAAATGGTGGCCTACTCCTGTGGTGGGTGATCTAAATGCATGATTCTCTGCTGTGAAAACCTCTCTCCTCCGTCTGGGTGCAGGGGTCAAAGTCTCTCAAAGTGGCCTTCTCTTGTGCTGGGTGATGTGAAGCTGAAGTTTGTGCCATCTGACATGGTTGCCGGGGTCCCATTAAATGGTGGCCTACTCCTGTGGTGGGTGATGTAAATGCATGATTCTCTGCAGTGAAAACCTCTCTCCTCTGTCTGGGTGCTGGTCCAAAATACATGAGAGTGGCCTTCTCCGGTGGGGGTTGATATGACGCATGATTCCTTGATGTGGGACCTCTCTCCTCTGTCTGGGTGCTGGTCCAAAATACATAAGAGTGGCCATCTCCGGTGGTGGTTGATATGACGCATGATTCCTTGCTGTGGGACCTGTATCCTCTGTCTGGGTGCTGGTCCAAAATACATGAGTGGCCTTCTCCGGTGGTGGTTGATATGACGCATGATTCCTTGCTGTGCGACCTGTATCCTCTGTCTGGGTGCTGGTCCAAAATAAATGAGAGTGGCCTTCTCTGGTGGGGGTTGATATGACGCATGATTCCTTGATGTGGGACCTCTCTCCTCTGTCTGGGTGCTGGTCCAAAATACATGAGTGGCCTTCTCCGGTGGTGGTTGATATGACGCATGATTCCTTGCTGTGGGACCTGTATCCTCTGTCTGGGTGCTGGTCCAAAATAAATGAGAGTGGCCTTCTCCGGTGGGGGTTGATATGACGCATGATTCCTTGATGTGGGACCTATCTCCTCTGTCTGGGTGCTGTTCCAAAATACATGAGAGTGGCCTTCTCCGATGGTGGTTGATATGACGCATGATTCCTTGCTGTGGGACCTGTATCCTCTGTCTGGGTGCTGGTCCAAAATAAATGAGAGTGGCCTTCTCCGGTGGGGGTTGATATGACGCATGATTCCTTGATGTGGGACCTCTCTCCTCTGTCTGGGTGCTGGTCCAAAATACATGAGTGGCCTTCTCCGGTGGTGGTTGATATGACGCATGATTCCTTGCTGTGGGACCTGTATCCTCTGTCTGGGTGCTGGTCCAAAATAAATGAGAGTGGCCTTCTCCGGTGGGGGTTGATATGACGCATGATTCCTTGATGTGGGACCTCTCCTCTGTCTGGGTGCTGGTCCAAAATACATGAGAGTGGCCTTCTCCGGTGGTGGCTGATATGACGCATGATTCCTTGCTGTGGGACCTGTATCCTCTGTCTGGGTGCTGGTCCAAAATAAATGAGAGTGGCCTTCTCCGGTGGGGGGTTGATATGACGCATAATTCCTTGATGTGGGAACTCTCTCCTCTGTCTGGGTGCTGGTCCGAAAAATGAGAGTGGCATTCTCCGTTGGTGGTTGATATGACACATGATTCCTTGCTGTGGGACCTGTATCCTCTGTCTGGGTGCTGGGCCGAAATAAATGAGAGTGGCCTTCTCCGTTGGTGGTTGATATGACGCATGATTCCTTGATGTGGGACCTCTCCTCTGTCTGGGTGCTGGTCCAAAATACATGAGTGGCCTTCTCCGGTGGTGGTTGATATGACGCATGATTCCTTGCTGTGGGACCTGTATCCTCTGTCTGGGTGCTGGTCCAAAATAAATGAGAGTGGCCTTCTCCGGTGGGGGTTGATATGACGCATGATTCCTTGATGTGGGACCTCTCTCCTCTGTCTGGGTGCTGGTCCAAAATACATGAGAGTGGCCTTCTCCGGTGGTGGTTGATATGACGCATGATTCCTTGCTGTGGGACCTGTATCCTCTGTCTGGGTGCTGGTCCAAAATAAATGAGAGTGGCCTTCTCCGGTGGGGGTTGATATGACGCATGATTCCTTGATGTGGGACCTCTGTCTGGGTGCTGGTCCAAAATACATGAGAGTGGCCTTCTCCGGTGGTGGCTGATATGACGCATGATTCCTTGCTGTGGGACCTGTATCCTCTGTCTGGGTGCTGGTCCAAAATAAATGAGAGTGGCCTTCTCCGGTGGGGGTTGATATGACGCATGATTCCTTGATGTGGGACCTCTCTCCTCTGTCTGGGTGCTGGTCCGAAATAAATGAGAGTGGCCTTCTCCGTTGGTGGTTGATATGACGCATGATTCCTTGCTGTGGGACCTGTATCCTCTGTCTGGGTGCTGGGCCGAAATAAATGAGAGTGGCCTTCTCTGTTGGTGGTTGATATGACGCATGATTCCTTGATGTGGGACCTCTCTCCTCTGTCTGGGTGCTGGTCCAAAATACATGAGTGGCCTTCTCCGGTGGTGGTTGATATGACGCATGATTCCTTGCTGTGGGACCTGTATCCTCTGTCTGGGTGCTGGTCCAAAATAAATGAGAGTGGCCTTCTCCGGTGGGGGGTTGATATGACGCATGATTCCTTGATGTGGGACCTCTCTCCTCTGTCTGGGTGCTGGTCCAAAATACATGAGTGGCCTTCTCCAGTGGTGGTTGATATGACGCATGATTCCTTGCTGTGGGACCTGTATCCTCTGTCTGGGTGCTGGTCCAAAATAATTGAGAGTGGCCTTCTCCGGTGGGGTTGATATGACGCATGATTCCCTTGATGTGGGACCTCTCTCCTCTGTCTGGGTGCTGGTCCAAAATACATGAGAGTGGCCTTCTCCGATGGTGGTTGATATGACGCATGATTCCTTGCTGTGGGACCTGTATCCTCTGTCTGGGTGCTGGTCCAAAATAAATGAGAGTGGCCTTCTCCGGTGGGGGTTGATATGACGCATGATTCCTTGATATGGGACCTCTCTCCTCTGTCTGGGTGCTGGTCCAAAATACATGACTGCCCTTCTCCGGTGGTGGTTGATATGACGCATGATTCCTTGCTGTGGGACCTGTATCCTCTGTCTGGGTGCTGGTCCAAAATAAATGAGAGTGGCCTTCTCCGGTGGGGGTTGATATGACGCATGATTCCTTGATGTGGGACCTCTCTCCTCTGTCTGGGTGCTGGTCCAAAATACATGAGAGTGGCCTTCTCCGGTGGTGGTTGATATGACGCATGATTCCTTGCTGTGGGACCTGTATCCTCTGTCTGGGTGCTGGTCCAAAATAAATGAGAGTGGCCTTCTCCGGTGGGGGTTGATATGACGCATAATTCCTTGATGTGGGAACTCTCTCCTCTGTCTGGGTGCTGGTCCGAAATAAATGAGAGTGGCATTCTCCGTTGGTGGTTGATATGACACATGATTCCTTGCTGTGGGACCTGTATCCTCTGTCTGGGTGCTGGGCCGAAATAAATGAGAGTGGCCTTCTCCGTTGGTGGTTGATATGACGCATGATTCCTTGATGTGGACCTCTCTCCTCTGTCTGGGTGCTGGTCCAAAATACATGAGTGGCCTTCTCCGGTGGTGGTTGATATGACGCATGATTCCTTGCTGTGGGACCTGTATCCTCTGTCTGGGTGCTGGTCCAAAATAAATGAGAGTGGCCTTCTCCGTTGGTGGTTGATATGACGCATGATTCCTTGCTGTGGGACCTGTATCCTCTGTCTGGGTGCTGGGCCGAAATAAATGAGAGTGGCCTTCTCCGTTGGTGGTTGATATGACGCATGATTCCTTGATGTGGGACCTCTCCTCTGTCTGGGTGCTGGTCCAAAATACATGAGTGGCCTTCTCCGGTGGTGGTTGATATGACGCATGATTCCTTGATGTGGGACCTCTCCTCTGTCTGGGTGCTGGTCCAAAATACATGAGAGTGGCCTTCTCCGGTGGGGGGTTGATATGACGCATGATTCCTTGCTGTGGGACCTGTATCCTCTGTCTGGGTGCTGGTCCAAAAAAATGAGAGTGGCCTTCTCCGGTGGGGGTTGATATGACGCATGATTCCTTGATGTGGGACCTCTCTCCTCTGTCTGGGTGCTGGTCCGAAATAAATGAGAGTGGCCTTCTCCGTTGGTGGTTGATATGACGCATGATTCCTTGCTGTGGGACCTGTATCCTCTGTCTGGGTGCTGGGCCGAAATAAATGAGAGTGGCCTTCTCCGTTGGTGGTTGATATGACGCATGATTCCTTGATGTGGGACCTCTCTCCTCTGTCTGGGTGCTGGTCCTAAATACATGAGTGGCCTTCTCCGGTGGTGGTTGATATGACGCATGATTCCTTGCTGTGGGACCTGTATCCTCTGTCTGGGTGCTGGTCCAAAATAAATGAGAGTGGCCTTCTCCGGTGGGGGTTGATATGACGCATAATTCCTTGATGTGGGAACTCTCCTCTGTCTGGGTGCTGGTCCGAAATAAATGAGAGTGGCATTCTCCGTTGGTGGTTGATATGACACATGATTCCTTGCTGTGGGACCTGTATCCTCTGGTCTGGAGTGCTGGTGCGAAATAAATGAGAGTGGCCTTCTCCGTGTGGTGGTTGATATGACGCATGATTCCTTGATGTGGGACCTCTCTCCTCTGTCTGGGTGCTGGTCCGAAATACATGAGAGTGGCCTTCTCCGGTGGTAGGCTTGATATGACGCATGATTCCTTGCTGTGGGACCTGTATCCTCTGTCTGGGTGCTGGTCCAAAATAAATGAGAGTGGCCTTCTCCGTTGGTGGTTGATATGACGATGATTCCTTGATGTGGGACCTCTCTCCTCTGTCTGGGTGCTGGTCCTAAATACATGAGTGGCCTTCTCCGGTGGTGGTTGATATGACGCATGATTCCTTGCTGTGGGACCTGTATCCTCTGTCTGGGTGCTGGTCCAAAATAAATGAGAGTGGCCTTCTCCGGTGGGGGTTGATATGACGCATAATTCCTTGATGTGGAACTCTCTCCTCTGTCTGGGTGCTGGTCCGAAATAAATGAGAGTGGCATTCTCCGTTGGTGGTTGATATGACACATGATTCCTTGCTGTGGGACCTGTATCCTCTGTCTGGGTGCTGGGCCGAAATAAATGAGAGTGGCCTTCTCCGTTGGTGGTTGATATGACGCATGATTCCTTGATGTGGGACCTCTCTCCTCTGTCTGGGTGCTGGTCCAAAATACATGAGTGGCCTTCTCCGGTGGTGGTTGATATGACGCATGATTCCTTGCTGTGGGACCTGTATCCTCTGTCTGGGTGCTGGTCCAAAATAAATGAGAGTGGCCTTCTCCGTTGGTGGTTGATATGACGCATGATTCCTTGCTGTGGGACCTGTATCCTCTGTCTGGGTGCTGGGCCGAAATAAATGAGAGTGGCCTTCTCCGTTGGTGGTTGATATGACGCATGATTCCTTGATGTGGGACCTCTCTCCTCTGTCTGGGTGCTGGTCCAAAATACATGAGTGGCCTTCTCCGGTGGTGGTTGATATGACGCATGATTCCTTGATGTGGGACCTCTCTCCTCTGTCTGGGTGCTGGTCCAAAATACATGAGAGTGGCCTTCTCCGGTGGTGGTTGATATGACGCATGATTCCTTGCTGTGGGACCTGTATCCTCTGTCTGGGTGCTGGTCCAAAAAAATGAGAGTGGCCTTCTCCGGTGGGGGTTGATATGACGCATGATTCCTTGATGTGGGACCTCTCTCCTCTGTCTGGGTGCTGGTCCGAAATAAATGAGAGTGGCCTTCTCCGTTGGTGGTTGATATGACGCATGATTCCTTGCTGTGGGACCTGTATCCTCTGTCTGGGTGCTGGGCCGAAATAAATGAGAGTGGCCTTCTCCGTTGGTGGTTGATATGACGCATGATTCCTTGATGTGGGACCTCTCTCCTCTGTCTGGGTGCTGGTCCAAAATACATGAGTGGCCTTCTCCGTTGGTGGTTGATATGACGCATGATTCCTTGATGTGGGACCTCTCTCCTCTGTCTGGGTGCTGGTCCAAAATACATGAGTGGCCTTCTCCGGTGGTGGTTGATATGACGCATGATTCCTTGCTGTGGGACCTGTATCCTCTGTCTGGGTGCTGGTCCAAAATAAATGAGAGTGGCCTTCTCCGTTGGTGGTTGATATGACGCATGATTCCTTGCTGTGGGACCTGTATCCTCTGTCTGGGTGCTGGGCCGAAATAAATGAGAGTGGCCTTCTCCGTTGGTGGTTGATGTGACGCATGATTCCTTGATGTGGGACCTCTCTCCTCTGTCTGGGTGCTGGTCCAAAATACATGAGTGGCCTTCTCCGGTGGTGGTTGATATGACGCATGATTCCTTGCTGTGGGACCTGTATCCTCTGTCTGGGTGCTGGTCCAAAATAAATGAGAGTTGCCTTCTCCGTTGGTGGTTGATATGACGCATGATTCCTTGCTGTGGGACCTGTATCCTCTGTCTGGGTGCTGGGCCGAAATAAATGAGAGTGGCCTTCTCCGTTGGTGGTTGATATGACGCATGATTCCTTGATGTGGGACCTTCTCCTCTGTCTGGGTGCTGGTCCAAAAATACATGAGTGGCCTTCTCCGGTGGTGGTTGATATGACGCATGATTCCTTGATGTGGGACCTCTCTCCTCTGTCTGGGTGCTGGTCCAAAATACATGAGAGTGGCCTTCTCCGGTGGGGGTTGATATGACGCATGATTCCTTGCTGTGGGACCTGTATCCTCTGTCTGGGTGCTGGTCCAAAAAAATGAGAGTGGCCTTCTCCGGTGGGGGTTGATATGACGCATGATTCCTTGATGTGGGACCTCTCCTCTGTCTGGGTGCTGGTCCGAAATAAATGAGAGTGGCCTTCTCCGTTGGTGGTTGATATGACGCATGATTCCTTGCTGTGGGACCTGTATCCTCTGTCTGGGTGCTGGGCCGAAATAAATGAGAGTGGCCTTCTCCGTTGGTGGTTGATATGACGCATGATTCCTTGATGTGGGACCTCTCTCCTCTGTCTGGGTGCTGGTCCAAAATACATGAGTGGCCTTCTCCGGTGGTGGTTGATATGACGCATGATTCCTTGCTGTGGGACCTGTATCCTCTGTCTGGGTGCTGGTCCAAAATAAATGAGAGTGGCCTTCTCCGTTGGTGGTTGATATGACGCATGATTCCTTGCTGTGGGACCTGTATCCTCTGTCTGGGTGCTGGGCCGAAATAAATGAGAGTGGCCTTCTCCGTTGGTGGTTGATATGACGCATGATTCCTTGATGTGGGACCTCTCTCCTCTGTCTGGGTGCTGGTCCAAAATACATGAGTGGCCTTCTCCGGTGGTGGTTGATATGACGCATGATTCCTTGATGTGGGACCTCTCTCCTCTGTCTGGGTGCTGGTCCAAAATACATGAGTGGCCTTCTCCGGTGGTGGTTGATATGACGCATGATTCCTTGCTGTGGGACCTGTATCCTCTGTCTGGGTGCTGGTCCAAAATAAATGAGAGTGGCCTTCTCCGTTGGTGGTTGATATGACGCATGATTCCTTGCTGTGGGACCTGTATCCTCTGTCTGGGTGCTGGGCCGAAATAAATGAGAGTGGCCTTCTCCGTTGGTGGTTGATATGACGCATGATTCCTTGATGTGGGACCTCTCTCCTCTGTCTGGGTGCTGGTCCAAAATACATGAGTGGCCTTCTCCGGTGGTGGTTGATATGACGCATGATTCCTTGATGTGGGACCTCTCTCCTCTGTCTGGGTGCTGGTCCAAAATACATGAGAGTGGCCTTCTCCGGTGGGGGTTGATATGACGCATGATTCCTTGCTGTGGGACCTGTATCCTCTGTCTGGGTGCTGGTCCGAAATAAATGAGAGTGGCCTTCTCCGTTGGTGGTTGATATGACGCATGATTCCTTGCTGTGGGACCTGTATCCTCTGTCTGGGTGCTGGGCCGAAATAAATGAGAGTGGCCTTCTCCGGTGGTGGTTGATATGACGCATGATTCCTTGCTGTGGGACCTGTATCCTCTGTCTGGGTGCTGGTCCAAAATAAATGAGAGTGGCCTTCTCCGGTGGGGGTTGATATGACGCATGATTCCTTGATGTGGGACCTCTCTCCTCTGTCTGGGTGCTGGTCCGAAATAAATGAGAGTGGCCTTCTCCGTTGGTGGTTTATATGACGCATGATTCCTTGCTGTGGGACCTGTATCCTCTGTCTGGGTGCTGGGCCGAAATAAATGAGAGTGGCCTTCTCCGTTGGTGGTTGATGTGACGCATGATTCCTTGATGTGGGACCTCTCTCCTCTGTCTGGGTGCTGGTCCAAAATACATGAGTGGCCTTCTCCGGTGGTGGTTGATATGACGCATGATTCCTTGCTGTGGGACCTGTATCCTCTGTCTGGGTGCTGGTCCAAAATAAATGAGAGTGGCCTTCTCCAGTGGTGAATGATATGACGCATGATTCCTTGCTGTGGGACCTCTCTCCAATTGATATTGGTTAATTTTTATTTGTTTTATTTTATTTTAATTCATTTCCCTATCTACATTTGTTTGCAGGGGATTTATCTACATTTTGCTGCCTTTTGCAGCCCTCTAGCCCTTTCCGGGAGTCTTTTACAGGCTTTTTAGTGCCCAAAAGTTCGGGTCCCCTTTGACTTCTATGGGGATCGGGTTCGGGATGAAGTTCCAGGTGTTCGCTCATCTCTACTTGTGACCCTCTAAAATATTATTGACGAGGGCCTTCTGCTGAGCTGACCCTCTAAAACATTATAGACGAGGACCAGCTGGTGAGTTGATGCTCTAAAACATTATATGCGAGTGCCTGCTGGTAAGCTGACACTCTAAAACATGATATGCGAGTGCATGCTGCTCACCTGATGCTTTAAAACATTATATACGACTGCATGCTGTTCAGATGATGCTCTAAAACACCACAGATTATGGGCACTATATTAGGACCAGATTATTGGAAAATTTTTGAAGATGTTCTACATTATTGGTTAAAGAACACCACATATTATGGACACTAGATGTGGCCCAGATTATTGGAATTCGTAATACAGACACTATTTGCAGATGTTCTACAGTATGGGTTACAGAGGACCACAGATTATGGACACTAGATGTGGCCCAGATTATTGGAATTTGTAATACAGACACTGTTTGTAGATGTTCTACAGCATTGTTTACAGAACACCACAAATTATGGACACTAGATGTGGCCCAGATTATTGAAGACATAGTCTACGGATGATGAACAGTATATGTCACTAATAGTTATAAAATAAAAATATCTTGCTGCTGTCAAACACACACAGTAGTCCTTAAAAGGACTTTTGGGTCTTTAAAAAGCTTTTGGTAGTAAAAACTGCAAATGTCTCTCCCTGCATCTGTCCCTTCTGAAGCATTGTCCCTGAGACTGCAGGAGGTAAATAGATTGCTGCTCTAAAACACACACACAGTAGTCATTAAAAAGACTTTTGGGTCTTAGAAAAGCTTTCTAAGAATAAAAACTGGGAAAATCGCTGCCTACATAGTTTTTCCCTTATTACGCTCTGCTCTCCCTGTCTACGTCTGAGCTAAACATGTGATATCAGGTGCTGTATAACACCCGATAAGCGTTCCGGCCAGCCAATCACTGTAATGCCAGCAGCCAACATGGCTACTGGCATTACATTGATGGCAGTACTTACCTGCACCTTTATTGGCTGCTTAAAACCCACAAAACGTGCAGGGCAGAGACTCGAGCATTGCGCTCGAGCACATGCGGTACTCGGTCGAGTACCGCCATGTGCCGAGCATTGCTATGCTCGAGTCGAACAGATATTCGGCCGAGCATGCTCACTCATTGTCACCTTTTCTGTTCCGTTATAGTAAATGTGTTCTGATCTTGGTGAAAAAGTATAAATAAGACCTGGCCTAAATGGAGATTTTTTGGGGGGGCAGTAAATTAATTTTAACCACAATGCTACAGATACCGTACAAAACTATAAGACTGAATTACAATTAAGACGTAAAGCAAACGGAATGACTTTTAAAGGCTTCCGCTTTGCATTCCTTCATAATACAAGTTTATGGGCAGAAAAAAGGATCTGTCCTTTTGTCTTATGGATTCCGTCATTTTCCGTTATAATCATATCATAACGGAAAGCCATAACAGAATCCCTAACGCTAGTGTGAACCCACCCTTATGCAGCAAGTCAGATAGGCAGGGAGACAGGCAGAAAGGACATGTCTAGGGAAGCCAGGACTGGGGTGGTGAGCATGAGGGAAGCGGATGGCAGTATGTTCCATATAGTCTTCTTCATCACTTAGTAGAATGCTAAAGAAGGAATCTCCTAAGCAATGTTGTACTTCAGACTCTTTGCACACTGTTTTGAGTAAAACGAAATGCCTTATCCTGTTATACTATAGAATAGTATTTAACAACTTCATGCCTATGCTATATTAAAAAGGATAATTACACTTTAAGTGAATGGTGAGGATTTATGGTGACTATTTTTGCATCCCTCACTCCCAGGATTTAAACATGTATCTATTTATAAGCCACAATGCCTCCTATTAGCTCCTATCACAATGCCTGCTATACCCTCCATGTCTACTTAACATAATGATCCCATGAATGCTTAAAGGGGTTCTGCAGTTATTTTAAACTGATGATCTATAATCTGGATAGATCATCAGCATCTGATTGGTGAGGGTCCGGGTCCGACACCCGGGACCCACGCCGACAAGCTGTTTGAGAAGGCAGCTGAACTGGCAGTAGCGCCGCGTACTTCTCGATGTTTACCGCAGGCCCAGTGACGTCACGACTAGTATCACTGGCCTGGCTGCGGATAAGCTTCATTCGAGTGAACATAGCTTAGCCCCGCCCAGGCCAGTGATACTAGTCATGATGTCACTGGGACTGTGGTAAAAAGCGAGATAGCCGCAGCACTACTGCCAGTGCCTTTGCCTTCTCAAACAGCTGATCGGCGGGGCTCCCGGGAGTTGGACCCCTGCCAATCAGATGCTGAGGATCTATCCAGAGGATAGATCATCAGTTTAAAATAACTGCAGAACCCCTTAATATATTGCCTCCAACTAGTATCAGTTAGACTGCACTCCTTTTATAGCAGACACAAGGTCTCCAAAGGGGGGAGAGAAAAAAAAAAAAATATATATATATATATATATATATATATATATATGTATATATATATATATGTATATATATATATATATATATATATATACAGTTTAAGGTATATATATATATATATATATATATATATATATATATATATATATATGTACATATATAGTGCCCCTTAAAAAACCATAGGATGGTTTCCACTCCCTGAGAGTTTCACAAAAATCTAGAAATTTAGTTTTATAGGAGCTGTTTGTAATTTTAAAATAACAAATTAAAATAACACAAGTAGTTATACTCACTGGCTCACTCCACTCAAGTGACAGTCCTGTGGTCCTTCTAGCTAAGTGTTATATTTAACCACTAGTGTTGGTCGAGCACCAAAGTGCTCGGATGCTCAAGTAGAACACCTCGGGATGCTGGGGTGCTCTACCGAGCACCCGAGCACAATGGAAGTCAATGGGAGAACCCGAGCATTAAAACAGGCACCCCCTGCTCTAAAGAGGGGAGGGTGTCTGGTTCACAGGAAAAGATCAGAAATTGATGGAAACACCACTTGTTCAGGAACAGCATGGGGAGGATGTCTGGATGCATCTTGGACTCTCATTGTGCTGCTGGGACAATGCTTTCTGAGTAGTATGCCACTTTTACAGACAGACAATAATATGCACAAAACAGAAAATAAAATCGCTTTTAGAGGAAAAATTGTTACGAAACATTTTTTCCTGTATATTCAATTGTATATAAAGTGCAAGTGCTGCCAAAAATTACAAAGAAGAGGCACTCCAATACAACCTGTATATCACATAAAGAAGGGCCTCATTCACATTGTGGTACAGTTGTTCACGTAGTGGGACTCCTACACTCATAAAGCCTATGCACTAAGTGAACGGGCTGCCAAAAATTACAAGGAACCGGCACTACAATACACCCTTTATTACACATAAAGGAGGGCATCAGACACACCCTTGAAATTATGATTGATAACCTGCTGGTGAAACTCTAAAACATTAGCGGCGAGGGCCTCCTGCTGATCTGACCATCTAAAACATTAGGGGAGAGGGCCTGCTTCTCAGCTGACCATCTAAAACATTATGTGTGAGGGCCTGCTGCAGAGCTGACCATCTAAAACATTATGGGCGAGGTCCTGCTGGTGACCCTCAGAAACATTATGGGAGAGGGCCCGCTGCTAAGCTGACCCTCTAAAACATTAGGAGCGAGGGCAGCCTTATAAGCATGGTGATATTATGGAGGAGGAGGACGAGAAAAGGGAGATTGAACCATATACCCTTTTTAGTGGTGGAAGGGGTGCATGGGAATACAGTGTATTCAATACACCATAAAAGCCACATTTAGAGTGCCTTTATGTTCAACCGCTTTCTACTGGTGGAGTTGAGAAATCAGGGGCAATCCAGGCCTTGTTCATTTTTATAAGAGTCAAGCGGTCAGCATTTTCACTAGACAAGCGGATGAGCTTATCAGTTATTATGCCCCCGACAGCACTAAATACACGCTGTGACAAAATACTGGCAGCAGGGCTTTCAAAATTTTTCCCTCCTTGTGACATTAGGCCGGGCATCAGGTTGAGGGTGCTGGAGTGGTGTCATAAAACTGTCCCAGGCCTTGTTGCCCTGCCCCTGTTGGAACTGCTGTGTGTTCTTCTCATCTCCCCCCTCGGTTGGCCAAAGAACTACTTACTCTGCAGCCAGAGTTGTCAGCTGGAAATTTTTGGAGCAATTTTTCCACAAGGACATTCTGGTATTGCACCATTTTACTCGCCCTTTTCACCACAGGAATGAGAGATGAGAAGTTCTCTTTGTAGCAGTGTTTGAGAAGGGTGAACAACCAGTAATCGATGTTGGCCAAAATACATACATTGTGTCGTGAGGGTCATGGAAAAGGCAGCCTGACATAAAGTCAGCCATGTGTACCAGAGTCCCAACAGACAAAACTTTTCTGTCCTCATCTTGGGGATGACTCTCAATCTTCTCATCCTCTTCCTCCTCTTCTACCCATCCACGCTGAACAGATGGAATAAAACTTCCATGGGTACTACCCTCTGTAGCAGGGGCAACAGCCTCCTGCTCCTCCTCATCATCATCCAATTTGCGCTGAGAAGACGAAATGAGGGTGGTCTGGCTATCATTCTGTGTACTGTCTTCCCCTATTTCCACCTCTTCCCCATGCAAAGCGTCCACCTTAATTGTGAGCAGCGAGTGTTTGAGTAAACACATAATTTGAATGGTTACGCTGATAATAACGTTATTGCCGCTCACTCACCATCTGTGTTGATTCCTCAAAGTTGCGTAAAACATCACGGAGGTCAGACATAAATGCCCACTCGTCGTTTGTGAAGAGCGGAAGCTGACTAGAAAGGCGGCGACTATGTTGCAGCTGGTATTCCACTACTGCCCTCTACTGCTCACAAAGCCTGGCCATCATGTGGAACATTGAGTTCCAGCGCGCGTTCATCTCGCACAACAGTCGGTGAGCTGGCACACGCAGCGCACCTTTACTAGTAGTTCAGGCAAATTGGGACAGGTTTTGAGAAACCGCTGAACCACTAGTTTGAGCACGTGGGCTAGGTATGGTATGTGTGTGAGCTTGCCGAGCTCCAAAGCCTCAAACAAGTTACTGCCATTGTCAGACATAACCATGACTGGTTGTAAGTTGAGTAGTGAGAGACACAGCTCAGTCTGGTTCCTTATCCCCTGCCATAGCTCTGCGGCGGTGTGCTTTTTGTCACCTAAGCAGATCAGTCTAAGCACGGCCTGTTGCCGCTTCCCCACTGCAGTGCTACACTGCTTCCAGCTACTGACTGATGGCTGACTGGTGCTGCAAGATTATAATTCAGAGGTGAAAGTGGAGGAGGAGGTGGAGGAGGAGAAGGGGGGGGGGGTTTGCAGGTGGCGGCAGTAACCCTGATGGAAGTAGGGCCCCCAATCCTTGTCATCGGTACCACCTGTGCCATCCCAGGGTACGAATTGCTCCCGGCTTCCACAACGTTCACCCAGTGTGCCGTCAGAGATATGTAGCGTCCCTGTTATATAGCACCCTATGACGTGTTCTGGCCAGGCAATCACGGTAAGGCCAGCAGCCAACATGGCTACGGCCTTACAGTGAATGGCAGTACATACCTGCACATTTATTGGCTGCGTACCACTCGAGTGCACGTATTTGAGTATTCGCCCAACACTAGTAACCACTTGGGATGAGTGAATCAAGCTTTGGTTCATAGATGAGACATTAGCAATCCAAAGTCGGGTTTGGTACCGAGATACTAACCAGTACCAAACCCTACTTCGGATTCTGAATTTGGACGCAATACATTTTAATGCTATAAGGGAAACAGGTCTGTACAGCACTAAAATGAAGTGTTAACAAAGAATTAACTTCTGATCTATGAACCAAAGCTTGATTCACTCAACAGTAGTAACCACTGCAGCCAATAACTAGTCTTAGTAGTCGCATGCCATAAATCGCTAAGGCCAGTGAGTGGCTGCAGCAGTCATGTATGGTATGCGGCACATCATCGTTACAGCCAAGAACATGGTGTCAGGGCTGTAGAAACTGGCTTGAGACAGAGGTGATTCCTCTCTATCTTCACTGGTGGGTTTAGTACTGAACTTTGTGGTCTGTGCTTTGTAATTATTCTATCCTTGCTGTAATTAGGATCAGCTCTTCATGTACTGACCTCCTGTTGAGCTTGTGAATAAAGGACCCTTTACACAGGCAGAGAATTGAACACATCTTCACTAATGAGCGTTCCAAGTAACTAATGATGAGCAGCAGGGGCAATATTCGAATTTGCAATATTTTGAGAATATTTGGTAGAATATTTGTCATATATTAGTGAATTCGCTATTATTTTCTTGATTGCAAAAATCGGCAATGTAATATTCGCGTAATGCATGCAAAATACAGGTGTGGGTCACTATAGCTACATTTTCAAACTGCTTGAAGTTTACTGAGACTGGAGAAAATGGTTGGCAAGGCAGAACATTGCAATAACTTTATATGCAGATAGAGTGCTCCAATATATTTGCGACTGTGCAAATTGCCAATTAATGATGCGCATATTTTGGCGCAATGCATACAACTTCACATTTTAGCAGGTCTGACTACATATTAGTGATTGGTGCACTAAGTATTGTTGTGAACTTGTGACATCATAGCACTATGTCTGTAGCATGTATGTATAGACACTACACTACCTAACACCCTGCACTGGAACCTATCAGTTAAACTATATCACTACTATGTAACTTCTGTATTATATATATAAACTAACTAACTAACTAACTAACTAACTATCTAATGTAATGTGACACAGGAAAGCAGAGAGCACAGCAATAACACTGCTGTCTTTCTCAGAACTGTAATAAACTGCTGGGGAGGTTCTTATATACTAAAGGGGTAGGCAACTTTCCTATTGGTTGCTAGGGATGTTGCTAAGCTCAGACAAAGACATTGCAGCCTTCTCATTGGCCCACAAGCAAAAAGGGAGGTTGCTGATGAAAAAAACGTAGAATATTCAAAAATATGAATATATATCACTATATTCAAAATATTTGCGAAGTCATAGACTAATGGCACCAGTGAAATAGCTGATCAGTGGGGCTGTTGGTTGTCGGACCCCTGCCGATCTGATAATAATAGTCTATCCTGGGGACAGGGCATCGATATTAAAATCCTGGAATACCCCTTTAAGGTGTTACATATATTGTGAAGTACCAGTATAAATGTTTTGGTTAATACTATATCTACATTGCTTCCTAATACTAGACTATACAGTATCTATCTATCTATCTATCTATCTATCTATCTATCTATCTATATCTTCCTTACATAAAATAATATAAATCAACATTTTTGGCCAATTCGTTCTTCTTTTAATTTAAGCTATCTAAAAATAATGATGTAAGAATCCTTCTTTAATATTTTTTTTCTTTGTTCTTGAATTCACTCTTGGAAATTCTCTATTGGCTTCCTGCGCAGCTTAAAAAACATTTTGCTAGTTCCCAATACATATATTTACACCTTTCTAAATATAAACCCAGTTGCTTTCCAGGTTTTCTCAAAGCTGACTCTTATTTCAACATTTCAATGCCACTACTTTACTCTTCGGAAACCCTTGGTGTTTTTCCATTTTACTCTGAAAATATGAAAATAGAAATGGATTTTGGATAACATGATTAGTTTGCAATTCAGACAGAGGTCTTGAAACAATAACGATAGCGCAATTAGATATGAATTTATTATTTATTACCATTGTTTCAACTACATACAAAAATGGATTTGTTTTGGCGGCTCCCCTCCCAGGCACAGCCACTCTTCTCACCTGCTCCCCAATTCCATGTCTTAGGAGCTTGGAACCACTAGCATGGCCAGAGGCTGTGGCCATCTCGTTACCAGCAATGACTCTCTTCCTGCCCATAGGACATGTTGCGTCCTGCAACTCCTAAAGAGCTAGTGCACACACACTTATCTTTTCCAGTCAATGGCTGGCTACATTGCACAGTCTGTAGAGGATGATGCCTGACCAGGGACGGCATTGGGGGGAGGGGGGGAGTCAAACAGGGCAATTGCCCAGGGCCCACATCTCTAAATGGGACCCCCTTCTGAGCTGCCCAGACAGATGTGGAAGATAGCTGGTGGCTGCACCTGAGAAGAGCACAGACAGCACAGCAAGGGGCGCTGGTCCCTGATTTTCCTGCTTCACAGCAGTCAGGAAGACCTTGGACCCACCCCTTTCCTCTCTCTCTCTCAAGGAGGTCCTGCATTGTGAATGCAATGGCCACATCTGGCCCCTAGGTCTACTGGTGAGTTCATAATGTCACCCCTCTTATGACCTGACATATTTGCTGCTGGCCCTTCCCTCCTCTCTGTGCTGCAATAAATGACAAGGGCTGCTTGTTGGCAGACATAACCTGATAGCTGCAGCTGGACAGTCCAGACCCCGCATTAACAGGAGAGGAGACAGCCTGCAGAGAATATACAGGACCTTTCCTCTGTACACCCCCCAGCCCAATCCCCCCCCCCACCTGTAGCAGTTTTTTTTAAATTATTTGCTGCCTGGAACACAGTTGTCTAAATATAATGTGATCCATCCCATATCTATCTATCTATCTATCTATCTATCTATCTATCTATCTATCTATCTATCTATTTATCCCATATCTATCTATCTATCTATCTATCTACAGTTGTGTTCAAAATTATTCAACCCCCAATGCTGTAAAGGGTTTTAGGGAATTTAGTGTACATTTGTAATTGTGTTCAGAATGAAATCTTACAAGGACTTTTTAAAGAACTAAATGCAACTAAAATGAGATCAATTGTTTTTGTAATACAGTATTAAATGTTTTTTTTTGTGATTTCTTCATTGACACAATTATTCAACCCCTTAAAGACTACCACTCTTAAGAACAGAGGTTCATTCAAGTGTTTTCGATCAGGTATTGAAAACACCTGTGGATGTCAAGGAGCAGCAATCAAGCATAATAACCACCAATTAGGCAGATTTAAAATGACTGTGATACTCAGCTCCTTCTAGACATTTACTGGTGTGTTTACAAACATGGTGAAGTCAAGAGAATGGTCCAGGAAGACAAGAGAAGAGGTGATTTCTCTTCACAGGAAGGGAAATGGCTATAAGAAGATTGCAAAGATGTTAAACATACCAAGAGACACCATAGGAAGCAATCATTCGCAAATTCAAGGCAAAGGGCACTGTTGAAACGCTACCTGGTCGTGGCAGAAAGAAGATGCTGACTTCGACTGCTGTGCGCTACCTGAAGCGCAAAGTGGAGAAAAGAGTCCGTGTGACTGCTGAGGAACTGAAAAAAGATTTGTCAGATGCGGGTACTGAAGTTTCAGCTCAGATAATAAGGCGCACACTGCGTAATGAAGGCCTCCATGCCAGAACTCCCAGGCGCACCCCCTTGCTGTCTCCAAAGAATAAGAAGAGTCGACTGCAGTATGCCAAAAGTCATGTGGACAAACTACAAAAGTTTTGGGATAGTGTTCTGTGGACTGATGAAACAAAATTAGAACTGTTTGGGCCCATGGATCAACGCTATGTTTGAAGGAGGCCTATGAAGAAAAGAACACCTTGCCTACTGTGAAGCATGACGGGGGGTCAATCATGCTTTGGGGCTATTTTGCTTCTACAGGTACAGGGAAGCTTCAGCGTGTGCAAGGTACCATGAATTCTCTACAGTACCAGGAGATATTGGATGAAAATGTGATGCAGTCCGTCACAAACTTGAGGCTTGGGAGACGTTGGACCTTTTAACAGGCAATGATCCCAAGCATACCTCCAAGTTCACTAGAGCATGGTTGCATATTAAAGGCTGGAGCATTTTGAAGTGGCCATCGAAGTCACCAGACTTAAATCCGATTAAGATCCTCTGGTGGGACTTAAAGAAAGCAGTTGCAGCGCGGAAGCCTAAGAATGTGACTGAACTGAAGGCTTTTGCCCATGAAGAATGGGTGAAGATACCCGTAGATCGCTGCAAGACACTTGTGTCAAGCTATGCTTCACGTTTAAAAGCTGTTATAACTGGAAAAGGATGTTGTACTAAGTACTAAGATTGAATGTCACTTGGGGGTTGAATAAAACTGATAATGATGTGAGCACAGAAAATACATTTGTGGTTATTTCATTATAAATGTTATGTTATATTTGTCAGACTTACAAATGCCTCTTTGATTTAATTGTAAACAAGATGACTGAAATGATCAAAATCAATGTCAAACTGGCCAAAACACTCAATTTCAGTGGGGGTTGAATAATTTTGAACACAACTGTATCTATCTATTTCAAATATATCTCATATTTGTCTGTCTGTCTATATATCTAAAAAGACAGCATACAGTGAAACAAGTGGATTCCTTCATTCACCCAACATTCAAAGCCATTGAGCGTTTGGGTAAATAAAGAAATTCACTTTTTTAATTTTTACTTACATTTTTTTTTTAAATATTTCTTTCTATTCGTTATTTACTTTTTTTTTTTACTTTAAATGCAGAGAACGCATCTACATGTCCCTGCTGTCTCTATATACAGAGCACTGGTAACAGTGACTATTTTCAGGTGTTTCTGATTATTTAAGGCTACTTTCACACCAGCGGTTTCATTTCCGCTATTGAGATCCGTCATAGAATCTCAATAACGGAAGAAAACGCTTCATTTTTGTCCCCATTCATTGCCAATGGGGACTAAACTGAACTGAATGAAACAGAATGCACCTGAATGCATTCCGTTCCGTTTGGTTGTGCTCCCATCGAGGACAAAATAATGCTGCAAGCAGCGTTTTTCTGTCCGCAATGTGATGCGGAGCAAGACGGACGATGTAATGTTATGACTCACAATGTAAGTCAATGGGGACGGATCCATTTTTTCTAACACAATAGCAAACGGATTTGTCTCCCAATTACTTTCAATGGTTTTCATGACGGATCCATCATGGCTATGTTAAAGATAATACAACCAGATCCATTCATAACAGATGCAGACGGTTGTATTATCAGAACGGAAGCATTTTTGCTGATCCATGATGGATCCGCAAAAAACGCTAGTGTGAAAGTAGCCTAAGAGAGTTAAGCAAATCTCCTGGCAAATATGCTTAGGGAAGCACAGTTAGGGCTCATACACACAAACATGTGCCAGTCGTTTCATGCATTGGGGACTGCAATTTGCTCCCCAATGCAGGGGCACCATCCGTGCGGTTGCTGCAGATGGATACAGACCCATTCAACATGTTCTATTTTTTTGCAGTGCGGAGGTACAGAGAGAAACCCCACAGTAGCACTCCATAGTGCAGGGATCAGCAACCTTCGGCACTCCAGCTGTGGTGAAACTATGACTCCCAGTATGCACACTTGCTTAGCTATTTTCAGAACTCCCATAGAAGTGAATGGAGCATGCTGGGAGTCGTAGTTTCAACACATCTGGAGTGCCGAAGGTTGCTGACCGCTGCCGTAGTGCTTCAGTGGGCTTCCGTGCCTCCGTTCCACACTGCTCCTTTCAGATTGCGGACCCATTAATATGAAACCAAACAAGAAAGGATCGCGGCACTCCTTCGTCTGTTGAAAATGTTCTTTATTCCACCTTAAAGTGCGACGTTTCGACTTTAATCAAGTCTTTATCAAGCATACACAATTGAGTAAGTGACAGATATATATACCCCACCCCCAGACATCATTGGTAAGTGGGAGGAAAACACCCTCCCTCTTTCTGTGACATCATCATGTAAAAGTAGTACACAATATAAAAATATATATGAATATATAACATAAGAGCATCAGGGTTAAATCCAACCGTGTCATGAAAGTCTCGCTGATCAAAAAATCGTAGCGCAGCGATATATAAGTAAACATAAGCAAAAGCCTTGTCTATTCCTTCCGGGTCAGGAGTTCAATTATCTTCATAGCAGGTCACGTGTCCACACGCATCAGAGATGATGTCACTGCCACTTCGATCATGTGACCATCACATGACTGCACATAGTAAACATGTCATTCAGGATTTTAACACAGTTTCTGTTATCAAAAATGATCGCCCGATCTCCGTGCCATATCATGATCAAGTTCATCCAAGGACCGGTAAAGAGGTGGGTGAATGCCATCACACAGAGACACAATGATCTCATATATAATGAATCAATGACAGATGTCAGTCAATAAAGCACTCATCATACATGGAGAGAAAAGACCCATGGAGCAATCAGGACTTGCTGAAACATTGATGTAAAAGAGCTTATGCGGATATACATGTATAAATACATATATCTCTCTCTAGCTCACGCCCTACAGGGTGGGAAAACCAAGACATACTTTTTCTCATGCACAACCCATTCGGATATTACATCGGCATGTCTGCAGCCTTAAATCAGCCGCCTTGGCAATGATCACATCGCCTATGGCAGCTTGGGACCGCTAGCAGATGCCTGTATCATTCCGATGCCATTCATTAAACACACATATCATTAGGTTACCCCCATTTATATCTCCGGGCGTATTAAGCAAGTCAATCATAATGGTCCAGGGCCTGAATCTCCCATTGTAGCAACCATAGGGACATTACCGCTATCATAGGTGTGCATGGTGACATCAATCCATCAAGTAAGCAGGGACTGCACCCATCCACCCCATCCAACCGGACCACGGAGGAACCTAGAAGAAATGACAATAGAGGGGTTAAAAACGAATATATACATAAAGCAAACATCCAAAGTGGTAAGTCAAAAAGGGTCCCAATTTTGAAATCGCGGTTCAGCCCTTTTGGTTCCAATGTATCCAATTCATAAATCCATTTAAGCTCAAGTTTCTTTAAGAGCTTCTCGCGATCTCCCCTCTCAGTAGTGGAGGTACACCATCTATTATCCTGAACCTAAGTTGGGCTACATTGTGTCGCTGTTTAAAAAAATGTGTAGGGACCGGAAGTTCACCATCACATGTAGTGGGATTGATGGCCTGTTTTTCAAAGAGCTTCCGAATGGTGTAGCGATGCTGGTTGAGTCTCAGCCGACAAGCTTGTGTTGTCTCCCCTACATACAACAGGCCACACGGGCACTGCAGTATGTAGATGACAAAATCGGACGCACAGGTGTAGGTGTTCTTAATCACATACTTCTGACCTGTGCGAGGATGTCCAAATGAATCACCTTTCAGCATGTTATTGCAATTGCAGCAATTATAGCAAGGGAAGCAACCCTTTTTGGTCTTTCTGTCTATCTTGTCCGTAGTTATAGCTGAACGTGACAGTCTATCACCCAGATTTTTGGACCTTCTATAGGACATTAATGGAGGTGTCTGGAACTCCTCTATGTCCGGGAACGACCTAGCTAGTATGTTCCAGTTGCGTTTAAGAGCTACTGCTATTTTAGGACTGACCCTATTGAAAGTAGAGACAAAGGGGATCCGTGATGGACGGATTGGTCTCACCGTCTTACTAAGGAGCTCTTCCCGTGGGATTGCGTTCACCCTTCGTTGATGATATTCAACCACCTTTTGGGGTACTCCTATTTTTAAATTTTTGGGCCATGTCAGTTAGTCGTTCCTCTGTCTTGATGTCATCAGACACCACACGTCTTACCCTAAGAAATTGACTATAGGGCAGGGACCTAATCATACCTCTGGGGTGGGCACTATCGTATTTCAACAGATTATTGCGGTCTGTCGGTTTGACAAAAGGTCTGTCTGTAAACTTCATCCACAATGTATACTAACGTATCCAAAAATTGTAAGGATTCCAAAGATTCCACCCTGGTGAATTTCAACTGAGGGTGGATATCATTGATGGCATCATGGAATTGTTGCAGTTCCAATTCCGTTCCAGTCCAAATGAGGAAGGTATCATCAATATACCGCATCCACCCCTTTATCTTGGAAAAGTGGGGGATGGGTATATAAACAATTCCTCCACATAGGTCATATAAATATTTGCAAAAGTCGGGGCCACATTGGACCCCATAGCGGTACCCGACATTGCAAATAAAATTGACCCCCAAATTGGAAGTAATTGTTTTGGAGAAGCACTTCCAGCAAAGTCAACAAAAAGTCACGTACCTCAATAATATGATCAGACCTCTCAAGGGCCCATCTGACCGCTGCTATGCCCAAATCATGCTCGATACATGTATATAGGCTGGTGACGTCAAACGACACCAGTCTATCACCTGGGACATAGGTAAGTTGCTGTAACCTATTTAAAAAGTCAGTGGTGTCACGGACATAGGAAGTGGCACTCGTGGCGTGGACCCTCAAGACTTTGTCAAGAAATATTGCTGCATGAGAAAAGACAGAATCAATGCCCGAAACAATTGGGCGACCCGGGGGTTCCTCAGTGTCTTTATGTATTTTTGGGAGGATATACAGGGTGGGTGTCACCGGACACTGTGGAACAAGGTATTCATGCAATTGTTCATCTATTAGATCATTAGCGAATGCATTATCCACCAGAATTCTCAATTTTTTCATAATAATCAGTGTCGGGTCCACATCCACCCTCCTATATATCTCAGTATCAGCCAGTTGTTTCTCAATCTCAGCAATATACTGTGTGCTATCCATCACCACGATGGCACCACCCTTGTCAGCTGCCTTGATCGTTAGTTCCTTGCGAGAAGCCAATGATCTAAGGGCTGTTTGTTCAGTCCTCGATAGATTAGTACAGGTTGAATGGCCTACGGAGCTTTTCAATCCGGCTATCTCCGATCTAACCAGAGAAATATATGTATCGACCGCTTTGTTGTAAACAGGTGGCTGATATCCGCTCTTGATGAAAAGGCCCACACCTTTGAGTGTGAGGCCACGTCTATCAGGAGTAAGACCCACACCCAGATCTCTGGTGGGGTCAACCCTACATCATGAAAGAACACTTTTAGCTTAATCCGTCTAAAGAATTTTAACAGGTCTACCTCATTAAGAAACCAATCAGGGTCTGCTTCAGGACAAAAAGAAAAGCCCTTTTGCAACAGTCTCTCTTCCCCCACTGATAATGAAAACGAAGAAATATTTACCACCAAAGAGTCTTTTACATCTTCATGGAGTGATGGGCCTGTTTGGCCTGTGGCGTCACCGTCCCTTTGGCTCCTACTGGTGGTTTCATTGACCTGGTTAAACGTGTTTGGTGCTCCGTTTTCGTTCTTGTGGCGATATCTAATGCCTCCCCTCCTTGTCCTTCTGTTACTCCTAAAAAAGGTTTCTCAGATGGTCTAGGGTCATCGGAAATATCACCAGAAGATTCTGTGTCCGTCAGGTTAGACCGCCGTCCTCTTGTTCTCTGTGTTTTACGTTTTTTGAAAGGGGTCTTAGAACACATTTAAGACCAATATTATTCCCTGATAATAAGGACTTTTTTGAAAAATTCACCCTATTAGCTAACCGATTTTCACGAGACATGATGCTGCTTAATATGGAGTTCTTACAAAAGGATACAAAGGACATTAAATCCAGGATTGGTGATTATGAACGACAAATTCGGGAATTGATGGAAGGACAGGAATTTTCCGGCCTTAATGATCAGATATCGCAGGAGATGAACAAGTACCGTCAGCAGATAGAAGCCACTAAACGACAGAAATGGCAACGCGACCAGGATGACTACCTTAAAGGTGATATTTATAAAAAATCAGTCCCTCTATTGAGAGATAATAGGACTTTCAAAAACGTAAAACACAGAGAACAAGAGGACGGCGGTCTAACCTGACGGACACAGAATCTTCTGGTGATATTTCCGATGACCCTAGACCATCTGAGAAACCTTTTTAGGAGTAACAGAAGGACAAGGAGGGGAGGCATTAGATATCGCCACAAGAGCGAAAACGGAGCACCAAACACGTTTAACCAGGTCAATGAAACCACCAGTAGGAGCCAAAGGGACGGTGACGCCACAGGCCAAACAGGCCCATCACTCCATGAAGATGTAAAAGACTCTTTGGTGGTAAATATTTCTTCGTTTTCATTATCAGTGGGGGAAGAGAGACTGTTGCAAAAGGGCTTTTCTTTTTGTCCTGAAGCAGACCCTGATTGGTTTCTTAATGAGGTAGACCTGTTAAAATTCTTTAGACGGATTAAGCTAAAAGTGTTCTTTCATGATGTAGGGGTTGACCCCACCAGAGATCTGGGTGTGGGTCTTACTCCTGATAGACGTGGCCTCACACTCAAAGGTGTGGGCCTTTTCATCAAGAGCGGATATCAGCCACCTGTTTACAACAAAGCCGTCGATACATATATTTCTCTGGTTAGATCGGAGATAGCCGGATTGAAAAGCTCCGTAGGCCATTCAACCTGTACTAATCTATCGAGGACTGAACAAACAGCCCTTAGATCATTGGCTTCTCGCAAGGAACTAACGATCAAGGCAGCTGACAAGGGTGGTGCCATCGTGGTGATGGATACCACACAGTATATTGCTGAGATTGAGAAACAACTGGCTGATACTGAGATATATAGGAGGGTGGATGTGGACCCGACACTGATTATTATGAAAAATTGAGAATTCTGGTGGATAATGCATTCGCTAATGATCTAATAGATGAACAATTGCATGAATACCTTGTTCCACAGTGTCCGGTGACACCCACCCTGTATATCCTCCCAAAAATACATAAAGACCTGAGGAACCCCCGGGTCGCCCAATTGTTTCGGGCATTGATTCTGTCTTTTCTCATGCAGCAATATTTCTTGACAAAGTCTTGAGGGTCCACGCCACGAGTGCCACTTCCTATGTCCGTGACACCACTGACTTTTTAAATAGGTTACAGCAACTTACCTATGTCCCAGGTGATAGACTGGTGTCGTTTGACGTCACCAGCCTATATACATGTATCGAGCATGATTTGGGCATAGCAGCGGTCAGATGGGCCCTTGAGAGGTCTGATCATATTATTGAGGTACGTGACTTTTTGTTGACTTTGCTGGAAGTGCTTCTCCAAAACAATTACTTCCAATTTGGGGGTCAATTTTATTTGCAATGTCGGGTACCGCTATGGGGTCCAATGTGGCCCCGACTTTTGCAAATATTTATATGACCTATGTGGAGGAATTGTTTATATACCCATCCCCCCACTTTTCCAAGATAAAGGGGTGGATGCGGTATATTGATGATACCTTCCTCATTTGGACTGGAACGGAATTGGAACTGCAACAATTCCATGATGCCATCAATGATATCCACCCTCAGTTGAAATTCACCAGGGTGGAATCTTTGGAATCCTTACAATTTTTGGATACGTTAGTATACATTGTGGATGAGAGTTTACAGACAGACCTTTTGTCAAACCGACAGACCGCAATAATCTGTTGAAATACGATAGTGCCCACCCCAGAGGTATGATTAGGTCCCTGCCCTATAGTCAATTTCTTAGGGTAAGACGTGTGGTGTCTGATGACATCAAGACAGAGGAACGACTAACTGACATGGCCCAAAAATTTAAAAATAGGGAGTACCCCAAAAAGGTGGTTGAATATCATCAACGAAGGGTGAACGCAATCCCACGGGAAGAGCTCCTTAGTAAGACGGTGAGACCAATCCGTCCATCACGGATCCCCTTTGTCTCTACTTTCAATAGGGTCAGTCCTAAAATAGCAGTAGCTCTTAAACGCAACTGGAACATACTAGCTAGGTCGTTCCCGGACATAGAGGAGTTCCAGACACCTCCATTAATGTCCTATAGAAGGTCCAAAATCTGGGTGATAGACTGTCACGTTCAGCTATAACTACGGACAAGATAGACAGAAAGACCAAAAAGGGTTGCTTCCCTTGCTATAATTGCTGCAATTGCAATAACATGCTGAAAGGTGATTCGTTTGGACATCCTCGCACAGGTCAGAAGTATGTGATTAAGAACACCTACACCTGTGCGTCCGATTTTGTCATCTACATACTGCAGTGCCCGTGTGGCCTGTTGTATGTAGGGGAGACAACACAAGCTTGTCGGCTGAGACTCAACCAGCATCGCTACACCATTCGGAAGCTCTTTGAAAAACAGGCCATCAATCCCACTACATGTGATGGTGAACTTCCGGTCCCTACACATTTTTTTTAAACAGCGACACAATGTAGCCCAACTTAGGTTCAGGATAATAGATGGTGTACCTCCACTACTGAGAGGGGGAGATCGCGAGAAGCTCTTAAAGAAACTTGAGCTTAAATGGATTTATGAATTGGATACATTGGAACCAAAAGGGCTGAACCGCGATTTCAAAATTGGGACCCTTTTTTGACTTACCACTTTGGATGTTTGCTTTATGTATATATTCGTTTTTAACCCCTCTATTGTCATTTCTTCTAGGTTCCTCCGTGGTCCGGTTGGATGGGGTGGATGGGTGCAGTCCCTGCTTACTTGATGGATTGATGTCACCATGCACACCTATGATAGCGGTAATGTCCCTATGGTTGCTACAATGGGAGATTCAGGCCCTGGACCATTATGATTGACTTGCTTAATACGCCCGGAGATATAAATGGGGGTAACCTAATGATATGTGTGTTTAATGAATGGCATCGAATGATACAGGCATCTGCTAGCGGTCCCAAGCTGCCATAGGCGATGTGATCATTGCCAAGGCGGCTGATTTAAGGCTGCAGACATGCCGATGTAATATCCGAATGGGTTGTGCATGAGAAAAAGTATGTCTTGGTTTTCCCACCCTGTAGGGCGTGAGCTAGAGAGAGATATATGTATTTATACATGTATATCCGCATAAGCTCTTTTTACATCAATGTTTCAGCAAGTCCTGATTGCTCCATGGGTCTTTTCTCTCCATGTATGATGAGTGCTTTATTGACTGACATCTGTCATTGATTCATTATATATGAGATCATTGTGTCTCTGTGTGATGGCATTCACCCACCTCTTTACCGGTCCTTGGATGAACTTGATCATGATATGGCACGGAGATCGGGCGATCATTTTTGATAACAGAAACTGTGTTAAAATCCTGAATGACATGTTTACTATGTGCAGTCATGTGATGGTCACATGATCGAAGTGGCAGTGACATCATCTCTGATGCGTGTGGACACGTGACCTGCTATGAAGATAATTGAACTCCTGACCCGGAAGGAATAGACAAGGCTTTTGCTTATGTTTACTTATATATCGCTGCGCTACGATTTTTTGATCAGCGAGACTTTCATGACACGGTTGGATTTAACCCTGATGCTCTTATGTTATATATTCATATATATTTTTATATTGTGTACTACTTTTACATGATGATGTCACAGAAAGAGGGAGGGTGTTTTCCTCCCACTTACCAATGATGTCTGGGGGTGGGGTATATATATCTGTCACTTACTCAATTGTGTATGCTTGATAAAGACTTGATTAAAGTCGAAACGTCGCACTTTAAGGTGGAATAAAGAACATTTTCAACAGACGAAGGAGTGCCGCGATCCTTTCTTGTTTGGTATCGTATTGGGGACCAATGGTCAGGTCCTAACATCGCAGGCACCGCCACTATATGGACTTTGGGTATTTACCTACAATGGTGCTGTCACCCCATGTATTTTTGCTTCCCATTAATATGAATGGATCCGTATCTGTGATGGGGGGGGTCACACGGTTGGTGCCCGCATATTCCAGACAAGCAACGGTCGTCAGCATGAGCCCTTAGGCTAAGTTCACACTTCAGTTATTTCCATCAATTATTGTGAGCCAAAACCAGATGCAGGTCAAAAACACAGAACAGGAGGAAATCTTTACATTATACCTTATCTCTGAGTAGCCTTCACTACTGGTTTGGGCTCACAATATCTGATGTAAATAACTGACCAAATAACTGAAGTGTGAACTGAGCCTTACCTGCTTCCTGACACGGGCTCTCGGCTCCAGTGCTCTCCAACCACTGCTCAGGTCCCTGGATGTCATCATCCATTTTGACGCTGCCTACAACCAATCGCGGGCCATGGCAGTGACTTCTCCACTTGCGTCAAGTGAATATATGTGACTGTTGATACAGTACTTCAGAATTTGGGGCCCTGCTTTTAATTTCGCCCAGGGCCACATTGTTTCTAAAACTGGCCCTGTGCCTAAGCAATAGGTTTTAGTTTGCTACGTTCCTGCAAAGGTGTGCAGTTTATGTTGGTCTGCCCATGTATCAACTTCGGTCAGTTTACCAGATTTGATCCTTTGTGCTTGATCTCTGCCTGATCTCCATTCTGATCTTGATATGTCTTCCCTGACTGCTTATCGGATTGCACTAACTTTTCCTGCCCTGAACTCAGCCTGTCTCTGATCTTTCAGTGTTCTGATCTGGTGTCTCTTGACACTTGAAGATAAGCAGTCACTTGAATAAGACTATTTCAAGAGGTAGCAGCCTGGTGATTCTCCTGCAGTGGAGTCCAGGGGTCTCTGTACAGGAGTTAAAGGGTAAAGACTGAGAGGGAGGGTCACTTAAATATATGTTCATATGTGATATAGCAGATCCATAGCCACGTCATACCCTTAATCCCTTAGGGACCGGGATTATTTTCACCCTAAGGACCAGGCCATTTTTTGCAAATGTGACCATTGTGATTACATTAAAATGCTTTTACTTATACAGGCCATTCTGAGATAGATTTTTTCTGAGATTGTTTTGTATGTATACTTCATGTATGGATCATTTTGGGAATGCCATTTTATTTCTTGGGGACGTTACAAGGCTTAGAAGTTTAGAAGCAAATCTTGAAATTTTTCAGGAATTTTCCAAAACCCACTTTTTAAGGACCAGTTCAGGTCTGAAGTCACTTTGTGGGGGCTTACAAAATAAAATCACCCAAAATGACCCCATTCTAGAAACTACACCCCTCAAGGTATTCAAAGCTGATTTTATAAATGTTGTTAACCATTTATGTGTTCCACAAGAGTTAATGGCAAATGGAGATAACATTTCTGAATTTCGATTTTTTGCCAAATTTTCCATTTTAATCCATTTTTTCAAGTAACAAAGCAAGGCTTAACAGCCAAACAAAACTCATTATTTATTGCCCTAATTCTGTAGTTTGCAGAAACACCCCATACATGGTCGTAAACTGCTGTATGGCCAAATGGCAGGGCATAGAAGGAAGGGAACACCATATGGTTTTTGGAAGGCAGATTTTACTGGACTGGTTTTTAGACACCATGTCCTATTTGAAGCCCCCCTAATGAACCCCTACATTAGAAACTCAAAAAAGTGACCCCATTTTGGAACTACGGGATAAGGTGGCAGTTTTGTTGGTACTGTTTTAGGGTACATAGGATTTTTGGTTTGTCTATGTTACACTTTTTTGAGGAAAGGTAACAAAAATCTAAATTCTGAAACTTCATCTCCATTTGCCAATAACTCTAACTCTAAAGAGTCAACAAAGTTTGTAAAATCAGTTTTGAAAACCTCGAGGGGTGTACTTTCTTAGATGGAGTCACTTTTTAGTAGTTTCTACTGTAGGGGTGCATCAGGGGGGCTTCAAATGGGACATGGTGTCAAAAAAACAGTCCAGCAAAATCTGCCTTCCAAAAACCATTTGGCGTTCCTTTCCTTCTATGCCATGCCGTTTTGCCATACAGCAGTTTACCATCTCATATGGGGTGTTTCTGCATACAGAATCAGGGCAATAAATATTGAGTTTTGTTTGGCTGTTAACCCTTGCTTTGTTACTGGAAAAATTGATTAAAATGGAAAATTGGCAAAAAAATAGCTGTTTTGGGACCATTTTTATTTTTTGTTATTTACATCGTTGATCTGACAGGTTAGTTCATGTGCTATTTCTATAGAGCTGGTTGTTATGGACGCGATAATACCAAATATGACTACTGTTTGGGGGTTTTTGTTTCAGTTTTACATAATAAAGGATTTTTGAAAAAAATGATTTTTAGTGTCTCCACATTCTGAAAGCCATATTTTATTCTTTATTTTTTGTGGCGATTGTCTTATGTCGGGGCTCATTTTTTGCGGGATGAGATGGCGGTTTAATTGGCACTATCTTGGGATGCATATGACATTTTGGTCGCTTGCTATTACACTTTTTGTGATGTAAGGTGACAAAAATGGCTTTTGACACATTATTTATATATATTTTTTGCTGTGTTCACCTGAGGGGTTAGGTCATGTGTTCATTTTATAGAGCAGGTCATTATGGATGCAGAGATACCTAATATGTTTACACAATAACAGCATTTTAGAAAAGAAAAATCATGTTTTAGTGTCTCCTTAGTCTGAGAGCCATATTTTTTTATTTTTTTGTGCGATTGTCCTATGTAGGGGCTTATTGTTTTGCGGGATGATATGGCGGTTTGATTGATACTATTTTGGGAGGCATACGCCTTTTTGATCAGTTGGTATTACACTTTTTGTGATGTAAGGTGGAAAAAATAGCTTTTTACACCATTTTTGTTGTTGTTTTTATGGTGTTCACCTGAGGGGTAAAGTAATGTGATATATTTTTAATTTTTATTCAGTGATAAATGTTTTTTTTATTTGTACTTTTTTCACTTATTTTTTTCATTTTTTGACCCAATCCCACTTGGTTCTTGAAGATCCAGTGTGTCTGATGTCTGTATAATACAGTACAGTACACTACAGTATATAGTGGACTGTACTGTATTTTTTACTTTACACAGCCTGATCAGACTTCTGCTTTTAGATCAGACTTTCTGCCTCTGATCAGACTTTCCATTACCATGGCAAGCAGGACACCTGTGAAGGCGTCCTGTTGCCAAGGTGACCATCGCCCGCTGCCAGAACAGAGCATCGGGTGATGGGGAGGGAGGGGGGCCCCCTCCCTTTGCGATCCCGTCAAGAATCGGGGGCTACAAGGGCCCCCAATGGGAGAGGGAGGGATCTCCCTCCCTGTTAACCCTTACATACAGTGGTCCATACAAGTAGAGCCCCCTTGACAGAGTGGAGAGGGTGTCAGCAGTAAGTTTGTGTTGACGTCACTGATTAATTCGCCTTTCCTCTGATCTGTCAGAACAATTACCCATAAAAAAACGGATCCTGTCTGTGGAGCATATGCCTTCACTTAGTCAACATTTGCTAAATAATCCATCAGTATTCCTAATGCCAAAAAAAACAGGACTCGATCTAGAAAAGAGATGACATGTCCTGCTTTTGGCTACCAAATCATAAGACAATTCTGATTGGACCATACAGGCCGTACAGCTGCTACAGACAGGATCTGTTGTGCATTTCATTTTTGCTTGCTTCTGACAGATCAGAAGAAAGGTCAAATAAATGATGATGTCAGCCAGGTTGAAAGCCAAAATAGTGGACCAGTCATGAAGTGGGAAGGGTGGGAACAGCATGAGAAGTCCACAGAGTGGACCTATGACATAGTGGTGATGTAGAAGCAGCATGAGAAGACCACATAGTGGCCCAATGACAGGGTCTGGAGGAGGAAGCGTTATGAGGAGACCAAAGAGCGGCAAAATGACAGAGTCTGGAGGTGGCGGCCACAGCAGCAGCATCAGGAGGATGCCACAGAGTGGCACAATGACCGTGTGTGGTGGTAGCAGCAACAGGAGAATACCACAGAATGGCACAATGACAGATTCTGAAGGTGGCAGCAGAATCAGGAGGCCACAGAGTGGCACAATGACAGAGTCTGGAGGTGGCAGTAGTATAAGGAGTCCACAAAGTGGCTCAATTACAGAGTTTGGAGATGGCAGCAAAATCAGGATACCACAGAGTGGCACAATGACAGCGTGTAGAGGTGGCAGCTGCAGCATCAGGAGGAAGCAACAGATTGGCACATTTGATCAAGTGTCGAGGTGGCAGCAGCATGAGGAGACCACAGAGTGGCACAATGACAGAGTGTGGAGGGGTCAGCAGCATGAGTAGGCCATAGAGTGGCACAATGACAGAGTCTGGAGGTGGCAGCAGAATCAGGAGACCACAGAGTGGACAATGACCGAGTCTGGAGGTGGCAGCAGCATCAAGATACCACAGAGTATCAAGGTGACAAAGTGTGGAGCTGGCAGCAGCAACAGCATCAGGATATTACAAAGTGAACCGGGTGGGACAGTGGATAGCAATACCAGTACCAGCTGATGAAGGTGGGTTAAGGAAGAAGCACTTGGCATCAGATGTGTGGCATCAGGCGGATGGCAGCATCAGAGTAGTAGCTGAGGCAGGTAGCCACAAGAAACCGGTCTTTTTTTTCTAGGATTGTGTGAGGCGGCATGGATGATCCAATCAGATGCATCAGGAATTGGTGGCTGGAAATCCTGGCTGAACCATGCCTGATTCATCTTGACAAAGGTCAGTCTCTCCACATTTTGGGTGGATAGGCGAGTTCTCCTTGGGTAGACTCAGGTTGCTACTAATGGAGCTGGTACTGCTCCTGCCATTCCACCCCTCCCCATCAGCCATGGACGTGGAACCTGAGCGCAGAGGGCCTCCCCCCCCCCCGGTCAGACCTGCGAGAGGATGGATGATGGTGCAGACAGGCAGCGGCCAACTAACTACCTAGGATGTCTCTGTAGTAGTTCAGTTTTTCCTCCCTCTCAGTGGGTGTAAAAAGGCCCCTAAACTGGACCGGTAGCGAGGGTCCAACAAGGTGGAGAGCCTCAAGTCATCCTTCTGCCAAATGGTGACAATTCGGCTGTCACTACGCAAGCAAGTGAGCATGCATTGGGCATGCATATGTGCAAGTGACTCGGAGGGACTTCCTGCCTCCATCTCCACCATCGGTACTCTGTTTTGTCTTCCTCATCACCCTGTAGCTCCTCTGGCTGCTCCTGGTCCTCCTGTCCTGTTAGCTGAGTAGAAAAACCACCCAATTCGCTACACATTGCCTGTGCTCCAAAGTCCTCCTCCTCCTTTTCCAGTTCAGCCCCCACAGGGCTCATGTGGCCATGTGATCTAGGCAACACCTCTCCAGTCCCCTGACCAATCACTGTTATCACCATCTGTTCCAGAACATGAAGCAATGGAATGATAAGGTTCATCCCATAGTCCTGGCAACTGACAAATAACATGGCGTTCTCAAAGGGCCTGAGCAAGCGGCAGATGTCAAGCATGAGCTGCCACTGGCTGACATCGAACTTACACAGGGAGTACTCCTATCCGTTTGCATCATCAAGAAATCATTGATGGCCTTTCTCTGTTTGTATAATCGGTCCAACATATGGAGGGTGCAATTCCAATGGGTGGAAACGTTGCATATTAGCCTATGTTGGGGGATGCTGTTCTGCCGATGTACCTCAAGGAGGGTGTGCTTTGTGGCGCACGAGTGGCTGAAGTGCATGCAAAGTTTCCTGGCCATTTTTAGGATGTCTTGCAGATGGGTGGAAGACTTCAGAAACCGCTTAACAACCAGATTGAACACGTTTGCCACGCAGGGCGCATGGCTCAGCCTTCCTTGAGGTAGCGCCGACACGTTCTTTCTGTTGTCAGTCACCATGGTTCCGATTTTCGTTTGTCACGGAGAAAGCCAGGATTCGATTTCTTGATAAATCACAAGGAGCAGTTCCTCCTCTGTGTGACAATGTTCGCCTACGGAAGCGAGGTGCATAACAGCGTGACACCGCCTTGCCCTGCACATGTGGTATACTGGAGGGCACGGTGACTTGTCCCTGCAGTGGAGGCTGAGGACATAGTGGAGGATGAGGAGGCAGAGGCCGACATTGTCGCTGGACCAACGGCGTGAGAACATGGAGGTGGAAGGGACGTGACCTGGCCAAGTTGCTGGTGTGGCTCTGCAGGAACCACATTCACCCAGTGGGCCGTAAAGGATATGTATTGTCCCTGCCCGTAGTTACAGATCCTCACATTGGCGCTGTCATGCACTTTGGCAGACACCGACAGTCTCAAGGACTGGCCCACCTTCTGTTCTACATGTGTGTGCAGGGCTGGTACTGTCTTTTTGGCAAAGAAATGATGGCTTGGGACTCTCCACTTTGGCTTGGCACAAACTATCAGCTCTGTAAAAGGTGCAGAGTCCACCACTTTGAAAGGAAGGGACTGCAGCACCAGCAACTTGGACAGGAGCATGTTCTCCTTCTGTGCCGTTGCATGCATGCACGCATACTGCTGTCTCTTGGAAATCGCTTCAGTGATCGATTGCTCACGGAAAGACTGACGTGCCACTGGGTGATGCAGCGGATGCTGCGGTAGGCTGTATCACCACATCGGAGCCACGGTTCTCCCAGGCCACTCTATGGCGATGCTGCATATGTTGACGCAGGGCCGTAGTGCCAACATTGTCACCCTGGCCACGCTTCATCTTCTGCCTACATATTCGACATATGGTCACATTCACCTTCTCTGTCGCTTTGAAAAAAACTGGCACACAACTGAGTAGGTGATTTTTCCCCAACAGTACGCACTAACTGACTGCTACCGCCACTGCACCACTACCTCCCGGGCAGGTAGGCTTCTGCAAAGCAGGTGGTCTATGCCGGGCATGTTTGGCTCCCAACCTCCCAACATCTCTAGCAACCAATTGGAAAGTTGCCTACCTCTTTACTATATAAGAATCTCCCCAGCAGCCATTTTCTGCAGTTTATTTTCAGTTGTGAGAGACAGCAGTGTCATTGCTGTGCTCTGTGCCTTACTATGTCACATTACATTAGATAGTTAGTTAGTTAGTTATTTAGTTAGTTAGCTTATATATATATAATACAGAAAGTTAGTGGGAGAATATATCGGAGCACTCTATCTGCATAAAAAGCTATTGTAGTGTTCTGCCATGCCAAATATTTTCTCTAGTCTCAGGAAACTTCTAGCAGCTTGAAAAATTTAGCAATAGCGACCTACGCCTATATTGCATGTGCATTACGCGAATATTACATTGCTGATTTTTGCAATCAAGAAAATAATCGCAAATTGCGAATTCACGAATTTATGACGAATATTTGCCCAGATATTCGCAAAATATTGCAAATTCGAATATCGGCCCTGCCGCTCATCACTAACGACTGCTAGATGACACCGGGAGCTCAGGCCTCTCGCTGCGACTCCTGATTCCAGGCCCCTTACTCTGTTGCGACCTTTGCCTGTGCCAGACTAATTTTTATTCAATTTTTTAGGTGAAGACAAAACAGTTTTGAGTTTTTCCACAGTGTGAGAGAAGTATTGTGATATTGTAATAATTGTGACATTTTCGAAAGTGACAATGTGAATTGTTTTTTCTGTTTTATTATAAATATTAAAGGTATTTTATTGGCATTTTCAATATGTATGTTCTTTAACTTTTTAGTCCACCAAGGGGACTAGAACCTGTGATCATTTAATTGCTTGTACAATGCAGAACAATACTTCTGTTCTGCTGTTATTTGTGATCGTGCAATTATCATATTATTGCATCCTCCCAGAAGCAGAAAATATTAATAGAAGTACTATGATGGTAGTTCTTCACTAGGTCCCTGTCTAACATTATTACTATTTGACACCCCACAATTACTTTGGGATATCTTGGGAACAAAATTAGCCCCCATCCCCTGTTTAACAACATGTGTGCTGCTATTGACCAGAGCAATACAGGGCAGTCTAATATACTGCTGTCTGCATCTTGTTCAATGGCTGACACAACATCTGTTAATCTTTTAGTTTATATATTGAATTAATGTGCCTCAGTATTAAAGGACAGTCTAATATATTGCCACATGCATCTTGTTCAACAATTGTGACATTCATAGTTAATCTGTTACATAACTGGTACAGTTACTGCCCACTGTGGCCAACAGACAGTTGCCTGAGCCTTCCAAAAGAACCACTGTTTCTCCCACCTGCCAGCACCCCCTCTCCAGCATTCAGGGCTCGTCACTGTCAGCAGCTGAAAGCTGTTGTTTCCTCCCTTGTCCTATTCACCCTAATTGCCATTTCCTGTCATTGTGGCCAGGTGTCTACTGTATTATACAGCCAGCACCCGCTGGGTATGGTGTGGACTCAATGCAGCTGATTTATAGCAATCCTTGTTCTGGGTCCACAAAACCACTTTTGCATAAACCGTAAAAATAGCTAAGTTTTATTAATATCAGTGAAATACTGATTTTCTGTGTTTATTAAAAAAATCTATGTTCTGGGTCCACAAACCACTTTTGCATAAACCGTAGAAATAGCTATGTTTTATTAACCCCTTAAGGACACAGCCTTATTTCACCTTAAGGACCAGGCCATTTTTTGCAAATCTGACCAGTGTCACTTTAAGTGGTGATAACTTTAAAACACTTTGACTTATCCAGGCCATTCTGAGATTGTTTTTTTGTCACATATTGTACTTCATGACACTGGTAAAATGAAGTAAAAACAAATCATTTTTATTTATAAAAAATACCAAATTTACCCAAATTTGTAAAAAAAATTCCTAATTTCCAAGCTTCAATTTCTCTACTTCTATAATACATAGTAATACCTACAAAAATAGTTATTACTTTAAATTCCCCATATGTCTTTTTCATGTTTGGATCATTTTGGGAATGATATTTTATTTTTTGGGGATGTTACAAGGCTTAGAAGTTTAGAAACAAATCTTTAAATTTTTCAGAATTTTCAAAAACTCAATGTTTATGGACCAGTTCAGGTCTGAAGTCACTTTGTGAGGTTTATATAATAGAGACCACCCATAAATGACCCCATTCTAGAAACTACACCCCTCAAGCTATTCAAAACTGATTTTACAAACGTCATAACCCTTTAGGTGTTCCACAAGAGTTAATGGTAACTGGAGATAAAATTTCAGAATTTAGATTTTTTGGCAAATTTTCTATTTTAATCTATTTTTTTCCAGTAACAAAGCAAGCGTTAACAGCTAAACAAAACACAATATTTATTGCCCCGATTCTGTAGTTTGCAGAAACACCCCATATGTGGCCGTAAACTACTGTACGGGCACACAGTAGGGCGTAGAGGGAAAGGTGTGCCATTGTCCCATTTGAAGCCCCCGTGATGCACCCCTAGAGTAGAAACTCCATAAAAGTGACCCAATCTAAGAAACTACACCTTCACGGTATTCAAAACTGATTTTAGGAATTTTGTTAACCCTTTAGGTGTTGCAATTTTTGCCAGAACAAGACTGCATCTTTATAGCCCTGTCTCTGCCGTTTACAGAAACACTCCATATGTGGTCGTACACTACTGTATGGGCACACTGTAGGGCGTAGAGGGAAAGGTGCGCCATATGGTTTTTGGAAGGCAGATTTTGCTGGACTGGTTTATTTACACCATGTCCCATTTGAAGCCCCCCTGATGCACTCCTAGAGTAGAAACTACATAAAAGTGACTCCATCTAAGAAACTACACCCCTCAAGGTATAGAAAACTGATGTTATGAGCTTTGTTAACCCTTTAGGTGCTGCACAAGAGTTATTGGCAATTGAGGATGAAATTTGAGAATTTCATTTTTTTGCCAAATTTTCAATTTTAACCTATTTATTACACTAACAAAGCAAGGGTTAACAGCCAAACAAGACTGTATATTTATTGCCCTGACTCTGCCGTTTACAGAAACACCCCATATGTGGTCGTACACTACTGTACGGCCACACGGCGGGGCATAGAGGGAAAGGTGCGCCGTGTGGTTTTTGGAGGGCTGGTTTTTATGGACTGGTTTATTTACACCGTGTCCTGTTTCAACCCCCTGATGCACCTCTGGAGTAGAAACTCCTAAAAGTGACCCCATTTTGGAAACTACGGGATAAGGTGGCAGTTTTGTTGGGTCTATTTTTAGGGTACATATGATTTTTGGTTGCTCTATATTACACTTTTGTGAGGTAAGGTTACCAAAAATTAAAATTCAGAAATTTCATCTCCATTTGCCATTAACTGTTGAGGAACACCTAAAGGGTTAATAAAGTTTGTAAAATCAGTTTTGAATACCTTGAGGGGTGTAGTTTCTTAGATGGGGATAACTTTTAGGAAGTTTCTACTCTAGGGGTGCATCATGGGGGCTTCAAAGAGACATGGTGTCAATAAAAAGGCCATCAAAATCGACCTTCCAGAAACCATGTCAGTCCTTTCCTTTGCGCCCTGCCTTTTAGTGATACACATCAAAAGGGAGACAAAGAGCAACGTGCAACGGTATTAGAAAATTATCAAAAGATTATATTAGTCATGTATTAAAAATTACAAATCATAGAAGGAGGTGACAGGAGAACACAGACGTCACCCTGGACCCTGTAGCGAGATATACAAAATATATATAAAAATATATCTAGCACAGCTGGATGAGATTGTAAAAGAAAGCCAATCGCTACATTATTATATAAATATAGTATGTCTAGGCCTTGCTGCAGCCTTCAAAAATCCGCAAAAACAAAAGCCATAGTAAATACAAGTGTCTTTATACAGAGGTAATGCGGATGGTGCAAGGCAAAAGAAAATGACATCAGCAGTGCTAAAACAGAACCCAAAGGGTACTCACCAATAAGTAAATAGAAGTGAGGGACCAGAATGGCGTCCACCCCGACACGCGTTTTTATCCCCGGACGAAGGTTCGCCGAAACACGCGTCGGGGTTGACGCCATCCTGGTCCCTCACTTCTATTTACTTATTGGTGAGTACCCTTTGGGTTCTGTTTTAGCACTGCTGATGTCATTTTCTTTTGCCTTGCACCATCCGCATTACTTATGTATAAAGACACTTGTATTTACTATGGCTTTGTTTTGCAGATTTTTGAAGGCTGCAGCAAGGCCTAGACATACTATATTTATATAATAATGTAGCGATTGGCTTTCTTTACAATCTCATCCAGCGGTGCTAGATATATTTTATATCTCGCTACAGGGTCCAGGGTGGCGTATGTGTTCTCCTGTCACCTCCTTCTATGATTTGTAATTTTTAATATATGACTAATAAAATCTTTTTGATAATTTTCTAAAACTGTTGCATGTTGCTCTTTGTCTCCATTTTTATGTGTTTGTTGCAGAGTATATGCAGATATATATATTACAGGCATCTCAATAATAGAGGCCCCACCATTGAGTGTACAATTTGTAGACAGGGCATGAGATACCTCCGGTGTCTTTTTCTTGTTTTCTTTTAGTGATACAGCAGTTTACGACCACAAATGTGGTGTTTCTGTAAATTGCAGTATCAGGGTAATAAACATTAAGTTTTGTTTGGTTGTTAACCCTTGCTTTGTTACCAAAACAATTTTTTTTTTAACGTGTTAATCTGGGGGGTTAGCTTATGGGTTTTTTTTATAGAGGAGATTCTTACGGACACGGTGATACCTAATAAGTCTACTTTTACAATTATTTAGGTTTTAGACTGTATTATCCCTTTTGATATAAAAACATTTTTGTATCTCTAAAGTCTGAATAATTTTTTTTAAGTTTTTATATGATTATCTTATGTAGGGGCTCATTTTTTGCGTGATGAGAGAACGGTTTTATTGGCACTATTTTGGGGGCTATATGACTTTTTGATCGCTTGCTATTAAATTTTTTGTTATGTGAGGTGTTAATCTGGGGGGCTGGGTCATGGGATATTTTTATAGAGGAGATTCTTACAGATGCGGCGATATCTAATTTGTATACTTTTTTAATTATTTTAGTTTTTAAAAAATTTTTTTGGTGTCTCAAGTCTGAGAACCAGTGTTTTTCATCTGATTGTCCGATTGGGATATAAATTTAGTCCTCCATGGAAGTGTGGTACTTCCTGAAGCAACTGTCAATGCAGAGGCCCGGATGATCAGGGCACGTGTCGCACTGAATAGTGGTGTCCTTCCGTATCCCCCTCCTGCGACACACTCTGCACTTTTTTTGAGTCCGTCCCTTCTTTCCAGTATGCGGGACCACACCTAGAAAGTGTTGGACAGGGACGATCCGGGCACCTCCAGTTACCGAGGTACTCCGTCCTGCTCTTTCCCGGTCCGAAAAGATCAGGGTCTTGAGGACTGCCTCATAGAACTGAAGGAATGTCCCTGTGTTGCCAGCGCTCCAGGACAGCACAAAAGAGTTGTACATGGCAACCTGCACCAAGTAGACCGCAACTTTTTTGTACTATGCCGGGTTTTGCACATGGCGTTATATGGCTTGAGGACTTGATCAGAGAGATCAACTCCTCCCATATACCGATTGTAGTCAATGATACAATCGGGCTTGAGAACCGTTAATGCAGTACCTCGCACAGGGACAGGGGTGATGCCGTTACCATAAATTGTGGACAGTACAAGGACATCCCTCTTGTCCTCATATCTGACCAGCAACAGGTTTTCACTGGTAAGGGCACGGGTCTCACCCCTGGGGATAGGTACATGGAGGGCAGGGAGAATGCGTTGATTTTTCATTACGTCCCACAAGCGGACATGGATCTTGCGGCGAGGGACTGGAACAAGGGGATACTAGTATAAAAGTTATCTACGCACAGGTGATAACCTTTATCTAGCAGTGGGTGCATAAGGTCACGCACAAGTATCCCGCTAACACCTAGAGTGGGGGGACATTCTGGGGGTTGAATTTGGGAATCTCGCCCCTCGTACACACGAAACTTGTACCCTAAGGTACTCTCACAAAGTTTGTACTGCTTTACGTCATACTTTGCCCGCTTTGAGGGAACATACTGGCGGAAAATGAGTCTCCCCTTGAACGCAATGAGAGACTCATCAACCTCGACCTCCCTTCCAGGTACATAGGCCTCTACAAATTTGGCCCCAAAGTGATCGATGACCGGCCGTATCTTATACGGGCCGGTCATAGGCAGGATCACCTTGGGGAGGACATGCCGCATTATCTGAATAATGCGGGCATTTCTGGATGGCCTCAAACTGGGTACGTGTCATGGCCGTACTGTAAAGTGGGGTCTGGTAGAGGACATCCCCACTCCAGTAATGCCTGATACTAGGTTTCTTGACTAGGCCCATGTGCAGCATGATACCCCAAAAGTCCTCATCTCGGCTGCAGTGACCGGGGTCCAGCCACCAGGCCTAGCCAAAAAGGAGCCCGGGTGTTGAGCAACAAACTGTTGGGCGTACAGGTTTGTTTGCTCCACCATTAGATTTACCAGTTGGTCACTGAAAAAAAGACTAAAAAAGTCATATTCAGTGAGGCCCACTGTGGAAATCTGGATTCCTGATTGGCCTACAAACTCAGGAATCACAGGCTCAAATTGCTCTGGGGTACACCAGACAAGTTCACCGGCAGGGGGCTCCGGTGGACTTAACTGGTGGGCCGGAAAACTAGTGCGAACCCCAGAGCTGCTCGTACTAGGGTGGGCCACAGGGTCCCTAGCATGGCAGTTCCCTTGCTCCGCCTGGCGCTGTCTCCGCCGCCTTGAGGGTGTTGTGGAATCATATATATGAGTGTATACTTGCTTGTATTAATTACTAATGACTAACAGTTAGTTTGACAAAATGGCCCCTGAAAGCTAACACCTTACTAATCTTAATGATTCAGCTATTCTAATGTGGTCTGGGACCGTTAGAACACTAACATGTGACAAATGAGATAACCTAGACTTAGTTCCTCTTATTAACTCATGTATCACACGTAATAAACCAGAACATCTTGCATTGACTTCCCTGTGATAGTCTGTGTGATTTCTTTCTCGGCGTACGCCTGAAATCTAATACCCATTCGGAGCAGTACATCAACTCAGCCTGACCATTGCATCAGGACCAGAACATTTTGGCGCCCAAAGCGTGGGGCTCGAGGACTGGACCCCCTGCTGAAGTAGCCCCAGAGACTGGACAAGGAGAGACGAGCCAACGGACACCGGGACCGGCCGGCCCGTGATAAGAGGTGAGAAAATAAATCATCTTACCTATTTGTGTTCCTTGGCTTAGTCAATCCACATTTGTACTAGGGAGGGAAGCATCGGCAGTCTGGGGCAACCTCGAGGGCATGAGAGTAAGAACCCCATTGTATTGATAAAGATTTGATGTACTGTGTTTTATTATTTTTATATGTGTGTTGGTATCTCAGTGAGGAGAGGCATAGACTGACAGAACAACCGAAGGGAGTCTCCCTAAGTGCCTACATTGAGGAGTAACCCTGGTGTGTGACCCCAAGAAATAGTAGAAGGGAGGGAGACGGCTTGCTGACAAGTGTTGGTCTCAAGCTCAAGGTGTTTGTCAGTGTCTGTGCTATCCAAGAATCAGAGACAGTAAGTGAAGGCTCCAGGACGTGTTTTATTGCAAAATGGGTAAGAAAGAAAAGTGTCCCGAAGGGCTACTGTTCACCTGGACAGTACGTGGCGGACCGGAGAGGAAAAGGTCATGTTAAAGGATTAAGCAAGTTAGAGAAGAATTATAATATTGTAAAAGGTGGTATACTGTGTTCTGCTACATGGCAGACATTGTTAACTGAAAAGAGAGGTAGATTGCAAGATGATAAGTTGATTGATACAGTCAGAGTGTGGCTGGATTGCAGCAGAGAATTTGAACAGACAAAAGGAGATGCAATGTTTGATGAAAAGTCAGGACGTCATTATTATCGGCCTGGCTCAGTGTTAGTGAGGGAACAGCCACCGCCCTACAATGGTGCTGCTGAAAGAAAAAGGGGAAGTTGGATTTGTACAGTGTGTGGTCAGCAGAACCCTGCTTCCCGAGATACATGCTTAGCCTGTGGTGCTCCGCGCCCACATGAAAGAGAAAACACTCTTTTAATTCCCCAGCCCGTCCAGCCTGTCCTGGCCACAGCGCCATTTTGTCCTCAGCCAACGCCCAAGGCCTACATGCCACCCAGTCAATCCACAGTGCCTGCTCACATAATGGTAGGGGGACATGGATACCGCTCAGATCAGGAAGATGTGGAGGGGGAGGAATGTAAAGAACCCACATCAGGAGAAGGGTCACTGACAATGGTGGAATATGCACCCAATGCAATTGACGCAGGACAAACCCCTGCACGTGGGATGCCGCCTCTTAGCCTTTACTCTGATGTTTCACCCCCACATAGTCAGGGTACAGGAATAACAAATGACTTTTTTCAACATCAACTTGCACAGTTGCAAAGTGACATGCATAACTTAGAGCAGGGAAACCTTACAGTTTTAAAGGAGGTATTGTTAAATACCCACACTGTAGGGCCTCCAAAGTATGTGTCTTTCACCCCCCAGCAGTTATTCACCATAGTGAATCTCATGCCAGACCCAGACACTCACCCTATGCCATTTTTCAGGAAATTGTCTCAAGTATATCAAACATATGGGTGTACATGGTCAGACCTACAGAGTATTGTAGAAAATAAGACTGGTGAATTCTCTTCACTTATAATGGATCACATAAAACAACCAGAGCTCCAAGGAGCAAATTTTGACACCCGTGATTCAGAATCCGGGGACTATTTCATTCAACAATTGTATAAATGGGCAAAGGACAGGCTAGCAGAACAATCCACTACCCTGCAGGATATGTTACAGGACAGGGCAGAGTCAGTGGAGAAATTCGCCCAAAGGGTTAAACAAAATTATAAAGATATGGGATTCAGTCCAAATGAACCTGTACACTTGAGACTTCTGGCCCGATCATTTGTAGATGGTCTTAGACCAGATCTGAACAAAGCTCTTGTCACTTGCCGCCCAGAATGGAAATCATTAACCCTTGAGATCTTAGAACAAGTTGCTAAAGGGTTGGAGAGTAATACCAAGAAGACTCGCACCGCAGTTATGGCTGTCATGACAGGGGAAGAGGGAGAAGAAAAGCCCCCACCCCGTGTCTGTTATGGGTGCGGCAAGCCTGGACACATAAAGAGGAACTGTCGTTCCAGGCATTTGTGGCCAGTGAACCAAGGCCAAGGAGGAACACCTCATTCTTGGCCAGCCACACCCCGCTAGGATATTGGCAAGCTAGTGTTGCTGGGAGGGGACACCTCATGTATGGCAGTCTCTGCCCCTCCAGCTGGCCCCGCCCCTCGAATCACCCTCGATGTGGCAGGGAAGGAACTCTCATTCCTTGTAGACACTGGTGCAGCCCGCAGCGTGTTATAAGAAACTGCCATACTCCCTTCCTGGCTCACAAATATCTATTTGCCCTGCTCTGGCTTGGAAGGGGTTACACAGCACAACCCTGTTACTAAACCTCTCTTGATTACTCCATCCACTAAGTCCCGAAGCCAATTCCCACAATTGCATCTACCCACTGGAGTAATGTCACAATTTGTTGTAAGCCAGACTTGTCCTTTTAATCTATTAGGTTCGGACTTTCTTCAGAAAGTACGGGCCAACATTCAATTCAGGGAGGATGGTACAGTTGCCCTGGGTACAGACCTGTGCCCAGAGGAAACTTGTCTCCTGATGGCATTAACTGCCCAGCCTTCTGAATCACCCGAGCAAGGGGATACGCTGCAAAGCATTTTGCACCTCATCCCTGACACCCTATGGGCCAAAGGTCCCCAAGACATAGGGCGTCTCAAGGTCCCGCCAGTCACAGTTATCTTGAAGAATCCTGACATACTACCATACAAAGCCCAATACCCTCTCTCCATTCCTCAGAAGGATGCTATCACCCTCCAGATACAGACTTTTCTTGCAAATGGGGCTATCAAAGTGACCACCTCCCCCTGTAACACTCCCTTATACCCAGTTAAGAAACAAAGGGAAAAAGGACAGCCCCCTGTGTATCGCATGGTCCAAGACCTCAGAGCAATCAATGAGGCTACAGTCTTTGAGACCCCTATTGTTCCAAATCCTCATACTTTGCTTGCTAGCATTCCTCCTACGGCTTCTATCTTCACAGTCATTGATCTGGCAAATGCTTTTTCTCTGTCCCATTGCATGAGGACTCTCAATTTCTCTTTGCATTCACACATGATGGGAAACAGTACACCTGGACTGTTTTGCCTCAAGGAGCTCAGAATAGTCCCTCCTGTTTCAGTAAAGCTATGGCATCCATCTTACAACCATGGCAAGCAGATCACCCTGAGGTGGAACTCTTACAATATGTGGATGATTTACTCCTCTGTGCCGACTCACATCCCACCTGCCTACACTCAACTACCTCACTTCTCCAATTTCTGGCAGATGCTGGGTGTAAAGCTTCACAGTCCAAATTACAGTTGTGTCTTCCCAAAGTTGTTTTTCTAGGCCACTGTATCTCACAAGGCAGTAAACATCTTACGGATGCCAGAAAGAAAGCAGTCTCAGACATCTCACTCCCAGACACTCCTCATCAACTGCAAACCTTTCTGGGACTTATTTCCTATTGTAGGCCATGGATTCCTGATGCATCAGTCCTGATGCAGCCACTCTATGACTGCATACCACGTGTGGCCACTGTTTCTTTTCAGATGACATCAGAAGCCATAGAAGCATTTGAAACTCTCAAAAGGCCATTATCACTGCCCCAGCTCTTGGCATCCCTAACTACAAACTTCCCTTCCGGCTTTATGTCATGGAGCATCAGGGTCATGCTACAGGAGTTCTCACCCAGAGCCATGGGGGCCGTAATAGACCCCTAGGCTACTTTTCAAAACGTCTTGACCCTGTAGCCAGAGCCACCCCTTCTTGTGTCAGGGCTGCTCATGCTGCTAGTTCCCTTCTGGACGCTACCTCTGACATTGTCCTAGGACACCCCCTCACCATCATGGCTCCTCATGACATTTCTGGTATCCTTCAACAGACACAACCTAAACACCTCACTGCACAGCGCCACCTCAGACTTCAGTGTATTCTGCTTCTACCAGATAATGTCACCATTCAGAGATGCCACATCCTCAACCCGGCTGCACTCCTTCCTCTCCCAAGGGGAGTATACTGCAGATTCTGTGGATTTTATTGATTTACAGGCAGAAGAGGATCTCCAGGAAGAGGAATTATGGACAGCTACTGACTCTCCTAATAAGGAACCAGACCATGATTGCATTACAATGATGGAAGCTGAAGTGGGAACACCACCATCAATACAAGACACTCCTTTGCAAAACCCAAAATGGACACTCTTTGTGGACGGTTCAAGGTATGCCGATGACAAAGGGAAATTCCATACTGGCATGGCAGTTACTAGTGAGTATAAAGTGCTATGTGCAAGGCAATTGCGCCCAGACCAGTCAGCACAAGAAGCTGAACTCATAGCTCTTACTGAGGCCTGCCTCATAGCAAAAGACTCCACTGCCAACATCTATACAGACTCCAGATATGCCTTTGGAGTAGTCCGTGACTTTGGAACAATATGGAAAGCTAGGGATTACATTACAGCCGCAGGAACTCCAATTAAACATGCTTCAGCAGTAGAGGCTTTAATGGCTGCAGTACTCCTGCCTACCGAAGTGGCAGTAATCAAAGTAAAGGCGCATACCCGTGCTGACACACCAGAGGCCAAAGGAAATGCTTTGGCTGACCGAGCTGCCAAAAAGGCAGCAATGGAAGAGGAAAGAGCACAGCCAGATAAAATCATGCTGGCACAAGAGGATCATAAACAACAAGAAGTATCATGGGATCTATTGAAACAGATGCAGAAGCAAGCCACTCTCTCAGAGAAGGAAACCTGGCTGAAGGAGTCAGCCCTTGAAGAAGAATCCGGACTCTGGACACAAGGGAAGAAGGTGTGCTTGCCCAGAGCACTCTATCCCTTAATTGCCTCTGTGGCCCATGGACCAGTGGGTTAGACATTATCTAAGACAATAATGAAAGAGCTCATTGATAAAATATGGGTAGCACCAGGAATCACCCCAGTTCTGGTAAAATATGTCCAGTTATGTCTAATCTGTGCCCAATGCAATCCAATAAAACTGAGCCCACGCCCAAAAGATGCCTCCCAAAAGCCTTATACCCCTTTCCAGAGGATCCAGATTGATCACATCCAGATGCCAATGCGCCAAGGGTTTCAATACGTGTTAGTAGTGGTAGACATGTTCTCTGGGTGGCCAGAAGCCTACCCCGTCAGGAATCAGACAGCAACAACTACTGCTAAGAAATTGATACAGGTGACGGGATACCTGAGGTCATTGAGAGTGATCAGGGCCCAGCATTCACTGCTAACCTAACCCAAGAAGTCTGGAAGATGATAGGGTCACACCTGGCGTTTCACACCCCCTACAGACCCCAAAGTAGCGGCAAGGTTGAGAGACTGAACGGGGTATTAAAGTCAAAAATGTTGAAAATGACTAGTGAGACAGGGCTAAACTGGGTCCAGTGTTTACCTATAGCACTCTTTGCAATCAGGCACACTCCAAAACCTCCCCACAAGCTGACTCCACATGAGATATTGTTTGGGTCAGGACCCCGGATGGGGCTATACTTCCCACAACAACTGCAAATGCATTATGAATCCATTGCAAAATATGTGATAGCTTTGAGCAAACAGTTATCTAACATCCACGCACAAGTCTTTTCTTCCATTCCAGATCCTGACTCCCTAGAGGGAAGCCACACTCTGAAACCAGGAGAGTGGGTGGTGGTCAAGAAACACATCAGAAGTACCCTGGAACCACGTTTCGAGGGGCCTTACCAAGTACTACTGACCACACCAACTTCCGTAAAGCTCGAAGGGAGACCCACCTGGATTCACGCCTCTCACTGTAAAAGGATAAGATGCCCGCCAGATCCAGAGCTAATAAAATGATTTTCCTTTGTCTACTGGCACCATTAACACTTGCCAATACATACATACTTCCCCAGGGAAGGATGACGGAGTGGGACAACAAGTTTGTCAAACATCACCAGGTGTTGTATGAGAGCCTGAAGGAGGGTGATTCCGACTCCATCTCTTCACTAAAAAATTGTTGGATGTGTACACATGGCCCAATAAATGCCAGAGCTATGCCTTACTTAGCTGTACCTCTAACCCTCCTAGAATTGAAAGAACTGGCAGGATCAGCTATCTTCCTTTCAGGTATAGAAGAGGTCAGTTCTAAAGATGGCAACAGGAAAGCTTCCCTAACCATAGTAGCATGGGATGGGTCCCCATGGCTAATGATAAACCGATCAGGACCCTCTGTTGAAAATAGCTATATGCCCTGGAATGATTACATGTGGAGCAATGTATCCTGTTTCCCCAATAGTGATGTCGCGAACATAAAATTTTCAGTTCGCGAACGCGAACTTCCGCAAATGTTCGCGAACGGGCGAACCGGGCGAACCGCCATAGACTTCAATAGACAGGCGAATTTTAAAAACCAAAGGGACTCTTTTTGGCCACAATAGTGATGGAAAAGTTGTTTCAAGGGGACTAACACCTGGACTGTGGCATGCCGGAGGGGGATCCATGGCAAAACTCCCATGGAAAATTACGTAGTGGACGCAGAGTCGGGTTTTAATCCATAAAGGGCATAAATCACGTAACATTCCTAAATTGTTTGGAATAACATGCTTTAAAACATCCAGTGTGTGTATACGATCAGGTAGGATGTTGTATTGATCAGGTAGTGTAAGGGTTACGCCCGCTTCACAGACATTGACAGACCAAACTCCCCTTTTAATGCACCGCAAACAACCGCAAACAGTTCATTTGCACAACCGCAAACTCACCATTTGCACAAGGTTGGATACCAAGCTAGCCATGTCCCGGTGATGTCATTGAAGGTTTCTTCCTCCACCCAGCCACGTACAACACCAAGGGTCCCCGAAAGGTGAATTGAATTGATTTTTCGAACGGGGAGATGGTTAAAAAAACGGCTCCCTCCCCTTTGTTTTAATCCACGGTCACTGCGTCTGCGCCGTGCAATTTACTGTCACACCCGATATGAGTGGTATTTTCTGGAGTACTATTCTCATCAGTTTAATCCCTGTTACGTCCCCAATCTGGGGTCCATCTATTGAATTGATTTTTCGATTTGTTTTAATCCCCGGTCACCGTGCAATTTACTGTCACACCCGAGTGGTGTCTGAACTAGTACTATTGCTATCAGTTTAATCCCTGTTATGTCCCATATCAGGGATTGCCTTTTTTGAAAGAAAATTTCGTCCGGGTACCTTCCACTGTGGTGTCCCAATAGCGACAAATTTTTTGAAGGCCTCGGACTCCACCAGCTGGTATGGTAAAAGCTGGCGGGCTAAGAGTTCCGTCAATCCAGCTGTCAGACGCCGGGCAAGGGGGTGACTCTGTGACATTGGCTTCTTACGCTCAAACATGTCCTTAACAGACACCTGACTGTGGGCAGATGAGCAGGAACTGCTGAAGGTGAGAGGCGGAGTGGCGGTTGGTTGAGAGGGGGCAGGGAGGATAGCAGTGGTTGACATGGCTGAAGATGCTGGACCAGGAGGAGCATGGTGGCTTTGAGTTTGTGTGCTGCTTGTACTCATGTGTTGATCCCATAGGCGTTTGTGATGTGAGATCATGTGCCTTCGCAAAGCAGTTGTACCGAGGTGGGTGTTGGACTTCCCACGACTCAGTTTCTTTTGGCACAGGTTGCAAATTGCATTGCTGTTATCAGAGGCAGACACACAAAAAAATGCCACACTGCTGAGCTTTGCAATAACGGCATTCTGGTGGTGGCAACAGCATGCGATGACTGGCGTGCTGTCTGGCTGACCCGGGTGCCGATACATGCTGTCTGACTGTGCCTCTAACTCCTTGCGACGACCTCCCCTGCTTCCAACTTGTCTCCTCCTTCTCTCTGTCTCCCCTTCTGAACTTTCCCCTCTTCTTCTCTCCGAGCAGGCACCCACGTGGCATCCGTGGACACATCGTCATCATCAACCGCTTCACTTGTATCTGACACCTCAGCAAAGGAAGCAGCAGCGGGTACAACATCATCATCATCATCATCACACTGTACGTCCATGTGTGTAATCCTGCCGACTGAGACATAATATTCCTGTAATCTACATCATCTGGCAATAATGGTTGCGCATCACTAATTGCATACAACTGATGTGTAAAAATGTAATGCCTTATTTATCGGCAAGCTATGGGACTAGCAGAAGGTGCCATGGTAGCCAAATTGATCACTAGCTTGTCCAATAGTACAGTGGTAAGTATCCCAGAAAATGTATACATGGTATGTGGACATAAGGCATATAAATGGCTCCCTGCAAACTTCAAGGGTTTATGTACAATTGCTAGGCTCACGCCAGCCACCTTTATAATGCCTCATGGGATACTGACCACTGTACTATTGGACAAGCTAGTGATCAATTTGGCTACCATGGCACCTTCTGCTAGTCCCATACCCTTTTTCTGACCTTTCGTTGTCTTACTAGTTATCCCAGTTACCAGGCCACTTATAGTGCGGCGGCCGCAGGCTAGATTACCACCTGCTGCAACGTCTATACCGATGCACTGCACTGGGCTGTTGGGGTTGGAATCATTACAGCCTGATTTGTTATGGGGACTAAAAGTCATACCTTGGGTCTGCACCTGCAAACAGTGACAGTTTTTCCAGTTGGGGAAACAGGATACATTGCTCCACATGTAATCATTCCAGGGCATATAGCTATTTTCAACAGAGGGTCCTGATCGGTTTATCATTAGCCATGGGGACCCATCCCATGCTACTATGGTTAGGGAAGCTTTCCTGTTGCCATCTTTAGAACTGACCTCTTCTATACCTGAAAGGAAGATAGCTGATCCTGCCAGTTCTTTCAATTCTAGGAGGGTTAGAGGTACAGCTAAGTAAGGCATAGCTCTGGCATTTATTGGGCCATGTGTACACATCCAACAATTTTTAGTGAAGAGATGGAGTCGGAATCACCCTCCTTCAGGCTCTCATACAACACCTGGTGATGTTTGACAAACTTGTTGTCCCACCCGTCATCCTTCCCTGGGGAAGTATGTATGTATTGGCAAGTGTTAATGGTGCCAGTAGACAAAGGAAAATCATTTTATTAGCTCTGGATCTGGCGGGCATCTTATCCTTTTACAGTGAGAGGCGTGAATCCAGGTGGGTCTCCCTTCGAGCTTTACGGAAGTTGGTGTGGTCAGTAGTACTTGGTAAGGCCCTCGAAACGTGGTTCCAGGGTACTTCTGACGTGTTTCTTGACCACCACCCACTCTCCTGGTTTCAGAGTGTGGCTTCCTCTAGGGAGTCAGGATCTGGAATGGAAGAAAAGACTTGTGCGTGGATGTTAGATAACTGTTTGCTCAAAGCTATCACATATTTTGCAATGGATTCATAATGCATTTGCAGTTGTTGTGGGAAGTATAGCCCCATCCGTGGTCCTGACCCAAACAATATCTCATGTGGAGTCAGCTTGTGGGGAGGTTTTGGAGTGTGCCTGATTGCAAAGAGTGCTATAGGTAAACACTGGACCCAGTTTAGCCCTGTCTCACTAGTCATTTTCAACATTTTTGACTTTAATACCCCGTTCAGTCTCTCAACCTTGCCGCTACTTTGGGGTCTGTAGGGGTGTGAAACGCCAGGTGTGACCCTATCATCTTCCAGACTTCTTGGGCTAGGTTAGCAGTGAATGCTGGGCCCTGATCACTCTCAATGACCTCAGGTATCCCGTACCTACAGACAGTTTCCTGTATCAATTTCTTAGCAGTAGTTGTTGCTTCTGGCCACCCAGAGAACATGTCTACCACTACTAACACGTATTGAAACCCTTGGGACATTGGCATCTGGATGTGATCAATCTGGATCCTCTGGAAGCGGTATAAGGCTTTTGGGAGGCATCTTTTGGGCGTGGGCTCAGTTTTACCGGGATTGCATTGGGCACAGATTAGACATGACTGGACATATTTTACCAGAACTGGGGTGATTCCTGGTGCTACCCATATTTTATCAATGAGCTCTTTCATTATTGTCTTAGATAATGTCTAACCCACTGGTCCATGGGCCACAGAGGCAATTAAGGGATAGAGTGCTCTGGGCAAGCACACCTTCTTCCCTTGTGTCCAGAGTCCGGATTCTTCTTCAAGGGCTGACTCCTTCAGCCAGGTTTCCTTCTCTGAGAGAGTGGCTTGCTTCTGCATCTGTTTCAATAGATCCCATGATACTTCTTGTTGTTTATGATCCTCTTGTGCCAGCATGATTTTATCTGGCTGTGCTCTTTCCTCTTCCATTGCTGCCTTTTGGCAGCTCGGTCAGCCAAAGCATTTCCTTTGGCCTCTGGTGTGTCAGCACGGGTATGCGCCTTTACTTTGATTACTGCCACTTCGGTAGGCAGGAGTACTGCAGCCATTAAAGCCTCTACTGCTGAAGCATGTTTAATTGGAGTTCCTGCGGCTGTAATGTAATCCCTAGCTTTCCATATTGTTCCAAAGTCACGGACTACTCCAAAGGCATATCTGTATAGAAAGGCAGTCTGTATAGATGTTGGCAGTGGAGTCTTTTGCTATGAGGCAGGCCTCAGTAAGAGCTATGAGTTCAGCTTCTTGTGCTGACTGGTCTGGGCGCAATTGCCTTGCACATAGCACTTTATACTCACTAGTAACTGCCATGCCAGTATGGAATTTCCCTTTGTCATCGGCATACCTTGAACCGTCCACAAAGAGTGTCCATTTTGGGTTTTGCAAAGGAGTGTCTTGTATTGATGGTGGTGTTCCCACTTCAGCTTCCATCATTGTAATGCAATCATGGTCTGGTTCCTTATTAGGAGAGTCAGTAGCTGTCCATAATTCCTCTTCCTGGAGATCCTCTTCTGCCTGTAAATCAATAAAATCCACAGAATCTGCAGTATACTTGGTCAGTATACAGTGGTCAGTATCCCAGAAAATATATACATGGTATGTGGACATAAGGCATATAAATGGCTCCCTGCAAACTTCAAGGGTTTATGTACAATTGCTAGGCTCACGCCAGCCACCTTTATACTGCCTCATGGGAAACTAGATGTCAATGCTATCCCTAAACACACCTTATACAAAAGAGCTGCAGATAACACTCCAAGACCAAATGGGAAACCCCATCTTGTGGAAATGAGTATTCCCAACAAAATCTTTAGCACCCTGTTTATCTATCCCATGATTATGCAAATGTATGACAAACTGGTAATGGCCACTGACTACCTAGATGATCAGATTTGGGAAGTAATGAAACTCTTGAACACATCTAATATTGTCCAGAACCAACTCATTATAGTCTCCAATCAACACACTTTGGTATTAGACTACTTGACTGCAAAGGAAGGAGGTATGTGTCAGATAATAGGTACCGCATGCTGCCACTATATTGATCCACAAGGTAATCTACAAGTGAAAGTGGTTTGGAAAAGATAAGTGAGATGTGTGATAAATGGTTAGAGGCACACAAAGCAGAAAAATCAACATGGTGGTCTGACACTTTCTCATTCCTTAATCCCAGTAACTGGTTCAAAGGAATTTCAGGATGGCTAATGGGAATACTTCAGGGGATATTGCAGATAGCCCTAATATTATTGATAAGTTACGTACTAATCAAACTTGTTATTTCTTGCATTAACCGCATCATCAAGAGAAAGAAGAATGCTGAAGAACCAATAATGATCCTCTATGAGCACATGGCTAGTAGTACAGCAGATGTGGATGTGATCCCTTCAGTCCCGACACCACCTCCGCCTCTGCCACTTCCCGCTGATGAATTTCCTCCTCCTCCTCCAAGGACAGAAGACCCAAGAAATGAAAACTAGGGACAGATGAATCCCAGGGTATTACCAGAAGTCCGCTTAACCGGGAGCCTATCCACAAGGGATAGGTTGTCGCCACTGTCGGTGAAGAGGATGCGAAAGGTATTCACTGCGGATTCGTTAGGTTTAGGGAAAGTCTACAATCAAGTCTACAAGGGGGGACTGTTGTGGAATCATATATATGAGTGTATACTTGCTTGTATTAATTACTAATGACTAACAGTTAGTTTGACAAAATGGCCCCTGAAAGCTAACACCTTACTAATCATAATGATTCAGCTATTCTAATGTGGTCTGGGACCGTTAGAACACTAACATGTGACAAATGAGATAACCTAGACTTAGTTCCTCTTTTTACCTCTTATTAACTCATGTATCACACGTAATAAACAGAACATCTTGCATTGACTTCCCTGTGACAGTCTGATACCCATTCGGAGCAGTACATCAACTCAGCATGACCATTGCATCAGGACCAGAACAAGGGCTCATTATCATCGCTAGATGATGAGGAGGACGCGGATGACAACAGGAAAGTGGGGCCATCCTCGTCCTCACTAGGACCCTCGGACTCAGAGGCAAGCTGAGAGTATGCCTCCTCGGCCGAGAATATCCGGTGGGCAATAGGGGAGTGTGTATCTGCGTGTGTGTGTGCGTGTAAATCTTTATTCAGTGTGTGTGGGGGAACGGGTGTTCGCGTACTTAACCCTAAAACTAACAGAAAGAAAATGACTAAAAAAGGGGAAAAATGTAAAAAAAATAAAAAAGAATTCAAAACCGCTGATTAGCCTTCCAAAGTTGATCAGCGGTGGGGTGTGCGATGCGCTAACAGTGGCCGGACGCTAAGAGCGCCGGCCACATTCAGCGTACGCACAAAAAAAAATGCCTGCTCCCCAAAAGAGTTGTGGAGGGGGGGGGGGCAGGGGCGCAAGCGTCGGCACCCCTGGGGGGTCTAGGGTCACACAGCTGTGCTGTGTGTCCTCAGAGACCCGAATAACCCGGAAATGCAGCAAACTGCAGGTCTGAATTTATTAATAGCAGTGAAATACTGCTTTTCTGTGTTTTTTTACAAAAATTCTTGTTCTTGGTCCACAAACCACTTGTGCATACAGCGTACCAATACCAATTTTAAATTGCAGCACGAAAATAGTGCTTTACTGTGTTTTACTGGAAAAAAAGAAAAAGTGTTCTTGGTTCACCAAACAGTTGAGGATACATCGTACAAAAAAATATTTTACATTTCTGCAGTGAAATTGAGAATAAGTGTGTTTTAGGCCAAAAAACTTTATTCTTGGTCCACATTTTTATGACACGGGCACTGCCTTAGTGAACTTAATTGTTGACAATTGGCAGTTAAATTGACACTGGAGAGAAACCATCTTTTAGCTTGGTCGGTGAACGCAAATAATGATGAGAACATCAAATAAGGGATGTGTGCATTGTAGTGGTGGTGTTGGTGGAGCTCATGTTGCTGGGAGAGGACATGGCTGTTCAGCACAAGCTTCCGGTCCAAATGAAACACCTTCATCTGGTGCGAGTAGACGACAGAACCTGCAGCGTTATATGGTAGGCCCGAATGCCGCTCTACAGATGGTGAGGCCAGAACATGTACAAGCGATAGTTGATTGGGTGGCTGACAGTGCCACCATTTCCTTTACAGTGTCTCCCAAGTCCTCTGCAGAAAGCTCAGAGTTGGCACCTGCAGCCCATGCTCATCAGTCTTTCACCTCACCCCCTTGCAAATCAGCCAAGCAGTCAGAGCTCCAAGTCATGCAACAAACTCTTATGCTTTTTGATGACTCTGTCGGCAGGGTTTCCCCGGCCCATCGACCTAGCCCTGCCCCAGAAGTGGAAGACCTTGAATGCACTGATGCCCAAACACTTATGTTGCAGGAGGAGGACATGGGAAGACCGCCGCAGCAGGTCTCTGATGATGACGAAACACAGGTGCCAACTGCTGTGGCTTTCTGCAATGTGCAGACCGACAAGGAGGACAGGGTCATGAATGGGTAGAAGATGATGTGGAGGATGATGAGGTCCTAGACCCAGATTGGACTAAAGGTTGTGCTAGTGATGTGTGCAGTTCTGAGGAAGAGGCGGTGGTTTCACAACAGCACAGCAAAAGAGGGAGCAGGGTGCAGAAGCGGAGCGGCCGTTCCATAGACAGTATGCCTGCTAATGCTCACTAGTGATGTCGCGAACATAAAATTTTCCGTTCGCGAACGGCGAACGCGAACTTCCTCAAATGTTCGCGAACATGCGAACAGTGCGAACCGCCATAGACTTCAATAGACAGGCAAATTTTAAAAACCAAAGGGACTCCTTCTGGCCACAATAGTGATGGAAAAGTTGTTTCAAGGGGACTAACACCTGGACTGGGGCATGCCGGAGGGGGATCCATGGCAAAACTCCCATGGAAAAATACCAAGATGACGCAGAGTGTGGTAGTTGTAATCGCAATGCGATTAATACAGATTATATTAATCGCATTGGGATTACGACTTAGATCTGTTCCTAATGGTTGTATTGCTAGAATATAACGAAGATTGCGAGTATAGCGCTATATTCTCAATCTTCGTTATATTCTAGCAATACAACCATTAGGAACCCAGCTCTAAGTTGAATTCGCAATGCGAATAGTTCGGGCCATCTCTACTGCTTACTGCGCCCAGGCACCGAGCACACCAAGGCCTGCTCCAAGGAGTTCATTGGCGTGTCAGTTCTTCACACAATGTCCTGAGGATAAGACATGAGTGGTTTGCATGTTGTGCCATCAGAGCCTAAAGCGAGGCATAAACGTTCTTAACCTGAGCACAACCTGCATGACCAGGCATCTACATACAAAGCACAAACTGCAGTGGAGTAAAATCCTTAAAAACCATGAAAGGTCTCATGCTCCTCCTGCTCCCTCTTCTGCTGCTGTCTCGGCCTCTTCCTCCACTTATTACGTCAATGTGGCACCTGGCAACCAGCAAACAGAGGATGTCCCACCAACACGACCACCACCTCCGTCACCATCACCAAGCATCTCCACCATGTCACAGGCAAGCATTCAGCTTTCCATCTCCCAAACACTGAAAAGAAAGAGAAAATACCCATCTACCCACCCTCGAATCCTAGTCCTGAATGCAGACATTTCAAAATTACTGGCCTTTGAAATGCTGTGATTCCGTTTGGTGGAGACAGACTGTTTCCAACAGCTGATGGCGGTGGCTGTCACACAGTACGTAGTTCCCCGCTGCCACTACTTTTCAGGATGAGCCATCCCTTCCCTGCACAACCAAGTGGAGGATAAAATCAAGTGTGTGCTGTGCAACGGCATCTGTGGCAAGGTCCACATAACCACAGATACATGGACCAGTAAGCACGGCCAGGGCCGCTATATCTCCCTCACTGAACACTGGCTAAATGTAGTGGTGGCTGGGCCCGAGGCAGATAGCGGTTTGGCGCATGTCCTTCCTCCACCGAGGATCGCAGAGCTTCATTCTTTGCCTCCTGTTGACTCCTCCTCCTACTCCGCATCCTCCTCTTCTACCACCCCCACATCCGGTCACCGAAAGAACCTCACCCCCAACTTCAGCACAGCCAGGGGTAAACATCAGCAGGCGATTTTAAAACTGATGTGTTTGGGTGACCAACCCCACACCGCACAGGAGCTTTGGAGGGGCATAGAACAACAGACCGATGAGTGGTTGCTGCCAGTGAGCCTCAAGCCCGGCCTGGTGGTGTGCGATAATGTGCAAAATCTCGTTGCAGCTCTGTGACTAGTCGGTTTGACGCACATCCCTTGCCTGGCGCATGAGCTGAATCTGGTGGTGCAAAAGTTTCTTAAAAACTACCCAAACATGTCAGAGCTGCTGCTGAAAGTGCGTTCCATCTGTGCTCGCTTTCGGCATTCTCCCCCTGCTGCTGCTTGCCTGTCTGCGCTGCAGCGTAACTTCGGCCTTCCAGCCCACCGCCTCACCCACCAGGTGGAACTCCACCTTGCATATGCTGGAGAGACTGTGCGAGCAGCAGCAGGTGATAGTGGAGTTTCAGCTGCAGCACGCACGGGTCAGTCGCTCTGCGGATTAGCACCACTTCACCACCAGTGACTCGGCCTGCATGTGAGACCTGTGTACCTTGTTGCAGTCTTTTGAGTACTCAACCAACATGGTCAGTGCTGATGACACCATTGTTAGCATTACAATACCACTTCAATGTCTCCTTGAAAAATCAATTACAACGATGATGGAAGAGGATGTGGCAGAGGAGGAGGAGGAAGAGGGGGCATTTCACAGGGTTTCAGGGCGGTCATTCCGAAGTGCCTCAGAAGGTGGGTTCCTGCACCAGCAGAGTCTAGGAACACATGTGGCCATCCAGGGCACAGCTCTGGCGGATGAGGAGGAGAAGGATGAGGTAGAGGAGGAGGAGGAACCGGGTTCATTGCAGGGTGGCACCCAACGCAGCTTAGGGCCATCACTGGAGCATGGCTGGGTGGATACGGAGGACACATACGATACACCACCTACAGAGGACAGCTTATCCCTACCTCTGGGCAGCCTGGCACACATGAACGACTACATGCTGTAGTGCCTGCGAAACGACAGCAGAGCTGCCCACATTGTAACTTGTGCTGACTACTGGGCTGCCACCCTGCTGGATCCCCGGTAAAAAAACAACTTGCTCACCTTTCCCCGTACTGGAGCGTGAAGGAGCAAGAGGAGCAAGAGGTGGCCACACAGCTGCGTCACGGCCAGCTCCTCAGAAGGCAAGGTTAGCATGGCCGACATGTGGAAAAGTTTTGTCACCGCGCCACAGCAATCTACATCACCAGCTGATATGGAACATCTTAGCAGGAGGCAGCATTTGAACAAAATGGTGGAACAGTACGTGTGCCCACGCCTCCATGTACTGACTGATGGGTCTGCCCCATTCAACTTCTGGGTCTCCAAATTGTCCACCTGGCCTGAGCTTGCCCTTTATGCCTTGGAGGTGCTGGCCTGCCCAGCAGCCAGTGTATTGTCTGAATGTGTATTTAGCATGGCAGTGGGTTTCATTACAGACAAACGCAGCCGTCTAACCTCTCTCCTCTGTCTTGGTGCCAGGGGCCTAAATTACTGAAAATGGCCTGTTCCATTGCTGGGTGACATGAAGCCTGTTTTGCTGTTACGTGACCTCTCTCTGCGTCCTAAATTACTGAAAATGGCCTGTTGCTTTGGTGGGTGACTTGAAGCTTGTTTTGCCATGCATTGACCTCTCTCCTCTGTCTGGGTGGCTGCGGTCTACATTAATGATAATCGCCTGTTCCATTGCCGGGTGACATGAAGCCTGCTTTGCTGTTACAGGACATCTCTCCTCTGTCTGGGTGCCTGTGGCCTACATTAATGATAATTGCCTGTTCCATTGCTGGGTGGCATGAAGCCTGTTTTGCTGTTACGGGACCTCTCGCCTCTGCCTGGATGCCTGCGGTCTACATTAATGTTAATCGCCTGTTCCAATGCTGGGTGACATGAAGCCTGTTTTGCTGTTACAGGACCTCTCTCCTCTGTCAGGGTGCTAGGGCCTAAATTACTGGAAGTGGCCTGTTCCATTGCTGGGTGACATGAAGCCTGTTTTGCCGTGCATTGATCTTTCTCCTCTGTCTGGGTGGCTGCGGTCTACATTTATGTTAATTGCCTGTTGCTTTAGTGGGTGACATTAACCTCTTTTTGCCGTGCTTTGACCTCTTCTCTGTCTGGGTGCCAGGGGGCCTACATTCCATTGCTGGGTGACATGAAGCCTGTTTTGCCGTGCATTGATCTTTCTCCTCTGTCTGGGTGGCTGCGGTCTACATTTATGTTAATTGCCTGTTGCTTTAGTGGGTGACATTAACCTCTTTTTGCCGTGCATTGACCTCTTCTCTGTCTGGGTGCCAGGGGGCCTACATTAATGATAATCCACTGCTGCATTGCTGAATGACATGATGCCTGTTTTGCTGTTACGTGACCTCTCTCCTCTGTCTGGGTGCCAGGGGCCAAAATTACTGAAAATGGCCTGTTCCATTGCTGGGTGACATGAAGCCTCTTTTTCCGTGCATTGCCCTCTCCTCTGTCTGGGTGCCAGGGGCCTACATTTCAGATAATCGCCTGTTGCTTTGGTGGGTGACATTAAACTCTTTTTGCTATCCAATGACCTCTCCTCTGTCTGGGTGCCAAGGGCCTACATTTCTGATAATCGCCTGCTGCTTTGGTGGGTGACATGAAGCCTGTTTTGTCGAGCATTGACCTCTCCTCTTTCTGGGTGCCAGGGGCCTAACAGTTTTGAATGTCACCTGTTCAATTGGTGGGTGACATTAACCCATTTTTGCCAGTGATAAGCCACAGTTGTGCATTGCTGGCACGAAACCAAATTTTGTAAAAACGTATGTTACTGATCAAAAGATGCGTGACTACTGACTAAAAACGCACGCTGGTAGACGCGCTGCTGATGGCATTCCCACCTGACGCCTCACCAACCTCCTATTCCACATCCTCCTCCGATTTTATATTATTTCCCTATCCACATTTGTTTGCAGGGCACTTACCCAGATTTTGCTGCATTTTGCATCCATCTAGCCCTTTCCAGGGCTATTTTACAGCCATTTAAGTGCCCAAAAGTTTGGGTCCCCATTGACTTCAATGGGGTTCGGGTTCGGGGTCAAGTTTGGATCACGAATCCGAACATTTCCGTTAAGTTCGGCCGAACTTCTCGAACCTGAACATCCAGGTGTCCGCTCAACTCTATTCATAACGAATTTATTTTCTTGTCGAAGTTCGGCAAATCAACCAAATCTACTTTTTTTAAATGTCACTCATTACTAATCTTCTTTATTGCATTGTATAATTTACCTTTTTTTCCAGGTGTAATCTCCATTAGCAAGTGCTCCATGACAATACAATCTAATGCAATTCTTGTATCTTGTATACTGCATAAATACAGTCTTGAACTGCTTTTTGAGGATGCATATTGCTGTGCAAAATATAAGCAAATTGCACATTTAGAAGCTGAGATCCCACATCTAAATGAGTGAATTGCAACACTGAGATGCTTTGACAATATGGAAAGGAGTTTGCTGCTCACTGAGAGGACACTCGGTGTGGTAGATATAAGGGAGGATGGTAGTATGAAGGTGCAGAAAAATGAGGTAGCTATCTAGGTAACATAAGTATTTGTGTTTTTATATTTTGTAATTGTAACCGCTCTTAGATGTACAGTGCCATGGAATTAATGGCACTTTCAAAAAAATATTAATAATTTGTAGATTATACTAAACTGTAGATAGTAAATTACACAAAAGAGGGCAGTATGCTGCTACAGATGGATCTGGATAAATTATAGGCATGGACAGAGAAATGGCTGATGAGGTTTAGGGCTCATGCACATGACCGTATGTGTTTTTGCGGATCTGCAAAACACGGAAGCTGCTCCGTGCAAATTGCGGAATGGAACGCAGCCCATTGTAGAAATGCCTATTCTTGTCCGCAAAACGGACAAGAATAGTACATGCTCAATTTTTTTGCGGGGCACGGAACGGAGCAACGGATGCGGACAGCAAACGGAGTGCTGTCTGCATCCTTTGCGGCCCCATTGACGTGAATGGGTCCGCGCCCGAGCGGCAAAATATGTGGCTCGGACGCGGACCAAAACAACAGTCGTGTGCATGAGGCCTTAAGAAGAACTCCCACAAAAAATGTATTCTCTCACCTCAATCTGTAGTGAATGTAATCTTCTCATCAGTGACTGTATTTGTGAGTTACCCCCCCCCCCCCACACACACACACACACCCCTTCTAATTTTTAGCTGTTTCATGTGATCAACTCTCTGACACAGGACAGGATGTCTGTTACTTCACTATTCATTCCTATGTGATTGACATTGAGGCTTCTATAGGAATACATATAACTTACAAATACAGACTCAAGTAAGGAGATTACCTTGACCACAGAATATTCCATGTACTTTTCTAAAAGGTCAGAGAATAAATTTTTTTGCAGAAGCTCTTCTTTAACACTGATAAATGTAAGGTTATGCACCTGGCAAGTAAACATACAAGGTACCAGTACATACTGAATAGCAAAACATTGGGAACACTGACATGGAAAAGGACTTAGGAATTTTAATTGACAGTAAGCTTAACTGTAGCAAGTACACCTATACAACATTTATATTGTTTTTCTTGCATTTTAATACTGGAAAAAAACTTTATTTTTTTCTTCCCATATTCTCACCCCTATAACTTTTTTTTAATTTATGTGTACAGAGCTGTGTGATGCTTAGCACTCATCCATTTGAATAATCTGTTTTTTTTTTATTCAGTAGGCAGCAAACATAGTAACGTTTCGACGTCAAGTCTTTATCAAACAATTGCTGATTGCTTGTTAAAAACTTCACGTTGAAACGCCGCTATGTTTTCTGCCTATGGAATAAAATAATAAAATAACGGATTATTCAAATGGATGAGTGCTAAGGATCTTTGTACAAATTGCCAATACAAGGGACCATCAAGCCTTGATTCTTGTCCGCACGGACCTACAATATATATATATATATATATATATATATATATATAAAATAAACGCAGCACTCTTCTTGTGAAAAAAACCGCAGTGTCTCTATTCACACATGTGACACAAAATAAGCAACGTTTCAATCCCCTTCTGGGAACCTTCTCAAGCCAAGTGCACAGACCAAAATCATTCTGGTGTCTATATACATATCCAGCTTTTCATTACATGTGTACATAATTATTTGATCAAGTGATTATAATTAATAACAGACAGGGCCGGACTGGCCTACCGGGATCCCGGGAAATTTCCCGGTAGGCCGCCGACCCTGGGGCGGCTGGGGCCGCTTTAACATGTGCCCTGCGGGCTGCGGCCGCCCGGCCACTCAGCTGATCTGTGTGGCACTGTCAGGATTCAGGAAGGCTTTCCACTGCACGTCCTGTGCAGCGCAACCTCTCAGCCTGCTCTCGGCGATCTCCCTCTGTCACTGCTGCAGTGAACAAGGGAGATTGCCGAGCGCAGGCTGAGGCTGCACAGGACGTGCAGTGGAAAGCCTGATGGTGCCGGGGAGCGAGCTAGCAGTGTACAGGATCAGCAACACAAGTACGGGGGGGGGGGGGACAATAATGGAGGGCTGTCTCTGTCTAGGGGCAAAATTAACTTGGGGGTGGGGGGACAATAATGGAGGGCTGTCTCTGTCTGGGCCCTGGGGGCAAAATTAACTTGGGGGTGGGGGACAATAATGGAGGGCTGTCTCTGTCTAGGGGCAAAATTAACTTGGGGGTGGGGGGACAATAATGGAGGGCTGTCTCTGTCTGGGCCCTGGGGGCAAAATTAACTTGGGGTGGGGGGACAATAATGGAGGGCTGTCTCTGTCTAGGGGCAAAATTAACTTGGGGGTGGGGGACAATAATGGAGGGCTGTCTCTGTCTGGGCCCTGGGGCAAAATTAACTTGGGGGTGGGGGACAATAATGGAGGGCTGTCTCTGTCTGGGGGCAAAATTAACTTTGGGGGTGGGGAGACAATAATGGCGGGCTGTCTCTGTCTGGGGGCAAAATTAACTCGGGGGCAGCTTGGCAGTCAAACTACATGGAGGGCCGTGTGGTGGTAAAATTACTTAGTGGGGGCAAATTACATAATGGAGGGCTGTCTAGGGGAAAATTAACTTGTGTGGGGGCAAAATTAACTTGTGGGGGGCAAATTAGTCAGTGGGGGCAGTGGGGCGGGCAAAATTACTTAGTGTGGGGGCAAACTACATAATGGAGGGATGTCTGGGGGCTAAATTAACTTGTGTGGGGGCAAAATTAACTTGTGGGGGCAAATTACTTAGTGGGGGGGCAGTGTGGTGGGCAAATTATATAATGGAGGGCAGTGTGGGGGCAAACAACATAATGTGGGGCAGTGTGGGGGCAAATTACATAATGTGGGGCAGTGTGGGGGCAAATTACTTAATGTGAGGCAGTGAGGGGCAAAAACTTAATGTGGGGCAGTATTACTAATGTGGGCATTCTAGAAGGACATTACTATTGGTGGGACTATGAGGAGCACTATTACTATGGGGGGCACTATTATTTCTTCAGGGTAGTATTTGGGGGTATTGGGGAGCATAGTGAGCAGCAGGATAACACTGTGGGGGCTCCAGGTTGGGGGATGATGATAGAAAAGTGAAGAACCTAAGATGTCCGTGTGTCAAACTGTACAGAGACGAGGAGCGGCTGAAAGAAGTGACTGGACGAAATGGAGAAGATGATGAGAAGATCCACATCGGAGGAGACGTCACCTGGAGGCCCTGGATGTGAGAGGTATGTGCTGCTGTATAGCAAGTACAGCAAAATGCGGGGGGAGGAGGTGACTTAGAGAACTGGGCCATATTCCTTGGGACTGTATATATAGTGTATTTATGTATGTGTAACATGTATATGGTGTATTTATGTGTATGTGTGTTGGATATATATGTGTTGTGACACCGAGCGTCCGCCGTTGAGTAGGGAACCTGTTTATTAAAAACTTTAAATGACGTTGTGCTGGTATAATTACGCAATGCTATGGGGCTGGTATGTAAGTTTTTCCAGGGCTGGTTTTCATACCCAGTCCGGCCCTGATAACAGATGATACAAAGTCAAGTGATGTTAAAAAAATTCAGTCCATTCAAAAATTGCAAGAATCTTCTCATATTGTGTTCTTGGTACATATCCCCATAGATGTCTTTGTATAACGTGCTTTGTGCCAGCAAAGTGCACCCTCACATAAAAATCTATATCAACAATCACATATTACAACAAAGTGCAAGTGCGTTTTAAAACGCTTTCCTTAATATGAGCCCTAAGTAGTGAATAGGGCGGTGGGAGCACTAGTCCTCACCACTAACACTAAAGGAAAACACCAGGGAGAGGACAGACAATACAGACAAAACATATAAGCCCAGGTGGGCGACAACAGCGGACAACAAAAGCCCAACAGGGATCCAGAGGGTAATGCTCTGGTACGACAACCAGGAACAACAGCTACACAGCTCCAGTGGGTCAGTATAGAAGTCCAGGCAGGAAGCTCTAAATCTGGCAACCAGAGAAGTGCTAAGGGGGAATATAAGGAAGTTGGGAGTGACGGACAAGAAACAGCTGAGGAGAAGAAGCTACGGATCCCTGAGTGAGACAAAAAGGCAAACACAGGCAAACATAGAAAGCTACCATTAAGTAACAGAATGATCTTTAGACACCCGCTGCAACTTCCTGACCCTGGGTATAACGGAGTCAGATGTGGCTCCTGACACCCTCGTGACAGAAATGCATATGATGTTTTTTTTAATTATTATTTTTATAGTCAATGTGGGAAAAAGGGGGTGATTTGAACTTTGATATATTTTTTATATTTTTAAAACTTTTGTATACTTTTTTAAAGTCACCCCGGGTGTCTATAACTGGTTAGATTGCCAGTTTAATTCTGTGATAGGTATTTATCCATCACAGAAAACACCAGACACCATATAAAACACATACTCAGACTTGTATTGGTATATACCAGTGATGGGTATCAAAGCCTGCTTGAGGCTCTGAGCCTTAAAAGGGATATTACAGCTTCCTTGATCTCACCCAGGGAATGGGTGCTTGCAGTTCCCCCATCTTCACGGCTCAGATGCCGTGGTCAAATGTGGCATCAGAGGTGTTACATTTCTGTGATCAGACTTATGCTGATCGTAGACATTCGCCCAGATTTTTGCAGTTTGAAACAGCAGAAACCTGGCAGCTATGGCGCCCATTGCACTTGTGAGCCAGCGCCATCTTTAAAGTGCCAACTTCCACCGATGTCTCTCTTATAAAGAGATAAACTTGAAAGCAACCTCTAGCTATATTATAAATGTAATTCCGCATTTTATGGAACTTTATTCCGCATAATAGAACAGTCCTATCCTACTTTTTGGGGGGACAATGTGACAAAAAATTGGTGAATCGCGTGTTTTTTAATTTTCTTTTCCTTTTACGGTGTTCACGGCATAGGAAATATTTTTTTATATTTTAATAGTTTGGACTTTTCGGACATAGTGATATGTAATATTTTTATTGTTTATATTTATTGTTTATATATTTTATATGTAAAATTGGGAAAGGGGGTGATTTTTACTTAATATGTTGGTGTTTTTTTAAACTTTTTTTTTTTTACTATGAGCCCCATTAGGGGCTAGAACCCTTGTCCTATTAACCCTAATAGAGCTCTCTCTGCTGTCCGGTGCATAGTACACACTGCAGCAGGGAGCTGAACATGGCAGCCAGGGCTTCAGTATTGTCCTGGCTGCCATGGTAACCGATCGTAGCCCCAGGATTACAGTGCGGCTCCGATCAGAAGCTGCCACTGTCACCGATGACTTTAATACTAGCGTGGGGGGGGGGTTGGGTCGGGAGTACTGCGCCACCAATGTTTTTAATACAGGGGTTGGGGGAGGAGAGGGAGCACTGCGCCACCAATGTTTTTAATACTGGGGTTGGCGGGGGGAGCACTGCTCCTGTATTTGAATTAATGAGTGAGTTATTTTCATTGGTGGCGCAGTGGCCACAGCCCTGCCCCTCCTCTTCCCCTCTGTGTTCTCATTGGTGGAAGCAGCACAGGTGGGAGGTAGAGACTGCTTCCTTCTCCCCTGTACTGCTGAGTGAACATGGCACTTGCCGCTCATCTGTGCGCAGCTGATGAGCGGAGAGAGGAACAGACTGTGGTGGGGGAGCTGTGGCCTGCCTTTAGGGGTTCTTTAATAACTCTGAGTAGTCATCGCTGCTGACACCCTGCAGGAGAACTTGTGTAGGGGCGCTGTGTCCGTGTGGAGCGATGTGCCAACCCCCCCCCCCATCCACGGCCATGCCCCCCCCACGCATGCCCAATATTATTATAGATAATTTCTTATTGCTTTGTATATTATTTTTCATGCTGTTTCTGTTTAATATTATGTGATGAAATACCATAAATTAAAGTAGCATGGCATGCAAACACATAATTATGACAGTGGCATGGCCTAATAGGTTACCAGTTAATATTACCTTGACAGATTATAATTAGAGTTGAGCGAACACCTGGATGTTCAGGTTCGAGAAGTTCGGCCGAACTTCACGAAAATGTTCGGGTTCGGGATCCGAACTCGACCTGAACTTCACCCCGAACCCGAACCCCATTGAAGTCAATGGGGACCGGAACTTTTGGGCACTAAAAAGGCTGTAAAATAGCCCAGGAAAGGGCTAGAGGGCTGCAAAAGGCATTAGAATGTAGGTAAATCCACATGCAAACAAATGTGGATAGGGAAATGAATTAAAATAAAATAAAATAAATAAAAAATGACCAATATCAATTGGCAACTTGGAGGAGGAGGAGGTGGAATAGGAGGTTGGGGTGGCATCAGGTGGGAATGCTATGGGAGTTGAAGTTCTAATCACACCCAAAAAGGATTCATGTCTACCTGCAGTGCCACAGGCCTCATTCACAGACTCAGGGCCATGGCACCCAAAAAAAGGAGAGCGGCCCCGTAACAGCAACACAGGCCTCAGGTCAACCTGCAATGGAACAGGCCATTATCATTTATGTAGGCCGCTGACACCCAGACAGAGGAGAGTTCATTTGACAGTACAAAGAGTTTAAAGTCTGCCACCAAGACAACAAACAAAATATAGGCCCCTGACACCCACACAATGGGGCAGTCATTTGACAGTAAAGAGAGTTAAATGTCACCCACCAAGACAGCAAGCAAGTAAACAAAATATAGGCCCCTGACACCCACACAATGCACAATGGAGCAGTAATTTGACAGTAAAAAGAGTTAAATGTCTGCCACCAAGACAGCAAGCAAGCATGAGAAATTTAGGCCCCTGACACCCACACAATAGGGTGGTCATTAGACAGCAAAAAGAGTTAAATGTCTGCCACCAAGACAGCAAGCAATTAAACGAAATTTAGGCCTCTGACACCCAGACAATGGGGCGGTTATTAGACAGTAAATAGAGTTAAATATCTCCCACCAAGACAACAAATGATTAAATGACATATAGGCCCCTGACACCCAGACAATGGGGCGGCCATTAGACAGTAAATAGAGGTAAATATCTCCCACCAAGACAACAAATGATTAAACGACATATAGGCCCCTGACACCTAGACAATGCAATGGGGCGGCCATTAGACTGTAAAGAGAGCTAAATGTCTTCCACAAAGACAGCAAGCAAGTACGTGAAATTTAGGTCCCTGACACCCACACAATGGGGCGGTCATTAGAGAGCAAAAATAATTAAATGTCTGCCACCAAGACAGCAAGCAATTAAACAAAATTTAGGCCCCTGACATCCAGACAATTGGGCGGTCATTAGACAGTAAAAAGAGTTTAATATCTCTCGCCAAGACAACAAATGATTAAATGACTTATAGGCCCCTGACACCCAGACAATGGGGAAGTTATTAGAAAGTAAAAAGAGTTAAATGCCTGCCACCAAGACAGCAAGCAAGTATGTGAAAGTTAGGCCCCTGACACACAGACAGAGGAGAATGGTCCCATAGCAGCAAAAGAGGCATCATGTAACTCACCAACGGAAAAGGCCACTTTCAGTAATTTAGGCCCCAGCACCCAGACAGAGGAGAGAGGTCGCATAGCAGCAAAAGAGGCATCATGTCACCCACCAACGGAGAAGGCCCAGAAGTTGAATGGGGACGAACCATCAGTCAGTATGTGGAGGGGTGTGCACATGTACTGTTCCACCATGTTATTGTAAAGCTGCCTTCTGCTAACACGTTCCGTATCAGCTGGTGGTGCAGTTAGCTGTGGCGTGGTGACAAAACTTTTCCACATCTCTGCCATGCTAACCCTGCCCTCAGAGAAGCTTGCCGTGACACAGCTGCGTTGGTGACCTCTTGCTCCTCTCTGCCTTCTCCTTCGGCTTCCACTTGTTCCCCTGTGACATTTGGGAATGCTCTCAGGAGGGCGTCTACCAGCATGAAATTGTACTCGCGCATCTTCCTATCACGCTCCAGTGCAGGAATTAAGGTGGGCACATTGTCTTTGTACCAGGGATCCAGCAGGGTGGCAACCCAGTAGTCCGCACACGTTAAAATGTGGGCAACTCTGCTGTTGTTGTGCAGGCACTGCAGCATGTAGTCTCTCATGTCTGCCAGGCTGCCCAGAGGTAAGGACAAGCTGTCCTTTGTGGGAGGCGTATCGTCATCGTCCACTGTTTCCCCCCAGCCATGCACCAGTGATGGGCCCGAGCTGCGTTGGGTGCCACCCCGCTATGAACATGCTTCATCCTCATCCTCCTCCACTTCCTCCTAATCCTCGTCCTCCTCGTCCTCCAGTAGTGGGCCCTGGCTGGCCAAATTTGTACCTGGCCTCTGCTGTTGCAAAAAACCTCCCTCTGAGCCACTTCTAACAGACTGGCCTGAAAGTGCTAAAAATGACCCCTCTTCCTCCTCCTCCTCCTCCTGGGCCACGTCCTCTTCCATCATCACCCTAAGTGTTTTCTCAAGGAGACATAGAAGTGTTAATGTAACGCTGATAACGGCGTCATAGACACTAGCCATGTTGGTGGAGTATTCGGAACAGAGTAACAGGGCACACAGGTCTCGCATGGAGGCCCAGTCATTGGTGGTGAAGTGGTGCTGTTCCGCAGTGTGACTCACCGAAACTCGGTCTCTCCAGCTTGTGCAAGGTGGAGTTCCAGCTGGTGGGCACGTCGCATATGAGGCGGTGAGCGGGAAGGCTGAAGTTACGCTGTAGCGCAGACAGGCAAGCAGAGGCAGGATGTGAACACCGGAAGTGTGCACAGACGGCCCGCAAATTATGTAGCAGCTCTGACATGTCGGGGTAGTTGTGAATTAAATTCTGCACCACCAAATTCAGCACATGCACCAGGTCAAGGGATGTGCGTCAAACGGGCTAGTGCCAGAGATGTTTCGAGATTTCACCCATGATCGCACACCACCAGGCCGGGCTTGAGGCTCACCGGCAGCAATCACTTGTCGATCTGTTGTTGTATACCCCGCCATAACTCCTGCGCGGTGTGGGGCCTGTCCCCCAAACATATGAGTTTCAGAATTGCCTGCTGACGTTTACCCTGGGCTGTGCTGAAGTTGGCAGTGAAGGTGTGTGGCTGACTGGATGAGCAGGTGGAAGAAGAGGAGAAGGAAGCCGAGTAGAAGGAGAAGGCAACAGGAGGTAAAGAATGATGCCCTGCAATCCTTGGTGGCAGAAGGACGTGAACCAAACAACTCTCCGTCTGGGGCCCAGCCGCCACTACATTTATCCAGTGTGCAGTTAGGGAGATATAGCGTCCCTGGCCGTGCTTACTGGTCCACGTATCTGTGGTTAGGTGGACCTTACCACAGATGGCGTTGCGCAGTGCACACTTGATTTTATCGGATACTTGTTTGTGCAGGGAAGGCACGGCTGTCTTGGAGAAGTAGTAGCGGCTGGGAAAAACGTACTGTGCGACAGCCACTGCCATCAGCTGTTTGAAGCTGTTCGTGTCCACCAGCCTGAATGACAGCATTTCAAAGGCCAGTAGTTTAGAAATGCTGGTATTCAGGCCCAGGGCTCGAGGGTGGATAGGTGGGAATTTACGCTTTCTCTTCAAGGTTTGTGAGATGAAGAGCTGAACGCTGCCATGTGACATGGTGGAGATGCTTGGTGACGGAGGTGGTGGTGTTGGTGGCACATCCTCTGTTTGGTGGGCGGCAGGTGCCAACATACCTCCCGAGGCGAAGGAAGAGGCCGAGGCAGCAGCAGAAGAGGGAGCAGGGGGAGTCTGAGTGAGTTCCTTTTTTTTAAGGTGTTTACTCCACTGCAGTTCATGCTTTGCATGTAGATGCCTGGTCATGCAGGTTGTGCTAAGGTTCAGAATGTTAATGCCTCGCTTCAGGCTCTGATGGCACAGCGTGCAAACCACTCGGGTCTTGTCGTCAGGCGGTGGCCTGTAGCAGGTGAACTTTTTTGGCGGCGGCTGTTCTGCTTTTGCCCCCTGCTCCCTCTGTTGCTACGCTGTTGGCTCGATCTCGCCACTGCCTCTTCCTCTGAACTATGAAAGTCAGTGGCACGCCCTTCATTCCATGTGGGGTCTAGGACCTCATCGTTCCCTGCATCGTTTTCCACACAGTCTTCCTCCCTGACCTCCTGTTCGGTCTGCACACTGAAAAAAGATGCAGCAGTTGGCACCTGTGTTTAGTCATCATCAGAGACATGCAAACTCTGATGAGGTGGTATTCCCATGTCCTCATCCTTAGGAAACATAAGTGGTTGTGCGTCAGTGCATTCTATGTCTTCCCCTACTGGGGAAGGGCTAGGTGGATTCCCTTGGTAAACCCTGCCAGCAGAGTCTTCAAACAGCATAAGAGACTGCTGCATAACTTGAGGCTCAGACAGTTTCCCTGATATGCATGGGGGTGATGTGACAAACTGATGGGTTTGGTTTTCAGGCTCCACCTGTGCGCTTTCTGCAGAAGACTGGATGTAAGATAATGTTGTGAAGGTGCTGGATCCACTGTCGGCCACCCAATTGACTAGCGCCTGTACTTGCTCAGGCCTTACCATCTTTAGAACGGCATTGGGCCCCACCAAATATCGCTGTAAATTCTGATGGGTACTGTGACAGAACCGTTTGTGTATGGATTGCTTGTATCCTCCCTCCATTCGTCTGTTTGTTCGACTGTTGCCTTGCTCGTACAGGCCCCATGTTTTCCCTTGTTTTCTACCGAACGCCAGCCCGTCCGCTACTTACCCTGCAAAGACAGAAAAGCCATGCTTTGTTTGGTCACAAAGGACTTTGACCTAACTTTTGAACCCCTGGTCTACTTCGTGCCATTTTGGGATATGTTAAATGTCTGTGTGTACTGTAAAGGGTGGGACATTGTATATTTGAATAGGGATGTCTGTCCTAGTGTCTCCACGTGTATATTAGCGATTTCCCTTTGTCCTGAGAGATAATGGACCTACTCCTCGGTTGTCTCCAGGACAGAAGACATTGTGTATTCTCAATGCAGAGGGGAGGGATATGCTGGGTGTGTTTCTCTTATCCCATTGAGTGTGATTGGCTGCTGTATCCCCTGTGTCTCAGTCTTCCTTCTGGTCCCCTAGGGGAGTGTCCACCAGGTGGGAGACCTGCATAAATACCGGGCAGGTAGCCCTCAAAAAAGCAGATTCCTGTTTAACCATTCCAGGAATTCCTGTTCCAGGAAAGGAGGATTTTGTATGGTTCCAGTTCGGTGAATTTGAGTGTTCGTGGGTTGCTGTGCTCTTCGCCAGGGGAATCGCCCGAACGGTATTAACCCTCACTATACCGGGTTATACCGTAACAGGTACTGCTTTGCTTATTGTTACTGTTCAAAACAATAAGAAAAAAATTATTTATTTGGCCAAATATATTGAGTTCAAATTCAGGCCTTTTTTTTACAGGCACATAACACAATCTGGCTATCTATTTTTGTACCGTATTACACTAATACAGGCACAGCTGTAACCACAGATTTAGAAGAGTATCAATTGTAGGCTAAGTGTTTAGGCCCTGGATGAAAGGTATCCTTTTACGGACAGAATTACACTTGGAGATGCACAATAGTGTGTGCAAATGTAGAGGATTATGCTTTCAGCAATTGTAATTTAACACTAAGTCTAATATACCCTTTTACGGAAAGAAATAAACTTGGACATGCACTGTAGTGTGTGCAATTATTGAGGATGACCCTATCAGCACTTTTATTTACACCCTGAGTGTAATATACCCTTTTACGGACAGAAATACACTATGAGATGCACAATAGTGTGTGCAAATGTAGAGGATTATGCTTTCAGCACTTGTATTTTAACACTTAGTGTAATATACACTTTTACGGAAAGCAATACACTTGGAGATGCACGGTAGCGGGTGCAAATATAGAGGATTTATTTATCAGGCCTTGTATTTAGACGCTAACATGCTAATGTGTAATATACCCTTTCATGGACAGATTTACACTTGTCCAGCAACAGCTGAAACCACTGATTTACGGTATTGCTATTTTGGCAATTGAATTTCACCCCAGAAAAAAATCTATCCTTTGCCGGACACTATTAAACTTGGCCAGCCACAGCTGGAACACCAGATTTAGGGGATTGCTATTTTGGCAATTGAATTTCACCCCACAACAAAATCTATCCTTTGCCGGACTCTATTAAACTTGGCCAGCCACAGCTAGAACACCAGATTTACAGTATTGCTATTTTGGCAATTGAATTTCACCCTAGAAAAAATATATATCCTTTGCCGGACACTATTAAACTTGGCCAGCCACAGCTGAAACCACTGATTTATGGTATTGCTATTTTGGCAATTGAATTTCACCCCAGAAAAAAAATATATCCTTTGCCGGACACTATTAAACTTGGCCAGCCACAGCTGAACCCACTGATTTATGGTATTGCTAATTTGGCAACTGAATTTCACCCCAGAAAAAAAAACTATCCTTTGCCGGACACTATTAAACTTGGTCAGTTACTGCTGGGACACCATATTATGGGGATTGCCATTTTGGCAATTGAATTTCACCCCACAACAAAATCTATCCTTTGCCGGACATTATTAAACTTGACCAGACACAGCTGAAACCACTGATTTAGGGGATTGCTATTTTGGCAATTGAATTTCACCCCAGAACAAAATCTATCCTTTGCCGGACACTATTAAACTTGGCCAGCCACTTCTGAAACCACTGATTTACGGTATTGCTATTTTGACAATTTAATTTCACCCCAGAACAAAATCTATCCTTTGCAGGACACTAATAAACTTGGCCAAACACAGCTGGACCACCAGATTTACTGTATTGCTATTTTGGCAACTGAATTTCACCCCAGAAAAAAATCTATCCTTTGCCAGACATTATTCAACTTGGTCAGCCACAGCTGAAACCACTAATTTATGGTATTGCTAATTTGGCAATTGAATTTCACCCCAGAAAAAAAAAAAAAACTATCCTTTGCCGGACACTATTAAACTTGGTCAGCTACTGTTGGGACACTATATTATGGTGATTGCCATTTTGGCAACTGAATTTCACCCCAGAAAAAAATCTATCCTTTGCCAGACACTATTAAACTTGGTCAGCCACAGCTGAAACCACTGATTTACGGTATTGCTATTTTGGAAATTGAATTTCACCCCAGAAAAAAATGTATCCTTTGCCAGACGCTATTAAACTTGGCCAGCCACAGCTGAAACTAGTGGTTTACGGTATTGCTATTTTAGCAAGTGAATTTAACCCCAGAAAAAAATCTATCCTTTGCCGGACACTATTGAACTTGGCCAGCCACGGCTGAAACCACTGATTTTCGGTAATTCTATTTTGGCAATTGAATTTCACCACAAAAAAAATGTATCCTTTGCCGGACACTATTAAACTTGGCCAGCCACAACTGGAACACCAGATTTAGGGGATTTCTATTTTGTCAATTGAATTTCACCTCAGTACAAAGATATCCTTTGCCGGACACTATTAAACTTTGCCAGCCACAGCTGGAACACCAGATTTAGGGGATTGCTATTTTGGCAATTGAATTTCACCCCAGAACAATATCTATCCTTTGCCGGACACTAGTAAACTTGACAAGCCACAGCTTGAACCCCAGATTTAGAGGATTGCTATTTTGGCAATTGAATTTTACCCCAGAACAAAATCTATACTTTTCCGGACATTGTTAAACTTGGCCAGGCACTGCTTAAACCACTGATTTACGGTATTGCTATTTTGGCAATTGAATTTCAACCTGGAAAAAAATATATCCTTTGCCGGACACTATTAAACTTGGCCAGCCACACCTGAAACCACTGATTTACGGTATTGCTATTTTGGCAATTGAATTTAACCCCAGAAAAATATCTATCCTTTGCCAGACAGTATTAAACTTAGCCAGCTACAGCTGGAAAACCAGATTTAGGGGAATGCTATTTTGGCAATTGAATTTCACCCCACAACAAAATCTATTCTTTGCCGGACACTATTAAACTTGGCCAGCCACAGCTGGAAAACCAGATTTAGGGGATTGCTATTTTGGCAATTGAATTTCACCCCAGAAAAAAATCTATCCTTTGCCAGACAGTAGACAGTATTACACTTGGCTAGCCACAGCTGGAACGCCAGATTTAGGGGATTGCTATTTTGGCAATTGAATTTCACCCCAGAAAGAAATCAATCCTTTGCCAGACAGCAGACAGTATTACACTTGGCTAGTCACAGCTGGAACACCAGATTTAGGGGATTGCTATTTTGGCAATTGAATTTAACCCCTCAATAAAATATAGAAATTTCTATCCTGAATTTCTAGGGGTGACAATAAGCACAGCCAAGCCCCTGATGTAGGATATAGCAAAAAAAAAAAAAACTACTATTGATGGATTGATGGACTTGGTGGCCGCTTGTGCTGGTGCACCACAAGAAACAAAATGGCCACCGATAACTCCAGAAAAAAGTGACATAAAAATGCTCTGGGCAGCCTAAAAACCAGTGAGCAATTAACTAGCAAAAGTTGAATGATTCACAGCTGTAGATCGATCACTTCATAAGATGTTTTTGCTGATTTTTCCCTGCCTAATCTTGCCCTCACAGCAGCTGCATCCTATCCCTACACTAATCAGAGCAGAGTAACGTGCGGCGCTACGTTACACCCGCTTAAATTGAGGCTGGGTCACATGCTGCGCTTTGCCAGTCACAGCCATGCCAATAGTAGGAATGGCTGTGATGGCCTCTTGGGGCAAGTAGTATGACGCTTGTTTATTGGCTGCTTTGCAGGCTTTCAAAGTGCGCCACAGAAATCTCCGAACACCGAACCTGAAGTTTTCCCTAAATGTTCGGGTTCCGGTCGCTGTCACGAACACCCCAAAATTGGGTACGAACCCGAACTTTACAGTTCGGGTTCTCTCAACCTTAATTAGAATTAGTGTTGAGCAAATTGAAGTTAACAAAGTGGAATTTTATCCGAATTTCAGAACAAATTTGATTTGTCTCAAATCTGAATTTCCTTGCTCTTCGTGGTAGCATATCATATTTTTTCTAAAATGGCTGCTACACGTGTTACAAAGTAAAAGTTAGAAGCCCAGTAAGGAGGAATCACCAATAGTGCTGTGCAGCCATCCAATCAGCAGATAGCCAGCCCATGTGATGTCACAGACCTATAAAAAGCCTTATCCTTCCCTGGCTCCAATATCTTACTGTAAACTTAGTACAGGGATAGACCTGACAGGCACTTGGGACAGTGATTAAGAAAGCCTTTATTTGTAAAATTTCAGTTATGAAGAGTTCAGGGACCATGTATGGAGATCACAGGAAAAGCATAGGGATTCTTTTTACACACTATAAGAAGACCATAGGGAGAGCACAGGGAGAGTCAGGGACTAATTGAACAATGCCTCCTTTGGTTAATAGATAAAAAATTGTATTGCACCATGACGCACTAATTGGTTTGAAAAAGCTGTCTACTAATACTGCTATTGTGTTGTTCACATTGTTTTATCCATACATAATTCTATAGCACTTTGATTCTCTAATTGGGGTTAAAAAGAGGTCTAATACTTCTGCTATTGTGGTGTCCTCATTGTGTCATAGATAAGTCATACTATAACGCCTTGATTCTGTAATTGGGTTGTATTTTTTTTATTTATTTTTGTACACCTTGTGTTATAGATAAGCAATTCCATTAGGCTTGCATTCTGTTATTGGGGTGAAATGGCATTCTATTTGTTTGCAGTTGTTTTGTTTTCCATCTTGTTTTATAGATAAGTAATTCGGGCCAAATTCTGTAATTGGGATAAAATACTGCTCTAATACTACTCCTATTAGGCTGTCCATCCACATTGTTTTATACATAACTAGTTCTATAAAGCCTTGATTCTGTAATTGGGGTAAAATAGAGCTCTATTTCTACAGTTATTTTATTTTACATTTTGTTTTATAGATAAGAATTCAATTAGGCTTTGATTCAGTAATTGAGGTGAAATAGCAATATAACACTACTGCTTTTGGGGTGTTCACATTGTTTTATACATAAGTAACTCCATTAGCCTTTAATTCTGTAACTGGGGTGAAATAGCGCTCTATTTTTACAGTTATTTGTTTTCCCGCCTTGTTTTATAGATAAGTAATTCCATTAGGCCATGATTCTCTAATGGAAAATAAAAGTGGTTTAATACTATTAAATTTTACACTTACAGTTACTGTACAGTACAGACAGACAGGTGCCAGGGCCTTCCAAGGGAAATGGCAGTAGCAAAAATTTATCTGGAGATGGCACAAATAGCAGCAGAAGAAGGAGGGGGGCGGGGTAGCAACTGTTGCAGCAACAGGCCAAAGCTGCCAGTGTCATCCAGTGTTCGTGTTTTGACCAGTAACTCAGTCCTTGAATGGTTGACCCGGTCTTCAACATCATCTCAACTGACATCAGACACCGACAGCCAGAATTTGGTGGGTTCCTCTGACGCCACGCTTAGTTGGCATGTGCCCCCACTTGTCCTTATCCTGCCTTTCTTTTTCTGCTTCAAATGTTTGAGAATGATGCTTCCTATGGTGTCTCTTGGTATGTTTAACATCTTTGCAATCTTCTTATAGCCATTGCCCTTCCTGTGAAGAGAAATCACATCTTCTCTTGTCTTCCTGGACCATTCTCTTGACTTCACCATGTTTGTAAACACACCAGTAAATGTCTAGAAGGAGCTGAGTATCACAGTCATTTTAATTCTGCCTAATTGGTGCTTATTATGCTTGATTGCTGCTCCTTGACATCCATAGGCATTTTCAATACCTGATCGAAAACACTTGAATGAACCTCTGTTCTTAAGAGTGGTAGTCTTTAAGGGGTTGAATAATTGTGTCAATGAAGAAATCACAAAAAAAAACATTTAACACTGTATTACAAAAACAATTGATGTCATTTTAGTTGCATTTGGTTCTTTAAAAAGTCCTTGTAAGATTTCATTCTGAACACAATTACAAATGTACACTAAATTCCCTAAAACCCTTTACAGCATTGGGGGTTGAATAATTTTGAACACAACTGTATAAGACGCGATAATTGAGAAAATTGCGATATATTGCTTGAAACTATATTTTATGGTATATGATTTTTTACATATATATGATTAATGATGCTTCATTGAGATACTTATTACCATTAATTTGTGTTCTATTTGTGATCCAATACACGGTAGTATCTCAAACACTACGACTTTTTACCGATCTATTTTTATTTTTATTTTCTGCATTTTATTTTATTTCCTATTTTTTATTCATTATTTTAATGTTCCTATATTACTTTATGTATAGTAATAAATATTCTAATCAAAGGATATATGAGCTTATATTTGTTCCATGCAGCACTGAATAGTGAGTGCCAGCCATTATATATACTTTTCTTCACCCGCCTACTGAAAAAAACACCCAGCAGCATGACATGGAACAGAATCTGAACCAGCAGGTGGTGGCATTCTTGGACTGTACCCTGCCACCCAGATCCAAGATCTCCTGGACTACTTTGCAGCCAAACTTGATTTGTGTATGCAACTGGCCGAGTTTGCCCTGGATACTCTGGATAAGCTTTCCTGCCTGGCTAGTAGAGTGCCATCAGAGGGGTTTTTTAATGTGGCAGGGGGCATAATTACCCCAAAGAGATCTTGCCTTCCAACACAAAATGTTGAGAGACTAAAATGTTGAGAGACTTTAAAGAGTAATCAGGCGTGGATCATCCAGGATATCCACATGCCAGTGCCTGATTCAGATCAGTCTGGGTTCCACACCCAAACTTTTGGGTACCACACCCATTTTTTCTAGCCACCTGCTTTATCCACTATTCTGATGCTGCCATACGCCTAATCCTACTCACCTGCTGCCTCTGCTGCCATCTTCTCTTACTGCCGCCCATTATCTTGTGCTGTTACCGCCACTGCTGTTGCCCCCCACCTCACCACTCTGTGACTGGACCACTATGTTGACTCCTCATGTGGTTGCCACCTCACCACTCTGTGACTGGGCCTTATGCAGTTGCTACCCTCAACATTCTGTGACTGGGCCACTCTGTTGACTCCTAATGCGCTTGCTACCCTTCCCACTCTCTGACGGGGCCAGTAGTGTCCCTGTTTGGCCTTGTTGACATCATCATTTATTTTGCCCTTTTTCTAATCTGTCAAAAAGGCGGAAAAATTAAAAACACAACAGATCCTGTCTTTGGAGTTTCTGCTTACAGTCTCTATCACACTGCATTTATTTTGCATCAGGATATGCTCATAAATTGTCAAAAGCATGAGTATCGGAATGCATTCTAAGAGTAAGGAAGAATCAATAATGTGCCACAGAAAACCTAGTAACAAAGATAGTCTACAGATCATAAATATTGCCAATAAAGCCCTAACAGATGAACCATTGGAGCAATGAATGGGGAGATCTCTGGATCCATGTGAGGTACAGGACTGGTTCTAGCTTTGTTAGAAAGAGATTGTAATGTACTAAATTATGATTTCCAATGTTTAATTTATCATGCAATAACCCCTCTAATTTGTATATAACAGTAGACATGCTACCTAATGTAATATTTAATACGTCCAACCAACTTCTTCGTTGTACTTTCAGATTGGTGATTTTCAGTTGTTTTCATGTAGAGATGAAATCAGTAATTTTGCTTAAATAATTTTTTTGCTCACTCAATTAGCAACATTTTGACAGGCAAATAATATGGATGCACGTGTTTAGTTAGTACACCAAACTATTATGGTGTGCAATATATACATTTCTAGAGATTGTGATGTGACTGCATCACAGAATAAATAGTCCAGTTAACCTAACAATTCTGTCATAGTGGAATTGGAGAACCCTCACAATAATAAACTGTTATATTCCAGAGTGGGAGTTTGGTCAGCAGCCAAAATACTTTCAGCAGTGCAGCATTTAGTCTACACACGATAATACAACTGAGCTCACATAGCAACCAACTCTTATATATATCTAGTGCCAAAATTAAAGTAAGCATTTAGTTTGTGATCCACAGTGTCAGTTATTCATTGTCACTACTTTAACGTTTACTTCTGCGTCCATTTCTGAGAGATATAGTCCTGACATGTCCTTATTCTAGTGTCAGAAGTATTGAGAAATTGTCATTTATCAGCCAGCAAAAAATGACCATGTTGCACATTTTTGGCGAGTCTTTTGTGACATATGTCTTTTTTATGCAAATCTGTCTACTTTTATGGAAGATATGTGTCTTTTGGAAAGAAACATAAAAATGTTGAGGCATGAAGGCATTGCTATAATGTTTCCAATTTGTTTGCATTGGAATTGCATAGAAAGAGAAATAAAATCAGGTTCTACTTGTGGGTGCTAAATTTTAGGGGAAAAAGTGAAATCTTTTTAAAGGGATTTTGCCACTACTGCAGTAACACTCAGGTCATGATTAATAACTAAGAGTTCAAAACACGTAGACTTTCTTGCTGTTATCTGCTCAAGGTATGCTGTTTTTATTATGGACTTCATAAATATTGGATTTTAGATGGAAACACCATGTGCTTGATTTTTTTTCTAACTAATAACACTTATCCCCTAATCACAGGGCAGAGGATTAGTGCTTGATCGCTCGGGGTCTGACATCTGGAACCCCAGCCAGCGATCATAAGATTTAAGGGTCCGCAAGTGCCCCCCAAGTTCTCCACGACAATGTAGCAGTGGTGCTCTTGTGCATCCTCCACTCCCTTCACTTCTAAGGGACTGCTGCAAGCTCTGCAGTTCCACAGAAGTGAATGGAGTATACACATGCTCTCAACTTCTCCATTCTCATGAGGCAGTTCAGTTGCACTTGTAGACCTCTATTCTAGTGATCACTGGTGCTCCGAGAGGTCGGACCCCAGTGATAAAAAAAAAGTATCCATTTCTTGTGAATAAAGGTATTATTATAAAGTGTTAGTAGTGTAAAAAAAAAAAAAAACTTTAAGGAAAAGTGACAGCTTCAACTTTATCTTTTACCATTCTGGTTATATATTCAATGAAATTTGAATATTAGGCTAGTTTTACACTAGCTTTATAGTGTATGATGGAGCAATGCCAGATCCAGAGAGCACCAGCAGGCTGTTCTCTGTCAAAACAGCCTGCCAGAACAATACTGTAAGTGTGAAAGAAACCTTACAAAATGCACTTTTAGTCTCTGTTAACTCGACACTTAGAGCACAGGATCAATGTACATGTTTAGTTCTAAACATGTACAAATGTGTTCCTATAAAGTATAAACTGATATAGTGTATGTAGTAGACTACACTTTTGTGCATAGCTATTGACATATATTGACCAGACATATGCCAAATGGACAGTCTTTAGGATAACTATAGTCTATGGATATACCAAAAGAGGCCAGGTGCAATGCAAATAGATCCTTAGCCCACCAAAGCTCTATCAATATGAGTTTAAGTTATGAGAAAAAAGACAGAATAAAGAATAATGTGATTACTTTCTTTAAGTTCAATTTAGATGTGAAAACAGACAGCTAAAACTTAACTTTTTATAGGATAAATAAAAATCACCAATGTATCAAACAAATGTCGACATATAAGTGCACAATTGTCACCAGGGAAAGTATAAAAGGAACAATCTTACTACATATACATTACTATACTTGAATTTGTGACAGTTGTGCAGTTATATGTTGCTGGCCTGCTGCTGAGAGCTTCCATTGCAATTGATGACCAATGACGTCCCAAATGTGCTCAATGGGAGACAAGTCTAGAGACACTGAAGGCCATGGTAGCACATTGAGACCATGTAGTCTGCTCACAGTAGAATGAACAACATGTGGTCTAACGTTGTCCTGTTGCTGGATACTTTGGAGAAATGATTTCGTAATGGTTCCATGACCAATGTAACAATGAGCATTTTATAATAAAGACTAAAGTGGTTTGGCTATGATATATTTTTACCAACCCACATCATAATCCGTTGAGCAGGACTGGTGTGATGTTTCCTTTTGAAGGCCTCTTCAGTGAGTTGTCCATGTGGTCTCCTGTTATTACTGCATCCAAGACAAAAGCTGGACTCATCTCTAAAAAGGATAGACCTCCATTCCAGCCACCATTGTTGTACTGCCATGCACCATAATAGACTTTAAGAGCGGTGGCATGAAGTGAAGTCAAAGGAACACCAGTAGCTGGACGTCTCGCTAGTCCAATGTTATGCAAAAGCATTCTGATGGTTTGTGTAGACTTGTGTTTTAGGCCCCAGACTTGGGATATGATGTTCAATTTCACTTGCAGTACAGAATGGACCACCACATGTCATTCTTCTAATCAGATGTTCCATCCACGCAGAGATTCACCTCTGGGCACCTCTTGCTGTCATTCCAGCTTGTAATTGTTCTCCCAAACAATGGAACACACAATGTAAAAGGTGTCACTGTTGACGTCTCGGCCTACAGATGTAACAATCTTTCAGAGTAATAAACTAAGGTCTTTCAGTTCAAGGAATCTGTCCCTCTCAGTAAGTGGTGATAACTGGCACATCAATGAACAGGAGGCATCACACAGTTATCCCACATGAATGGGTATGATTTTTGTGGTTTCATGTAGCTAAAAAAACCTTTGCTTTAAATCGGTATTTTATGCTCCTCCCACGTGCCACAGATCAGAGCTAGGTGCTTGAAATTTCCTCATCTGCAGATCTTAGAAACACCTGCTACCTCCTCAATTTGCATAACCTTATGGCTTGTCCTTCATGATGTTGCAATTTCACTGTTGAGAAGTGTAGCTACTGTTTTTGCATGCTGGGACTTGTAATTTAATAACAGCTAGAGAAGGTGGAGAACCATTGGTTACAGTAAATAATGCATCTGAGCAGTGAAAGCATGCAGTGAATAATATATAGATATTTAGAAATCTCCAGTGCCAGGCACAAAGGCGTCCTGGAGGATGTAGTTCAGTGTTGATGTCACTGCAATGAAGGTTACTGCATGCAGGGAATGTGAACCTCTGCTGTTATAGAAGACCATCTAAACTTGTGTATGCATCGTACACATTCCAACGCACTTATCTTTGACATGTTTGAACATGCATACTTCTTTCACATTTAGTGATTGATTTTCTGCATGTGTGTACAATCACATACATAGAGACTGAAGTTTAGCAGCTTTGAGTATTTATGCCATTTTTGCTTTAATTATCATACATGTAGAGTTTATGATTACCTACATTTCAATACAAATTATTAATACCACAAAAGTACCCAGCAAAATGTCAAAGAATTAAGGGTTTACTATTTGGACAGTTCATTTCCACATTCCATGGGTCTGTAGTTCCATTTCAATAGGAACAGACAAATCGACAGCAATAATCTGGTCGATAATAAAAAAGCAATTTAAAAGACTAGCACAATGCAGTCTGCTCCAACCTAATTTAGTGATGCAGTTTCTATCATTCATAGCTCAATCATTAACTTCCGTCCATCTCAGCTCTGTTTGTGCTCTGCTCTGCAAATTGTCATCTGAAAGTTTGGTGTTGGAGCTGGAAATGAAGTCATGAGTTTGAAGACTCCATCTGCTCTCAATGAATCCCTAGAGATGAATCAAGCCTTATTTACAGCAGCTCTGTGATGGACACACAGAACATAAAGACAGCCTATGACCTTTATAAGCAATATAGCCATAGTAGTGAGTGCGTCTGTATGTGCACACGATGTAAAGCAGGAGAATAAAGTGTATATGCTTGACTAACACTAGTATGTGCACGGCAAAAGTCACAGTTCACAGAAGAATCTTTTCTCCCAAGAACATCCACCAGAGGCAACCTCTCTGAGCATGTCCCCAGTGATCCACAGGAAGAGACAGAAATAGGCTTATGATTTATATACGGTTCAACATCCAGGGGACAGTGGTGTTTGGAAAGAGGGAGGGTAATGGGAACAGCTGCTATGTCTACGCTTATAATCACTGGTTAGTGTGAGAACATTATCTGTTACAATTCTATGAAATTCACATTTATAGCAAAAGAAAAATACAATAAAGACTACTACTTATAATAAGGACTCATGCACATGAACGTGTGCCGGCCATTCTGTTTATTGGGGACCGCAATCGTGGTCCCCAATGCACAGGCAACATCCGTGTGGCTGCTGCAGACGGATCTAGACCCAATCAACTTGAATGGGTCCGTGATCCGTCCGTTCTGCAAAAAAGTAGTGCACGCACTACTTTTTTGCTGTGCGGAGGCATGGCCAGAAACACCACAGAAGCACTCTGTAGTGCTTCCGTGGGGTTCCGCTCTGTCCTTCCGCACTGCATCTCCCAAATCGCGGACCCATTCAAGTCAATAGATCCGTGAAGGTCGGTGCCTGTGTATTGCGGATTCGCTGTATGCAGGCCGCAACATGACCACGGGCGGCACACAGTCGTGTGCATGAGCCCTAAGGATGCTAAAAGTAATAATATTCATGTCAATAAAAATATGCACACAGCATTGTAGAACAAGAAATTGCCTATTTATGCTGTATTAGAGACATTAGGTAAATAAAAGTGCTCGAGTGAGGTGGATCTGGTCAAAAAACAATAATTTAGCTTTTCTTCTGGAACTCTAGTAGAGTTGTTACGGATTATGATGTGGGGTGTTATCATATTGTGCCAAATAGCTTTAACTGGATGAAGTTGATTGTAACTCGGTGGATGTGGGCACACTGTGTCCCTGAACAGATTTCATGTAGGGATAATTTTAAGGGCATTATATAAGTCCACCCACAAGTCTTCATCCTTTAGACCCAAACAGGGATTTGGACTGAACAATGCAAGGAAACCACACACCTCTCCTTATTGAAGTAGGCTCTGTTCAGTGACACCTGTCCCAGGCATGTAAAAAGACACAGTTGAAAAAGAGGTTGAGTGGCACTCCTTGTTGGAAGGTGCTTGGTGCTCAGTGGTCAAGGGTACATCCAATATATATCGAAAAACCACGGCACTCTATAATTGCTTAATGTTTCTTATTTTATTATTTCATTTCAATTAATTATTTTCTTATCCATCCAAAAATTAGCCACTGGCCAACGTTTCGGTCTATTCCTAGACCTTGTTCACGGCCTTAGTGTATATGGCCACCCCATACTCCCTTCTATGAACACTAAGGCCGTGAACAAGGTCTAGGGATAGACCGAAACATTGGCCAGTGGCTAATTTTTGGATGGATAAGAAAATAATTAATTGAAATGAAATAATAAAATAAGAAACTATAAGCAATTATAGGGTTTTTCGATATATATTGTAAAAAGACACAGGTACATGGCACTAAGGGGACAGACAAGAGTGTAGTCAGTGGAAAAGTTGGCATTAGGGATGAATGAACCCGGTGAAGTTCGGATTCGCCAAGGTTTGGCCGAATTTCAGGTCAAAGTTCGGGTTCGGGACCCAAACTTGACCCGAACACCGAACCCGAACCCTATTAAAGTCAAAGGGGACCCAAACTTCACTTTATTTTTTTCCGTTATAACATAATAGCATTCTTAAGATAGAATGCTAAATAAAATGGCCATTGAGGGGTTAAAAATAATTTTAAAAAACTTGTGGTGAGCGCGGAGACTGCATCACAGGTCCTTTTGCAGGTCCTGAAGAAAGAAGAGGATACTGGCTGAGCGATCAAGTGGATAAGGTGAGTTTTTTTTTCATTATTTTTAACCCCTCAATGGCCATTTTATTTAGCATTCTATCTTAAGAATGCTATTTTCTGTTATAACCATGTTATAATGGAAAATAATAAAATCACCCGAACACTGAACCTGAACCCGAACTTCAGTGAAAAAGTCCGGGTTCGGGTCCGGGTATCCGAACTCGGAAAGTTCGGTGTAAACCTGAACTTTGCAGTTCGGGTTCCCTCAATCCTATTTTGGATTGGAGCAGGCAGTCTCAATCTGGTAAACAGGCAATACGTCAGGCCAGATGACACAGGGTCAGAGGGCAGGCAGAGGACGGGACAGGCAGAACATAATCAACACGGTTAACAGGAAGAGGTTGGGAACAGAATTTGGGCACACAAATACTTTTGCAGAAACTAGAAAAGCTACAAAGCTTGGTCAGGCACCAATCCATAAGAGAAGGTGACTTAAAGAACCCAGTAAATACAGCCATTGGCTTTGGACAGATCAAGCCGTACGTTCTGGCCTTTTTAGGAAGGTCAGCAAGAACTAGCCAAGAAGAGGCCTACATTGTGGAACCAAACAAGACACAGACTGGAAGCTGTGCCCGCCAGAAGGGAGCAGAGAGATGTTGGTGGACTCGGACCAACAGCAATACAAAAAAATGGGAGGGTTGAGTATCCTGCTGGCCGTGCGTTCTGGGAGTCTGGGGTATGTTTTTGCCCAGAATGCTGGCATTACAGTTATAATACACCATGTGCACCACCACTGTATTAATATATCTTAAAAATAGTACAGGACAGATCAAGAAATGTTCCATAATATCAAACTTGTGTGCTAGTAAGGAACAGACGGAAAAATATTGTTAGATAGAAGCACACGGAATGAATAAATGTGATTGATAGATAGATAGATAGATAGATAGATAGATAGATAGATCAAAATAGATAGGTGGCTAACTAGCTATAGATAGACTGATATAGATAGACAGACACGGAAAAAAAATCTGCAGCACATCCAAATTCAGTGAAAATAGTGCAATGTCTTTTTTTCACACTTACAGTGATGCTTCAGTCCTCTTGCTGGGACTGTTGTCAAGCAACTGAGAACAGTCCCAGCAGGAGGACTGAAATGTCGCCATAAGTGTGAATAATGGACATTGCGCTTTTCTCACTGATTTTAGATGTGCTGCAGATATTCTTTCTATATCTATAATTTTGATGTTTGTTGTATCTTGGCTGTTGGCAGTCCGTACAATTTAATACTAACTGTGCTTCCCTGTTTTTTATTGCTAGACAGATAGAAAGATAGATAGATAGATAGATAGATAGATAGATAGATAAATAGATAGATAGATTATATATTAGATAGATAATAGATAGATAGATAGATAGATAATAGATAGATAGATAGATAGATAGATAGATACAGTACATAGATAGATAATAGATAGATGATAGATTAGATGGATAGATAGATAGATAGATAGATAGATAGATAGATAGATATTAGATACAGTGGTAGATAGATATATAGATAGATAATTTATAGATGATATATTAGATGGATGGACAGATAAATAGATAGATAATAGTTTATATTAGATACAAAGGTAGGCAGATGATAGATTAGATGGAAAGATAGATAGATAGATAGATAGATAGATAGATAGATAGATAGATATTAGATACAGAGGTAGATAGATATATAGATAGATAATATATAGATGATATATTAGATGGATAGACAGATAAATAGATAGATAATAGATATATATTAGATACAGAGGTAGGCAGATGATAGATTAGATGGAAAGATAGATAGATAGATAGATAGATAGATAGATAGATAGATAGATAGATAGATAGATCAACTATAAGGGCAGAATCCATGTGAATATCTCTCTCATTTCAGTAATTTCACACACATTCCTTAATTGGAGAAGAAAAACATCATGAAATCCCCCTCAGCTGAAAAGACCTCGGAAACTCTGTCTCCAGTTAGTGTATTCTGAATACAAGAAGTAGTCAGCATTTTCGGAAATGGCTTTATTGCCAGCATGCCTGTGGAGCCCATGTGTGGAGGAGAGTTTAGTGGCAGGAGGACCTCAGCACCATGGACAGCTGCCATGCACGCTCCCGTGCTGAGCGGTAACACATTCTGAGGGGAGAGCAGATCCGGCCGAGCACAGCGCTGATGAATGGGAGCCCGGAGAGGGATGCTTCCCCTGCCTCTCCCCTCACACAGCCGCCCGGGCTCCGACCTCCCATCTTCTCCCTGCTCCTGCCTCTCTCTCAGCGCTCAGGAGCCTCTCACTTTTTGTGACTAGCCTTCCCAAGTCATCCTCTTCCTCCATCTCCCTCCCTCTTGCGCTCAGTCTCTTCCCTCCTCCTCCTCCTCCTCCACTCTCTTTCTCTCCCTGGCTCCCAGCATCAGCGGGAGAGAGTGCAGGTACTGTACCTACCTTTACAAATAGCACTTTATTTCCTATTTTCATGGGACTAGAGAGGAAATGGTATGAAGAGCATTGCCCCTGCAGCACGAGAAGAAGAGTGCCTGCAGGTGGGACCAGGAGGCTGATTTACCCATGTCTTCTCTTCTTTCTTGCAGTTCATACTTTGCTTCTCTTTGTGTGGAATAAAACACGTTTCTCAGTCTGGGAGGATAAGAAATGAAGACTCCTCTGGGTTTCCTTGGATAACATAACTGGCTGCACTAGTAAGTACAAAAGAGTTGCTATCTTGCTTTCCTGTGGGCTGTAGAAGGCTGGTGAACTTGGATGGAGTTGCTTGGACATTCAGGCTGGGAGGCTGGTTTTGGGGGTTGTTATTTGGATCGGCACATGAATGCTGCTGTGTGGACTGGTTGTGGTTCTGTTCCTTCTCCTGGCTTCTGGTCTCTGTATTTTCTGCAAAGCTTAAAGTTTGGCACATACTGTGTTACTGTACCAGCAAGGAAGCTACCTCTGATAAGTGAGAGCAGATGCAGCCCATGGTCAGCCCCTGCCTTGTCAGTGCTTTACATGATGTCTTTCTATGAAACTTTGCAAAGCCTTGTCCTAGGAGAGCAGAATCCTGCCCTTTCAGCAACCAAACACTAATCCACATAATCTTAAAGCCTATTCTGCCTCTTGATATTAAACCAGTAGAAGCATTGTCAGATTATCTATATCCAGAGGTTATGCAGCCATATGGTCTTTACATCTGGGCTGGTGAGGAGAACTGAGCACCTAATGTAGCATCATAATTCCTATAGTATATGGAGGGCAGCTCTCTGGTGGAGATGCATTAGAAAGATACCTCAGCTGATGTGACTCCACTGACCATTATTAAATTGAAGAGCTCACATTTAGCACAGATCACTTTCTATAAGGGAGATGTTCTTTGATCACTTATTACCTTGCCTATTAGTTTCTTTAAACTGTCTAATTACTTTGAAGAAAGTTTCTTCTTAAAGTGAATATACTCATTGGAGTTAATCACACATTTAAGCTTGGTATAATCAAAAGAAAGACAAAAGTAATGGCCAATTCAGTGGTATGTTGTCTCAGACTCCATTATCTAGGAATTCACTTTCTGACTCTTCTTCAAGGAGTCATGGATTTCATTAGCATACAGTAATATGTGTTTCTTGTCATATGGTTCAGTATTTCCTACTTTAAAAGTTATATCATGTCCCCTGAACCCAGGCACAATCTGACAGAAAGGGAGTTAACACACTCTAGATTTTATTTGTATGATACAATCACATTGACTTAAATGCATACTGGCATTATTGGTAATGCAAGGGAAACCCAGACATAGATAGATAGATAGATAGATAGATACTAGATAGATAGATAGATAGATAGATAGATAGATAGATAGATAGATAATAGATGCTTAGCCTTTCATGTCATGTTCAAATGAGTTTATATGAGCATGGCATGAACGGATAGATAATAGATATATATTAATAGCGATAATAGATAGATAGATAGATAGATAGATAGATAGATACATCAGATGATAGACACAGACAGACATACAGACAGATATATAAGCGATAGATAGAAAGACAGACAAATAGGTAGATAGATAGATAGATAGATAGATAGATAGATATTAGATAGTTAGATATATAGATAGAGTAGATAAATAGAAAGATAGATAGATAGATAGATAGATAGATATTGGATGGATAGATAGATAGATAGATAGATAGATAGATAGATATTGGATGGATGGATGGATAGATAGATAGATAGATAGATAGATATTAGATAGATAGATAGATAGATAGATAGATAAACAGATTTACCGAAATCCTATATCTAATACCCAGCATATTATCTTGATAATAATATGTCTAATTTAATCTTTGGATATGATTAATATTCTCTAATTCAATGTCCCAGAAACTTCATATGGTTACAGTATGACCTAGATTGCTGCCCCCCCCCCTTCTAATGTTGGCCAATGAGAACATGTTTTGAATATGGAAGAATGCAATTCTGGAATTCAGCCACTTTTTAGGAAATATCTTAAAATTACATTTGTCTCTTATAATCAAGGGAAGTTGTTTTGTAAACCAGAGAGACAAAAGTTGCTTGTATCAGCAGTTATGTGCTTTATTATGCAATTGTTCTTGTTATTCAGATCAGATAATGGCCCGATGAAATACATAAGCAGTCTTCAGGGAATGAATGATTAATTCCTCTAACGTGTGCTTACTATAGGAGTTCTTACTAATAAGGTATACCTGTATTTGCTTACAGTTGCAGATGAGGAGAAGGCAAATATGCTGCTCTATTCTTTTATTAGTGCTATACACAAATCTGCTATAAAAACAACATATGCTGATGACAAAAGCATAAAACTTGACCATATCTCACTAATACAATGTGTTGAGGTGTACATTTTAATTGTAGCCTTGTATAAAGCATGCATGGTTCACAATTGAAGTGGATACACACAATATATGATCATCATTTGTATAAAAGACTGTAAATGTAGTTTTACATGATGTGCTTCTATCTCTATTGTTTGCTGTGAAGGTTATTGTTCAGCTTCATGGGCCCAGACATTTCGGTGACTCTAGTAAGCATCAAATACACAATTGAAGGGCTTCATATTGTCATGTAGACCGGCCTTTGAAATTACTCATCTTTTTTGAACAATTCTATCTCATATCTATTGCTGCTTATCTTCTTTGTGTAAAAGTAGAGCAATTAACAGAACAATAAAGTTTGAATGTTTGGACCTGAAGCTGCTATCAGGCCACTATAGAACAAAAGCACAATATAATTGCAGTTTTGATCTGATATAAAGATACAAAGATCATAATTATTGCATGTTAACAAACGTACACATAAAACACACAAAAACACCTATGCACATTACCAGATAAATAGTGATCAAACATGCTCATTATAGTAAATTATAGGATGTGTGTGTATAGCCCCTCAACTGCTCCTGTAGTTTTGGCTTGGATTATTGGAGATATATATATATATATATATATATATATATACACTATTAGTTATTATATTTGTTATATGTTATAACATGCTATTTTTATACTATTTGATACTTGAATCGGATAAAAATACTGGTGTGACTCGTACACTTTTTAAAAATCTACACCCATGTACTGTTTATTGTACTACAGAATTACTATACAAACAAGCAAATCACATCAAATGATCAAAACATTAAATAAATCCCATTCAGATTCTCGCCTCTCTTTATTTTACCAAGACGGAAATCATTGGTGATTTTGCTAAGCAGCAATCTACTATATGCGCCTGTGTGCAATATGCAGTGTAAGTTTCTTTTTTTAGATATAATAAAGGACAGAATCAAGAAAGTTTTTCTGAGATATGGATTATCATAAAGCAGCCTTAAGTGCAACACTATGTAATACACTCAACCACTTCCTGTCTATTGTACATACATGTACAATAAAAATAAAAAAAATCTTTTTTTTTAGACAATATGAATGTTATGAACATGTCTATCCTGTTCAATGCTTATTTCTAGTCACTTTTTGTTATTTTTGCTTTTCATCACTGTGGATACCTTTGTCCTGTAACAAGTACACCCTGTTTTATGGCCTTAAAAATGCCTGCATGTATACAGGACACTGGAATAACTTTCTGACATGATTAAAAGTGTTGGAAACACCTTTATGATCAACAAACTCGATGGAAAAATAAAGAGTAAAAATAAATACATACATACCTGAATGCAAAATGTCTAATGTGAGCTTTCCCTACCTGTCTATAGAAGCCTTGGTTGATTCCAGATATGTTTCTCAGGCCACATCACTTCATTGACTTAAGTATGTGCTTATTCTGTAATAATAGAGAATGTATCAACCAGCTTGCTACTGTGGAAAGACCATGGGTGTTCTCTCGTAAAGTGAACTTTCATTATTTAAGCACAGTCAATAAAATATTGGAGCTTCTCTGTGGTGGCATTGCTCTGCAATTTTAAATGCATTTACACTTGTGTCATTAAAATACTTCAGGAAAAAAGTGGTATGGGGCAGTGACGTAATCCAACTAAATATTAAAAACTGGTTAGAGCATCAGGCACTGCTAAGGAGTGTAGTAGGTCTGAACAATATAATAGATCCATAAAAAACTGATTTTTTTTTATCCAAAACAGACACTTGTGTATATAAATACATATATATATATATATATATATATATATATATATATATATAAATTAAATTTGACATGGATTTCCCTATCTAATGGTCAACATGAATAACCTTGCCGCACGTGTTTACTGCTTTCTACCAAACAGCAGCACTCTTTTCCATGGACTGCACCTGGAATTGTAGCTCTGCTCCCTTTTCTTAAAAGAGCCTGAGATGTTATATCAAATAAAGAAGAGTGTAGCTTTTTCTGGAAAAATAAACAATTTTTTCCCAATATCAAACAACCCCTTTAAATAACATGATCTGTGAATCCAGACCTTTTCTCTTTACATAATAATAATAATTATATTTATTTATATAGCGCCACCATATTCCGCAGCGCTTTACAAATTCATAGGGTTCATGTACAAAACAAAAGTAACCGGCTAATATATGACTGAAACACTAGGTGTCAGGGCCCTGCTTGAAAGAGCTTACAATCTATGAATATTTACATGTTTATAAGCCAAAATCTTTTTTTAAATTTTTCATCATATAAATTATTTTTTTTCCTGGACATTGAAGGAAATGTCTGAAAGTTCAAATGCCTTGGTGGTCTATCATCATGTCCGCAGGACATACGTACTGTCACCTCTTTAGTGGGTGCAATAAGATCATTATCAGTACTCTAAAATCCCTATAACATCCCGTATACTGTGTGAAAAGTGGATTCCAGACACACACTAAGCACCTGGTGCCATCAACATTATAAAGTAGTCACTGAAATGTATTTGGTTTCGACCAGCATTTATGGATCTTCTTTTACCTTCTCCTTTCCTTGGCAGCTCAAATGCAATTTAGAAATTTTCTTTTCGGGCACTTAAATAAAGCAGTTCGGATATAAACAGTACAAAAAGTGATATCACTATTAGTGATGAGTGAATCGAAGTCCACTTTGTGGACATTGATCCGAATTTCAGGATAAATTCGATTCACAGCGAAGCCAAACTTCCTCATAATATTTACCTGATCCATTTGCTCACAATGGGCTGGCCACCGCTATCTTGCTTGAAGATCTCGGCCGAAATCCAGTGTGTTGTGACGTATGATGTCACGCTGCCGGCCGGCATGATGACATCATCTCAGGTAGCGCAAGGCCTTCAAGCAAGATGGCGGGGGCCGGGCCTGTTGCGAGCAAATGGATGAGGTTAATATTAATTAATGATTTTTATTTTATTTTATTTAATTAATATCAGATGAAGGGATCATGTATGAACGCAGTATCTGAGAGGTACAATGACGGGGAGCAGCGCAATCGCTGATCCCTGTCATCGCGCCCACTACTTAAAGAGATGCACTTTTTTCGTCAAGAAGCAAATCATTTTCTAAACTTTGGCAAAGCAGCTGAATAGAACTTTTATATATTTTGATCATCACTAATCATAATAGCAACAGAATGTTTCAGCCACAAGTTTAGACCAGTAAAAAGGTAGCATTTTCTAGCTGTGTGTTCCTGCACAGTGTGAAACTTTACAATCAGTGCTGCCTGGTCAGACTGCACAGGGACACACATTTCAACTGGTAACACCCATCTGTACCTTCATTGCAATCTGCTAGTAATTCATTCATAACTTCTAGCAGGAGTAATAAAGGAATGACTCAGCACAGAGCCATAAGAATAGATGTTCCAGTCAGGAGATGATACGGGTTCTCTTTAAATGGCAAAGAGGTCCATACTTAACTTTTAAATCCACTGCTGCTTCATGGTCCTGTAGTTCTTTACTGATCATTTTTTATATTGACCCTGCAATGATGTGCTGTACCAACACTTAACTGCTGCAGACAATCATTGGTTGCAGTGGTCATATGGGTACATTTTGATATCAAAGCAGCAGAAGGATTTTTCAAAAGTTTAAGGCTGAGTTCACATCAGTGTTCAGTCTTTACACTCTTCTGTTCCATTATAGGAGCAGGAGAACAGGAAGGACGGATTTGGCAGATAACTGAGCCGAACAGAGCCTATGGACGCCATAGACTAAAATGGTGTCCGTTAGGTTTCCACTGATAATAAGATTTTTGAAGCAGAGACAAAAGTTGTGCATGAAGGACTTTGTCTCCGCTTTAAAAATCTTCCTCTGAGTGGAAACCTAACGGACCCCATTATAATCTATGGGGGGTCTGTAGGCTCAATTCGGCTCAATTATGTCCTTACCATTCTTCTGCTCCTATAGCGGAGCAAAAGAATTGAAAGGCTGAACGCTGATGTGAACCTAGTCTAAAACCTCCTTTAAAATGATAACTACCTCTCAATAACCTAACCTCTCAATAATATGCTCAATAATAAGAAGGAGCTTTTGGAAACAATCTGCTCCCATTATTAGTTTTTTACAACCCATGCACATCCTAAATCTGGACCTTTTGGAACTTTGGCACTGAGCATTTTCTTACAGTCCTTTTCAGATAAGTCTCAGAGCTTTAAAGGGTTAAAGCTAAGTTTTTTTCATTGCCATAGAAAATATAATTCCAATGCTTCAGGATATACTGCACAATTTTTCTTTTCATTCATTTCACTTTTCATTAACATAGTGATTTTCCAATTAAAGTTATAAGGGGAGCATGCAAAAAATACAAAAATGCAACATATAGAACAAGAGACTTCTACACAATTACTAAAGCACCAAAAACATAGGAGAAACTCCTCCACCCGAATTTCTTAAACACACATTTTTATGCAGGGAGCTCCAGGTAGACACATAGGGGGTCATTTATTAAAACCGGCATTTTAGACGCTAATCTTAATAACCCCTATATCTGGTTGTGGATCCGCCGAAGTTATGAAGAGGCGCAGGCCTCTGCATAACTTCTGTGCATTCAGCGCTGGTCTAAATGTCAGCCAGTTTCCTAACTGTGTTATATTTAAACCCTTTTCTACACCTAAAGCAAGTATAGAAAATGATGAATTATATGGGCCTACCATCCCGTCCCCTTCCCTGCTGGTGCCATACCCACATTTTTTAGTCCTAGCATGAGCGGGAAAAAGTCGCAGATTGCGGCGCAACTGTTGCTCTGCAATGTGTGCCAGAAATATGCCTAATATAGGCATATTTCTGGCAAATAAATGACCCCCCCATAAAGTGATCCATACTACAAAGTTTGTATGTACTTTAGTAGTCCAATTGTTGGCATGTTATGGAAATATGTTCTACCTTAACAGCATTGCTTCAGTAATAGAACATATGATAGACCATGCCAAATTTGTTTTCTCTAGAATTCAAATAGTTTCTGACAGAACTGTTGTACAGATGTAGCATGGTTAGCACTCCTTTTTTTCTGAGATTTCTGAGTTTGGTTATCTAATCTAAGCAAACACCTTCAATTGCTTTTCAATGGCTTTTTTTATCAAGATAATGAAATGAGTTAAGAAATTTGAGTTAACAGCGGGAGTGCTAACCCTGCTTGTATGCCTTTGAAAAAAAAGTAGAGCTGTAGAAGACTATGGGTTCCATAAGGTTATATGTTATATGACGCTTCTTTATCTTTTTCTTTTGTGTTTAACATGGCAAATGTATTGTATTATATTTATGGTTTGATGATTTTTAAGATGCTTTTTGGTGTAGTTTGCATCTACACAATGCTACCAAGCCATATGGTCCAAATGCAGGCCTGGTGCTGCTTGGCAGTTGACCATAATCTGCATGTGGATCTTACATGTGGTCACACCATGTATGGGCACCCTTACATGTGTGAATTACAGATGTAACTCATGTGTGCTGATGTGTCGATGCAAACATTTTTTTTAAGGGGCTTTATTGAGCAAAAGTAGTAAAACATAATATATATATATATATATATATATATATATATATATATATATATATATATATTTGGTGTAGCTCTAATTGTACAGATCCAGATCCAAAGTTACCATATTAGTTATGCCACATTGTAAAAGTCAATGGTGTAAGTGCTGTTTTTTTTCCATTTTCCCAGAAAGAGTTAAAGGGAGTTTATCAATGAGTTATGCATACCCCAAAATGGTACCAGAAAAAAAAAACGAATCCACCCTTATATGGCTACATTGATAGAAAAATAAAAAGTGTTATACATATTTCTTGGACAGTGATGATTAGGGGTGAGCGAATCGAGATTCAAATCCAAGACCCAAAGTCGATTTGTTCTAAACCTTTTTTTAATGCTGTTTGGAGACCTGCATTAAAATGTATGTGCTTTGCATATACATTTTAAACCTCGGTTCTGACAGTGAATGTCTCGCGCGACTTCCGACAACAAATTTTGCCTCTGTGAAGCACATACATTTTAATGCTGTACAGAGACAGGTCTCCCAACAGCATTAAAACAAAGTTTTAGAACAAATCGACTTTGACTTTTCATGTTGGACGGCTTATTTGGAAAATTAAAGGAGAAATCTACTTTACACCAGTTTAATAAAGGACCCCTGTAGAGTCTTCATCAAGTTTACAGATAGAAATTTTATAATGCTGAGTACACATCACTGTTTACCTTTCTGTTCTTTTGATCCATCACAAATACACAAAAAAATATATATTATTTTGAGCATCAGTTATAATCCGTTTGTATCAGTTAGTATAACTTCCATCAGAGATCAGTTCTTTTTGATGCATGCAGTACTTTTTCTCCCGTCAAAAATAACTGATCTCTGATGAAAGTAACACTAAGGCCTCATGCACACGACCGATATTTTGCGGCTCGGGCGTGGACCCATTCACTTCAATGGGGCCGCAAAAGATGCGGACAGCCCTCCGTGTGCTGTCCGCATCCGTTGCTCCGTTCCTTTGTCCCACACAAAAAATAGAGCATGTCCTATTCATGTCCGTTTTGCAGACAAGAATAGGCATTTCTACAATGGGCCGCGTTCCGATCCGTGGTTTACGGACCGCAAACCACATATGATTGTGTGCATGAGGCCTAATTGAGCCCAAACTGAAGTATATAATAACAGATCGTTTTTTTTTTTTGTTTTTTTTTTTCTGTTTTTCTAATCGTTTAGAAGAACAGAAAGCTAAACAGCAATGTGAACCTAAATCTTATGAACCACCAACACAAAGTTAAAAACTGTAATTTTACTAATGTCACTCAACGTGTCCTCACAGCTCATAAGAAGGAATTATTTTGAGAGACTTTAGATTTTGACATTCAAATCAAATATTAGCAAAATCTTAAATAAGTTACAAAATTCCCTAAAAACTCATAGAAACTATATCTGGCTTCACAATTTTTGCAGTGTGCAATGTGCAAGTAACCATTTTTCGCTAAAATATTCTCAATAAGCAGTATATTGTTTTCTTCCATTACTGGATCCATTAAATTATTCACTTGGTTCTGAAGAAGATGGAATATTGAAAATGCTGTCTGTGAATGTTTGGCTATAACCAGGTAGTTAGTCCTTGTGCCTTTATGACAGCTCTCATGCACTAATACATAAAATGTATAAATATGTATAAAAGTACTTCAGGGATGTATTTTCTCTGCACGCAGTAAGCTTGGCATTAGTAGTAAAATGAAATGGAAGGAAATAGAATCATATATAACAGGTTATGCTATGATATGGCATAGGAGGGTTATGCAATTTGTCTAAATATATTTTAATTTGTCTAAATATATTTTAAAATACAAGCATCTGATTATGAGACGTTTACATTTAGTTCAGATAAAAGTGACATTAGTTCATAAAATAAAGTCTTGTATAAAAACAGTGGCATGGCCTCAGCCTTGGTGTAAAAGTCCATCTTTGGCTGATCGCCCTCCCTTCAACTTCATAACTATTGCATTTGCATAAGGCCTCTTGCACACGGCCATATGGCTTTTTGTGTTTTACAGTCCGTTTTTCACGGATCCGTTGTTCCTTTTGTTGTTTCCATTGTGTTTCCGTTTCTGTTCGTAGTTCCGCAAAAAATCTCTGTATGGTTTCCGTATGCGATCCGTTTTTTGCATAACATTTTTAATCATTAATGTAATGTACAGTATTGTGTTTTAACAGTAAACACATGAACAAAGTGGACATCGATCCGCAAAAAACGGAAGACATACAGATGTGTTCCGTATGCATTTCGTACTTTTTTAGGTGTACCCATTGACTTGAATGGAGCCACGGATCGTTATTTGCGGACAATAATAGGACAAGTTCTATCTTTCAGCGGAACCGATATAGGGAAATATGGATACGGAATGCATACGGATTACATTCCGTTTTTGCGGAAAATAAATGGTTCTGCATACGGAATTTCACAAACGGAAACCAAAACACCAGTGTGAAAGTAGCCTAAGGAAGGTGAACCAAGGTACCAATAGCCATTGTTTGCTACCTAGAGTCATCCAGGCTCTTTAATGGTCAGCTTACATACCACAAGTTCTCCTCCCCTGCCTACTCTTCTCCAGAGCCTATGGGTATTTTTTTTTATGAATTTGTATATGAAACACGCTCTAAGTAAAGGAGCTAGCAAGTGAGAGGGGGGGGGGGGGGGGGTTGAGATAGTGTTATCTCACTACCAACAAAATAAAATAAAAAATTATTGAATTGAACTTCATTAAAAAGGTCATGCTTCCTGATAAAAAATTTGCCTTCAACCATCAGGACTCCAGATATACACTGTTAACCACATGTCCAGTAGCAGCCATGCCACCCTCAGTGTGTGCAGAAGAGCTGCCTCTGGACAGGTTCATTGTAATATCCCTCGCTGTGGTTCTTTTCTATCTTCTATCCCTGCACACTGTATGTCTAAAGAGAGGTAAGAAATTAGAAATGGCATTTTGATATTACAGCCCAGAAAGAGATATTTTGACCCCGGTATTTCACCAGTAAGCAGTTAGTTTATGTACAGTACCTGTCCTAAGGAGAACATATACTACACTGGGGACAGAAGGATCCTGCTCAGTACACTACTTTTTGTATATAGTGCAAAGGACCTCCTAGGATCACATGAGAAGCACAGTAAGGTAGTACTGCCAGTCTTATGTTAGTTTGATGGGTTGGGCTTGTGGACTTTCATTGCTTAGGCTTTCAACTGTGACATATGAAACCCCTGTAGGTAAGCCTCTGAGTGAGATCCCTTTTACATGAACTGATCATGCAGGAAATTATTGGGAATGAACTGTTGGTTCTTGATACTTGCCTGATTATAAGGAGAGGAAGAGGCTGTATTTACAATATGACAATTACTTCCCAATTACTGTCTCAATTGTGGGCATGTGTAAAATGGTATTTAGGAATATAGAGGCAGCTGAGATAAACTTGATGGTTAACACGTTAGGTAAGGAATGGTACAAAAAGGTTAACTAACTTCTCAATGGCTTTTGTCACAAGATGGCACGAGATAACACTGTGACATGTGTTTTCTGAGTTATCAGAGTCAATTTTAGCTCGGATACATCTGTATATTGTTAATGGTGTGAAACCATGCACACCATAAACAAAAGTTCTTGAGTTATTTGCAGTGTTTGTGTAGTACTGCCTAAGAGAAGATAGATAGATAGATAGATAGATAGATAGATAGATCAGATAGGCAATAGATAGAAGATAAATAGATGGATAGATAGATAGATAGATAGATAGATAGATATTCAGATTAGATAGACAATAGATAGAAAAAAGATTAAATAGATGATAGAAGATCGATAGATAGATAGATAGATAGATAGATAGATAGATACAAAAACAACTTTGCAGCACCACAGGAATCATCGATGGAGTGCCAGCGGCTGTAGGGTCAATCCAATGTCCCAATGCTCGATACAAAAAAGAAAGGGTCCACGGCACCTCCGGTGACTAGTGTCTTTTATTTACACCAACATGACTTTTCGGTCCGCACAATGGAACCTTTGTTCCATTGTGCGGACTGAAACGTTGCGTTGGTGTAAATAAAGGACACTAGTCACTGGAGGTGCCGTGGACCCTTTCTTTTTAGATAGATAGATAGATAGTAGGGATGTCCCGATACCAATACTAGTATCGGTATCGGGACCGATACCGGCATTTTCACGAGTACTTGTACTCGTAAAAATGCCGCCGATACCACTGCCGATACCGGAAGTTCCGGTTCGGCAGCGGCTATATTCGGTTTCATTACCCCTAACTTACTGTGCCCGTGATTACTAACTATTAATGCGCAGTCCCTCCATGCTCCTGCCCCGCGCGCCTTCTGTAATCATAAAGTGGGCGGAGCGGGCAGGCGGGACATGAGGCTCATGGAGGAATCGGGCAGCTTGAGCTCTCAGTTCCTCCATGCGCCTCATGTCCCGCCTGCCCGCTCCGTCCACTTTATGATTATAGAAGGCGCGCGGGCAAGAGCATGGAGGGACTGCGCATATAGTTAGTAATCACGGGCACAGTAAGTTAGGGGTAATGAAACAGAATATAGCAGCTGCGGGCCGGTGTATGAGTCAAGCTGCACCGGCCCCACAAGTGTAATCTGGATGACACTAATGGGGGGGTTCTGTGGATGACATGTATATAGCTAAAGATGCTATATATGTGTCATCCACATAGCCCTAACAGTGTCATCCACAGATCCCCATTACAGCCTCATCCACAGATCCCCCATAACAGTGATGTCCACAGGTCCCCCATAACAGTGATGTCCACAGGTCCCCCCATAACAGTGATGTCCACAGGTCCCCCATAACAGTGATGTCCACAGGTCCCCCCATAACAGTGATGTCCACAGGTCGTCCCCCATAACAGTGATGTCCACAGGTCCCCCCATAACAGTGATGTCCACAGGTCCACCCCCATAACGGTGACGTCCACAGGTCCCCCCATAACGGTGACGTCCACAGGTCCCCCATAACGGTGACGTCCACAGATCCCCCATAACGGTGGCGTCCACTGGTCCCCCATAGCGGTGACGTCCACAGGTCCCCCCATAACGGTGGCGTCCACAGGTCCCCTCCATAACGGTGACGTCCACAGGTCCCCCATAACGGTGGCGTCCACAGGTCCCCCCATAACGGTGACGTCCACTGGTCCCCCCCATAACGGTGACGTCCACAGGTCCCCCCCATAACGGTGACGTCCACAGATCCCCATAACGGTGCCATCCACAGATTCCCCATAACGGTGCCGTCCACAGATTCCCCATAACGGTGCCGTCCACAGATTCCCCATAACTGTGCCATCCACAGATTCCCCATAACTGTGCCATCCACAGATCCCCCATAACGGTGCCATCCACAGATCCCCCCATAACAGTGCGTCATCCACAGATCCCCCAAAACAGTGCGTCATCCACAGATCCCCCCATAACACTGTGTTATCCACAGATCCCCCCATAACAGTGCGTCATCCACAGATCCCCCATAACGGTGACATCCACAGATCCCCCATAACAGTGTGTCCTCCACAGATCCCCCAAAAACAGATCCCCCTGGAGGCACATTGGTTTGAAAACGCTATTATATTCCCATTTATTAATTTATTAACACTTGTACAAAGGAAAAGAAAAGCCGTTATTCATAGCAACCAAATTCCAGCTTTAATTGTTTTCGTTGCTATCAGTAACTGCGCCGCTGTTTATATGAGGTATCGGTAATTGGTATCGGCGAGTACTTAAATAAAAGTATCGGTACTCGTACTCGGTCTTAAAAAAATGGTATCGGGACATCCCTAATAGATAGATAAATAGACTGAACAAAAATATAAACACAACACTTTCAGTTTTACTCCCATTTTTCATGAGCTGAACTCAAAGATCTGAAACATTTTCCACATACACAAAAGACCCATTACTCTCTAATATTGCTCACAAATCTGTCTAAATCTGTGTTAGTGAGCACTTCTCTTTTGCTGAGATAATCCATCCCACCTCACAGGTGTGGTATATCAAGGTGCTTATTAGACAGCATGAATATTGGACAGGTGTGCCTTAGACTGCCCACAATAAAAAAAACACTCTGAAATGTGCAGTTTGATCACACAGCACAATGCCACAGAGGTTGCAATGTTTGAGGGAGTGTGCAATTGGCATGCTGACTGCAGGAATGTCTACCAGAGCTGTTCGTGTCCGTGCAATGAATGTTCATTTCTGTACCATAAGCTGTCTCCAAATGCGTTTTAGAGAATTTGACAGTACATCCAACCAGCCTCACAACCGCAGACCACGTGTAACTACACTATCCCAGGACCTGAAAGTGTTGCGTTTATATTTTTGTTCAGTGTAGATAGACAGACAGACATATTAGATAGATTAGATGATAGAAGATAGATCAAAAGATAGATACATTTGTTTGAACCTGAACCTCAAACCGCTCTTTGGAAATTAATTAAATAGAGCCAGAAATGCCACTTATACAATTGTTGCTAATCATTAATCAGTAAAGATAGTGGGTGATTCTCATTTCAACAACCAGTAGACATGTTCGGATAATGATACCCAAGGGTTATGTTTTTCAGGCAAGGAGGTGCAACATTTTGTTGACCTACTTAAAATGTGTGTCTTACAAGTGAAGGCGAAACATTGATTATTTTGCACAGATGAATCATTGAAAAATATCCCAAGTGTAAGCTCTTAGCAAGGTTAAATTGAGGTTAAATCTTTAGTTGATATTAATATATCTGGACTTGTAAATGATCAACCAAACAGTTTATTGATGTGTTAATTTTTTTTAAATGACGCAAATGTCAAGCTGTTTGAGTTATGTAGTAGACCCTTATTCCAAGTAGAGAGCAAGAAGTAACAACATGCCTGTTGGGGATGTAAGAAGTATAAGTTGAATGACTGATGACTATGCTGGCACTAAGAAATCTGCTTTTATAATCTGCTTTGATTATATATTCTGGGGCAATTTCTGGGAAAAACTGGCAAGTATGTTTGGTATCAAATTTGTCAACTGTTTTAGACATTTTTTCTATGGGAGTGTGACTTCACAGAAAGGGGCTGTAGCTTAGACCAATACCACAACATAAAATGACACATTTTGTTTAGAAACACTAAGCCAAAGAATAAGTAGTATAAATTTAGACTAGGCAGTCTAAATATATGCCAAATGTATCATCCAGCATTGGCCACTATGAGAAATTAATTGATTGACATAGTATGTTCTTCCCAATGTAGATCAGAAATATATAAGTGCTGTGTAACTCTTATTATTTCATATCTAGTACTAATGGTTCATCCATCTGCTTTACAAAGTTCAAAAGTCAAGTGATTGCAAGTAGCGATGTTGCGAACATAAAATTTTCCGTTTGCGAACGACGAACGCAAACTTCCGTGAATGTTTGCGAACTGGCAAACCGCCATAGACTTCAATTAGCAGGTTAATTTTAAAACCCACAGGGACTCTTTCTGGCCACAATAGTGATGTAAAAGTTGTTTCAAGAGGACGAACACCTGGACTGTGGCATGCCGGAGGGGGATCCATGGCAAAACTCCCATGAAAAATTACGTAGTTGACGCAGAGTCGGGTTTTAATCCATAAAGGGCATAAATCACCTAACATTCCTAAATTGTTTGGAATAACGTGATTTAAAACATCCAGTGTGTGTATACGATCAGGTATGATGTTGTATCGATCAGGTAGTGTAAGGGTTACACCCACTTCACAGTGACAGACGAAACTCTGACAGACCAAACTCCCCGTTTAACGCATCGCAAACAACTGCAAGCAGTCCATTTGCACAACCGCAAACTCCCCATTTGCACAAAGTTGGATACCAAGCTAGCCATGTCCCGTTCCTTGTCCTCACTGAAGTAATTAAGGGTCTCTTCCTCCACCCAGCCACGTACAACAACAAAGGTCCCCGAAAGGTGACAAAAAGACCCCTGGGACGCCTGCTGTGGTTGGTCTTCCACCTCCTCAAAGCCAACTTTCTCCTCTGACTCCTCTTCTTCAGACTCCTCTCTCTGCGTTGCCGCAGGTCCAGCAATCGACGACGACAAGGCTGCTTCTGGTGGGGATAGTGACCACAACTCTTCCTCTTCATGCTCATCTATGGCCTGATCCAGCACTCTTCACAGGGCACGCTCCAGAAAAAACTCAAATGGGATGAGTTCGATGATGTTGCCTTGGGTTTGACTGACCAGGTTTGTCACCTCCGCAAAAGGACGCATGAGCCATCAGCCATTGTGCATGAGCATTCACTAACGCGGCGATAGAGAAGATAGAGAGATAGAGAAAAAAGCTTGCTCTGTCCGCTTCTTTCTAATTTTGGGCACTTGCAATGGAATTTGCCACCAATGCAACTAATGTTAGCTAAGTACTATTCCTATCGGTTTAATCTCAGTTTTGTCCCTTATCAGGGCCAGGGACGGTGTAGTGAATAGATTTTTGGAACCAGGAGATGGAAAAAGACCCATTATCGGTCGGCTCCGTTTGAAATTTAGTTTGCTGTGCGTGCGCTGTACAATGTACTTTGACACCCTATATGAGTGGTGGGCAGTGGGCACAGTACAGTCTGTGGGCCTGACACACACTGGCAGGCAACTGCAATTAAATTAAAGGGTAAAAATTAAATGACTTATTTTTTTAGGTACTGGGCTTTTTGGGGTGCTGTCAGGACGCTGTCCTTACAGAAGATGGCCCCTTTCACATGAGTGAGTCTGCCGCTCAGGTGCAATGCGTGACATGAATGCATAGCATCTGCATTGAATCCTGACCCATTCATTTCAATGGGTCTGTGTACATGAGCGTGTTTTTTCACGTATCACTTGTGCGTTGCGTGAAAATTGCAGCATGTTCTATATTCTGCGTTTTTCACGCAGCCCTATACCCTTAGAAGTGAATGGGGCTGCCTTAAAAATGCATTGCTTCCGCAAGCAAGTGCAGGTGCATTGAATTTTTCACTGATGCTTGCTCGGAGATGTTGTTTGTAAACCTTCAGTTTTTTATCACGTGCGTGAAAAACGCATCAAAACGCATTGCACCCGCCCGTAAAAAACTGAAAAACTAAACTCAATGTCAGGAAAAACTGAATGGCTTTGCCTGTGAAATCGCACAGTTTTCACTGAACGCATCCGCAACACATCCAGACCTAAGGCCCTATTCACACATCCGCAATTTTTGTCCGCATCAATTCTGCAATTCTGCAGCAGCCCCGAAACATGCCGGCACGGTGTGTTATGGATCCGCAATCTGCGGATCTGCAACACACTACGGATGTGTGAATAGGGCCTAATCCGGACACGCTCATGTGAAAGAGGCCGATGAGTCTTTGAGGACTGGAGTTGACACAGAACACTGGCCTAGCTAACGCTTTTCCTATTAATTCAGCAGCAGCAGCACTCTCCCTGCTGTAACTAACACTGCAGCTTCAGAATGAATCTAAGATGAATGCTGTCCTTGCTTTTTGATAGGAGGTGGGAGGGTCTGGGAGGGAGGGTATGCTGATTGGCTGGAATGTGTCTGCAGACTGTGAGGTACAGGGTAAACGTTTGCTCAATGATAAAGTATAGGGGGCGAATCGAACATCGCATATGTTAGACTGCCGCGGCGAATAGTGATGAGCGGCAGGGGCAATATTCGAATTTGCGATATTTCGCAAATATTTGGGCGAATATTCGCCATATATTCGAAAATTTGCAAATTCGTAATCTCCAGCCATTATTTTCTTGTTTGCGAAAATTCGCATAAAAATTTGCATAAATTAGCATTAAAATGCGCATAAATTAACATAAAAATTCGCATAAACTGGCATTTAAGATACCTTTTAAATACCAGCTTATGCGAATTTTATGCTAATTTATGCGAATTTTTATGCTAATTTATGCGAATTTTTTTATGCGAATTTTCGCAAACAAGAAAATAATGCCATTATTTTCTTGCATGCGAAAATTTGCATATAAAAAATTTGCATAAAGCAAATATTCGCGATTGCGAATATATTTTGCGATATTCTAAATATTCGCGAATTCTCGAAGTGCTGATATTCGCGATTAAAATTCGCAATTCGAAAATTCGTGATCAACACTAGCGGCGAACGTGAACATGCGATGTTCACCGGGAACTGTTCGCCAGCGAATAGTTCGGGACATCTCTAATTGCAAGTGATCAAAAACTAACACGAAAAAAGGAGCCAAATGCAAATATCCATATAAATATACTTTATTAATACATAGAATTTAAAAATGTATGCAACAGGAGGTGCAAAAATTGAAGCGCCATCCTAGACCCAGTATAGGCTAGTAACAAAAAGGGGGGGGAGCGATACTGCATGCAAACACGGTCGTGTTTTGCACTTAAATATTACTGATTATAAGCATTACCCTATACAGAGGACGTATCACACCATGGATCACTGCCTCCGTGGTACGAAACCAGTAATAATGACCTTACAAAAGCCAAAGTGCCAGAAAAAAGATCATAACATAAATGCAGATCTTACCCAAAGTAGTAAAAATGCAGCCAAAGGACCAGGATGACGCCACCCCGACGCGCGTTTCGGCGAACCTTCGTCCGGGGGTGACGCCATCTCTGTGCTGTGGAGGTTAAAAAGGCTGGTCTGGCCAATAGGGAACGCGATTATGGTCACATGACATGACCTCATAAAAGAGCGCATACATGCGTGCACAATACTCCTAAAACCATCTAAAAGACAGTCTCCTAATAGATTGTACCTGTCCCACTTTTAGAATATCGATTATAGTAAATATAATGCGCATTGCATATATCGCAAAATTGCAAACATTGCGATCATGTGATGATGACATCAGTGGCCCAAGTCACATGATCGCAGATTAGGCATAAATATAACATAGGACGGTAAATCCATTATCTTGCACATATGCAATCGACATCACAGTGCAGGTCAGGTACTACAAGCCAATGCTTGTGCCTTACATCCAAGATAAATACTTTAAACAGACGCATCATATCGGTCATGTGATACCGACGTCAGTAATCCAGATCACATGATCGGAAGATGCGGTGTTGCAACGGAAAACAGAGAAGAAGAAAAATAAAAAGGTCATTCATTCAGTGCAAGGTTAGGAATGACGGTGAGGAAGGAGTGAGTGAAATAAAGTGAGGGTAATGGTGAGTGGGGAAGTGATAGTAAATTACATATAAATATGTTGACAATAAAATTTAAAAATCAATTAATTCATAGTGCAAATCATACCAGCATATGAGCATATGTACAAGTCCATAACAAGTGAAAAAAAGACCAATGTATAAGTGAATCACACAAAAAAGAAAAAACAAAACAACAACACACATGATGATGGAAAATTATAAAAGCAAATCTATCATAATATAATACATGAATAAGCTGCGTATACAGCTAAAGTGACATAGTGCTATAGGAAAATTCTTCTTTATTCCGTGTGAAGTCATCAATCCCGGATAGAATATCCAGAGCTGTTCCATGGACATAAACAAAGCACAAAAAGGACCAAGGATGTAATACTGTCGCGACCTATTGAGAACCAAACACAAAAAACATACCATTATTACCACAAAATTAAAAACAGAGATTAAAAGCAACAGGGCAACCAACCAGATGCTGCCAGATCTAGAGGAACGCTGAGAAGCCCAGAGTTTCATTAAGACCCTCCGGGCACATTGTCCCAAGGGTCCATATCCATCTACTCTCCATCTGGGCGAGTTTTTGATGTATTCCCTGCCCTTAAATCCACCTTTACACAATCAATTGCTCTCACCTTGAATCCCCGTGGGTTGCCATCATGATATTCCCTAAAGTGTCGTGCCACGGGTTTGAATTCCTGGACCTTTTTCCATCTTTGGCTGCCACGATGTCTCTTACATGTTCCCGGACCCGTACCTTAAGTTCCCGTGTAGTTAGTCCGATATAAATTTTTGAACATGGACATAGTGCATAATAGATCACTCCTGTACTGGAACAGGTAAGGGAATGTTTGATATTGTATGTATGAACACCAGTACTGTCCGTAAAATCAATTGCTTGTTGCATATTCGGACACGCAATGCACCTACCACAAGGTTTAAAGCCCATTGTCTGTTTTCTTGTATTCAGGAACGTATATGGTTGTACAGGTTCCAAGTAACTCTTCACAAGTGTGTCTCGTAGCGTATTGGCTCTCCTCGCTGTGATAGAGGGATGAGATGGAAGTACATTCATCAAGATGGGATCAGTTAGTAAAATGGGCCAATGTTTTTGCAAAATCATCTGCATATCTCTCCATCTGGAGTGATATGTAGTCACATATCTGGTCATCCCATCGGATTCCTTATTCCTTTTGATATCCAAGAGGCTACTTTGGTTCTTTGATTTTGCTCTCCAGTAAGCTCTCTTAATGGCCCTATGGCTATAGCCCCTTTCCAAGAACCGTTGTTTCAAGAGATCCGCTTGTTTCTCGAATGTAGCATCATCAGAGCATATCCGTCTAATTCTTAGGAATTGTCCTATAGGTATAGCTCGGATAGTGCTTTTAGGATGCATGGATGAAGCCTGTAGATATGCATTAACAGCTGTATCCTTCCGGTACAGGTCAGTGCATAAATGGCCGTCCACTGTCTTCCTGATAGTTACATCAAGAAAGTCAACTTTCTGTCTGTCACAGGTATATGTCAATTTGATGTTGCAAAGATTATTGTTAAGGGTCTCAAAGAACTCGATCAGTTCCTTTTCAGATCCCTGCCAGATTATAAATATATCATCTATGTACCGCGCCCAGTAAAGGACGCGGTCCATAGTGGTACATACCTCTGACGTCAATAGGTCCCTCTCCCACAGCCCCAGGAACAGGTTAGCATAGGCCGGCGCACATGCCGCCCCCATGGCTGTTCCCTGGAGCTGCAGGTAAAGGACCCATTGAACGTAAAAAATTGTGTGTCAAAACAAATTGTAATAGTTGCAACACAAAAGCTGACATATCCTGAGATGTGTTGTTAGCCTCCAAGAAAAATTTGGTGGCCCTTAGGCCATCCTCATGACGTATGCTGGTGTAAAGTGACTCTACGTCACAGGTCACCAATAGAGTGTCCTCCTCAAGGTTGATGCCCTGTATCTTCTGTAGAAGATCCGATGTATCCCTAATATATGAAGGGAGCATTTCAACCATTGGTTTCAATTGAATGTCAATAAATTTACAGACATTATCAACCAGGCTCCCCCTACCCGAGATAATTGGCCTACCTGGTGGTCTGGTGGCATGTTTGTGAATCTTCGGTAGTAGGTAAAGGGTAGAAATAGTAGGTTCATGAGTAGTGAGTACTTCCAACAGTTGTTTCGATATCGTCCCATGTTGTAATGCGACATCAAGGATCTTTTGTAATTCAGATCTAAAGGATGATAATGGATTGTATGTAAGTTTTCTATAACAAGTTCTATTGCCCAGTTGTCTAAGGGCTTCTGTAACATACATCTGTCGTGGCCACAATACTACATTACCACCTTTGTCAGAAGGTTTGTAAATCACATCAGTCAATCCCCTTAATCTACACAAGCTTTGTCTCTGTTGTTTTGTTAAGTTATCTTGACTGATTGAAGGGGCAAGACCCTTAAACTCTCTGCTTACCAATTTTACAAAAAGATCCACCGCCGGGCAAAGGGATAAAGGTGGAAATTTTTGAGATTTCCTTTGTAATTTGGCAGGAACATCAGTTTTAGTCGTCTCATCCATTTGTTCTGCAAGCAGGTCCTCTAGGACACGTACTGCCGAACGTTCCATCTCTGAACTAAAAATCTCGGGTTCTTGTTCTTTAAAGTGCCATCGCTTGAACATCAAATTACGACCAAACAGATGTAAATCCTTAATGGCTAGAAATCTATTAAACCCAGAGCTTGGTGCAAAGGACAAGCCTTTTTCCAATACCTCCGTGTCAGTTTCAGATAACACGTGACTAGATAAATTAATTACCTTGAGGTCCTTATCCCTCTTCCGATGTTCCTGGGGCGTTTGCTTCCCGGGCCTCTGGCATCATCCATCTTGCGTTTGTTCTGCTTAAAGCGAGTCATATATGTCGATGTAGTTTGATGTTCATTCGCAGAGGATATAGAAGAGATGGAAGAGGATCTGCTAATCGGTCTTTCTCCTTGTTTGTATCTCCACCTATACATCTTTTTAGATTGGGCATCATTATTATCCCTGGTAAATTTCTTGATCTTAATGTCTTGGATTTCTTTCTCCCATGTACTATATTTATTATCAATACGTTCCTGGAAGCTTCTCTGGACTTCTGGACTACTATCTTTTGCCAATTGTTTTTGTAGGGTCTCAATCTCCACATCCATCTCATCTATATTCTTGGTATTGAGTGCAACAAGTAGTTCCATAAATTTATGGGAACTGCTGTTGCATATTTCCTCCCATTTGGATGTGAACATTTCATCATCCACCGGGAATGATGGAAAAACCTGGATCCGCAGACCCCGGGGAATTAAGCCTCTCTGTAAATATTTTTCCAAAAAGGCTCTATTCCACCATAATCGAGTCCGCTTGTGTAGCAAAGATTGTAAGGTGTTCTGGGCTTCTCTAATCGTTCCTCCATTTATGCACTGACCTGTACCGGAAGGATACAGCTGTTAATGCATATCTACAGGCTTCATCCATGCATCCTAAAAGCACTATCCGAGCTATACCTATAGGACAATTCCTAAGAATTAGACGGATATGCTCTGATGATGCTACATTCGAGAAACAAGCGGATCTCTTGAAACAACGGTTCTTGGAAAGGGGCTATAGCCATAGGGCCATTAAGAGAGCTTACTGGAGAGCAAAATCAAAGAACCAAAGTAGCCTCTTGGATATCAAAAGGAATAAGGAATCCGATGGGATGACCAGATATGTGACTACATATCACTCCAGATGGAGAGATATGCAGATGATTTTGCAAAAACATTGGCCCATTTTACTAACTGATCCCATCTTGATGAATGTACTTCCATCTCATCCCTCTATCACAGCGAGGAGAGCCAATACGCTACGAGACACACTTGTGAAGAGTTACTTGGAACCTGTACAACCATATACGTTCCTGAATACAAGAAAACAGACAATGGGCTTTAAACCTTGTGGTAGGTGCATTGCGTGTCCGAATATGCAACAAGCAATTGATTTTACGGACAGTACTGGTGTTCATACATACAATATCAAACATTCCCTTACCTGTTCCAGTACAGGAGTGATCTATTATGCACTATGTCCATGTTCAAAAATTTATATCGGACTAACTACACGGGAACTTAAGGTACGGGTCCGGGAACATGTAAGAGACATCGTGGCAGCCAAAGATGGAAAAAGGTCCAGGAATTCAAACCCGTGGCACGACACTTTAGGGAATATCATGATGGCAACCCACGGGGATTCAAGGTGAGAGCAATTGATTGTGTAAAGGTGGATTTAAGGGCAGGGAATACATCAAAAAACTCGCCCAGATGGAGAGTAGATGGATATGGACCCTTGGGACAATGTGCCCGGAGGGTCTTAATGAAACTCTGGGCTTCTCAGCGTTCCTCTAGATCTGGCAGCATCTGGTTGGTTGCCCTGTTGCTTTTAATCTCTGTTTTTAATTTTGTGGTAATAATGGTATGTTTTTGTGTTTGGTTCTCAATAGGTCGCGACAGTATTACATCCTTGGTCCTTTTTGTGCTTTGTTTATGTCCATGGAACAGCTCTGGATATTCTATCCGGGATTGATGACTTCACACGGAATAAAGAAGAATTTTCCTATAGCACTATGTCACTTTAGCTGTATACGCAGCTTATTCATGTATTATATTATGATAGATTTGCTTTTATAATTTTCCATCATCATGTGTGTTGTTGTTTTTGTTTTTTCTTTTTTTGTGTGATTCACTTATACATTGGTCTTTTTTCACTTGTTATGGACTTGTACATATGCTCATATGCTGGTATGATTTGCACTATGAATTAATTGATTTTTAAATTTTATTGTCAACATATTTATATGTAATTTACTATCACTTCCCCACTCACCATTACCCTCACTTTATTTCACTCACTCCTTCCTCACCGTCATTCCTAACCTTGCACTGAATGAATGACCTTTTTTATTTTCTTCTTCTCTGTTTTCCGTTGCAACTCCGCATCTTCCGATCATGTGATCTGGATTACTGACGTCGGTATCACATGACCGATATGATGCGTCTGTTTAAAGTATTTATCTTGGATGTAAGGCACAAGCATTGGCTTGTAGTACCTGACCTGCACTGTGATGTCGATTGCATATGTGCAAGATAATGGATTTACCGTCCTATGTTATATTTATGCCTAATCTGCGATCATGTGACTTGGGCCACTGATGTCATCATCACATGATCGCAATGTTTGCAATTGTGCGATATATGCAATGCGCATTATATTTACTATAATCGATATTCTAAAAGTGGGACAGGTATAATCTATTAGGAGACTGTCTTTTAGATGGTTTTAGGAGTATTGTGCACGCATGTATGCGCTCTTTATGAGGTCATGTCATGTGACCATAATCGCGTTCCCTATTGGCCAGACCAGCCTTTTTAACCTCCACAGCACAGAGATGGCGTCACCCCGGACGAAGGTTCGCCGAACGCGCGTCGGGGTGGCGTCATCCTGGTCCTTTGGCTGCATTTTTACTACTTTGGGTAAGATCTGCATTTATGTTATGATCTTTTTTCTGGCACTTTGGCTTTTGTAAGGTCATTATTACTGGTTTCGTACCACGGAGGCAGTGATCCATGGTGTGATACGTCCTCTGTATAGGGTAATGCTTATAATCAGTAATATTTAAGTGCAAAACACGACCGTGTTTGCATGCAGTATCGCTCCCCCCCCTTTTTGTTACTAGCCTATACTGGGTCTAGGATGGCGCTTCAATTTTTGCACCTCCTGTTGCATACATTTTTAAATTCTATGTATTAATAAAGTATATTTATATGGATATTTGCATTTGGCTCCTTTTTTCGTGTTAGTTTTTGATCAGTATTGGGAGTATATGTATTGATATATTTGGATATGTGGATGTCCCATACAAGATGCCTAGGTAATTTTACCCGCACATTGTTGGTAGGTAGGAGATATCCTCTTGGTCTTTTTTTGTGTTGTCTAATTGCAAGTGGCAGACCTAATGCAGTCCCTTTATAAATGGCATACTATTGTGTCTTATCTGCCTCCCCCTCACCATCTATCCCAGTAGAGAAGGGGGATGGCATAATCATGTGGCACTAGGTTGTTCTATACTAAAATATAATTGTTTTGGGAACTGTCAACACTAATCCAGCAAATTAACAATCACTAATATATGCCAGGGTTATTGTCAACTCAAAGTTCCAGCACTAGAAAAAAAAACTTTTTAAAACATAACCTTTATTTCAACAAGTCTCCCTCCCAGATAAATAGGACAAAACTCAACATGGATCTATTAGTATCTTCAAAAAATATATAAGAGAACCCAGATAAGGTACCAGAGGGAAAAAAAATAAATATTACTGCCCTCCTCTAAGCCTAAGCCCAGAGGAGACTCCTGATGGTGGGGACCCCCTGTCCATTAACCTAGGCTAAACTTATCCCTAAACAGCCCTAAAATGGGTGGTAGGGAAACAATCAAACAATTACCTTTTAATAGGGTCAGTGAGACGGTGAATGGTGGAAAAACTATCCCTCTACTCGACCTGTACTAACCCTAAGCCCAGGGACAGCCTCTAATGGTGGGGATTCCCTGTCCTCGAACATAACCTAGACGCCCTCACTACACCCTATGAGTATGCCAGCAGGGAAGGAATCATGTCACTTTAAATCCGAGTACTACGTTAGATATCAAATGCAAATATCAAAAGTCATCCCACTTTACTATATGCCGAGCCAAATGGCAGGTAATCCCAGCATATGTAATCTTGCTGGTGGGGAAAAAAAGGCAAGCAGGTGGATGTAAATACCACCTGTTAATACATTACAACAACCCTAATTATAATGTAGAAACTCTGACGCGTTTCCCCCTCTTACAAATACGAGTTCATCAGGAGGCAAGTTCAAAAGTTGGCGGGTGTCAATATATAAATTATATAGTGGGTGCCAAAATACACGTGATATTGCATCAGTTTTTAAAAGGATGTCATAATTTAAATAAACCTGATAGGGCAAGACTGCCACTAAGTGAGGGGGTCAGCTAGCCGCTGTTGATAGCGTATAATAGCAATGGACTTAGATGCTGGGCCAGACATATTCCACAACAATTTGTATGTGGTACCAGACAGATATATACGGACTGTCCAAGTCACAGACATGCCAAACAAACTAGTCCAAACAATCGACTCATAGATGTCCGGTGCCCATCTTGCCCGATCCTCCACGCTTTTGGGCACTGTCCTTTCAACAAACTTTAAATAAATGAATAGTACAAATGAATATAATAAAAAATTGTTACATATCTTATTAGAGAAAAATGCCTCTTTCTCCACATATGAAGTGCTTTCTCTCTTTCCTCTGTCTCCTGCACTGATAATTCATTTTCAATTCACTGCAAAAATCCATCTTGAGGAACAAGACAGATTATTAGCTCCCTGTACATACCACCCATAGAGGAGGAGGAAGCAGCTCAGAGTGACAGAGAAGCAGAGAGACACACAGAGATGCTGCAACAGATTCTAATAAGATTTCTACATCACCCTAGTGTTAGTTTTGCATCTGTACTGATTAGTACTGGAGGATAATGTCTTCCATGCTACTTCTGCTTCTGTGGGTGTGAAATAAGGGAGCAAGATTTTCACATCTTGGTGTGTGCTGTTTATGGCAGCATCATAGCAACTCTTCACCACCAACTCTGGAGAAGAGCTCAGGAAAACTGAGCAATTGGAGATAGAGTAGGAGAATGTCATAAACAAATGATATAATAACCAGAAATACTGCTACTCCTTCTCTACCTTCATATGCAGTATGACACCTTGGTCTGAAAATTCACCTGAAATTACTGGTACACTTTAAATAGGCTTCCCTGGCTCAGGTCATGATGACCTTTGTCATCAGTTTGTGATAAGTGGGGGTCTGATTGCTGGTTCCCCCACTAATCCTAATAAGGAGATTTTCATAGTTCTAGTTGCCTTCTGATATGCCATAATTTTTTTTATGGCGGGAGAACCTCTTTCATAGAAGATATTGCAGACTCAGGTTTTAAGTTCTGACCATCACTGCTTAGCCCAGTGGTTCTCAACTTCAGTCCTCAGGATCCACCTGCTGGTCATGTTTTCCAGATTTCTTTAGTATTGAGCAGGTGATATAATTGGTGTCCATGCATCAGGACTTACCACATGTATTCATTCTGTAAGATACTCTCAAATCATGACAGGTAGGTGGGTCCTGAGGACTGGAGTTGAGAACCACTGGCTTAGCCTAACCTTTGGATAAACATAATATTTTACTATCATCTTCTAGCATTTACTTGCACTTTCATATTTGTAATATATCCTACAGGTATGTTTAAATGTGAAAATAAATAATGTATTTGTTGTGAAAGGTTTTAAATCAAGTTGCTGTTTTGCTTATTTTTTTCTTGATTAAAAATGATTACTTTTTTGCACCCTCAATTTGATCATGTCCGTGTTTACACATAATGGAAATTGTGCTATACATTGTAAAAACTGTAAAGTTAAATTATGCATTCAAATATAGAACTTACTGAATTAAAAAATAATAATTTCCCTTATGCTTATTTTTTCGCCTGTTTTACCGTTTAAATTATTTGCTGATTTGCTATAGTATGTTTTTTTTTTTTTTTTTTGCCATGTTTAATGTCTGCTTGTTCGCTACAGTATATATGCATATTAAACTTGCATTCATTGGTTACAAAGAGCATTTTTAGCACATTGAAGATTTTTGGACACAAAAATAGTAACATGTTTAGTTCTGGATACGATTTCTAGTAGCTTCACAAAGCATTTGATCTGTCTCTTCAGACAGTTTGGGCAGAAATAAGTTCTGTTCTGAGACTTAATCCTGAGGCTGTCAGTGGTAAACTGCCAACTAATTGACACATCACAGAGAGTAGGAATCTTGTCAAAGCAAGGATCTTTCAAAAGATGCTGGAGGTGGGGGACAATTTTGCAATGCTGTTGTATTACATTCAAATTAGTGTCAAAAGAGATACTCCCCATTTTCAGCACAGTCAGCTGCTTAGTATTAGATCCACACAGCACATCAGTACTCTAACCTTATCATTATGGTGGAATGAACAGAAATATTCATGCTGATTTAATTTAAGACATATGTGATACTTTAAAAAAAAAAATTAAAATCAAGAATGATATGATACTTATTCTGAGTGGAATACTAAAAGAGTTGAAATTATCCCATATGGGTAGTCTGATCCCTGGTGATTATTTTGACTTTCATGAAGCAATCTGCTATTAAATTATCAGTGATAACTCTCTGAATTTCAGAAGGTTAATACATATGTTGCAGTATGACTAAAAATGAAGAATTTGCCCTTGCTGAAACAATTTTGTTCTATAGATTAAAACACTGTGTCAAAACTTCTTTTCAGTATATATGCACTACATTTTTACAGTGAATAGCTCTCTAATGTTTTAAAATTATTCCTACATTTTATTGTATTACCTACTGCTGTTGTTTGTCTAGAACGAGACGTTCACTTACTGTATCTACTTCACTAATTGCGTAGTTTCCTTATGTGCCTTTTCTATACAATGTACAGGAATTACCTAAATAACGGTAGATACAATGTACCGTTATCTTTATGATGCTTGTGCCTAGGATTGTAGAATTTTACTAAAGTGAGGTCTACTGGTTTATTATAGGTCAAACAGATAAATCATTGCACAGTCTAGTATATGACTGGTGTACAGTAGCTCTGGAGGAATTTATTTGGATATATGAAGCCATTACATGCTCACTTTTAAATACATTGTCAGGTGTTATTTTCATTAACACAAAGACCAGATATTATGACTCATCAACATCAATCAAGAGCAGACTGACCATAGACCCTACAGGGAAATTTCCCAGGGGGCAGAACAAACCCTCCTCATGGCCACTGACTGTGTACTTAGGATCTGATGCTTTCAGCATTATCTAATTCATCAGGTACTTATGCTGCTGGCTGGCATTTAAAGGTGCCCTCCTGAATTAAACTGTATCACCATCCTCAGGACAGGGATACAGTTTTATACTGTGATGTAGGCAGCAGTATTGCTGGATTGTGGTATTTTATTCTGCTGGTGTGGTATTTTGTGCTGTACTAGGGTACTGTTGGCCCCTGCTTACTTATGTTGTCCCTGCCTACTTGTGTTGCCCATCTTTTGTCAGTCTGGATCCACCTACAACATTGGGCGCTTTTAGGGTTTTTCCAGGACCATTTTAAGTTCCCACTCTGCCCTGAAAGCAATTGTTCTACATGAGGGAATTTTCCTCTTCTAAACTTAAGGGAGCACTTTTATAATTTTTAACATACTAACAACCTATATGTGACTATGCTATGAAATTATTTTTAACTACTTCCAGACCAGGCTATTTACCCCCTTCCTGACCAAGCCTAATTTTGCCAATCTGACGTTTCATTTTATGTGGCAATAACTTTGTAATCTTTTTACTTATCCAAGCCATTTTGAGAATGTTTTTACGTCACACAGACGTCATGGACGTCATGTTAATGGCAAATTTGAGTAAATATTTTTTACCTTTATTTATAAAAAAAATTTAAAAGTTACCAAAAATTTGGAAAAATTCACAATTTTCTAAATATGAATCAATCAGCTTTTAAGACAGACAATGATACCTCATAAAATACTTATTAACATTTACCATATGTCTACTTTATGTTGGCATAACTTTGGCAATATTATTTAATTTTTCTAGGACAACTTTTTTTGGATCAACAAAAAATAGCTGTTTTGGCATGATTTTAATTTTTTTTTTTTTACATTGTTCATCTGATGGGATTGATCGTGTGATATTTTTATATTTTTTGTTGTTGTTACTGACGTGGCAATAACAAATATGTAAATTTTTTCCATTTTTAACCAATCTTAAATCACTTATTTGGGGAAAAGGGTGCTTTTCTTTACATGTGAAACATTTATTTTTTATTTTTATAAGACACCTTTGTTTATTTTACACTTTGTGTCCCCCTAAAGAGAGGGAATACAGCCCCCGGAGACTCTGTAATGCAGCATACTATGCTGTACAGCTTCATTGCAGGGCTGATTGTGGTCTCTACCCTGACTGCCAGCCTCACATGACCGCCGGGCCAGAACAGGAAGCGACATATCACTTTCTTATCTGAATATTCAGCACTCCGTCAGTGATGTGTATATAGCAATCTAGAAGAGAGGGACACAGAGGAAAAGTCCCTGCCATCTCTATGGGGTGCCCTGCTGTCACTGCGGGCCCCCCGCTCAGCAGCTGGACAATTAGCATGCAGCTGCAATCTCTGAGTGGACATTCTAAAACATTCATTTAAAGATAAATCCCAACCCCCAGGATGTTTATAGTCTATGGGTGGTTGGGAAGTGATTAAATAAAAAAAAAAAAAAAATGTTGGTTTTCTGGATATCATATTTTAAAGTCAAAGTATTTTGTTTCCTGTCCTGGCACCATAACTTTCTCTTTGTTTGGATATTCGGATATTCTTAAAATGTTTGGGTCAAGGGGTTTAGTCTTGCTTAAATAGTCACTTACCTTTTAAGCAGCTTCATTTCAAGGGTCACTTTAGGTGATCCTGAACAAATCTGTAAATCAGGAATAGGGTCTGTCTTCGCTATGTGGCTCCTGAGCTCAGTGCAGAGGCTCCTCCTCCTTCCAGGGTTCAGAGCTTGAACACTCCAGAATGTTCACCATCCTAGATTGCTGTTTTCTGCGTATAGAAACATAGAAACATAGAATGTGTCGGCAGATAAGTACCATTTGGCCCATCTAGTCTGCCCAATATGCTGAATACTATGGATAGCCCCAGGCCCTATCTTATATGAAGGATGGCCTTATGCCTATCCCATGCATGCTTAAACTCCTTCACTGTATTTGCAGCTACCACTTCTGCAGGAAGGCTATTCCATGCGTCCACTACTCTCTCAGTAAAGTAATTCTTCCTTATATTACTTTTAAACCTTTGCCCCTCTAATTTCAAACTATGTCCTCTTGTAGCAGTTTTTCTTCTTTTAAATATTCTCTCCTCTTTTACCGTGATGATTCCCTTTATGTATTTAAAAGTTTCTATCATATCCCCTCTGTCTCTTCTTGCTTCCAAGCTATACATGTTAAGGTCCTTTAACCTTTCCTGGTAAGTTTTGTCCTGCAATCCATGTAATAGTTTAGTAGCTCTTCTCTGAACTCTCTCCAAAGTTTCAATATCCTTCTGCAGATATTGTCTCCAGTACTGCACACAATACTCCAAATGAGGTCTCACTAGTGCTCTGTAGAGCGGCACGAGCACCTCCCTCTTTCTACTGTTAATGCCTCTCCCTATACACCCAAGCATTCTGCTGGCATTACCTGCTGCTCTATGACATTGTCTGCCCACCTCTAGGTCGTCTGATATAATGACCCCTAAATCCCTTTCCTCAGATACTGAGGTTAGTACTGTATCACTGATTTTATATTCTGCTCTTGGGTTTTTACGCCCCAGGTGCATTATCTTGCACTTATCGACATTAAATTTTAGTTGCCAGATTTCCCCACTATTGATGTCAGGCTTACTGGCCTATAGTTGCCTGATTCCTCTCTACTAGACAATCACATCTTCCAATACATAGTAAGTGCATTTCCTAATCTAGTCATAATATAATTCCTTTATGAAGTGCTTAAGTGGCTCTTCATGTGTTGGTTTTAGCTTGTTTTTTAGTCAGGATTCCTCACTGAGCTGACTTTAATCAGCTTACATAGTTTCTGCCCCATCTGTGTTGAAATCAATAGTGTCTCTTTTGTTCTTGATTGTTTCCTCTCTGTGCGCTGGGAGCATAAACTATATCTTACAACCCATCTGTACTGAGGATAGGGGCAAGAAATAAGATAGGGTTCACATTGGCCTAGAACAGGGATGGGCAAACTGCGGCTCTCCAGCTGTTGCAAAACTACAACTCCCAGCATGCAAAGACTGCTTACAGCTATCAGCCTCCAGTAGGGCATGGTGGGAATTGTAGTTTTACAAAATCTGGAGAGCCGCAGTTTGCCTATCCCTGGCCTAGAAGTATGGGAAAGGAAGTCTAGAGCTGTATAGCACTGCCTGTATTAGGACATGCCCCAGGCTTTAAAAGAACTGTTGGATGCAGGAGAAGCACAATGGGGCAGCTAGAAGTAAATATGGGTAAACCAGGGCACTGGAAGAGGCTGAAATCAATACTTACACTGGAAAAAGTGGGCTACAGCAGCATGTCCAAAACAAATCTTCTTTTATTCAAAACTCCATAGCAAAGTGTATAGAAAATGCAACATTTTGGCTAGGTATAGCCTTTGTCAAGCATATGCTTGACAAAGGCTATAGGTTTTGAATAAAAGACAAAGGTTTTGAATAAAAGAAGATTTGTTTTGAACTTGTTGCTGTAGCCCACTGTTTCCATTGTATTCGTTTTGACCGCCTTGGATCTGGGGTCTCTTGGCTCGGCTACGGCATTCCATCTCTACAGCTCTGCGAGGCCTATTGTGTGCTGCTCTTGCCCTTTGTTTTTCAGCTGTCAATACTTACACTGTCCCCAGCAAAAGCTGAAGTCAATTTGTGAAAAGCTCTGAATCTCAGTTTCTGTTCAAAGTGGCTGTACCAAGTCTATAAGGTATCCCCGCTCCACAGAATCAGTTGTAACTAGCTGATTGCTGGGGTCTGACAACTGGTACCCTCACTGATCCCAGGAATGGGGCCCCTATTCTCCCATACTGATAAACCTGCAAGTAGTGCATGAGCCCTGCCACTCCATTCATTCTCTATAGGAGTGTCAGAGATAGACAAATACAGCAATTTGGCCATCTCAAGCACACCCATAGAGAATTAAGGAGAGCAGAATTGTTGCTTCATCAGAATGGAGTAATGGGACCCCTGTTGTTAGGCTAAGTGGATGTTCCAGTAGTCAGACCCCCAACAATTATTTAGCTATCCTCTGTCCTGTGGATAGGTTACAACTTTTAAACTTGGTCAGAGGAGGAAGGGAGATGAGTGACTTAATTAGAGCATATTGCAATAATTTGTGAATTGCCCCTCAGTGGGTATCTTTATTTAGACCTATCACAAGAACAATAAAATGATCATTCTGTCCAGTTGTGAACCTATGATAATCATGAAGATTACTTTTCAGATAAAATCCCCTCAAAGCAGCAGTGAACTGAGAATAGATATATTTATGTTACAGTTTTAATCATTTGTACTGACTGCTACAGAAGTATAATATTTAATTTTCAATGGCATAGCACTGCCGAAATGAAAAAGAAAAACTTTTATATGTGATATCAACAAGAGTGATAGTCATGACATAACTTGGGCATCATGTGTGGCCAGTGTTTTGCATTGTTGCCTTTTAGTGCTGAGGTTATATATTAGAATCCAGTCCATTACCAATACAAGTGTTTGCATACCTCTCATGGTCAAAAATAATATATCAACTGGTTTCTTATAAAACCTAATTTGTATGATTTTGATCCCTATTTGGCAACAATGACTAATGTGAGTTATTAAAAAGTACACACATTTTGAAAAATATGTTGATTTAAACAATCAGATAACATAGACATAACATTGTGAAATAAAGAATAGCACAAAAGTACATATTTTTTGGAATGATCTTACGCTCTACCATGACTAATTGTGAATGCACATGTTTTAATTAGCAAAATAAAATATGTATAAGGAGGACTATAACACCAAAGTGCCTGAGACTAAGCAGGACATTTTAAATCAAAAGAGTTTTATGCTTGAGGTAGCCATGTTTTCATTCAATTTGGATGCATGATACATAGGTCTTTTGCATCTTCCATAGAGACACTCAGTTCCTGGTTCATTATCAGCACTGTCAGCAAAGTACAGGGCATAGAATGGCAGAGGCGCCCAAAAAAAGATTAATGAGCCAATTGAAAAGAGCAGTTACATCAATTAGAACTGACTGTTACAGGATATGTCACTAAATAAGCCAAATTAGCTCTCAACCCATTTGTATCACTTGTTTTTAGGCAATATGTCAGAATACAATAGATGTACAAACAAACATTGACAATGGCATTTACATTATACTTGACATTTTTCAAAATGCTATTAAAGTCATCTTTTCTGCATTGTAAGTTTTATCTTTGCTTGCCTAGTTACTTGCATGTCTCGGATCATTTACTTAAAGCTGTATAACAGACAACTGTGATTGTGAAAGGTATACTTCCCTGCAATGACTTTGTTCTCTAATGGAAATAATTCTAGTTAAGACATAGATTATTTTAAGAAAACAATAGATAGTTAACAATAAATAGTTCCCAAAGAATAAATTAGTATATAATGCATAAATGTAGCATTTGTCTTTATGTGGAATTGATGAAGTATGTAGTCAACATTTTATAACTCATAAAAAAAATATGGATGTGATAAAAGTGATGGAGTTTTTGTCTTGGTGTCCAGACTTTAGTCACATAACCACAAACATTTCTTTATTAAAGCATCATAATGTTCAGTTTTCCATTACAGTTAACAATGAGAACTTTCTCTGGGGCACCAATTGTTCCTACTCAATAGTAACACATGGATGACGTGAAACAAGATTGGCAATTTTTTTTTTTAAATTCAGTTCATGTCCAAATTGGTTGAATTATCTGTCTGATACGATTTAGGATCAAATAATGTCAACTCAATCTAAATTATTCTGATTGCCTGGAAGTCTCTCTCTCTCTCTCTCTTTCACTCTCTAATTCTTCTTCATTGAAACATTATGATGTCATGTTCATTAGAACCAGAACTTATTGAACAGTTTGAGTAGAGTTTTTGAATTGTAGAATCAATTCGCTCATTTCTAATAAAACATATGGTATACCCAAAACAAGTATCCTGATATAGCGATGTATTACTTATTGTTCACATATATCATGATTTTTTTTATATAAAATATGAGGTAATGGAGTGCAGGTAGATTAATCTTTCTCTCTCTTAAAAGCAATAAATTCAAATAAGATCTAATTCAATACAAGCAGTATTTAATACTTCACATCAGCAGCTGTCAACATTTATACTTTGCATGTTCACATTAGCATATGATAGCAATATTCAAGAATTATTCTACTAGTTCTAAATCTATGTCACCAAGAAAAATCTTCATATAATGCAATTTATGTTATCTCCACTAAGCAACAAGAAGTTCTGAACAAAATATAAAAAAACATTTGAAAGATGTTATTATACTATATCTTGACATTTAGAACAGATTACTTAAGATCTGGAGACACGCTAGATTGTCTTCGGTCTTATGTAACATCCCAGAAACCATTGGCTAGATGTTCATGTTTCATATCTTTAAGGGCATCTTTAAAGTTGATAAATATTAAAAGCAGAATAAAGTAAATTGACAATTATCAGACAGTGGGATAACGAAGAGCACAAATCAGGAACGACAGAAAGCAAAGAAGATCAGAGACACACGATTTGTGCAATTAAATTACTTTTCTTTTGCATTTGTTACGGAGGTTAATTAGTCATATAATTGTTTTAAGATATCTTAAGAGGTTTCCCTGTAAAACAGCTAACAAATAGGATGTACTTACAGTCTTCATATAGCCTATATTCTAATTTATAAGGGGAAAAGTTTGTAATAAAGTGAAGTTTGGGTCCCCATTAACTTCAATGAGGTTTGGGTTCAAGTTCAGGTCCCAAACCTGAACTTTGAACTGAAGTTTGGCCGAACTCAGCGAACCCGAATTCCCACGGGTTCGCTCAACCCTACTAATAAACTCTTTGTTGACATTCTGTGCCATTTTTTGCATATCAATAGGTATTCCCTGTGTTAGCCATGTCTTTTGACCTTTCTGCACAGATGTTCTGCCTCGCATTAAGATAATCTGACTTTGAATTAAAGTTTTAAAATGGTTTTCGAGTTTAAAAATTAAAAGTTATTCACTAAAGTCTTGGGAGACTTCAGAGATAACAAATTTCACCTCTCTGGAGCGCATACATTTAAATGCTGCAAGGAGATGGATCTCCTACAGCATTCAAATGAAATTTTGACCAAAACAACTTCGGATCATAGATCTGAAGTTTGCTTCGCTCAACATTAGTCCTGTCCATAAAATGGCTGCTGTTGGAGGGTCATGTGACCGGACAAATTACTCAGTCTTCTGCATTCAAGAACATCCCACCCAATTGTAATTTTGAGAGTTTAGTGTAGGTGCAGTTTGAGTGAAGGAGGTTGAGTGGTGTGTCTGGACAAAGCAGAAGATTTGCCCAAATGGCCCAAATCGGCTTTGTACCGAATTTTGGGGTGTTCGGGACCCGGACCCAAACATTTTCAAAAAAGTTTGGGTTCGGGTCCGTTGTTCGCTTGTGCGATTTCTTCTCGCTTTCTGAAGGGCTGCACAGCCAATCAGCTAATGTTTTACTTCTTGCCCTAAGAAGCCATCACAGCCATGCCTACTAATGGCATGGCTGTGATTGGCCAAGTGCAGCATGTGACCCAGCCTCGATTTAAGCTGGAGTCCCATAGCGCCACACGTCACTCTGCTCTTAATTGGTGTAGGGATAGGACGCAGCTGCAGTGAGGGCGAAATTAGGCAGGGAAAACTCCTAATGAAGTGATCGATCTACAGCTGTGAAACATTCAACTTCTGCTAGTTAATTGCTAACTGGTTTTTAGGCTGCACAGAGCGTTTTTCTGTCACATTTTTCTGGGGTGATCGGCGGCCATTTTGTGTCTTGTGGTGCACCAGCACAAGTTGCCACCAAGTCCATCAATCCATCAATACTAGTTTTTTTTTGCTATATCCTACATCAGGGACTTGGCTGTGCTTATTGTCACCCCTAGAAACTCAGAATAGCAATTTCTATAATTTATTGAGGGGTTACATTCAATTGCCAAAATAGCAATCCCCTAAATCTGGTGTTCTAGCTGTGGCTAGCCAAGTGTACTGTCTGGCAAAGGATAGATTTTTTTCTGTGGTGAAATTCAATTGCCAAAATAGCAATCCCCTAAATCTGGTGTCCCAGCAGTGGCTGGAAATGTTTAATAGTGTCCGGCAAAGGATATATTTTGTTTTGGGGTGAAATTCAATTGCCAAAATAGCAATACCATAAATCAGTGGTTTCAGCTGTGGCTGGCCAAGTTTAATAGTGTCCAGCAAAGGATATATTTTGTTCTGGGGTGAAATTCAATTGCCAAAATAGCAATACCGTACATCTGGTGTTCCAGCTGTGACTGGAAACGTTTCATAGTGTCTGTCAGAAGGATATAGTATTTTCTGCTGTAAAATTCAGTTGCAAAAATAGAAATACCGTAAATCTGGTGTTCCAGCTGTGACTGGACAAGTTTAATAGTGTCCGGCAAAGGATATATTTTGTTTTGGGGTGAAATTCAATTGCCAAAATAGCAATACCATAAATCAGTGGTTTCAGCTGTGGCTGGCCAAGTTTAATAGTGTCCGTAATAGGATATATTATTTTTTGCGGAGAAATTCAGTTGCAAAAATAGCAATACCGTAAATCTGGTATCCCAGCAGTGGCTGGTCAAGTTTAATAGTGTCCGGCAAATGATTTATTATTTTCTGGGGTGAAATTCAGTTGCCAAAATAGAAATACTGTAAATCTGGTGTTCCAGCTGTGACTGGACAAGTTTAATAGTGTCCGGCAAACGATATATTTTTTTGGGGGGTGAAATTCAATTGCCAAAATAGCAATACCATAGATCAGTGGTTTCAGCTGTGGCTGGCCAAGTTTAATAGTGTCCGGTAAAGGATATATTTTGTTCTGGGGTGAAATTCAATTGCCAAAATAGCAATACCGTAAATCTGGTGTTCCAGCTGTGACTATACAAGTTTTATGGTGTCCGTCATAGGATATATTATTTTCTGCTGTGAAATTCAGTTGCAAAAATAGAAATACCGTAAATCTGGTGTTCCAGCTGTGACTGGCCAAGTTTAACAGTGTCCGACAAACGATATATTTTTTTCTGGGGTGAAATTCAATTGCCAAAATAGCAATACCGTAAATCTGGTATCCCATCAGTGGCTGGCCAAGTTTAATACTGTCCAGCAAAGGATATATTTTTTTCTGGGGTGAAATTCAATTGCCAAAATAGCAATACCGTAAATCTGGTGTCCCAGCAGTGGCTGGCCAAGTTTAATAGTGTCCGGCAAAGGATTTATTATTTTCTGGGGTGAAATTCAGTTGCCAAAATAGAAATACTGTAAATCTGGTGTTACAGCTGTGACTGGACAAGTTTAATAGTGTCCGGCAAAGAATATATTTTGTTCTGGGGTTAAAAATAAATTGCCAAAATAGCAATACCGTAAATCTGGTGACACAGCAGTGGCTGGCCAAGTTTAATAGTGTCCGTAATAGGATATATTATTTTGTGCGGTGAAATTCAGTTTAAAAAAAAGAAATACCGTACATCTGGTGTTCCAGCTGTGACTGAACAAGTTTAATAGTGTCCGGCAAAGGATATATTTTTTTCTGGGGTGAAATTCAATTGCAAAAATAGCAATACCATAAATCAGTGGTGTCAGCTGTGGCTGGACAAGTTTAATAGTGTCCGGCAAAGGATAGATTTTTTTCTGGGGTGAAATTCAGTTGCAAAAATAGAAATACCGTAAATCTGGTGTCCCAGCAGTGGCTGGCCAAGTTTAATAGTGTCCGGCAAAGGATTTATTATTTTCTGGGGTGAAATTCAGTTGCCAAAATAGAAATACTGTAAATCTGGTGTTCCAGCTGTGACTGGACAAGTTTAATAGTGTCCGGCAAAGGATATATTTTGTTCTGGGGTTAAAAATAAATTGCCAAAATAGCAATACCGTAAATCTGGTGACACAGCAGTGACTGGACAAGTTTCATAGTGTCCGTCATAGGATATATTATTTTCTGCGGCGAAATTCAGTTGCAAAAATAGAAATACCGTAAATCTGGTGTTCGACCTGTGACTGGACAAGTTTAATAGTGACCGGCAAAGGATATATTTTTGTTCTGGGGTGAAATTCAATTGCCAAAATAGCAATACCATAAATCAGTGGTTTCAGCTGTGGCTGGCCAAGTTTAATAGCGTCCAGCAAAGGATAGATTTTTTTCTGGGGTGAAATTCAGTTGGAAAAATAGAAATACAGTAAATCTGGTGTTCCAGCTGTGACTGGACAAGTTTCATAATGTCCGGCAAAGGATATATTATTTTCTGGGGTGAAATTCAATTGCCAAAATAGCAATATCTAAAATTTGGTGTTCCAGCTGTTGCAGGCCAAGTGTAAATCTGTCCGTTAAAGGGTATATTACACTCAGCCTTCATCTCCAAGTGTATTTCTTTCCGTTAATGTGTATATTGCAGTAAGTGTTAAAATACAGCATAATCCTCTACATTTGCACACACTTTTTTGCATCTCTAAGTGTATGACTTTCCGTTAAAGGGTATATTACACAAAGTGTTAAAATACAACTGCTGAAAGCATAATCCAATATTTTTTTCACACGCTACTGTGCATCTCAAAGTGTAAATCTGTCCGTAAAAGGATACCTTTCATCCAGTGCCTAAATACTAGGCCTACAATTGATATTCCCCTAAATCTGTGGTTTCTGCTGTGCCTGGATTAGTGTAATATGGTACATAAATAGATAGCCAGATAGTGTTAGGGGCCTGTAAAAAAGGCCTGAATTTGAATTCAATACATTGTGGCAAATAATTTTTTTTTTTTATTGTGGTGAATGGTAACAATGAGGAAAACATCTAGTAAGGGATGCGGACATGGTCGTGGTGTTGTTAGTGGACCCTCTGGTGCTGGGAGAGGACGTGGCCGTTCTGCCACAGCCACACGTCCTAGTGAACCAACTACCTCAGGTTCCAGTACCACCAGAATTTACAGCGATACTTGGTGGTGCCCAATGCCGTTCTAAGGATAGTAAGGCCTGAGCAAGTTGAGGTGCCAGTCGATGGGGTGGCCGACAGTGGATCCAGCACGTTCACAACATTATCTCCCACCCAGTCTTCTGCAGAAAGCGCACAGGTTGCGCTTGAAAACCAAGTTCATCAGTCTGTTACATCACCCCCATGCATATCAGGGAAACAGTCTGAGCCTCAAGTTATGCAGCAGTCTCTTATGCTGTTTGAAGACTCTGCTGGCAGGATTTTCCAAGGGAATCCACCTAGTCCTTCCCCAGTGGTGGAAGACATAGAATACACTGATGCACAACCACTTATGTTTCCTGATGATGAGGACATGGGAATACCACCTCATCGGAGTCCGCACGTCTCTGATGATGACGAAACACAGGTGCCAACTGCTGCGTCTTTCTGCAGTGTGCAGACCGAACAGGAGGTCAGGGAAGAAAACTGTGTGGAAGACGATGCAGGGGATGATGAGGTCCTAGACCCCACATGGAATGAAGGTCGTGCCACTGACTTTCATAGTTCAGAGGAAGAGGCAGTGGTGAGACCGAGCCAACAGCGTAGCAAAAAAGGGAGCAGGGGGCAAAAGCATAAAATACCCTACCCTTGTGCTGTCAGCTTGATATAAATCTAGCAGAGCAAAGAATGGTGAGGTGATCCATGTGAGGTGTAGGGCTGGTTCTAGCTTTGTTACAAATAGACTGTCATGTACTGTACGATATCTGATTTTCCTTTTTTTATATTAATCATTGGAAAACCCCTTTACCTTTTTATTTTTATGTCTATGAATCTTTGTATTGCTCATTTTTTGTGGGCCAATCTTACTTTTCAATGATACCATTTTACTTTTTTTGGAGGCAAGATGATGTGATTTTCAATTTCCAGTTAAACCGTTCACCATATGGGACAAAATATTTCTATATTTTAATGGTATGGGCATTTAGGGACTGGTGATACCTATGATGTTTATTTTTGATTGATTATGTATTTTTTAATGGGGAAAAGGGAGTGATAACTGTATTACAAAATTTATTTGAACCCAAATTTATTATGGATTGTGGCGTAATCAATGTATTCTGGTTGAGATTTGTTTCATAATACAATTTGGCATGAGCTGCTACTTATAGTAATAGACATTTACTGAAAGCACGAAAAAGATTCAGATTCATTCAAAGCAGGAAGAATCTGAATCTACCAACACTATCAAATAATGTCAAATAATGATTTATTATGATATTTAATAGTATGTTACAAATTTGTTTTATGTTTTTTGCTTATTTTAGTTTTTTAGTAACAATAACTTTTTATAAAAATATAGGGGGTCATTCACTAACCAGAAATATGTCCTAATTAGGCACATTTCTGGCATAGATTGTGGTGCAAAGGTTATTTGCTCTGCAATCTGCGACTTTTCCCTAGTCCCGCCAGGTCTGAGAAAGCAGGCATGGTGTGGGTGATGAAGGGGATGGGCCAGCAGGCCCATCTCATTCATCATTTCTACACCTGTTTTAGGTGTAGAAAATGGTCTAAATCTATGCCACCGAGAAGGCTGATGTAGATTTAGAAGCAGCGTGGATCCGCCGAAGTTATGTAGAAGCTGGTGCCTCTTCATAACTTGGACTGTCTACCTCCAGCACAGGGCCTTATTAGGATCGGCATTTTAGACAATAAATTACCCCTATAATTTTTATTTTCAATGTTTTATTTTAGTGTAAAATAAAAATTGGAAAGTGAACATTCTATTTTTTTGCCATCACCTTTTCTAAATAATTTATTTTTACAGATTCCTATTACGAATTGAACTCTAAACCTGCCTAGGTTACAAGCATCAAGTTTACCACTACGCTATAGAACCACATTACAATAAGGATGGGATTTTTTGTGACTAAAAGCTACTAAGCAGTCTTACTATTTATTTAATATACCTTTAAATAATATAGTAATACTGTTTAGTAGCTTTTTAGTACAGGTCTATAGTGGTGATAGCATTCAGAAGGTCTCCGTTTCAATTCCTACCAGTAAAATAAGATATTTAGTACAGAAGTGACTACTAATGAGGCTAGATTCACATGACCACATGTGTTTTGCGGTCTGCAAATTGCGGATCCGCAAAAAAATAAACAGATGATATCCGTTTTTTTGTGGATCCATTGTAACAATGCCTGTTCTTGTCCACAAAACAGACAAGAATAGGACATGTTCTATTTTTTGCGGGGTTACGGAATGGACATACGGATGATGATAGCACATGGTTTGCTGTCCGCATTTTTTGAGAATCCATTAAAATGAATGGGTCCATATCCTGTCCACAAAAAAAATGGAACGGACAAGGAAATAAAATATGTTTGTGTGAATGTAGACTGAGGCTTAGATATCTTGCCCCCCAGCTCCTACAGACCCCTGACTGCAGTATTGCCCTCACCTTAGGAAGTCCCTGCTACTAAAAGAGAATACCACCATAACATAGCATTTGATAGAACATACCACAGTGTACTTCAGAACGAACATTATGGAGGTGCACAGACATCCTGTAGAATAATGGCACAACACTGAATTAATTATATTTCCATATATTTCAGTTCACAAGTACACCTGTAAGGAAAAAGATATTTAAATTACTTTTACAGTGTGCTAGTCATTTCTCAATATGACAAACATTTCATTCATAAAGCTTAGAACAAACTAATATATAATTTACAACGCATTAATATGCATTTGCCTTGATTTGACTCAGATGATAGATCGCTTAAAGTGTTAGATTTTAAAATCATCGAGCATATAAACACCCCACTATAAATATGTGATCCAAAGCATTGTGAATAAAGAGAGTAGTAAGTATTTTCCCATTTAACTTTAAGCTGAAATTGATTATTAAGGTAGCAAGATCACTTCAAAGGGTGTGATAAAGTGATTTTCCTATTATGGAGCCTTCTTTTGCAGCAATAAGAAACATTTAGCAACATGTAAAAAAATGTTCTAATTAAGGTAATAACAAACAGAACAAATGATGAGCTTCATATATTAAAATAGCCTTTCAGCTAAAAGAGTATTAAGTGTAAGCAAATTGCATACATGACTTATAATAGGTCGCCTGCGGAGATGTTAGCTCCAGGACTGGCAATTTACTTCCCTTAAGGGACAGTCCACTGCACACATAAAAAACATTAGCCACTTATTTACATGAATGTGTTTTTTCTTGCCACTGGATTACATTTCTTCATCAGAAGAAGGAATTCACATACCTTTGAATCTTTGTGGCATAACATGACCTTTTGAATCTGTGTTTGAGGACTGGGGAAAAAACCACAGGGAATATATCAAAACTAAGTAATGAGGAAAACCCAGATAATCTGAATAGAATGCTCTGCATAATTAAGTACATTTGAGAGCTTCTCATGCACAATATATTATACTGCAGGGATAGAGAAATACAGATGGAGTATGAAATCAAGGATGCTTTTAAGTGATTAATTAAAAAGATACACAAAATGTAAATTTTCAGTATTAATCACATCATCTTTATCATTATCCAATGGTAAATAAAACTATTTTGTTATGTATTTCAGTGATAAAGTCTTTTCATATTTGGTCAGGCTATTGTTTTATTCTGCGTGTTTACTGCAATTAATCTAATATACATTTTATCAATTCATTCAACATAAAAATATTTTTTTTTTATTATGTTATCACTTTTGGTTATCATTCATTATTTACCAGTATTGGAATAATTGGAAAAAAATAAAACTTTCTTTTTTTTTTTTTTTTTTTTAAGCAGGGTAGACCGATTATTTTAGCATTATGCAAGTGCTCAAAGTCCCAGAGCCCTTACAATATGTAAGTGTGAAGCCTGCAAAGTAAAATACATTATTATGCCACAGTGGTTAAGGGACACATGAACTTTAGTATCTAAGGGCCCATAAAACTCTGTCTTCTCCATCTGTAGTGTGTGCAGTGTCATGGAAGCTCACTTCAAAGGGGATTCTGTGCTCTACTATATGCATTGTGTGTCCTCAAAGGTTGTGTATGGTGAAGTATAGTATGGTGTATGGTTTGGTGAATCCAGCCCCTGTCTCAGTTTCTAGTCAGTAGCTAGGTGCGGCTGGCTCCACCCTACATCTTCCTGAAGCTGCTAGCACTTTTGTAACAGACCCCATACCGACCTGCTCCCCAGTGCAATGCTTGATTACTGTACAATGCCTCGCTTTTGTTTTCTCCTCTTTGGTTCTATTGGTTTTCTTCCAGTCTTAATCCTGTAAACTTCCAGTTCCAAGAGATATACAACCTCTTTAAACTTTATATTATACATGCTGTAAACAAGTAGACCAGTCACTGGCATCCTTGACCTTTTCATGACGTGAATACTGAAGTGCATGTAGGTCAGAGTAGCATCACCATACATGCCACTTTGAGAGATAGTTGGGAGAGTGAGGAGAGAAAGATGTCAGGGCACATTAACTTTAATCCTGCAGATAACCATAGATAACAAATTAAGATATCATGACGTCCTGTAAGAAGTCTCAGTTTTCCTGGGGTTTTCCAGTTTATAAAAAGCAGGTCTTATCCTAAATTATCTAGATAACTCATATATTTGAATGATCACTGTGATAGAGTTTTTTCATATGGTACATTAACCAGTGCATTTACCAGTTGCATCAGTAAAAAGGTCTTTCAACATTGCATTATTGGCTTCTGATAAAGATATAGTATACACCGATTGACTGTTTTGGTATATGTTTTAAGGATGCATTTTTACATGATAGAATAATGCACTCTGTGCTATTCCATCCAACAAACAAACCCAGTATATACCAGACCAAAATATCCTCTGTCTGGTAAATGGGGGCAAATTTAAAGTATGAGCCAGCTTTAAAAAAATAAAAAATTCTAAGGAAGAATAATTCAGTCAATAATACAGTGTAAAAAGACGCTCATTCTAAATTAATCTTGTAATGGCACAGTCGGGAAATTAAACACCTTTTGACAGGTTTCCCAACAGATTACAGCTGGAGGTCCCAGTGGGGGAATACTTTGTAATTAGCATATTGTCAAGAAATCAGGGCTGTCTATTCATTTGACATGCTGCTAGGGCACACTAACTGTTGTCCTAACAACAACCTGGAGCAGATTCTATGGGCATAAGCTATTAGCATACAGGAGTATACTAATACATTATTAGTTGAAAATAACGATGCTAAAACATGATCCGTTAATGGGATAAAATAAGTCTATAAAAAATAAAAAAGTCCTAAAAATAAAAAGTCCTATTATTTAGTACTCACACATACATTGCATAGAAAATCCACTCCAGGTGCCTGTATGATTCAGCATTATTTATCAGTTTATTCACTGCGAAATTTGAACAGTATTTATATAAACTTATATATCAAAGAGCTCAGCATTGATCTTTCTATGTATCATATGATAATCTGAGATAGGGCATCAGAAGTCAACTGACAGGTTCCCTTTATGGTGGCACTTGATTATGATGTTAGCATGCATGATATGAGTTGATGTATTCACTATATAAATGTGGTAATAATTAAAAATGACACCTGTTTTCTGGTTGTGAGGCCTTTGGGGGACCTCGAGGTGGGTACTATTTATATTACTGAGACCAGTTAATCTATGTAATGACTATTGTAGACTAGGCAACGCTCCTCTTGGTTTCTGGAAAAATATATGAAAATTGCTTACATTATGTTTTATCTACTGCCATGAGATAGGCTTAGGAAAAGCCAATTTGATTGTCTTTCCCAGAAACCCAGAGGGGCATTGACCGCATAAAAATACTGCATACACATGCTCTGCATACTAGGCATTCTCCATAATGAGAAAGAGTACCCCCAAGACAACGCATACATATTTGTGAAACATGCAGAATAGTAAATTGGGCTTTTTTAGAAATATCTTAACAAGTAATGCAAACAGTTGACACTGAATCATATTCATGTGCTCAATATGATAACTAGAACCTAGAACAGTCACCATGAGCTATAAACATTTTCATACCATTAAAGAGAACTTTACTTGTGGATTCTAGAGCTGCATAAAAAATGATTACAATACCTAATGCATTTCTAAATTTAAGACAGAAAAACCCACTATTGACCTGTGAATTAGTCAGCAAACTAGAGGTCTTTTATGATACCAGGCTATCTATCTATAAAACACAATTTTTTATCAGATTTTATTTTTCTGGATTATTTTCTCTCTCTCTCTCTCTCTAATTTGTCTGAAAAGAATAATAAAAAATCAGGTTTGTTAGAATCCAAACTTTTTGGGAAATTTGAGATTCATTCCTAACTGGTAGAAATGATATACTCATCCTCAGTTACAATTTCTAGTGGCATTTCATACAAAAATATGTGACTTTTTTCAATTTTACGCCACTGTCTAAAAAAGGACCCTGGACTTTCCACAGCCCAAAATATTTACAATGATTTATGCCAGAAGCTGGCATAAAATAAATTCCCCCAAATCTGTCTGCGAAGAAGAAGGCACTTTTGAGGTTTTTTGGCTGCAGAAATCCTCTTATAGAAGAAGTTGATTGCCTCATTGTCTGTCACCCATTCAGCAGGTCCTGACTTTGAGACCCAGTGTAGACTTAAAGGTATATTCCCATCTCAGACAATGGGGGCATATCGCTAGGATGTGCCCCCATTGTCTAATAGGTGCGGGTTCCAGAGGTTGGAACCGCACCTACACCAAGAATGGAGTGGGGAAGGTGGTTGCCAGCGGACCCCAGGTTTTACGGGTCAGGACATCACCAATCTCTCTCCCCATAGTAGTGAATCTGAGCACACAGCACTTGCGCGGCCACCGCTCCCACTTTTAGGGCTCCGTTCTCCCCTCTGGGACCTGCACCTATAAGACAATGGTGGTATATCCTAGTGATATACCCCCTTGTTTGGGATGGGAAAACTCCTTTAATAAATAAGATGAAAGTTCAGTATATAGGCAGCCAAATCACTGTCAATGCTCTCGGAGGGTCCGTCGCCCCAACATCCAGGGTCGGAAAATGTAAATGAATTCTGTGGTATTCTGAGTCGTTTCTTCTATCGTAATGTGTAAGAGAAACTACACAGGACATGATAGTGGAAACAGCTGTGGGTCCGCGCGTTTGTCTGACCAGTGCTGTATGTTGCAAGCAGAAATTTAAAGAACAATTTTAATCTCCTAATTATAGAGAGGAGAGACAGAATTTTATATAACAGAAAAATATGTTTTAAATCCATTGAAAAGCTTGACTATCTACTTTACATTTTATCTGTATACAAAAGAGATAGATGTGTAAAAATCTATGTGCGGCATTACCAAGTTACTTATAATTCAACCACTTAGTGTTAATTGTACCATCAATTTTAGCCCTTGTGCATTTCTTTATTTCTCCTCCTTCCCCAAGGCCTTTTACTTGCCTGCTGAGAAACTTCAATGCATTTTCATTTTTAAATGAGAGCTCTAAACTGTGAAAAGTGCCAGACTAGGTAGTTTTATGCTGTAGCCATGTCCACTGGGGCTGTATTGGAACTGCTATCCTTCTTGTTACAAGGATCTTTTTTGTCTGCTGCCACTGACATTTTCTGTAGGGAGCTGCAGGAAAGCAAGCACCTACAGTATAAGTGTGTACCTAGTGCTATAACATGTTATTGGTAGTGAAGGTTATAAATGATTTATTGTTAAAATAATGATATTATTAATACTAATATTATTAGTATTCATGTTATTCCAGATCTTGGCAGCAGTCTATGGACCTGATTTATCATACCTTCACTTCAGAATTCTGGCAGCAAAAACGGTGCTTTTGTGACTTTTTCCACTTACCTTGGGCAAAATTTAGCAATTTTTTTGCACTCGTGCAAATTTTTGTGACTTTTTGCATTTTACACCACTCATTCCAGTTTTGTACTGTGGGTGGAAAACTGGATGTAGTCATCTATGTTAATGAGTTGCACTCCATATTTATGATTGAGATCATTGAAAAGTCACAAAAAGTTGTAATCTCACTCCAGAAAGAGGGTGGAGTAAGAAAACTGGAATGTCTTCTCTAGACAAAAGGATAAGACAAATTTATCATGAGACATTTGATAAATGTGGCATAAAGTACTCCAACGTAGACCCTCTATGTCTTTTCATTATCTAATCTAGACAAAACTCAAAAGTACAGTATAATTTAATCATAAGCATATTTCCATATTTTCTTGTTTTTAACACTATAGTGCACCAAATCAAACAGTCAATCTTAAATCTGGCAACTGTAAAAAGAATCTTGGTAGAAAGTCATGCAACGGTTTATTAGAGCTATTTTGCTTTGTTATAAGAATGAACTGATCCTGATGGTGACTTAGTGTAGTAGTGAACAATTAGGCATGTTGAGACTTAAAGGCTTTGTCCCACCTTGACGACCTGTGTTTAGATGTTCTGCCAGGGCATATGGACACATTTTAGACTGCTTTTTTTTTTTTTTTTTTGGGGGGGGGGGGTAAGTATAATAATATTTTTGTACAGATGTGACCCTGCTTACCAGGGCTGTGATAAAAACTAGTCAAGTTCTTTGACACCAAACATATCCAACCATGCATTTCTGGACCTTACTTTGGCACTATGGCACAGCCATTCTAATACAGCAAACAGTCTTCCCCATATTGTTATGACAAAGTTGGAAGCATTCTGGTATACAAAACATCTTTGTATACTGAAGCATTAAAATTTCCCTTTGCTAGACCTAAGGTTTCTATGCTAACCTTTGAAAAACAACCCCAAAGAATCAAACTTTAAATTTGTCACACAGTGCAATCAGGCAGGTAACTCTCTCCTGGCATTTACCATACTCAGACTCATCCATCAGACTGCCTGACCAGTGATGGCACGCTTTATACCACTACATCTGATGCTTTTGCTTGGTTATTTAAGGCTTGCATTTAGCTTTTTGGACATGGAAACTCATGCTATGAAACTCCTGGGATATAATGTTTGTGCTGATGTTAATTCCAGAGGAGTTTTGAAATTCTACAGTCAGCAGAGTGTTGGCAACTTTATACACTATACATCATTGTACCGACAGACTGTAATTCAAGGTGCTGGATTTTGTACACCTTTGGCAATGAGATTGAATGATACACCTGAATTCAATGATTAAGAGGTGTATTTAATATGTTTGCCCATAAAGTATATCTACATACAACATATTGTCTAGTTGTACATTATCCCCTTATGGAATGTCCTTTTGGCAATCCATTAAAGGTTGACAAATTACATGTCCATAAGCTCAAAGCAACTGTATACTATATATACAGTATGTGCATATATAGTTGTAACAAATCAGAAAAAATGCAGTCAAAAGACGCATACTCTATAAGTAGCCCAATAAGGGATAGGGAGAAAAGGCCAGTTAAAGCATGTTTGCTTGATGTGGTTTGCAAGGGTAAGTATTTTGTATTGTATTTGTTTTATCTTACTTATTCTTCTGTTTTAATTCCCTGCATTGCATTAAAGGTGTTTTAAAGGAGTAACTAATGCCCATTGGGCCAGCATGATGTAAAATTAAAAAATAAAATCAAATTGTTCCTAGTTTAGCACTGAGCTCCGTTTTTATCAATTCCTGTCACTTTTGGACCAGAATGGCTGCTCTTGCATGGATCACCACTTAGACCACTGATTGCCTAGTAGCATGTGGAGATGGCAATCAAACCTCTGCTCCAGAAAGCACCTGAAGCCATAGAAATGGAAACCAGACACTGCACAGGAAATGCTTTGAAAAAAATTTCTTGTTTGTTTTTTACACTGTGTCTGGCCCTATGACCATTAGTTCCCGGTCTCAGACAAACCCCTTAATTCCTCTAGTTATTTCATTACAAAAAATTAGTTAAATGGAAAACAAAGCTTGACTGGATATTTATCTTTTTATGTTTTTATTTTAAAGCCACAACATACAGCAATTGAAAAATAAATCTTTGAAATATTTAAAAGTACTAAATTGTTCACATAATTTATATTACCGAATGACAGATAAGTAATGAAGTCACTGATGATGTACCATCAAACGTTTTGCAAACATTATCTCATATTTTATTACATCATTAACCTCTGGCATCACATTTATCTGTGTAACTTTAATATCTTGATATTTTCTGCAGAACAGACTCATTCTGTTTATTGAATGTCTTTCTTGCTGGCAAGTGGATCAACAGTAACAAAAATATAAAGTAGATGGTAATATTAAGCAGCTTCTGATATGTCATAGATACATGTTTAAACTTTTGATCTGTGGGTTTCCTGGTGTCTGTGTTATTCCCAAAAATATTGTTTGCCCTTGTGTAATAGACGGCAATTTGTGGGACAGTTCAACTAAACCCACTGATACACCTTTGAGACTATGTGGACTATATTGACTATTTCCTCTATGCTGGTTATTTGGTACACATTTTGAATTAAATATATAACTGAGAGTACCACAATTCAGTAGTAGGAGTGTGTAGTAGTGGCAGAAGTACAGTGAAAGAAAAAAACAGGATATAAAAGTTAAGTTTGCTGACATCTATGCTCCCAGTCTTGAGAATACAGGATATAAACACCTACTAAGAGAAGTCACACAGGAAGAATACAGCACTTTAGCAGCAGGGAGATGGCCCTAAGAAAAAGCTGTAGCCTTGCCACACTCATTAATTTACAAGGGAGAGAATCAGGGAAAGCAGAGTCCTAGCTAGTATTAAGTTGAAACATCTGAAGTGGAATTTGAAGTTTAGAAAAATTTGGATTTGCCACACATCCAAATTTCCTCGTGCTTTGTGGTAACAATCAATTTTTCCTAAAATAGTGGTCGAAAATAAAAAAAATATACTTACCTCCTCCACTTGATCGTGGAGAGGCCGTCTGCTCCTCTCTTGAATTAAGAAAACCTGCCAAAGGACCTGCGGCAAGCATGAAGACGTCACCACATGATCACACTGGAGGCGCAAGGTGACCTTATCACTGATGATGTTGCTGTTTACAGTATTAGCTATTCAAAAGTTAGAGCAATAGTTAAAGTTTTTTAAAGTTCCTTTTTCTTTCTTTTAATTAGATATTCTTCACTTTGGACAGTGGGCCAATAATGTCCATAATAGTTCACATATATACACTAGCCTATTCTCTACACTAGCCTATGTGATAAGCACCCTGAAAAGAATGATCTGCTGTCAGATAAATAGCGGATGGTCACTGCATGAAAACTCACTGATACCAAGACAGTGTTTGGTTAATAGGTGAGAGAGAACATTACGCAAAAAATAGCAGCTATTACAACCTTAGAGTTTGCAGGAAATGCTATTCATACAGCTCAATATAATATCAAGTATCTCACGGAGTGAGACACAAATGTGAATCAGGTCTGTTTTTAATTGGATTATTATTATTTTTTAATTATGAAGATTGCAGCTTAATCAGTTTTGTATTCACAAGATATACAATAAAGTCATAAAATGATATTCACACATATTTTAATAGATAAGGAAGGGATAAACTCTTTCCTTAATACTTTTTACATTTTGTCTATATTTCCCAGGATTGAGAACATAATAAACTTGGAAAACACCTCCATATATGAAGATTGCCTTCACAGCCAACTTTCTGTTTGTTACATAACTAAAAAGCATTAGCTTTAACTTAAAGGGTGTACATGTAAACTAGTTTGTATATTGAAGCTGGATTACAAAACAAATCACAAAATCAGCCAAGATTTTGAACATTAAAAAAGGTGCTAATGAAGACTTTGATGTGACTAGCGACTTTTTTTCTGATGGTAAAATTACCTGTAATATTAGAAATGTGCAAATGAGCTACAGTAAATTGAATATCTAAGCTGCATAAAAAAATACACAGATTATACAAGAAAATAGATTGTACATTGTAACCTTTACAAATAATTTTGCTTTAAAGTGGTTATCCAAAGCTGAATCTCCCCTACCCCTCACACACACACATAATGCCTGGACCTACGATACTGACCATACTTACCTGGTCCGAAAAAAGGTTTCCTTTACAATCGCCTCATGGCTGTCTTTGCATCTCCCCCACATGTAAATAACAACATTTGTAATGGGGTGCAGCCAATAGCAGGCTGCAGCAGTGACCTGATCCTCTTGCATCTTGAATAGCCCCTTTTGCTAAGTTTAGAATATCTAAAAGTTGGAACTTTGAAATCAACGTGGTTTCCAGGATTGAAAATATAATAAACTTGAAAGACACTGCCATATATGCAGATTGCATCCATAGTCAACTTTTGTTACAAAGGTAACTGGCAAGCCTTAGCTTTAACTTGAGGTTGTGGTGCTCATATAAACTAGTTTTTATATTGAATCTGGATTACAAAACAAATTATTAAATCAACCAAGACTTTGAATGTTAAAAAACTGTGCTAATGAAGACTTTGATGTGACTCATGACTGATTTTACTTAGAAACATAGAAGCTGGACAGCAGGAAAAGACCATATGGGCCATCTAGAATGCCCCTATTTTAATACTGTTCTTAGGATAGATGTGTTTATTCCAGGCATGTTCAGCATTCACTTACCGTCAATTTCCCACCCACATTTTCGATCATGTCCCCCTTTCCCTTCTTTCCTCAAGGCAATACAGATTATGTTATTTGAGTCTCTCCTGATATTTTCAATTCTTCAGACCCTCCACTATTTTTGTAGTCTGCTTTTTCACCCATTCCATTTTATCTATATCTTTTTGTAGGTGGTGTCTTCAGAACTAGACACCATATTCCCGATATAATCTCACTAGCGCTTTATACAGCAAGATCATTATCTCTCCCTTCCCATTGGTTATACTGTTAGCTATACAACTAAGCATACTTGCTTTCCCAGTGGCCTGCCCTCACTATGCACTCATTTTGAAACTTTGATGACCCCTAAATCCTTGTCTTCTGAAGTCTTGGCTAACACATAAATGTCAATATATATAAAAGACAAAAAATAGAGCAGCACCACTGCCAGTGATGTGCCAGTGAAACCAAAATAGCCAGCACTCGTTCAGAGTAGCGCTGCAATGGGAAGGAGCAGAGCTCCACATTCAGCCAGAATGAAGAAATCCCAGCAACCGCACAAGTGTATGAAGGTGAATCAATTTCTTCTTTATTGAATAGACTTATTCTAATAACGTGTTTCGGCACACTGCCTTTCTCAATAGGTACATAATAATGAAAATCAAACAGCTTTATATGGGGTGTGTCTATCCCAATTTAAGTGATGTAATCCACCCATGAAGGGGTGAAAACATGCCCAGCACCATTTATCAGAGTAGTTTCATTATAAACAAAAAACAAGTAGGTTTTGTCCTTCTTATTCAAGATCAATGAGTCGACTGTGTCTAAAAGGAAAACAGAAGACACAGACTAAGCACATGGGTATATAATCAATAAATCCACAGAAAAACTGGATATTGTGATCTACAACCTAGTAATCTCATAGACACGGTCTAGACCAAGAAGAGGAGGTGATATCAAAAAACTCCTACTCCGTAGGGAGGCTTACTGGATACATATCCTTAATACGTTACACAGGGGAGTAGCTAACGGCTCAGGGGCCCCCTTCCCTCAGTGCTTTGTGTATCTTCTTATGTGGCACAAGGGTCTTTGGGCCCCCTCAGGCTCCTGGGCCCGGTAGCGACTGCTACCTCTGCACCCCCTATAGCTACGGCCATGACGTTACACCCAAAAGGTTTAAACCGTGACTACGAGATTACTAGGTTGTAGCTCACAATAGCCAGTTTTAGTGTGGATTTATTGATTATATACCCATGTGCTTAGTCTGTGTCTTCTGTTTTTCTTTTAGACACAGTCGACTCGTTGATCCTGAATAAGAAGGACACGACCTACTTTGTTTTTTGTTTATAATGAAACTACTCTGATAATTGGTGCTGGGCATGTTTCCACCCCTTCATGGGTGGATTATGTCACTTAAATTGGGATAGACACACCCTATATAAAGCTAAGTGATGTGCCAGTGGCTGTGGATATGATCAATCTCCAGATAAATAATAGGAAGAATTCATCTACCCTCCCTCCCATATATAATTCTTATTATTATTTATCTGTCTATATATAAAGATAGAGGGTTCTTTCTGCCCAAGTGCATTATTTAACATTTGGACATGTTAAACTGTAGATTTCATTGTTTGGGGTTTATTTATCTAGAGACTTTTTTCCCATGTTACTAATGCCTCCAGGAATATCTACCCTGTTGCACACTTTTATTTCATCAGCAGACCTTGCCTACCAAACCTTCTCCTATGTCACCTACAAAATATAAATAAATAGGACCCATAAAAGACCTTTAAGGTACACCACTTCTACTAAAATACTAAAGTACTTGTACTGACTAATACAGCATATTGAAGTCCAATCTTCAATAATCTATCTATCAGCTCTTTATATGGCATTTTATCAGAGGTTATGCTGAAGTCTAGGTTGGTAATATCCATTGTCCCATTGTCTAATACTTTTGTGAATAAATCAATATTTTATTAATGGTAAAATTGCCAGTTATATTAGAAATATACAAATAAACTACTGCACTCTGAATATCTAACTTGTGCACATATAGATGGATATACACAGTATATCACAATATACAAGATGCTTTGTAAAAAAAAAAAAAAATAGCTTTAACTAACTTTGATAACAACATGGTTTATGAGACACACAGGTAGCAGGATAATATAATTATATACACATAAAATATACAGAATATACAAGAAAATAATAAACTATACTTTATCAAAACGCTACACTTGTTTCCTGATAAATATTTTAATGTTGAAATATCAACTGGAACAGTATATTTCATTTACTTGGGTAAACTGTTCTGATTCTTGCCATAAAGAATGTTTATCTTAATTTTCCTGTAAAGAAAACAAAATATTTAATCCTTGGGCTACTTTTACTTCCAACTTTTGAACTACTGAAATGCATGTGATACCTCATTAGACAGAATAATTGTGACAGGGGTGTGACCTTATACCCCTGAGCAGTCTCCCATTCTCTGGTATGAATAACTAAGTGGGTCAGACCCAATAGATTGGAAACCATTCATTCTCATTAAGCAGCTAGCCACAGAACTTTAGAAACATGACACAGTTCTTGTGATACAGTACATTTATAGAGAAAGTTTTTAAAAAAAAAATCACAAAACTCTTACAAGCTTTAAACCATTTTTGTCTCACATTTACTTCCCTATTGTTCATGAGAGAGATGGATAGCTACATCAAGAGAGAGATCAAGCGACTACAAAGTCCTCACTTCCTCCAAAGTTATGCTGTAAGAGAAATTAATCATTACACAACATTTAGTAATGAGTAAGTCGATTCAGAATTTGTCCTGAATATTTAAAAAAAAAATTAGATTCTAACAAACCCAAATTTCTTGAAATTAATTTTAGACAACTCAGAGAGAGATGGAAATATATGCAAATTTGCTTTACTTCCAAAAGGAAAACAAAGCTAAGCTTTTCTCATGACAGAAATAACATATGCTAATTTGCATACATTTTCCAGAAACTCAGCAGAACATTGCCTGAACTACAAAACTCCTCATTTATACTCAGCCTTCCATAAGGAGAAATAGTAACCACCAGACCACAACCAAAGCCTCTCAGGTAGCTAAGCTAATTCTATCTGCTCAGCTCTGGTAAGAAAAAGAGCAATTTTCTGGAATGACACACTCAGCTTTTTGATTTTCATGTCCCTTTCCAGAGGAGCATTATGTGAATACATTTAGTTTTCTTTCCTTTTGGAAGGAGGATTGCTTTGCATATTTCTCTTTTTCTTGTAGAATTGTCAGACCCAAAATGAACCCAAAAAATTAGCTGTAACCAGGGGCGTAACTACCGGGGAAGCAGGGGAAGCGGCTGCTTCGGGGCCCGGGCTGACAAGGGGCCCGGTGCCAGGCAGCATGTGTCCTCTCTCTTCTGCTTCCCTGCCCCAGTAATCAGCTGACGCCAGGGCCGGGCCGACACAGAGGCTGGGGAGGCTCCAGCCTCAGGGCGCAGGCAGGGGCCGGCCAGAGGGAGAGGGACTGACAGGGGGGAACCGCTTAGCGCTCCCTCCTGTCATTCCCTGAGCCGGGCCCCATCAGAGCGCTCCTCTCACCTCCATTATGTTCACTGCTTCAGGCCTCCAGCATCAGGCCCCGCTGCCTCTAACTAGAAACACAGTAAGCAGGTGGGTGGATCCTAACGGACCTCCATTAGGCTCCGCCCACCTGCTTAATGTGTGGCAGCGCTGGGCCTGATCCCGGAAGCCTGGAGCAGTGAACATAATGGAGGTGAGAGGAGCTCTGACGGGCCCGGCATTAAGTACAGTGAAATGCCGGGCCCCTTACATGAAGTCTGTGACAACATGGGGGCAGAAAGAGCATGACAACATGGGGGGTATAAAGAGCATGAAAAGATGGGGGAGAATGACAGGGGGCAGAAAAAGCATGACAAGAAGAGGTGATTATGACAAGAGGGCGGGAGGAATGACAAGAGGGGAGAGCATGACAAATTACTATGTGGGGGCACTGCTATGTGGTTGAGGGGTGTGGCGGACATTACTGTGTGGGGGCAGTGTGGCGGACATTACTGTGTGGGGGGCAGTGTGGCGGACATTACTGTGTGGGGGCAGTGTGGCGGACATTACTGTGTGGGGGCAGTGTGGCGGACATTACTGTGTGGGGGCAGTGTGGCGAACATTACTGTGTGGGGGCAGTGTGGCGGACATTACTGTGTGGGGGCAGTGTGGTGGACATTACTGTGTGGGGGCAGTGTGGCGGACATTACTGTGTGGGGGCAGTGTGGCGGACATTACTGTGTGGGGGGCAGTGTGGCGGACATTACTGTGTGGGGGGCAGTGTGGTGGACATTACTGTGTGGGGGGCAGTGTGGCGGACATTACTGTGTGGGGTGGCATTATACAAAAGCTCTGCAGATGCAACTCCCATGTATTGGGTCACCAGAATTTGGGTGGTCATTCACTAAATGAACCCTATTATGGGGAGAATCTGTGGATCACACACATTTGTCATCCACAGACACCCCCCACCCCCCAAAAACAGGGTTAATTTACTGAATGACCACCAATAAAAGAGGTGGGGTCACATATGCTATTTCATAATGACAGCAGGGCCCATGCAGTGACTGTTTTCTACTACACCCCCATCCCCCCCGCTCACTGGATATAATCTTATTAACTATATAACTGTAGTAAATCACTACAGTTATATAGTTAAGATTATATACAGTGTGGGGGGGGGGGGTGTAGTAGAATACAGTCACTGCACGGGCCCGCTGGCGCTGTCATCAAAAAAGCAGATACAACCCCACAGCCTCACCCCTTGTATTGGGGGTCATTCCTACACAGACCCTGTTATGGGGAGGGGGGATCTGTGGATGACACATATGTGTCATCCACAGATTCCCCAATAACAGTGTCATCAATCACAGATCCCCCATAGCAGTGTCATTCACAAGTTGAAGGGGGAGGGGGGGGGCGCACTTGGGAAGCTCAGCCTCTGTTGGAGGTGGACCTTTTCCCAGCCCTGGCTGACGCTGCGCAGGCTAATTGCAGAGTTGCCAACAGTGCGGGACTGTCCACTGTCCACTGTGCCGGCGGGCCCCCCCCCCCATCCCCTTTCACAGTTTGGCCCAGTTTGGGGGTGTTATATGGCTGGGTGGCTACTGGCACATTATAGGCCCTATAATGTGCCAGTAGCCACCCAGCCATATAACACTCCTATAATGTGCCAGTAGCCACCCAGCCATATAACACCCCCCCTATAATGTGCCAGTAGCCACCCAGCCATATAACACCCCCTATAATGTGCCAGTAGTAGCCACCCAGCCATATAACACCCCCCTCCTATAATGTGCCAGTAGCCACCCAGCCATATAACACCCCCCCTATAATGTGCCAGTAGTAGCCACCCAGCCATATAACACCCCCCCTATAATATACGCGCGGGGGGGAAGGGCCCCATACAAAAATTTGCTGTGGGGCCCAGTCATTTCTAGCTACGCCCCTGGCTGTAACAACACCCAATTAATTTGGTTGCCTATCCACATAGTGTATTCCATATTCTTAAGAGGTTTCCCTCTATTAAATTCAAATGATTTAATAAAATATATGGGCAGGGATTACCCAAAGTTGGCATTCAATTTAATGAAAGTAAATTTTGAAAACCTAGTAAATTATTTTAAGATAGTTAGTTTGGCTTCACACCAATACATAGGTAGCAAATGGAGTGGCAACCCATGATGGTCTTTATAAAAGTGTTCATTGTAACTCGCTTACAAGATTTTCTTAATGCCATATGTGTGGCATTCTTTATTGTAATTTTACTTTTTCTATATATAAGCTCGGACAAACTAGAGCTATCTAAGTAGATGTCAAAGGCTGGCTACACAGTTTAGATACTTGTATAATGACAACTGTGTTCACCAAGCTTACCAACACTATATGTGGATATGAAAAAATTGTACATGCCCAACAATCTGGTGTTGCACAACCTTAACTCCCACCTGTACAAGATGCTGGTGATGCAGCCGCTGTTATACCACTTAATAGATTATGCTGCCTTTATTGAACTGATGAAGTGTGCTCAGCCTCACTGGAAGATACATAGCCTGCATTATTTCTCAAAAAAATAATTCATTACTGCCTTTTATTGTCATATGGTTGACAGTACAGGTCTTTCATGGTCCACTGGGTGACTGTTTTCATGGCAGAAGCACTGCAGCAATAAGGCAAGGTGTTCTTGGCACCACATTTGTTTTAGTCTGCTTCCCACACCAGGTGCTTATCTATCTCCTCCATGTCAACCTCCATGGACATCATTAAATCCCTAACTGAAGAAAGGCTGTGCCATTCTCCAAATACCCTTCCTCCCATCATATGTGTAAAGTAAAGCATAGGCATGCCATGTTAGAGCGGATCAGCCTGGGAGAGAGTATCCACACAGTTACTAAAAAGCATCAAGGAGGAAACATTCCACTGGCTGTTTCACGCCAACTCCAATTGTGCAAGGTCCGGGACAATGGCAGAAACATTGTAGCCAATCTGCATTTAGGGGAACAAAACATGCTCCCTGCATGACACACGCAATAATATTAATGGTGAAATACTTTTTGGAAAAGTATAAGAGCTTGCAGAGGGTGCTGGTCATGTCCAGCAGACTATCCTCACATTTCAGCCTTTCTTATATGGCAAGGAACAAATCACTGGAATTCCACCTTGCATAAGCTAGATCATCTGTGCGATGCTGATGGCACCGGCCATGATAACAAGTTATCTAGGTTGGGAGGCAGATCAGGAAAGAACTGAGTCCCTTAGCATGCTGGCAAGCTGTATTACAGGTGTATCCGTGCCATCCAGCAATCTGATGATGACTCCATGGACTTCTGGGCAAACTGATTAGAACAGTGGCTGGAACTGGCCAGTATGCACTCTCCAGTGTCACCTCAGAGAAGATTTTCAGCATTACAGCTGGCATTGCCACTCCTTGCTACATATCCCCCTACTGCCATTTCCATTACCCTTACTGCCACTGCCATTATCCCAAAACAGCCACACACACATTCACTGCCTTGTCTGTTATATGTTGTGCTGCTACTACTGGCACTGTTATTGCTGCCAGTTAGTATCCCTACACACTTTTCCATATCCACACTGTACTGCTGTTGCTCCCAAAGAAAAGGGAGAATTGTTCCAGGCTTGTTCAAGTTCAGAACAAGCCACTGTTCATTCTGACAATTAACATTTGTGTGTAAAAAAATATGGACATGAGTTCTGCCCCCATTAATGCATAATTTTGTGGATGCTTGTCCTAGGAGGCCTCAGAGTGTCATATACTCATTTTCAGGCTAAGTGGAGCATATTTAATTAAGGTAAAATTGATTCTGTCACAAATTAAATGTATTAATTTTTTTTAGGAATAAGACACTAAACCAGTTTCAAAGAGTTCCCTCGTCACTAATTTAAAATAATAGAGATGAGCAAAGTTTTGAAAAATGGCATTCGTCAGTTTCGCCGAAGTTCCACAAGAAATTTGATTTGCTACAAATTAATTTGCCATGAATGGCTATATGTCAGGTATACCCAGGCCACACGGAGGGTACGGCAACACAGAGAGGCCATTTAGCCTGCAGCTGCCTTTCATTTAATAATAAAGACCGCACTGTATAGTTAATGGCTATGAGGCACCTTTAAACAGGGGCTGCAACCACTTCTCAAACCCCATTGCTCTCCTGCCCTACAGGTGGAGGTCTTCTTTTCCTCCTTTTCCACATCATCTAAGATTGATGAGAATATGTCATCCGGAACATCCAGCTCCTCCTCTCTCTGCATCTTGCTGACTTTTCTAGACATGGAGACTTTGAAGGATGATTTGAAAGAAGTAAAGCCAGCAAAAGATGAAGATGTCATCATTAAGAGATGGCCCCACTCAGGGGTGAAAACTGGATGGTATTGGTTGGCATATTGGCAGTGGAATAATAATGGCTTACATCTTATTGGTATTAAATTACATACATCAGTTTATAGCTGAAGTAGGAATAAGTATGTATAGTAAGGATATTCCCATTATATTGGATAGGCCATCTGGATCAAAGGTTGTTAAACTGTAATTTATGGAAAGACACAGCAGCAAGTCCTCAGTTCCTCTGTGGTCCACCAAAGGTAATGAAGCATTACAAAATTATGAATTATATCAATAGGTTGTCTGTGTTTTGTATATCAGTACTAATGCTACTAGGTGGGGGTGCTCCTTGTAACCAGTATCCATTCTAGATCCTGAATGAGTGACTCATTAGCTCAGAATTCCATAGAAAAGTATTCACATTGAGTTTTCTAAACCAGTAGACTCCTAAATTGATAATAGACAGTTTGTCAAACTTGCCTCTTGTGGAGCCAAATTATACCAGGTGTCTGATAATATGCTGATATCACTGGACTATGTATGTCCAGCTGAAGATACATGCTTATCACTATGTACTTTAAATTAAAATACTCTATATAGTTTTTAATTTGTTCCACTATCATTCTGTGGACCAATTTTTTATGTGATGTTCAATATAAGCGCCATATTTGAATCTTATTTTGCAATTTTTTCCTTTTACTCATGGGTTTAATGTGCTTAAACTGTACCTTCTTTAATGTTTAGACCTAGGCATAAAATAGGTTTTCAAACCATTTATTTTTTAAAAGCCTTCATATGGTGAAAATTAATTGAATCAGTACTTTATTGATCTGCTGCCACTTTTGTTCAAACACTGCATGATCCACTATCAGTCTCTGCCTGCTGATTCCTCTTGACAGGAGGAACTTCTCAGCCAATCACTGACTGTATTTTTACGCATTTTGAGAGAGACCAGGAAGCAGAGACCAAGAGGGGACCATTAATCATTAGAACAGGAAGAGGTGGAATTAGGTAAGTATTGACTTATTTTATTCTTTTACACCATGGGGAGCCTTCAGAAGATGACTCAACTAGGCAACTCTTTTAATTCTCCTGGCGGGAAACAGCAAGCATATTTTTTCAAGGGAATTGTTGCAAGTTGGAGGTCTTGAAGGAGTATTCCAGGACTTTACTATTGATAGCCTATTCTCAGGGCCTATTCTCATCTAATTGGTTGGGGTCTGACACCACTACTAATCAGCTGTTCTCAAGGAGCTCACAGAAGTTGGCATAGGAATGTAATAGCTCAGTACACTCTGCAGAGAATGGAACTGGTCACTGTAACCCTATTCCCACAAAAGTAAATTGTAGAAGCGCTGCGTTAACCAGCTCTATTCTCTACACAATGGACAGAGCTGTGTATTTCAGGCGCCGACTTCCATCTAGCTATAGCTGCCTTGGATGCAGGGGTGTAGTCCATATTTTTTAAAAACCATTAAAATTTTTGTTTCAGTATGGTCTATAAATGCTCATGCACACAGATATTTTACAAATCTCTTTTTCACAACCTCATAATTTTACAGATTAATATTATGTTGCAGAGTTTTTTATGAACATTTCACCAAATATCCCCTGGTGCAGCTGTACAGGCTCTATACATACATATATTATTTCCAATGTTGCATGCAAATAAATTAATTAAATACTTTACGTACATAATATCATTTTTATATGCTGTAGTGACAGTGGCATCCTTCTAAGTATGTTGCTCTTGGGGAACATGATGTCCCTGTGTTTGACTTGCGATCAAACTGGTGAAAATCCCTTCCAAGATGCTTCCCTTTCCTAATTCTAAATTGACACTGACACATAAAAAACCAGTGGTGCGAAGATCTGACAAGTCATTTCTCTGTGAATGATTGCTATAGGAAGACATACATTATAAAATCATTTAAGAAGGTCCAGTGATGGATTTGATGGCACTCTAAGGGTAAGTGTTTTCATGAGCATTCAAGGTTTATAATATTGGTTTGGGCAAAATAAAGTTTTCTCTTAGTATCACATTTTCCAGCAAGAAACTATATACTATATACTAACACAATTTAAATTCATTTAGCATTGCAACATTGTGACATTTTTGACAGGTGATAGTTGGCATTGTATTAGTTGCTGTTAGGCTCTGATGGATAGCTGGACATATAGAAAATACTGTAGTTATACCTGGACTGCTCTTCTTACATATACATTGAAAACATAAAATTTTATTTAACTCTCTTAACAAAGTAAGTTCAGGACAGCATATTTTTGTGATACATTAACTGTAAGCACATTGCTTTGGCTTATTTTATCACCTCTTTTAAAATATCCTTTTTTAGCTTTTGTTCACACTTCTGCTTTGCACCATTGAGATCAATTAAACTGCAGTTCCTCTATTTTCTCAAGTTCTGCAGCACCTATATTAAATGTTGTGATGACAGCTTATGATATCCTTTTATCTTTCTTATTTTAGAAGTTTGTGTTCTTATTTTGCCACTTAGATCATGTTTTAATTGGATCTACTTTAAAGCTCAAACAGCCAGAGTAAAAAAAAAATTCACAAATTTTATATTGTTCTAAAAAATTGGTTATATGAACATTATGAATTATTGGCTAAAAAACTTAGCCATTCAAGCATTACAACACACCTATTTGTTACTCTTATTTTAATTATTTATAACCTCCTTTAACTGATTCATAGAGTTTAAACATACAACATGTACATTTTCCCACTGGTACAATATCTAGACAAGCTTGAGAAATTGATTCAGTGGTGCAGAATAGCAATATTTTTTTAACCTTTAAATTTGAAGCAAAGCTCATGTTTTTACCAATCAAAAGTACTGTTGGATTAAATACATTAGCATTTCTTTGCAGTTACCCCAATCATACTTGGTTTCAAATATATCTTTATAGCAAATAACAAAGTCTATTACCCCAACAAGTTTGCATGGTTGGCAGATGAGGGGGATGTTGGTTCAGGGACAGCACTGCTGAAGCCATACACTTCCTCTGACAGCCAGGGGAATGTCAGCTCCAGTAAGCAGGGAACCAGGAGAGCAGGACAGGGCAGACAGGTGCTGGTACTTGGAGACTCAATTATTAGGGGTATAGAAAGGGCAACAGAGTGTTGTCTTCCTGGCGCTAGAGTTCGACACATCGCGGATCGGGTTGACAGATTACCTGGAGGGGCTGGAGAAGATCCAGCAGTCATGGTCCATATTGGAACCAATGACAAAGTTAGAGGTAGGTGGAGAGTCCTTAAAAATAATTTTAGGGATCTAGTTCAAAAGCTTAGGGCAAGGGCCTCAAAGGTACTGTTTTCTGAAATACTAGTGAATCCACTGAGGAAGGGGGCAAGTATCACCCCTGGGCACAACAGCAACAACAGTGCGGAGATGTCCACACTATTGATCAATTCAAATCCATTAAGAATTTGGGACTTTTTACCCTTGGAGCTTACAAGCTACTCAGTGTAATTTGTTCATCTTGTGAAACCACTTAGGAGCCTGGGTGACGTCACGCTGATCACGTAAATGGTCCTGCTCATGTGACTTGTCACATGATACAGCAAGGAAGGTCTTTGAACTGATCACCAGGAAGGTCCTTGAATATACAGCCTCAATACGCAGCCGGAGAGCTGTAAAGCTACAAGACGCCATTTCAAGCCGCAGCCTACTATCTAGAGTGGTCAACCTATTGTACTATACTAAAGAAAAGTTCTCCAAAAGTGGTAAAACACTATGTGAATAAGATGTCAGTACTATTAATTTTATGAATCACTTTATGAACTCATAGTCTCTCTCCTGAATTGATTTGACTCCTGCTTGTTGGCTATACAAACTTTCACACATGCAGGAATGGGAGTTCTGTCCTTTGGGAGTTTTAAAAGCATGAAGTGAAAATATTAGTTTGCTGGCTTATTGACTTATTGGATGCACTTACTCCATTTACATGGACTACCCACATTGTACATCTGGAGTGGCCAAATAGCCAGCATTTTGTGCTTTACTATTTTAGCATTCTTTTACTTTGATGATTTTCCTGTTTATTCTAATTTATTGGGTAGATCAACCATATGTTTTTATGTTACTGTGTTTTTGCAACCTAACGTGATACGGTTGTTGGGGCAGTCCCACCTACAGATACCACCACTAAGATATTACTAATAAATGTGGATTTTGGATATGCAATCTGTGTCCATATACTCCATACAACCTAGTGCCCCCATTTTCTTATTTGATTCACTAGTTTCTTTCTTCCAGCAAAAGGGTAGTCAGTGGGTGAGCACCAAGCCATACTGATTATGGTGGTTGAGACACTGTACGTATTTTTCAATTTTTCAGAAATACTACCTGTACCACGAGCCACACAAGAAATGCAGCAGGAGATTAGAGAGGTTAACAAGTGGCTCAAGTACTGGTGTAGGAAGGAGGGGTTTGGGTTCCTGGAGAACTGGGCCGACTTCTCTGTCGGCTACATACTCTTTCATAGGGATGGGCTGAACCTCAATGGGGAAGGGGCAGCTTTGTTGGGGGGAAGATGGCTAGAAGGTTGGAGGAGTGTTTAAACTGGGGACTGGGGGGAGGGTAATTACGTTATAGGAGGGCAGATAGAGACCGGGAGCAAGGTAGTAGGACTGGGGAAGGAATGGAAGGAGGAACTAAGACAGTTCAGAATGAAAGGTGCAGGGTAAAAAATACACATATACTTAAATTTATGTATACTAATGCCAGAAGCCTGACTAATAAAAGTAGTGAACTGGAATTAGCGATGTGTGAGGAGGACTTTGACAAAGTGGGAATAACTGAGACATGGCTGGATGATAGCTTTGACTGGGCAGTTAATGTACAAGGTTAAAGTCTGTTTAGAAAGTATTGTCAAAACCGGAAAGGGGGAGGGGTTTGCCTTTATGTGAAGCCCTGTCTAAAGCCCACAGTCCGAGAAGATATAAGTGAGGGACATGAACATGTGGAGTCACTGTGGGTAGAAATACATGGAAGCAAAAATAATAATAAATTACTAATAGGAGTTTATTATAAACCACCTAATATATTAGAGTCCGCAGAAAATCTACTACTAAACAAGATAGACGAGGCGGCAAATCATAATGAGGTCGTTATTATGGGGGACTTCAACTTCTCAGATATAGACTGCGAAACTGAAAGCTGTACATCTCATAAATGAAACAGGTTCTTGGCGATAACCAAAGACAATTACCTTTCCCAACTGGTCCAGGACCCGACTAGAGGGACTGCCATACTGGTCTTAGTATTAACCAATAGACCTGACAGAACAACAGATGTGCAGGTTGGGGGACACCTGGGAAATAGTGACTTCCAATTATCCTTCAAACGAGCGTTTCTACAGGGAGGAATTAAAATACCAAACTTAAAAAAAAGCTACATTTTGCCAACTAAGAGAGGCCATATGCCCAACTAACTGGGGCAAAGTCCTCAAAAATAGAAATACAGCCACAAAATGGGATATTTTTAAAAGCATCCTAAAATCTTATTATCAGAGGTACATACCTTATAGGAATAAAAGGTTACCGAACAAGAAGAAACCAATGTGGATAAAAAAAAAAACTGTAAAGAAAGCAATAAATTACAAAAAGAAAGCATTTAAATCACTAAACCAGGAGGGGAGCCAGGAAGCACTGAAAAAAATAGAATATGTAAAAGACAAATAAAAGCCACCAAATTAGAGACCGAGAGATTAATTGCCAAAGAGAGCAAAACTAACCCTAAAATGTTTTTCAATTATATAAATGGTAAAAAGTATAAATCTGAAGGTGTCAGCCCTCGGAGCAATGAGGGGAGAGTTGCAGAGAGCAACCAGGAAAAAGCAAAGCTATTAAATATTTTTGTATCCACTGTATTCACTGAGGAAAATAAACTGTCAGATGAAATGCAGAATGTAACAGTTAATTCCCCATTAAAAGTGACCTGTCTGACCAAGGAAGAAGTACAACAGTGACTTAAAAAGATTAAAATAGAAAAATCGCCAGGACCAGATGGCATACTCTTCCGTATTCTAAGAGAATTAAAGGGGTTCTGCAGTAATTTTAAACTGATGATCTATCCTCTGGATTCAAGTGAACGGAGCTTAGCCCCGCCCAGGCCAGTGATACTAGTCGTGATGTCACTGGGCCTAAGGTAAACAGAGAGAAGGCCGTGGTGCTACTGCCAGTGCCGCTGCCTTCTCAGACAGCTGATAGCCGGGGGACCCGAGGGTGTCATACCTCTGCTGATCAGATGCTGATTATCTATTCAGAGGATAGATCATCAGTTTCAAATTACTGCAGAACCCCTTTAAGCAATGTCACAGCCAGACCCTTATTTCTAATATTTAAGGACTCTTTACTGACAGGCAGTGTTCCACAGGATTGGTGTATAGCAAATCTGGTGCCAATATTCAAATAGTGTCCAAAAACAGAGCCTGGAAACTATAGGTTGGTAAGTTTAACATCTGTTGTGGGCAAACTGTTTGAAGGTTTTCTAAGAGATGCTATCTTGGAGGATCTCAATGAAAATAAGCAAACAATGCCATATCGGCATGGCTTCATGAGGGATCGGTCATGTCAAACAAATTTAATCAGTTTCTATAAGGAGGTAAGTTCTAGATTTGACAGTGGTGAATCAATTGATGTCTTATATCTGGACTTCTGCAAAGCATTTGACACTGTACCTACCACATAAAAGGTAAGTATATAAAATGAGAATGCTCGGACTGGGAGAAAATGTCTGTATGTGGGTAAGTAATTGGCTCAGTGATAGAAAACAGAGGGTGGTTATTAATGGTACACACTCAGATTGGGTCACTGTCACTAGTGGGGTACCTCAGGGGTCAGTATTGGGCCCTATTCTCTTCAATATATTTATTAATGATCTTGTAGAAGGCTTGCACAGTAAAATATTTTTTGCAGATTACATTAAACTGTGTAAAGTAATTAACACTGAAGCGGACAATTTACAGCTACAGATGGATCTGGATAGATTAGATGCTTGGGCAGAGAAGTAGCAGATGAGGTTTAAAGGGAGTCTTTCACCTAATCTGAGCCATTTGGACCGCTCAGATCAGGTTATAGACTCCTGTGCCCTAATTCCAATGGTACCTTTATTTGTGCAGTCCCTCAACGAGGTGTTCCGCAAAAGAGTTTTAAAACTTATTCTAATTAGGTCCAGAAGGTGCCCAGGGGCGGCATTACTGCCAATGTGCCCAGAAATCCAGACCTCTTTCACCCCTCTGGCCCGCCCTCCATTCCTATTATTACCTCCTCTTCTCCCTCACAAATCTCGCACCTGCTAGAGGAAAGACGATGCTGCACTGACCCGCCCCTGGGCACCTTTCGGACATAATTAGCATAAGTTTTAAAAGTCTTTTTTGGAACATCTCATCAAATAAAGGAACCATTGGAATTAGGGCACAGGGGTCTATAACCTGATCTGAGTAGTCTAAAAGGCTCATATTAGGTAAAAGACTTTTAACACTGACAAATGTAAGGTTACGCACATGGGAAGGAATAATGCAAATCACGCGTACATACTAAATGGTAAAACAATCGTTAACACTGACACGGAAAAGGACCTAGGAATTTTTATAAACAGCAAACTAAGCTGTAAAAACCAGTGTCAGGCAGCTGCTTCCAAGGCCAATAAGATAATGGGTTGCAAAAAAGGGGCATAGATGCCCGTGATGAGAACATAGTCCTATCACTTTACAAATCACTAGTCAGACCACACATGGAGTACTGTGTACAGTTCTGGGCTCCTATAAACAAGGCAGACATAGCAGAGCTGGAGAGGGATCAGAGGAGGGCAACTAAAGTAATAACTGGAATGGGGCAACTACAGTACCCTGAAAGATTATCAAAATTAGTGTTATTCACTTTAGAAAAAAGACAACTGAGGGGAGATCTAATTACTATGTATAAATATATCAGGGGACAGTACCGAGATCTCTCCCATCATCTATTTATCCCCAGTACTGTGACTAAGGGACACCCTCTGCATCTGTAGGAAAGAAGGTTTTTACACAAACATAGAAAATGATTCTTTATGGTAAGAGCATTGAGACTATGGAACTCTCTGCCTGAGGAAGTGGTGATGGTGACATGGGCCTGGATGTATTTCTGGAGTGTAATAATATTACAAGCTATAGATACTAGAGAGGGGTCGTTGATCCAGGGAGTTATTCTGATTGCCTGATTAGAGTGGGGAAGGATTTTTTTTTCCCCTTGAGTGGGGAAAATTGGCTTCTACCTCACAGGGTTTTTTGTTTGCCTTCCTCTGGATCAACTTGCAGGATAACAGGCTGAACTGGATGGACAAATGTCTTTTTTCGGCCTTATATACTATCTTGCTATTACCAATCAGAAATTTTCAAAGTCAGGATTTGTAAATTCATAGAAAGTGAAATGGACAATTGAAGTTATATTGTTACTTTTGGAGTTGTCACATTGTATGTCACCCTATTTATAATAATTGTTAGATTTATTTCTCTATAAATTAGAAATTCGTCTGATTATGCAGATTTTTTTTATTGGAGTGATTATTTTGAGGGGGTTAAGAGGGGGTAATTGTTTTTTAATTTCAGTTGTAAGGTGTATTTTTTTTTTTCAATTATTAGTGTCAAAAATGTAAGGTGTATTTTTTTTTCAATTATTAGTGTCAAAAATTTACTGTGGACAGTTCCAAATATTGGTGACCTACAAAGTTCCCTATCATTCAGACTAAATGCAACTTATATTGATTACTTTCCGTCCATTGCTACATTGATATCCTCCTGCTATTCAAACTGTTGTAAGAAACTTATTGAACAAATCCATTGCCAAGAGCATTCCCTCCTATTGTCACTCCTGTAGTGTTCATTGTGAAAGAGAAAGTGTTGAAGAGGGCAGTCACCTCATTAGAAGAAGTCATAGCAACCACAAAGAATCTTTGTAATAAGAGGTCTATCCTTTACCTCCTTTTATAGCCTTAAAGGCATCACGCAGATTCAAATAATTCTTACTGAACATCTAAAAAGACAAAAACTCTGTGTAAAAGCATTAGATTTCAAGATAAAACTCTTTAGTCCTGCAGCTCTGTAAAATACCTCACTTTGATATCTTCTTGAAGACAGACACTTTTCAGCTCCTTAATAAGTTGAAAAAATGCATCCATTTTTATACAATCTGTTTCAAAGCTACATACTATATACCTGACCATTTTTTTCTTCATTTTAGCCTGACCAACAGTGCTTGATAATGCTAAGTTGTGGTTTTTAATAACACAAAACTAGAAATTATTTTATGACCTACAGCAAAATATGCAAATATATAAGGACATCTACCAACAGAAATAACACTAAGGCCTTATTCACAAATCCTTGTCCATTTTGCGGACACAAAAAATTGATTATTTTCCATCTATAAAGGTCCAAGTTCAGGACATGTGTAAGTGTTTATTCACTATGGCTGACTCAAACTTTCTTATTTTAAGTTTGATAAAGTTGTATACATTTGATCAATGTATAAGTGAAAAATAGACCAAAAGCAAAAGGCATCCTTGAACTGTCCATGGTCTTCATGGACTCCTTGAACAGAATGGGAATAATATGTCCGCAAAACAAATCAAAGCAGTGCACATAACCACTCTATTTCTGTCGACCTAGAGCATGAGGAAAATCACAGATGTCTGAATAAAATTGTTGGAAGATATTTGAATAAAATTGTTGGAAGATATTTATCGTGTTCATGAGTTGAATTCTTAGGGCAATTTTTGCTGGAGTCTGTTGTTAATGTATGAAATACTATGCATCAGAAAAGTGAAGAATTTTTAGCTGTTTCGCCAGTGGAGTATGATTTTCAACTTCTTTTTTTATGGTTTGTGGCATGCCCAGCTTTTTGTATTTGCTAAGGAGTGTTGTGGGAAGAGTTATATTTTTGTCCACATTCATCAATTGTTGCTAAATTGCAAAGACAAATGACAAGTTTAATTAGTCTGTTTTGAGATGCTACTCTTTTTTCCATGCAACACCTTTCCTGTAGTAAGATTTCCACAATACATGCCCCTTTTTAAGAAGTCGTTGCTAAATTTGGCTTAAATAAGTGGGACAGATTGACCACACCCACTTTCCCACCCATTTTAAAAACACTAGAATGATTGCAAAAATGCTAAGTATTGCAAAATTGTTCACATAAAAAGCCCAACAAGTTGCAGAGTTCTGGAGTGCAGGACTTGATAAATTTACTCTATATAATACAATGGATCCATTAGCTGTCTTTGGAGAACATAGACTACACATATCAGATGTGTGAAAAAGCTCCTTTACCTGTTTGTATGTATTTTAACAATGCACTAAAACTGCATAAAACTTTTTGAAAAACTGTAACTAAGGCCCCACAGTCTATGCAACTTTTGTTGGAATTTATAAATGATATATCTAGAGCATGCTGCTTTTGGAAATGAAAACTACAACCAAACACACAATGTTTTTCTGCCAGTCATGTGACGTCAATTATTTGGACTAAATGCCATACTTATGAAGCCCTTGTGTAACTTTTCTGAATGCATGGAATATTTTAAATGACCAGGGTTTTAGATTGCAATAAATCTCAAGGTTTAGATTGCACTAAAGCTGAGAGTTAGAGCTTGTTCACACAAACATGCTGTATTTTGCGGTCTGCAAATTGCGGATCCGCAAAACACGGATGCCTCCCGTGTGGCTTCCTCAATTTTCAGAACGAACGGACGGCCCTATATAGAAATTCCTATGTGGGGCCACGGAATGGAGCAACGGATGCAGACAGCACACACAGTGTTTGAGATCCGTTTTTTTTAGATAAAAAAAAATGTCCTATATGCAGTACTCTCAGATTTAAAAAAAAAAATGGATCTCAGTTGGAAATGAATGCCAAATGTGCATAAATGATGCACAGGAGCCTTTTTTTTTTTTTCCTGTTCTTCTGACGGATCAGAAGAATGGAAAAATAACAGTGATGTGAACTCTCCCTTACTATGAAGATGTATTCTTCAATCTTTAAAAATGAAAAAAAGGGGCAGAATAGTTTGTTTTTAACATTTTTATTTTTTGTTAAAAGGACAATGTCCAACTCATTTTTTTTTTAAATTTATGCCCCTTTTCACAATGGTTTGGATATATGGAATGTATGGGCTATAGTTGCTGAGGGTGCTGGATAGAGCTGCAGTTTGGTGTGCAGTGACAGTTTTTATTTTCTTATTTTTTATCTCTTTTTTTATTTTACTTTGCTTTATTTTATCCTACACTAACTTTAATTTTTTTTTTTTTTTCTGGTAACTGAGGCTGACATAGTAGCTTTAGTCACAGGAGGAATTCAGTCCTCAGAGAGATTGAGGACTGAGGTAGGGATGGCAAAAAAAAGTCCCTGCCTTCTCTATGGGGAGCCCTGCTGTCACTAACAGCTGTCCATGCAGAGATATATGCCAACCACCCAGATGTATATAGTTAACTGATGATTGGCAAGTGGTTAAATGAATTCATTTAGGAATTAAGCCTGATTCACACATCAATGTTTTGGTCAGTGATTTCCATCAGTGATTGTGAGTCAAAACCAGGGTTGGAGCCTCCATAGACATAAGGTATAAAGGAAAAATCTGCACCTGTTCTGTGTTTAGAGCCACACCTGGTTTTGGCTCAGCAATATATATATATATATATATATATATATATATATATATATTAAATAATATGCAAATAAAAAAATGTGAAAAACCTCTAAAAATGTTGAGAGAATCTAACATACCCATGTATGCATTCTTAAGTGTTTCTTATAGTGCCTTTATTTAATAAAGTCCCTATTAACATTAACAACATGTAAACATCTACTGCAAGATTTCTACTGGAACCTGTGTCATTTGTAAATTACTTTTACTCAATACATTTTATGATGCATGGGCTGATACTTTGAAAAATAAATATAAAACATGCATCGCCTTTTTATCCTTTGTATTCCAAAAGAAAAATAGGAAAAACGTTTGATGTTTTTTACACATCAGCAATCACCAGAAACTGTGTGTGTGGGACTCGGAAACACCTGGTCCTCTTCTTAACTTAGTGCACACAAGCAGCTGGCTATGAACAAAGTAAGACATTTGCGCATATGTTAGAATAGATGAGAAACAAAATGTGATATAAACTACTGATATTCATAGCACAGCCTCTGATTGAGGAGATGTGTATAAAGGTTTGTTTTTTTTTTCCTGATTTTATAACCATTAAAAAAAACATGCAGTTTTTCAGACCTGAAGCAAACCTAGTCAATACATCATGGCCAGTGACCACTAGGTATGATAGTCTGTATTTTGTATTTCAACAGGTATTAACATACATTTAAATACATGTTAAATGTTTTTTTAACATACTTGCTGTATATTCAGATTGTTCATTTCAAGAGACAATGTTAATGGATGTCAATGTAGGTATAGAACTGACAGTGACATAAAAATCATATAGTGATGGCAATTCGATACATTTATTTTAAACCTTGCTATCTTCTGGGTTTAGATGTAAGCCTTACCATACAAGTTTGTCACTCTAGAAAAGTTATAGTATAAATTAAGAGGTACTGAACTGGCATACTGGCACCTGGAGTCCCTACTGTATTACAAAGCTATAGCAACTCCATGTGTCTCCATATGGTGCTTCCATATGACACTTTATTGTTTCCTAGAAGCAATGCCACTGTATCATTGCACGGTCTACAAAGCTATGCTCTACCACATCATTTATATAACTCCTAAAGATGTCTTGTCCAGCCCTATTACAGTCTAAAAATGTATCATATAAAAATAATGGCAGTCACCAGAAACTACTTCAACTTTTTTTTTTTTTTATTAGTTAAATAGCTGAAATATATTCATGGTCAGATCAATGTTGATGGAGGCTATTGAGCAGTGATGCTGCCAACATTGTTATTTAATAAATATATGGCTATTTTAGGTTGGACATGAGAGAATTGCTGTCAGGTCCCACTGATCTCAACCAGATCTAAAAATATATTGTGTTATATATAAAAAAAAATATATTGTGTTTTAAAATGGAGCTGATTGTCCACTGACTTCTCTGTTAGGGAACAGGGTTTTAATTTGTTGAATTTGAGCCAGCAGCTTATCCCACTCTCTCTATGGCAATAGAGATTAGAGATAAGCAAAGTCCTCTAAAATTCGATTGCTTTGTGATGAATTATCTAACATTTGATTGCTTCGTGATGAATTACTTTGTCAAAAAGCGCATTTTTTTGTAATTAGCGGGTACAATGTCTTGGAACGGTGATTGTGCCACCTCCCTGTCATTGAATCCCTCAGATGCCGCATTCATCACTGATTGTGGTATCTGAGATCCATATTAAAGCATTTTACTGTTTGCAAATAAAAAATAAATAAATCATATTTACCCCATCCATTTGATCACATATAGGCTGCTACGGCCATCTTGCTTAAAGATCTAGCTCCAAATCTTGTGCGGCGCGTAATGAAGTCATTGATGTAAAAAATGAAAATCAGACATCATATAGTACATACATGATACTACCTTTCTAACAAAGCTAGAATCAGTCCTGTACCTCACATGGGTCCACATATCTTCACATTCACTGCTCCAATTGTTCTGGTAGATTATCTTCAGCCTGCAGCTCAGGGGGCGTGTCCTTTGTTCTGCAGCTCTCTCCCTATAACTGTCACATCTTCGAATGGAAGATATGTCTGGTGTTAGGTGAAGATTTAAACTGAGCACATTTGATCAGTTTTGTGAGATGGACAAAAAATAAGGAAAGGAACAAACAGCAGGTGGTGCTATACAGATACATTGTATTAAATAACTCACTGGTGAAACAAAATTTTGAATTACAGGCAATTACAATAGTATTCATATCCAAGTGCTGGTTTGAAAATGTAGAATATGTTTAGTTACACAACTCCTTTAATGTGGCCATACACTTTAAAATAGCTGTTCACCAAACCGTCATGTAGCTGATAGCTATTCCTCTATTCCTCTCACTCCCCTCCCCCCATACAAATGCCCACTGAGATCAGCTAACATACATGTTGTTTTTTTAACACAGAAAGTGGAACAAAGGATCAGTCATGTTGAAATACTACATACTTGACCATTCCCACCCTTCAAATTTAGTTGTCATTGGGGAAGATAATGCCTGGTCCTGCCAAGATTTTGCCAACATTCTTCTAATGCGTATGTCCACCTTTCCTTTCCCCATAAAAACTCCTTTAATTCAGATTGTGTATCTGGATAAAAACTCCTTTAATTCAGATTGAGTATTTGGTAGATACAGTAAAAGTTGATTAAAGTGACTTTTTTTTTAATTTGTCTACAAGCACTGCAACATATACAGATTTCATTGTAAAATTATTTTTGAATTATTGCTATAGCTATGTGCACAATGATATAAACTAATCAGAAAGACCATATCCCAAGATGAATTGGCTTCTATAAATGGGTCAATAATTTATGCTTTAAACTAGCACAGCTGCTGTTATCCAAAGGTGTCAATCTTATGTCTAACATTAGAAAGACCTTAACAAGCAAAGCAAAACAGTTGACACTGAATCACAGTCATGTGCTGCATGTGATAATTAGAAGCTAGAACAGTCATCGCAAGCTACTAAAGTGTTTATAGTCATTCCATTAAAGTGTACCTTACTTGTAGATTCTAGAGCTATAATAAAAAGTTATTATGGTGTCTAATATTTACTGTATTTCTAAGTTTAAGACCGATAGAGCCATCATTGACCTGTGAATTAGTCAGCAAACTAGAGGTCATTTATGACACTATGCTTTCTTGTTATAAAAAATTTGTTTTGTATTTTTTTTGTATCGTTTTCTGGATTACTTGTTCTCTTTCTCTCTCTCTCTTTCCTCCCTCTCCTTTCCCTCTCTCTCTCTCTCTCTCTCTCTCTCTCTCTCTCTCTCTCATATATATATATATATATATATATATATATAAAATGACTTGTTTATGAAAGTCTGTAGTATGTAAGTATAGGCTATCCACAATATATAGATTAGAACTACAATTTTGATAAGAGTCCACCTCATACAGGTTTAGAGCGATGTCAACAGTAAGTAGAAAATAGTGTTGCACGTTCAATAACTTATTTGTCCTACTTCTGTCAATGTTTTCCACGGTCCACTGTGCAACACAGTCAATACAACAGTGGAGTTTTTGCAGCTGTTCTTGTCTCAAGGTTAAGAAAATGTTATGTCATTTAGCTATTAGCAATACTCAGAGAATATGTTGGTCCCATAGTCCGGCCGTATTTATAAAGCAGAGCGCTCACCTCACCCCTCGGAAAGATGATTGACAGGTTGCAGTGTATAAGTACTTTTTTTTTTTTTTAAAGTTTGGTGGCCCAGAGTTGTTTTGTCACTGTTGTAGGTTCGTAATCATATTATACACCCATGCCCATATATTTTCTTATAGTAGACATCTGGCACATTGTGAAAATGCCACCCAGAAGAATGCACTCATAGGTGCCTTAATGCAATGTTGCATTAAATCATAATGTTTTGTAAAGTGTTTTGCCAAAATACATTAAGTCTTGATATATAGGGACCTTGATATGGTATAAGTAAAGGGGTTGTCTTGCTGTGACAACCTCTTTAAGAAACTCTTTCAGATTTACAATCCTACTTTTTTGACCTTTGTTTATTATATTAATTTATTATGCTAAGGCTCAGAGGAAGCAATTACTGGATCCACACACAGTATTTTGCAGCTTTTTGTAGAGTTGTCATTTTACCTGCATTTTTAGGTCAAACATGCTGTGACCAGATGTCACTTCAAAGTCTATAGAAAATTCATTGTGCGATAGATCTGTCACATCATCACTGCACAGTGTTTGTATGAACATGGCCTAACTTTTAATTGTAAAAATGGACAAAATACAATCATAAGTATGATGAAAATAACTCTGTTAATATATGGAAATAAATAAAAGAAGAACTTAGATCTTAGAACATCATATGCAGTCCTCTCTTTGTTTATATACAGCCCTTAGCCTTCTGGATCGGCTTTCCATTTATTGTTAAATGTCAATCTTATTTCTTGATGTTAGAAAGGAATTAACAAGTGAAACAAAACATTTACACTGAATCAGAGTCATGTGCCGCATGTAAGAATTAGAACCTGGAAGAATCTCCAGGAGACTCCAAAAATTGTGACTTTAAGATACCTACACAAACATATAAAGATTGTGGAATCTCATGAAAAAAATGTTCTATTGTTCTGACTTAAACAAAATTTTATTCTGCAGAATCATAATAATAATTCTTCCCAGCTGTCCATTTTCTTACAAAAACTGTTTAAACTTATCTAGTTTTTTTAAATTACTGTGGCCTTTTCCTAGCACCATGTTCTGTGACTCTATAAACATCTGGGCAGGCAGTTTGCTCTCTCTGTACTGCTTTTTCAAGCTTCCATTGTCATCTGGATTTTCAGTCTGACACAGCCAAATGCATAAAGTTGTCCTCCACCAGTTTACAAAATATCATTTTTGTCAACATGAAGTGAAGATTTTCACCTCCTCTGGCTGAGGCCAATAAATAGATCTTCCAGTGTTAATGATGTCCCATCATGCCACTGCCGCTGTCTGTTTGCAATCATGTTCTGTACCATATGGCTGCTACTGCCACCACCAAAGCTGCTACTCCCTGCTAGTAATCCCCCTACTGCACTTCTATTGCCCCTCATGCCACTACCATTACTGGTACACAACAGCCACTACCATTACTGCTGACACTGCTATTTCTGCCACTGTTACCAACACACACCTTACCCTTTCTGTATCAACACTATACTTAACCATACCCTTCCAAACTTGTTCAACTTCAAAAGTAGCCACTGTTTCTTTTGACACTTAACATGTGTGTGTATACTTATGGGCAGGCATTCTGCCCCATTAACACTTCATTTTTGGATGTTTGTCCAGAACAAGCCACTGTTTATTATGACAGTAACATGTGTTATAAACAAGGGGGGATATTCCCCATTAAGGCAGAATTTTAGAATGCTTGTTCCCAACAAGCCACTGTTCTTTTTTTACAATAACACCTAATAAAGGAAAATATTTTGGTTTCTAATATGAAAAAGCATGGAAGGCCACAATGTGTTTTTAAACATACTGTTTGTTAACACTGTCAACCATGTGTTTACCCATAATTGTATATAGTGAATGTCAGGGTCACTCTGAGATTATTTGCTATGGCTCTTATTTCATTAAACAGCAAAGGGACACAGCAATTTTTTTTTATAGAGACAACAAAAGATATAAAAACTCTGAGTGCTTAGAGAACTGAGAGTGTTGTATACCAACTTTCAACCCAATTGAAGTATATTGAAATCAATTCGGACACAAATCAATTTTTTTGAAAAGTTTGACAAATTAAACATGAAACTAATTTCAAGAAGTTTGCTCATCCTAATATGCCTCTATCTTTCCAGACTTAGACTAGCCCACAGAGGAACAGGTGAATGCCCGGGTGGGCCTCTGAGAAAGGATGGTTCTGATACTGATAGGCAGTGCACAGCATCTTCTATTTCCTTATAGATGCATAGTTGGCTGAGATGACTTTTAGGTACAAAGACAGGCCAGCTAGTATATTCATTCTCCAGGGAGCCACCATGTTGAAATCGCTGCAGGGATCCACATAATCAATCATCTTGAGTTTCTTGCTGCTGCCTGCCGATATGTAGCTGTACAATGGGCCCCCAGAATTAATGTTATTGGTGGACTCTAGGCAACTGATACTGTTTGTATCTTCTGTCTGTCTATCCATCATCTCTAGGTTTTTTATCATCTATCGAAACAACATGTCCATTTACAAGCAGGTCTTCATTTGCTTTATGAATTAGTGGCTTACAGCAATCCAGTGCTGACCATAGTGGATAACATGACTGTTCATTTACTTTTATTGAATAAGAATCCATGTTACTCCTTTCTAACAATCCATTTCTCAATCTCTGCTATACAGTATGTTGTTTTTTTTTTATAATTTACATCTATACTTGCCCTTAGAATGTAAGGATTCTGGAGAAATTCTTTATACATCATGGCAGTGGAAATATATTTGCAATGGGCTGATGTTCATGTTTGTGTGTATAGTTAACTACTTCTTATATTGAGTGTTTTGTCTACACTCCTATGGCAGTAATATAAGTTTTCAATTTTACCTGTTTTAGACATTTATTAAAAGAGTACATCACAATGACACGTGCAGGATGAAGATAGATAAATCATATTGGATATTTAAAAGACATGATTTTACAAATTATGCCTGCAATTATACTATGCTCAGAATCTTTAAGCATATGGAGGTTAGAATGTTTGGCCTTGGCATATTTGGCAGCAGTTGTAAATTGTGTGATCATCAAAATACATTTATGTAAAGACATATGACTGCTGTGATTTAAGCACCAAATTAAATTCTAGAAAACTAGCTAATTTTCTTTCTACCGTGTCATACTGCATTGCTTAGAACATTCTTTTTTTTCAAAGCAATGTAGGACATTGCAGTGTGATACAGCTGTAATAATAAGACCCAATGTCACTTTCTATTGAGTGATAAATGGGATGCAGATCAAGAGTAATTGAACTTTACTAGCATTTCCCCATTTGCTACAAACTTGTGTCCTTGTCTCTCCAAATCGGCAGTTAATATACTTATCAATCACATAGCCTGTTTTTGTATTTAAGTGTGTCTTTCCATACTATATTGGATTAAAGGGAACTGGTCATCAGGATTTACCTCCCAAACCACCACAATCTTATCCAATATGCTGATGGGTTCACAGTAAAGATTTTCTACTTTCTGGACATTTTGTATAAAGAAAAAATTTACTTTGACTGATGCACTCAGATGCCATTAAGGAGTCATGGGGGTGAATTTGCTGTCCGAAAGAATCATGCTGTATGGGTCCACCTCTTGGCTTGATTGTGCCATAGGCCAGGTACATTAACGTCAGCCTTCTAACTCGGCCTTGAAGCACAAGCAAGAATGCCAGAATGGTGCAAATCCAGACGGACAACCGACAGCATTTTTCTTACATATGGACATATCTATAAATGTAATATAAAACAGAGCATACAAAAACAATGCATAAAAAAAAAAAAAAAAGCAGGAACAGACTTGCCTAAGATTCAGACATTTCTCCGACTTGGCAGGATAAGAAACTATAATATACAATTATAATATATATTGTATACATACTATTCAATCTGTATATATATATATATATATATATATATATATATATATATATATATGTATATATATATCTTTGAGAAGCTTACGGAGATGTAAAAGGGTTTTCTAAGACTTAGGTCATCACTATCTGGTCAGTGAGGGTCCAATGCCCAGGTCCCCACCAATCAGCTGTTTGAGAAGGCACCAGTGCTCCTGTGAGTGCTGTTGTCTTCTCCGTGCTCACCAGGCACAGAGTTATACATTGTATAACGGCTCTGCTTGGATTTGTAGCTCAGCCCCATTCACTTCTTTGGAGCTAGGTCATGTTACCGATGAAAGTGTTGTCACTTGGACTAGGAAAAGCTGGAGAAGACCATGATGCCACTGCGCGTGCCTTCTCAAACAGCTGATCATCAGTGGTTCCAGGTGTCGGACTCCCACCAATCGTATATTGATGACCTCTTCAGAAGATAGGTCACCAGTATTTAAGTCTTGGAAAACCCCTTTAATTTTTATTACCAGGTGTATCTGGTTCACAGCCAATATAGGCCCTTATTTCAAAAAATGTATCTATATTCTATACCTTCACATAGGATATTAATTAACAGTAAAAGGTGAAACTACACACTCGTAATACTGTAGATCCAAGTGTATAAAAACAGTCAAATACAAAGGCACCAGGTTTTTATAACATATTTGTTGGGTACAGTTCATAGGAAACGCCTTTCTCATTAGCTTAAGGACTCTGTGATAAGCTTAGAGAAGGAATAATTTATGTTTCCTGGTTTCTGAACTTTGTCGCCACCCATTCATAAGATAAAAGAGCTCAGCTCTGCAGAAGCCAAGTATATTTACATTCATTCCTCATATGAGAATGGAAAAGTAGTGACATCTAAATCACAGCCAACTAGGAAGATCTTAGTAATTCAGATAACAGGAAGATGTCTTGAATCATCTGCAGTTATCTTTGCTAAGTCATTTACATCCTTTTTTTCTTAACACTCAAAATTCTTATGAGATATCATTAGACTGTTACAACCTATAATGGAAAAATCAATGCTGTAAGAAAATTAAATTTTACTGAGAGCCTTTAGGCAATATGCAATGCAAAAAATGCATTTCATCTTCCCCTGTGGTTCAGAGCAATAGAAAAGAATGGAAACTGGGTTAGCTGTCAATGCTCAACACATTTTAAGTCAAGACAGACAGGCCCTGAACCGAACTATTGACTAATGTGTTCTCTCCTTAATTACTTAATAATATGAAAACAACCACCTTAATCTGATTAGAAGAAAGGCCCATGGTTTATTTTACCCTTTTTAAAGCAAGGCTGTGGTCAGAATCAATGCACAAAGTGTTCATCTTTCCCGGAAGACAATTTAGCAAAGGGAAAACTGATTCATCTGTTAAGGCATACAGGAACGACATCTGAACCCCCAGAGAGAACTAAAGAAAGGAGCTAAAATGGAACGAGGTGATTGTGATATAATCAAAAAGAAGACGATCAAAGTTAGTGACTTGTAAGGATATGACATATATAGTGTGTTTGGTGCATTTTGCAATCACTGTAAGTGGTCACCGTCATTTGCTGGTTGACAGATAAGGCAGGCACAGACTGACATACCTGCTGTTAGAAATCCAATATTTTTAAACTGCTGCCTATATCATTTTATCTTTTACAGAGGATCAAAAGCAGCTCAAAAAATACATTGTAATTTTTAAACATATATACTTCTTCTAAATTGCTAATTACAGCGTGCCCACTTGCTAGTCAGAATGGATACTCCGCAGAGAGTGCTGGGATTATGATACATTTCTTCATCTTTTATAACTGGAAAAAAAGGCACATGTAAGTGATACAGACTTCTTTTGTCTACTGAGGGATTTAAGAGAGATAATGGTAATGTATTTGCCAGTAATTTAAGCTTGTAAGAACTGTTCTATTTCAATATAATCTGTATATCTCCTAACATTCTGTGCAGTCCATTATCTTCTTTAAATGTTTGAAATTATATATATATATATATATATATATATATATATATATACACAGTATATAATAAAGATAGAAAAAAGGCAGCACTCCGGTCTTGGCAAAAAACGTGGATCTTTAATACACCAAATGCAACGTTTCAGCTCATCTCAATGGAGCCTTTATCAAGCAGTCTTGACAAAGGCTCCATTGAGATGAGCTGAAACATTGCATTTGGTGTATTAAAGATCCACATTTTTTGATAAGAACAGAGTGCTGCCTTTTTTCTATCTTTATTCTAAATTGCAGGTTATCCTCCAGAACCTTTGAAGGAATTGCACCTGGCAACCTTGGAGTGCTGCTATTTTCTACACACACACATACATAAATATATATATATATATATATATATATATTGGAGTTGTAAATATATATATATATATATATATATATATAGTAAGACTGGAAAAGTTGTAGAAAATCGTTATATTTCACCTAGGTTTCTTTCGTATACCATGTACTAGGCTACAGAAAGTGGATATCTCAACAAGGAAAGCTGGATGGGATATCAGAAATCCAGGAAAGATGGGTTACCTTAGCAAAACATACTTTGCTGAGGACTTTGGTAAATGGTGTTGTTGGGCCTTGATTTTAATGGCATGAGGATGCAGGTTGGTAGTGGGGCTCCTCATTCCCTTCCTGTCCAGAACAGGTTTCTTATAGAGCTCCCAGCCAGGTGATGGAGCTCAGATCATTTGTGAGCTATAAAGGTCTGCACCATGAGCATATGTGTGTGAGGGGAACTGGCTGAACAGACGGTTTTTCGCCACTGCTGTTGAAGTCTGCTAAAAGCGACAAAAAGAGACTCTGTAAGTATACTTTTAGTTGTGTCGGGTGGCTGGTAGCAGGCCACGCGTATAGTAAGGTTGATTTTCTGTTTAGTTAGAGCTCAGCCAAGCAGGAATTTATTTTGTGTTTTGCTTGAATGTAAAGGCAATATATTTTGCTTGTGGATGTGAATAAAGAAAACAGGCAAAGCCCTGTGTGAACTGTGCCATTGTGTCACTGTCTCTGACTGCTGTGTCTACCAATATTGAGCTAATTCCTACTATATATATATACGGTATATATATATATATATTTTCTGGGATGACAAAGCTGAACTAAATGTAAGGTATTGTAGACGATTTCTAGTATGCTCATTATTCCTTGTTTGTGGTGGGGTTCTCATTCAATGCACTTACTAATATAATAAATATATTCTTTTGTATGATTATGCAGATATTGTTAGCATAGGATATTTTTTGTTCATTGCAAGCCTTCAAGAAATGAGAGCCGATTAGTGTTGGATAATCAAGCTTTGACAAACACTAGATCGGCTTAAGCATCACGATGCTCGGCACATCGCGGTGTTTGGCTGAATACCGCGTGTGCTCGAGCGTGATGATCGAGTCTCCTCCCCGCACGTTGATTGCCTGCTACTCAGCCAATAAACATGCAGTTAAAGGGATTCGGTCACCACATATAACCCCTCTAACCTAAACATAGGCTTATGTCCAGGGTAATCTGAGGATTCCTAAGCTGGCCTTATTAAATTGAACTGTGGCTCTATTTTCCTAAAAAACAGGTTCTAATAACCTGTCAATCACTTACTTAAGGTGCCCAAGGGGAGGTCCGTTGATCCAGGGTGCCCAGCCGCACCCCTCGCCGTTCAGTGCCAAGCGCCGCCTTCCCTGTCTTCAGCACCGCCTACTACACCTCAGCGCCGCCTCACAATCCTCCTAGTCTCTCTGCCAGATCCCACGCGTGTGCACAAGGCTCAGCAGGTCATCTCTGGGTTGAGCAAAGTTGAGCCTAGTGCGTACCCGCAGGATCTGGCAGAGAGACGAGGAGGATTTCGAGGTGGCGCTGAAGACAGGGAAGGCGGCGCTGGGCATCGAACGGCAAGGGGCGCGGCCGGGCACCCTGTATCAACAGACCTCCCCTTGGGCACCCTAAAAGTTATTGACAGGTTATTAAAACCTGTTTTTTAGGAAAATAAAGCCACTGTTCGATTTAATAAGGCCAACTTAGGAATCCTCAGATTACCCTGGACATGAGCATATGTTTAGGTTAGAGGGGTTATATGTGGTGACAGAATCGCTTTAAGTACAACCATTCACTGTAATGCCGTAGCCATGTTGGCTGCTGGCATTACAGTGATTGGCTGGCCGGAACGCGTCATCAGGTGCTATATAACATCCGATGACACTTGTTCGACTCAGTCTTAGTCTGGGAGAGCTGGAGAGTAGAGGGGATAGTGTAGGGAGTGAAATAGGAATATTTTAGTTTTTATACTTGTTATAGATCCAAAAAGACCTTTTAAGGACTATTGTGTGTGGCAGCAAAATATCTTTTTAGCGCAACCTGCACTAAATTGCTAAAGCCTGTTAGAGACCCAAAAGTCCTTTTACGGACTACAGGGAGTGCAGAATTATTAGGCAAGTTGTATTTTTGAGGATTTATTTTATTATTGAACAACAACCACGTTCTCAATGAACCCAAAAAACTCATTAATATCAAAGCTGAATATTTTTGGAAGCAGCTTTTAGTTTGTTTTTAGTTTTAGCTATTTTAGGGGGATATCTGTGTGTGCAGGTGACTATTACTGTGCATAATTATTAGGCAACTTAACAAAAAACAAATATATACCCATTTCAATTATTTATTTTTACCTGTGAAACCAATATAACATCTCAACATTCACAAATATACATTTCTGACATTCAAAAACAAAACAAAAACAAATCAGTGACCAATATAGCCACCTTTATTTGTAAGGACACTCAAAAGCCTGCCATCCATGGATTCTGTCAGTGTTTTGATCTGTTCACTATCAACATTGCGTGCAGCAGCAACCACAGCCTCCCAGACACTGTTCAGAGAGGTGTACTGTTTTCCCTCCTTGTAAATCTCACATTTGATGATGGACCACAGGTTCTCAATGGGGTTCAGATCAGGTGAACAAGGAGGCCATGTCATTAGATTTTCTTCTTTTATACCCTTTCTTGCCAGCCACGCTGTGGAGTACTTGGACGCGTGTGATGGAGCATTGTCCTGCATGAAAATCATGTTTTTCTTGAAGGATGCAGACTTCTTCCTGTACCACCGCTTGAAGAAGGTGTCTTCCAGAAACTGGCAGTAGGACTGGGAGTTGAGCTTGACTCCATCCTCAACCCGAAAAGGCCCCACAAGCTCATCTTTGATGATACCAGCCCAAACCAGTACTCCACCTCCACCTTGCTGGCGTCTGAGTCGGACTGGAGCTCTCTGCCCTTTACCTATCCAGCCACGGGCCCATCCATCTGGCCCATCAAGACTCACTCTCATTTCATCAGTCCATAAAACCTTAGAAAAATCAGTCTTGAGATATTTCTTGGCCCAGTCTTGACGTTTCAGCTTGTGTGTCTTGTTCAGTGGTGGTCGTCTTTCAGCCTTTCTTACCTTGGCCATGTCTCTGAGTATTGCACACATTGTGCTTTTGGGCACTCCAGTGATGTTGCAGCTCTGAAATATGGCCAAACTGGTGGCAAGTGGCATCTTGGCAGCTGCACGCTTGACTTTTCTCAGTTCATGGGCAGTTATTTTGCGCCTTGGTTTTTCCACACGCTTCTTGCGACCCTGTTGACTATTTTGAATGAAACGCTTGATTGTTCGATGATCATCTACATCTCCAGTATAAAGTTAGCGCATCCGAAATACTGCATCAGTGACATTCAGTACAATTGTTTTCGCCGCTGGTGACAGCGACATTATCTGCGCTATATCTCCAGTGTAACGTGTGCGCAGCCTAAAAATATCTGTGACATCCAGTGTACTTTTTCTGTAGATGGTGTCCGCTGCGGACAGTTACATTACCTGCGCTACATCTCCTGTCTAACGTTTGCCTATCTTAAATTTCAGTGACATTAATTCAGTGAAATTTTTTATTAGCCGGTGGTGACAGCGACATTACTTGCGCTATACCTCCTGTATAACATTTTTTGCATCCTAAATATCAATGACATTCATTTAGTTTAATTTTCTTATTAGCCGGTGGCGACAGCGACATTATTTGCGCTATACCTCCTGTATAACATTTGTGCATCCTAAATATCAGTGACATTCATTCAGTGTAATTTTTTATTAGCCGGTGGTGACAGCAACATTACTTGTGCTAAACCTGCTGTATAACGTTTGCGCATCCTAAATATCAGTTACATTAATTCAGTGTAATTTGTTTGTTAGCCAGTGGTGATAGCGACATTACTTGCGCTATACCACCTGTATAACTTTTGTGAATCCTAAATATCAGTGACACTCATTCAGTGTAATTTTTTATTAGCTGGTAGTGACAGTGACATTACTTGCGTTATTCCTCCTGGATAATGTTTGTGCATCCTAAATATCAATGATATTAAATCAGTGTCATTTTTTATTAGCCGTTGGTGACAGTGACAATACTTGCGCTATACCTCCTGTATAACATTTGTGCATCCTAAATATCAGTGACATTCATTCAGTTTAATTTTTATTAGCCGGTGGTGACAGCGACATTACTTGCGCTATGACTCCTGTATAACGTTTGTGCATCCTAAATATTAGTGACATTAATTCACTGTAATTTTTTTATTAGCTGCTGGTGACAGCAACATACTTGTCCTATACCTTCTGTATAACTTTTGTGCATCCAAAATATCAGTGACACTCATTCACATACTGGAGCTTTTTTATTTCCTATTTTAAACTAATATACATTAATATGTAGTGCGCCCCCCCCCCCCCATTAATTGCTGTTAAAACAACTTCTAGTCTTCTAGTCTTCTGAGAAGGTCTTCTACAATTTTTTTCCCATTTATTCAGAAGATCATTTGTGAGGTCAGACATAGATGGTTGACAAGTAGACCTTGCTCTCAATCTCTGTTCTAGTTAGTCCCAAAAGTGTTTGATGGAGTTGAGGAGTTCCATACCAAACGCAACCAATAATTCCTTAGTGGACCTTATATTTGGCCCTGGGGCACAATCGTGCTGGAACAGAAAGGGCCTTCCCCAAACTGTTCTCACAAAATTGGAAGTATAAAACTGTTCAAAATGTCTTGGTTTGTTGAAGTGTTACAGTTTTCCTTCACTTTAACAACTCCATAGTATTATCTCTCCTCCACCAAACTATGTAGTTGGCACAATGCAACCAGGCATGCAATGTTCTCCTGGCATTAACTCAACCCAAGCGTGTTAATTAGATTTCCAGATAGAGAATTGAGATTTCTCACTCTACAGAACTCATTTCCACAGCTCCAGAGTCCAGTAGTGGCATGCTTTACACCACTCTATCTAATACCTGGCATTGTGCTTAGTGATGAAAGGCTTGCATGTAGTTGCTCAGCCATGGAAACCCATGCCATTAAGCTCCCAGGGCATAGTTTTTGTACTAAAGTTATTGCCAAAGGATGTTTAGAACTCTGCAGTTTCTGAGTGTGCAGAGTGTTGGCGACTTTTATGTAATATGAGCCTCAGCACTCTGTGCCGAACCTGCTGTATATCATCATGTGGTCTGCCACTTTGTGGCTGAGTTGCTTTGGTTCATAAATATTTCCACTTTGCAATGAAACCAATCACAGTTGTTTGTGAAATATACAATGAGGGAAGAAAATCTTGTTGCAATGGTTGAATCCTTTTACAGTACCATGTTTCAATTTAGTAAGCTTTTTTGAACAACCTATTATTTCACAATTGTTTTTAAAGGAAGACTATGGATAGGTACTGGATTTTATATAACTGTAGCAATGGGACTGAATGAAATACCTGAATTCAATGATTAAGTTTTTATCCTAATGCATTCTGAATCAGGAGCAATCCGTTCAGTATGCATCAGGATGTCTTCAGTTCAGTAACTCTTACCCTATGTGGCCGGAGAAAATACTGCAGCATCCTTCGGTATTTTCTCTGTCCAAAATGCCGGATCCGGCACCAAGTGTTCCGGTGAAAGAGATCAGGTTTTCCGGTCTGCTTGTGCGCAGACTTTTAAAAATGCAAAAAAAATATAAAATACCTGATCCATTTTTCCGGATGACACCAGAGAGACGGATCCATTGTTTCAATACATTTGTTAGACGGATCCAATCCGCCTGCCGGATCCTTACAGCCCAAGTGTGAAAGTACCCTAAGACGTGTGTCCTAATACTTTTGTCCACATAGTAGATGCCTAATAGTATACTTGATTATAACTGCTATCAATGCACAGTAGAACCACCATTACAGCCAATAGTGAACATAGTCATAAACATAAATGTCAGCAATGTATAAATGATCAACTTTCCGTATTTGGTTCCATGAACTGGAAAACTGGCAGCATGTTTTGGAGCAGCTATTATGCAGGGTCTAATTTCTTGATCATTGTAGGGAAAGAGAAGTAATACTTTTTAATTGTTTTATATTTAACTTTTTTATTTTGAGGAATATTTGAAAATAAGGTATTCACAGACCAATTTAAGTTAAGTTTAGAGCATCTATCTATCTATCTATCTATCTATCTATCTATCTATCTATCTATCTATCTATCTATCTATTGTAAGAGTGCTAAATCTTTTCTAGTCAGTCGTCGTATTACCAGATTGTGACACTTCTAAAGGCCACTAAAAAGGGTATTTTCACCTGAAACATTTAGGGTATATCACCATTGACAATATGGGGATCCCATTACAGAGAATAGAAGAAGAGGTAACCACACATGTATGTGGCTATCTCCTTTTTGCTTTCCAGAAGTTATGAAAAAGACTGAGGGCCAGATTTATCATTACACTTACATCTTACTCCACTTTTACATCTGCCCAAAGTCACTTTTGGATAGTCAGATTTATTAATGGTCCTTTAATACTGTGATAAATGTGGATTGACGGTAGCAGTTTATCCTTCAGTAAGCGGCTTTACAAAAGTCGCACGTCTGTACAAAAAAGTTGCATGTTCTATTAAAAAGTCGCATAAGATAGGCATGGTCCCCCCTGGAGTGAAATTGCGAATTTTTTTGCGGCTTTTTAAATGGTTGCAATAGTAAATCTGTCTAGAGATGCATTTACATAAGACAACACGCCCACTTTCACAAAACTGGAGAGCTTAGTGCAGAGCTTGAAAAAGTCACAAAAAAATACAAAATTTTACCGATTGCGCATTTTTTTGCGACTTTTTCACTCTATTAAAGTGACTTTAGCTAATGATAAATCTGGCCCTGAGTGTTTAACAACTAAGCTACAATGTACAGAAGTGCTTAGGTAAACTTGCATTCCTTGACAACACTAACATTTAGTAGATGGCTAATGCATTTGAAATATGTCACATGTATGCTTGTCATATTTATCTTCTTGTTTTTTATTGAATACTTATTACACCCTTATTACATAATTCCATATTTAGTGAAATATTCTCATATGGGTTTACCGAACAGACTCTATAGACTATAATTGGTCCATTTGGCTTCTGCTGTTGCTGATGCATGCACAACTTTTTTTTTGTCTTCTTATGGCAGAATCTGTGATGGAGCCCCAAGCAGAGCCTCCAATGCAGATGTGAGCATGCCGTAAATCTAAAACTTCTGTCTTGAAACGTTACTCTGTTTTTATGCCACCCCTTTACAGGAGAAAGTATGTGCTATTTTTTATTTTATTTTACTTTTTAAAAAGTCTCAGTTGATAAATCTGACTTAAATAAACTTAACAGGCAAACCACACAAGCTTTTCCATGTATCAAAACTGGAGTGAATGGAATACAAAATAAAACTTTCCCAAATTTTTGTTGCAAATAAATCAAAAAGTTGCCAAGTCCTATGTTGTAACATTCTAAAGCTAGAACTCATGTGTGCAGGGCTTGATAGCTACTCCCACCACACTATTTTTTATTATTGGTGCCATAATAGCTTTGACTCTGGTACCATTTTCTAATAATGCTATGACATCCACTGGTGTATAATTTTACTGCAGCTGAACGTATACATAAGTCTCAAGAGCCACACGTGGCTACTAAGCCACTGGTTGGGAATATTATTTTCCAAAAAAGATTCTAATTATTTTAATTTTTCATATAATATGAGGACTCTGATATGATTTCCCAATGGTCACTGTCATATCAGCTATAACCAAGATGTTAACATGCTACTGTCAATTCTGACACTTTAGGAAATGTGTAAAATAGAATGCACTGTACCTAGTGTTTCATTGTAGAATCTAGTATACGTTTACATATAGTATATAAGCACTACATATTTGTGTCACATTGAAATTGCTAACTGTACTTTCCACACTGTTGCTTTGCTAGCTGGCATAGTGTGGGTTTAACTCCCATTACATATTTTAGATTTGTGTTGTATTGTCTATTCTGCTTTCAAAGTACTTTTGTTAAAATAAACCTTGTTTTAAATATATATGAAGTAAAAGGCGAGCATGATGCTTTGAAAGAGGCACGTGAAACACATTACGGAAAATTTATACTTTAGTAACCTTGTAGGGATCTCCTTTTGTATTAATCCCATTAATATTAATGTATTATTTTCATTTACTTGTGACCTTCTGAGTTTCACTATTGCAAATGAGGAGCAAGAATAGATTAAACATTTAAGCTCTTACATAAAGAACAACATTTTTTCTTCCAATAGATGCGTTAAATTACTCTGTAATAGTTTGCCATGTTCTTTCTCTTGCTATTAATAAGACAGGTTAGACACTAAGGTCGACTAATAAAACGATAACACACTGATTTGTTATGGAGAAAGCTAGTTGAGCTTTTACACATTAAAAATTTAAATCTGGGAAATCAAAGCATCATTTACCTGTAAATTATAAGCATAGCTCCATTCCAGGCATTTTACACTGTATACAGTGTGTTTGTAAACCACAGATAGAGGGAAAAAGAAAAGTGAGAATAATTCTGCACATCTGCCTATTTATAACAAGTCAAAAGCATTCAAATGAAGCTGTGATGCAGAGTCTTCACAGCTGTAGACTAGTAGTATCTAGGACATCACTGGCATTGCCCGTATGTGTAGGGTAATTTCCCACATAATGGCAGCCACATGCAGATGAAAAACCACACCATATAAAGTAGGAGCGATTTTCTGATTTTTAATTAATGGCTAATATTTTGACAGTAATACAACAGTTCTGCTTGAAAAAATAGTATGGTCATTTTCATGTTTGTAAAACTGCATATTACAGGCACACCATGTGGTCAGTTAAAGGAAGTACCACCCCCCCCCCCCCCACACACACACACACACACACCTTTCCCCAGTTGTGCAGTGACAAAGCTTTGCTAAAATACAATGTCCGGGCTGCAGAGCTCACTCTCAGGATGGTCTGCTCAATTCTGTGTGCAACAGTTTGGACACAGTTATCCAGAGCAGCTTTGCCAGTGCACATAAGAGTATAAAAGTATCTGAGTACTACTTAGAGTTTTCAGAATATAATAGTCAGTCAAAGTGAGAGATTCCCTTTAACAAACTACTGGAAAACACCAACTTATTTAGGTAAATTAAGTTGCTGAATGAAGTATGTGGTCTTAAACCATGCCCAGATGGCTACATGATTTTGCAAAAATGTATTTGAAATCCACGTTGACTCTTGGGGCTATGTCTTATATTGCTACCATAGAATCTGAGTGGTCATTTACTAGGAGCAGGAAGCACCCTATGACTGAACGCCTCTCACAACAAAATTGCAAGAGCTGTTCAGCTGTTGTTGTTGCCAGGAGTCTCAGAGTCCCAGGCTACTGCTAGGGCTGAATACAGGAATTGTCCTATAGACTGCAATGGTAAACTATTGTGATCTATGGTAGAAACAAATGAAATGAAAAAAACAATTCATGACAGCACCTTTCTGCATTTTACATATAAAATAAATAATAAAAAATTAAGGTCATGTGTATTGCCAAGTCAAAAAATGCCCAAACTTTTAAAATATAAAAGTATTTAACCTGTACAGTGAACCAGATAAGAGAAATAATGATTCAAAATGGCCAAACTTCCATTTTGTGGTAGCTTTGCCTCTTAAGAAAATTAAGAAAAAACTGATCAAAAAGTCATACATACTCCAACATAATATTGTAAACTGAAATATTTAAAAGCAATGGGTGTCAGAAAATTGAGATTCAACAAATTTTTATCTTTCATTGAAACATAAAAACTGCATAAGTTAAGTATCCCTGTAACCATACTGACCCAAAGAACATGTCATTTTTACTGCATTCTAAATGTAGTAAAAATGAACCCGTAAAACAATAAGAAAATTTAGACTAGAACATTCATAATCACAGGTGCATATCCATCAAGCAAACATGGATGATAAAAAAAATGGCTGCACACTAGTGTTGAGCGAACAGTTCGAGCATAGTTCGGGTTCGTACCGAATTTTGGGGTGTCCGGGACACGGACCCGAACCCAGACATTTTCAAAAAAGTTTGGGTTCGTTGTTCGGCGATTCTTCCCGCTTTCTGAAGGGCTGGACCACAGATACGTGGACCAGTAAGCACGGCCAGGGACGCTATATCTCCCTAACTGCACACTGGGTAAATGTAGTGGCGGCTGGGCCGCAGGTGGAGAGTTCCTTGGCGCACGTCCTTCCACCGCCAAGGATCGCAGGGCATCATTCTTTGCCTCCTGTAGCCTCCTCCTCCTACTCGGCTTCCTCCTCCTCTGCTTCCACCAGCTCATCCAGTCAGCCACACCCCTTCACCACCAACTTCAGCACAGCCCGGGGTAAACGTTAGCAGGCCATTCTGAAACTCATATGTTTGGGGGACAGGCCCCACAGCGCGCAGGAGTTGTGGCGGGGTATTGAACAACAGACCGACGAGTGGTTTCTGCCGGTGGGCCTCAAGCCCGGCCTGGTGGTGTGCGATAAAGGGCAAAATCTCGTCGCAGCTCTGGGACTAGCCGGTTTGACGCACATCCCTTGCCTGGCGCATGTGCTGAATTTGGTGGTGCAGAAGTTCATTGTCAGAGCTGCTGCATAAAGTGAGGGCCGTCTGTGCGCGCTTCCGGCGTTCACATCCTGCCGCTGCTCGCCTGTCTGCGCTACAGTGTAACTTCGGCCTTCCCGCTCACCGCCTCATATGCAACGTGCCCACCAGGTGGAACTCCACCTTGCACATGCTGGAGAGACTGTGCGAGAAGCAGCAGGCCATAGTGGAGTTTCAGCTGCAGCACACATGGGTGAGTCGCACTGCGGAACAGCACCACTTCACCACCAATGATTGGGCCTCCATGCGAGACCTGTGTGCCCTGTTGCGCTGTTTCAAGTACTCCACCAACATGGCCAGTGGCGATGACACCGTTAACAGCGTTACAATACCACTTCTATGTCTCCTTGAGAAAACGCTTAGGGCGATGATGGAAGAGGAGGTGGCCCAGGAGGAGGAGGAGGATGAGGGGTCATTTTTAGCACTTTTAGGCCAGTCTGTTAGAAGTGGCTCAGAGGGAGGTTTTTGGAAACAGCAGAGGCCAGGTACAAATGTGGCCAGCCAGGGCCCACTACTGGAGGACGAGGAGGATGAGGAGGAGGAGGTGGAGGAGGATGAGGATGAAGCAGGTTCACAGCGGGGTGGCACCCGACACAGCTCAGGCCAATCACTGGTGTGTGGCTAGGGGGATACGGAGGACGATGACGATACGCCTCCCACAGAGGACAGCTTGTCCTTACCTATGGGGAGCCTGGCACACATGAGCGACTACATGCTGCAGTGCCTGCGCAATGACAGCAGAGTTGCCCACATTTTATCGTGTGCGGACAACTGGGTTGCCACCCTGCTGGATCCCCGATACAAAGACAATGTGCCCACCTTACTTCCTGCACTGGAGCGTGATAGGAAGATGCGCGAGTACAAGCGCACGCTGGTAGAGGCGCTCCTGAGAGCATTCCCAAATGTCACAGGGGAACAGGTGGAAGCCCAAGGTGAAGGCAGAGGAGGAGCAAGAGGTCGCCAACGCAGCTGTGTCACGGCCAGCTCCTCTGAGGGCAGGGTTAGCATGGCAGAAATGTGGAAAAGTTTTGTCTCCACACCACAGCTAACTGCACCACCGCCCGATACGGAACGTGTTAGCAGGAGGCAGCATTTCACTAACATGGTTGAACAGTACGTCTGCACACCCCTCCGCGTACTGACTGATGGTTCAGCCCCATTCAACTTCTGGGTCTCCAAATTGTCCGCATGGCCAGAGTTAGCATTTTTTGCCTTGGAGGTGCTGGCCTGCCCGACGGCCAGCGCTTTGTCTGAACGTGTATTCAGCATGGCAAAGGGGTGTCATTACTGACAAACGCAGCCGCCTGTCCACAGCCAACGTGGACAAGCTGACGTTGATAAAAATGAACCAGGCATGGATCCCACAGGACCTGTGCCTCCCTTGTGCAGAATAGACATTTATAACTGCCTCCCCCTCAACCATGTATTCTTGTACTCCAGGGCACTTCTTTATTGAATCCTCATTTTTTTAACTTTACCATGATCTTGCGGTGCAACCCAAAGTTGAATGAACCTCTCCTCTGTCTGGGTGGTGGGGCCGAAATAACTGAGAGTGGCCTTCTCCGGTGGTGATTGATATGACGCATGATTCCTTGCTGTAGGACCTCTCTCCTCTGTCTGGGTGCTGGGCCGAAATAACTGAGAGTGGCCTTCTCCGGTGGGGGTTGATATGACGCATGATTCCTTGCTGTGGGACCTCTCTCCTCTGTCTGGGTGTGGGCCGAAATAACTGAGAGTGGCCTTCTCCGGTGGTGGTTGATATGACGCATGATTCCTTGCTGTGGGACCTCTCTCCTCTGTCTGGGTGCTGGGCCGAAATAACTGAGAGTGGCCTTCTCCGGTGGTGGGTGATATGATGCATGATTCCTTGCTGTGGGACCTCTCTCCTCTGTCTGGGTGCTGGGCCGAAATAACTAAGAGTGGCCTTCTCCGGTGATGGTTAATATGACGCATGATTCCTTCCTGTGGGACATCTCTCCTCTGTCTGGGTGCTGGGGCCGAAATAACTGAGTGGCCTTCTCCAGTGGTGGGTGATATGACGCATGATTCCTTGATGTGGGACCTGTATCCTTGGTCTGGGTGCTGGGCTGAAATAACTGAAAGTGGCCTTCTCCGGTGGTGGTTGATATGACGCATGATTCCTTGCTGTGGGACCTCTCTCCTCTGTCTGGGTGCTGGGCCGAAATAACTGAGAGTGGACTTCTCCGGTGGTGGTTGATATGACGCATGATTCCTTGCTGTGGGACATATCTCCTCTGTCTGGGTGCTGGGCCGAAATAACTGAGAGTGCCTTTCTCCGGTGGTGGTTGATATGACGCATGATTCCTTCCTGTGGGACATCTCTCCTCTGTCTGGGTGCTGGGCCGAAATAACTGAGAGTGTCTTTCTCCGGTGGTGGTTGATATGACGCATGATTCCTTGCTGTGGGACCTCTCTCCTCTGTCTGGGTGCTGGGCCGAAATAACTGAGAGTGGCCTTCTTCGGTGGTGGTTGATATGACGCATGATTCCTTCCTGTGGGACATCTCTCCTCTGTCTGGGTGCTGGGGCCGAAATAATTGAGTGGCCTTCTCCAGTGGTGGGTGATATGACGCATGATTCCTTGATGTGGGACCTGTATCTTCGGTCTGGGTGCTGGGCTGAAATAACTGAAAGTGGCCTTCTCCAGTGGTGGGTGATATGACGCATGATTCTTTGCAGTGGGACCTCTCTCCAATTGATATTGGTTAAATTTTATTTATTTTATTTTAATTCATTTATTTCCCTATCCACATTTGTTTGCAGGGGATTTACCTACATTTTGCTGCCTTTGGCAGCACTCTAGCCCGTTCCTGGACTATTTTACAGCCATTTTAGTGCCTAAAAGTTTGGGTCCCCATTGACTTCAATGGGGTTCGGGTTCGTGATAAAGTTTGGGTCGAGTTCGGATCCCGAACCCGAACATTTTCGGGAAGTTCGGCCGAACTTCCCGAACCCGAACTTCCAGGTGTTCGCTCATCTCTACTGCACACCATTATACATGCAAACAATAGAGCTGAGAAATGGGGATCATTCTAAATAAAAGTGGTATCATTTATAGTAGTTATAATACCACTGTTATTTAAAATGATTCCCATTTCTCAGCTCTATTGTTTGCATATATAATGGTGTGCAGTCATTTTTTTTTTATCAACCTGTAAAACAATGGCACAATTGCATTTTTCCAAATTAATATTTATTACAACTTCTCAATACATTGTATGGAATATAAAATGACGCCACCAGGAAATAAAACTTGTTCAGCAAAATTGAAGCCCTTACATAGCTAAAGCATGTGAATAGAAATGAACTCAGTTATGGCTCCTAAAAGTCAGGGAGTAAAAGTGAAAAAAAAAAAAAAAAAAAAAGTAGAATGGAAAGTGATTTGTGACTGCAGTTAAACCATGGGAAAAAATCCATGTATTAACTGTAGTCTCTTTTTTGGGGGGGTGGTTGTATGTCTTACTACACCCCCATGTACATATACACTTTGCATTTATTGATGTACTGTAAGTCAGAAGTCATTCTGTGCTAAACACTTCTGAATCCAAACTAGCAGGAGGATTAGCATAATATTCCCCTTCGAATGACCTGCAATACAACATTCCCCACATTTTTATGTCAGTACCATTGTTTTTTAATAAAATGTTCCAATGCCTGTGATGTCAGTGAATATTTGAGAGACTAGTGTAATTTTAAAACTTGATTTTTTTTATGAATTGATTACAATAAAAAATTCTAACTGCGACTGGAACCCTGAGGGCCTCAAAAATTGTCAGCCAGTTAATATGAATTTGAGTAATTGGACTGATTTGCTTCTGTACACAAAGTAAATTGTTACTATTTAACATCTATATTTTAGAAATGTACAGTTCTGAAAGTACTTGGGATACAGTTGCTGCACATTTTATGTACTGATCAAAATAATGTACAGTAGTACTACCCTGCTTAAAGGGGTTTGGACCCACTCCTTTCTATGGTTAGCAAATGCTGATGCAAAATACTGACCAACATATCCAAGTGTGGTCCGAGGTCAGGGGAGGAAGAGAAGGGTCAATACGGAGGGGGAAACGGGTCAGTATGGAGGTCAGGAACAGGTCAGGTCAGGCAGTAGAGCATTATAATCCAAAAAAATGGGCAGACTACAAAAAAGACACTTCTGCAGGATACAAGGATGCAATAAAACCTATTACCCAGGCATCTTTCAAAAGGGGAAGGTTCCTTAAAGGGAACATGTCATCAGAAAATTATCTATTTAAGTTGCATTTTTATGCTTAATATATTTAAAAAAAAGTTGTTGTTTAATTTTCCATGTCTATCTATATGTAAACAAAAAAATCCTGTAGTTTTCCCACTGGCAACTAAGTCTAATATTATGTCCCACTTCTTGGTCTGTACAGATCATTTTACTGCAGTTACCTGCTTTTCTGTGATTCTGATCCTGTCTATAATGATATCACCTTTGTGTATAGATAAGACAGGATACACCAATCACAATAGCTGATTGTCACATCTTGTGTATTCTTCCCTTCTACAATGACCTCTGCACAGGTCAAAGGGCATGCCTAGAAAACTCCTCAATCCAAGTCTCCTGTCCATTGTTTCTATAGCCCATATGGCTGCTGTGAAGCAATTTTCTTAAGGCTGTGTAAATGCAGCTCAGGCAAGATGGCAGCCCCCATAATCATGTTCAGGAAATAAAAAATAAAAACAATCTACAATCAGAATATAAAAAGAGATTAAAAAAGGATATATGTTGCTATCTGCCAGATAAAATGTTTGGTAACAAATTTCCTTTAAGGACTCCAGGGTTGCCAGCCATTACATGGTGAAGATCATGGTGTGCATGCACTGGACCTTTAGGAGACAGATGGAGGAGACTAGCGGCGGAAAAAGAGAGGCCTTGCTGAGAATTAAGGCGCCGCCTGCATGGAGTCACAGAGCAATTCTGGTGGCCAGACCTGCCGAGCAAATGGAGACAGTGGGAGGTGGGCCCAGACCTCCAGGATAGCAGAACAGTGCCATTCTAACACTGTTTAAACCATGTTTTTATGCATTTGTCATTTTTTTTTTTTCAGAATTTAAAAAAAAACGTAATTTTCCAGTAAATTTTCCTGACAGTAGCAGCACTGATAGGATAATGTCAGACTGTGCAGTCACTGTAAGGTAAGCCAACTGTTAGTTGGTATAAAATTAGACAAAAGTGTTTAGCCATGCAAGGGGCTGGCCAGTTTCCTAAACTATTGACCTATCCTCAGGATAGGTCATCAATATCAGATTGGCGGGGGTCCTACTTCCCCAATGATTAGCTGTTTGAAGAGATCGCATCACACTTATGAGTGCTGTGTTCTCTTCACTGTTTCCATGCTCGCCATCGACGACAAAACTGCAAGCAGCTGTAATTACAGCAATAGGAAGGAGCAGATGGAGTGTAACTGCATCTTGCAAATGAAGTGAATAGGCATGGAGCAGCTGTAATTACACCCACTCGCCGACAATGTTGCAACTGTCGGAAACAGTGAAGAGAACACAGGCCTCGTATGAATGCTTCTCTTAAAACAGCTGATCAGTGGAGGTGTTAGATGTCGGACCCTCACTGATCTGATATTGATGACCTATCCTGAGGATACAATGCAATACTTAGATAATGTTATGATGGCATCACACAGTATTTTTCAAATCTGCTAGTGCTAAATGCATTTGTATCTACAGGTACATAATAGGGAACATTTATTAGGACCAGTGTTTTGGCCTGTACATAAGTTTGACCCTTCGTCCAGAATGCCGTCCAACAGACTTAAATTTACACCAGCTGCCTTGCTTGCATAGATTTAGGACATTTTCCATGCCAAAAAACGTTATGGAAAATGATAAATGAGCCAGGCCTGCTGGTCCACCCTTTCACTGCCCATACCCCCTTTTCTCAGCACTCAGGTTTTTCTGCAAAAATGCTGTGCAACAAAATCTGCTACTTTTTATCACACAAAAAAGGGACGTATACCAATTAATAAATGACCCCCAATGTGTTTTCAATTCTGCAGTGAAATGTAAATATACATGTATTTATGGAATGGCAATGTAACACTGGTATATGAACTAGAATTTTCATATATATAACCTTTAAAGTCTAAATTAATTTTCATTCTTTTTTGTCTGATATACTACTGTATATAAGCCAACCACATAAAATGGCAGATGTATTGCTTCAAGCAGTAGGAAATCATGACGTGCGACTAAATTAGGTGATAAAGTGACATTTATAGGTAAAAGAGCTAAGGGATAATGCATACATTTCCAACTTAATATTCATTTTTATCATTTCATCCTTGGATTTTAGTAACTGAGGAGTAATGAGAACTGGTCACATAACAACCCAGAGGCTTTGAACTTTCCATTAGCAAGGCTACATGGATGTAACTAATATCCACACAGTTTCTACCTACTGAACTGACTGATTGCGGCACATTATTTCTTCCAGCGTTTCCGTGGTATAATAATCCCCCTAGAAAGGGCACATAAGCTCTTCTGCTCAGAACCTGTGACAAGGATCACCAGATTTGCAGAGGCTTTTGAGTTCATTGAGCATGGTAATTGAAATATGGCCGTTAGTGGCACTGTATATAGAACAGTGCTTTCGCTCAAGAGCATTGTTATGGTACTTTATGGTGTGGAATATTCTAATGAAAATTATTCAATGAGTTTTGTGAAGTACAGTAAAAACATTAATGTTTGAACTAATGGGAAAATTAAATTGCGCACTAAAAATTCATTTTGTCTGCATGTTGTATGTGAGGCTTTTTAAGTCTTCATAGTTGTATTACTGAATTCTGCAATGCATAGTCGTTATAGTCAAGCTGCATTGTTTGAGGTCATCACGTTCTCTGGGTGTATATTCTTCCTCTGAAGTTCTAATGAGCACTTTAACATCCCATTTAATAAAGATTAATAGAAATAGAACATCTGTGTCTCTAATACAAAATGCCATACATAATTTCCATTGCATAATTCTGCCTTTTTATCATAAAGACTATATTAAGTAATTAAATAAAATGACTCTATTCTATCTAAATCGCCATATGGAAACTATAGACTCACTTACAAAAGGAAAAGGAAAGTGGGTTCTAAAGATACCTAAGCTCTTATGCACACTGCTATATTCACAGGCCCTGATTTATCAGACCTTAACTTCAGAATTCTGAAGTCAAAAAGTTGCAAAAATAGGGTTTTTGCTACTTTTTGCACTCGCTTGCGATTGGGTGGAAAAGTGGGTATGGTAAGCTATGTTAATGAGTTTCACTCCAGATTTATCATTGAGACTGAGGAGGTTGGAGTAGAAAAACTGGAGTAGCTTCTCTAGACAAAAGTGTTAGCTTTAAGAATAAGCCAAATTTATTAAGTAACATTTGACATCTTATTAATGTGGCATAAAGTACTCCAACGCAGACTCAGGCAAAACTGACTTCAAATTTTCCCCCTGTGATAAATACCCCCTATAATGTTTATTTGGTGGCATTCAGATCTCCCAAAGGTCTGCATTATGGAAAAATAGACTTCTACATGCTGCAACACTGTGCCTTCATGTGACCAGGGTTGCCAACTGTCCAGAAATTGCTGGACAGTCTGCAAAAATAAACAACTTTTTTCCTGTCCATGAAAAACAAAAAAATATATGTCCGTTCATTTGTTTGGAGGCTGTTGGTACTTGACTAGATTATTTTGGTGGTAATTATCATTTTAAAGCTCACAGTAAATAATGGTAATAGGGTGTTATCAGTATATCGAGCTATTGACATATATTACATATAAATAATCTTTATCATTTAATGTGGTTTCAAATTTGTCCCTAAAAATGTTTGGCTGTCTATGATTTTGGGATAAATTGTCCTGAAAAAAGAAAAATTCTGATTGACCCTTTAAGCAATAGAACTTGCAAAAATGTATTTTTCTTATGGATTCTATAGGGGGAATTTATAAGTAGCTTTGGCTGTTCCCATGACGGCTTATACGATGAAGTTTTGGAGCCAAGCCGAAATCTCACTGAAAACCCGCTGGTAGCCACATCTTCTCTGCTTCACATTCATTTCAGTGGGAGAATGCACTGATCACTGAGAACATGTCCCTTCGTGGCACAGCCCCAGCTGTAAGCAGCCTCAGCGCTGCCTCTCATTGAGATGAGTTATAAGGTACTTTTATAGTATATATAGTCATAATAATAATGTCCCTATAGTGCCCCCAGTATTAATAAGACCCTGCTGTGATGCCGCAGTATTAATAAGCCCTCCTATAATGCCCTAATAATATGCTCCCCCAAAGTGCAAAGAAAATACTAATACTAATGCTACAATCTATGAAGTGGTACTGTCCTCAGACATTTCTGGCCTGAGATGCCTGCATCCTAGGGCAGGCGGTCACTTGATTTGGGATCCTGGACAAAGCATTTGGAGCCCAAAAACTTGAATGATTTGGCCCAGTAAGGGGTCCTACATACCTGGGGGCCCATGCATTTGTGTGGTTTGCATGGTGGTAAAAATTATGGTGAAGACATTACTAATTCTATTGTACAGAAATACCAAATTCACCCACAACACCTGAATTTTGCAAAACATGTCTGGGGTGGTGAAGGAACTTGGTATTAAAAATGAACTTTTTTACTGCTGTTTTTTTTTACTTACCATCTAGATATTGGATTTACAGTAGACATACACTACCTGTTACACATTATAGGGGACATTTATCAAGACCAGCTTTTTTTTCGCCTCTCTACACCTCTGTGTAGGGTGGGTTTTAAATAAAGTTATGTAGAGTGCACAGCTCTTATCATTTTGTCATTTGTTTCTGCTTTCCATATGACAGTCTGAAATCTATGGCAGCCTGGAGGCTGCCATAGATTTCTCTCTTATTTACACCAGAAAACTAGCGTGAATAAAGATAAGATTGACCTGCTGCATCCCATGCTCCCTATTCTTGACAAACCCTTTCTACTCACCACTTCTGAAAAGTGGGGAGAATGGGTGGCATTGAGTGAAGCGAAGCATTCGATGCGGAATTCGGCCCAAAGTATAGGAAAACCTAGATTTGCAATAAATCAGTAATTCCTTGCATTTCGTGGTAACAAATCAGTTTTGCCTAAAATGGTGGCTGTGTTACAGTAATAAACCCGGGAACGTGAGATCACCCATAATGCTGAACAGCCAGCAAATTTACGGATAGCCATTCCCTGTGATGACCCTCATACAGTGCGGTCTCCACCATTGTCTTGAGAGTTGAGTATAGGGAGAGACATGGCAAGCGCTCATGCACAGGGAGTGCAGGGAGTCTGCAGGGAGAGTTATTCTGTGTCAGCTTTGTTTATTCCTACTTTTACTTATTCCTACATCAGCCGTGAACTAATATATGTAATTCAATACCAATAAGATGGAAGCCTTTATTAGTCCACTGCCAGCATGCCAACCAATACCATCCAGTCTGCACCCCTTAGGGTTACCAGGTCTTAATGAGAACCTCTTCATCTTTTGCTGGCTTTGCTTCTTCCAAATCATCCTTTAAAGTCTCCATGTCCTAGAAGAGTCAGCAAGATGCAGAGAGAGGAGGAGGTCGATGTTACTGATGATATATTTTCATCAATATTAGATGATGTGGAAAAAGAAGAATAGCAGATAGCAGAATAAGGGCTTCCATCTGTAGGGCAGGAGAGCACTGGGGTTGGAGAAGTGGGTATGCCAGAGCTGATTAATATTCTTTGTTTACTGTCAACCTGCAGGAGATTGCAGGCCAGAACAGCAATAATATGCATATTGTCTCCCCATCTAACCAGCCAAAAAGCAACAGCCCCTGTTTAAAGGTGCCACGTGGCTATTAACAATGAAGACCGAGTATACAGTGCAATCTTCATTATTAAATGAAAGGAAACTGCAGGCTAATCGGTTGCACGCTTCTTTACTGCAGCATGGCCGCCACCCGTCCCCAGGACAACTGCTCCGTGTGGCCGGAACCCTAATGCAGAGTGACCTGGGTATACCTGATTTATAGAAATTTTTGATGAATTGATTTGTTACAAATTGCATTTCTTAGCGAACGTCACATTTTTTAAAAACTTCGCTCATCTCTAGGATGGGGAAAATAGCAGATTTTGCAGCGAAAATGGCCTACAATAAAATATGCCACTTTAATATGCAGCTATTGGGGCATAAATCTTTTAATACATGTCCCCCTATGTATAGAGGAATTTTTGGTGCTTTTTATAATCAGAGGTGTCTGTAGTTGCTCTTATTTTTTATTCAACATTGCTTTTCCAATGCTCATAAATTAAAGAAAATATGCTGAGATATGCTAAAATATCTTTTTAGGAGACTATGCTTATTAAGTGGTCCAGGAAGGAAATTTTTCTCATGGATAATAACCTGAAGCTTCATCTCAGCAAGTTATAGTTATAGCATTATTAATCTAAATTTGGTCAATGTTTTTTTTTTTTTTTTTTTTTTATAAATCCAAGAATTCCTACTTAATGAAATACATTGTTAAAGGGATTATAACTAGTGTTGAGCGAATCAAAGTTTACAAAGTGGACTTCGATCCCAATAAAAGGAAAAATTTGATTTGTCGTATGTAGTCGAATTTCCTCTTGCTTCATAGCAACTAATCGATTTTTCCCTGAAATGGCGGTAACAAAAAATCATACTTACCTCATTCATTTGCGTACGAAGATGCTGCTGCGGCGATCTTGCTTTAAGATTCCAAACAAAATCTTGTGTGTGGTGATGTATGTCTCCGCCACACTGGCCGATGTGATGCAGCAGCCTCTTCATCTGGATGTAAGTACAATTCATTTTTTTTTATTAAAAACCACTAATGCCGCGGCATCTGAGGGGTTCAATGACAGGGGGCAGCGCAATCGCCGTTCCTGCACCTGCTATTTTCAAAGAAATGCACTTTGTGGCAAAATAATTCTTTACAAAGCAATTTTTTTTGTAAAATTCGACAAAGCAGCCAAACCGAATTTTAGAGCACTTCACACATCTCTAATTATAACTAATTATAAAACTAACACCTACTTATCACCTATTTACAAAATAGGTAAAAAAAAAGATTACTGTGTACCATACCATTGGGACCTGCACAATCACTAGAATAGCCCCAAAGGAGTTTAGATATCCTGTGGCTCCATTCAATGTCCACTGTATTGACAGACATAGTCAAGTACCGAACTCTCTTTAGATCAGAGGGGGGTTCCAGTGGTGTGTCCCCAAGCAATCATGTCTATTCTGTGGATAGGTGCTAAATGTTTTTATGAAAGATATAAATGGTGTCGATAAGCCTGAATCTTTAGAATTGTCCAGTCCATTTTTATGTACAGAAATGTCGTCCTATGTTTCAGCACACAGCAAACATACTCTGTAATAAACTAGATTACACTGGATTTACTGGAGGCTTTTTTATTGTATTTCATTTCCATATATTGAAATCTGCCTAGTAATTTATTGTTCATTTAGGGTATGCTAGAAATTTGACATGCATGACCACATGCTCTATGCAGAACTAAACTTTGAATATCTAATCTCCGGAGTGCATTGTCCAAATTTGGTTAGATTATGCATTGCTACTGTATATGATTTGTCTTCGTGTGATGAAAATTGGAATTAATAACTGTAACGCTTCATAATTTGAAGCTATTATTTCATGATGTTTGCTAAGGAAAATGGGACTCTGAGATAAGCGTACAGAATTCATTTTCAAACCCAGCCTATGTATTATATGTCACCCAAAGACACAAAACTTTTGAAATAAATAGTTGCAGTGCTTGTCAAAAAATTGCCTCACATTTTATTTAACTTTGACTTCTTGCCATAACCATTGGTACACAGTGTCATAGCAGATTCATGGCCTGGACAATGCCGAGCAGAGCTTTGAATATACTTTCATAAAAAGATGAAACCTTTACTGCGCTATATACTGTATTTCCTTCCGTCCAGATTCATAGTTAACTGAGAACACAATCTTATGTTAGCCCTTAATATTATGCCTCTTGCTGCTCACACTGCTGCATACCCAATAAATCATCCATTTTCTGCCAAATATTTGATTGATCTAGGTTTTAGAACAGGTTTAAGCCAATATTGCAATTTGCACTTTAATATTTATTTGCGATATAGAGCAACAACAAATTGAACACTGCTTTACAGTCAAAGGGTTCATGTTCACACAAAACCATACATTAAATATAGCAACAAACAAGACAATAATTAAAACAAGAAGTGTGAGGAACCTGCTTGCAAGAGCTTACAATCTATTTTTTCCCCTAAACTGACATTGTGAGTATGGGAAAAGGAATGTCAGATGGATTCCCTTCTAAAAACATGAAAAGGACATTTTGATTATTTTTGTTTTGGTCAGTTATGCATTCAATGAAATTCAACAGTGAACATTAAGGCAGCAATCTGCAGTAGAGTGGATGAATTTCTGATAAATGGTCCCTTAGGGTTTATAAAACATATTCCCCATAAAACAAGCCACAATATGTTTCTCTACATTAGTCAGCTTTGACATTCAGGCTGCTGAATTTTCCAGGCCACTATTGGTACCTGCCATCCCAAAGCAGTAAACAACCCAGTGTTTATGGCAGGAAAGCTCATACATCCATTTCAAGGTTTACAACGATAAAAGGCTGACTGCCTACATAAACTAGAGTAGGCTCCAATGTTGTTCTTGTTCTTTATCGTTCCTTTACTGCAGTGGTCAAATAGTTCCTCTGAGACACAACGCTGGTGCTCTGCCATCTGTACAGTCAATGTTACATAACCTGTGTCAATGCTGCCCCTGTGACAAACAGGAATAATGAGAGCGCTAATTAAATAAATCATTGCTCGGCATTTTTGTAAAATAGAAATCTAGGAAAACAAGCTGCTCATGAAAAATACAGTAATATATAAAAATCACGATCTTAAAATTTCATTATGATGAGAAGATTTAAGTATCATTTTGTTGCATCTTGACAGCCATAAAATCTTATGCACTCCCTTAGTTTACAAAATTTAGTTAATAAAGTAAATGCCATAACAGACCTTATGGTGTAGTGTCAGCACTGGATAATACTTTATTACATTTTTTTCACCTCATGATAAAGTATTAAACGCTAATGTCAAATAGTAAAAACACATTCCAATGCAATTACTGTTTCAAACCTTTACAATCCTCTTCCCTATTGCCCATCATCATCTCCTGCCCTGTTAAAACCACCCCACCCAACCCCTGGATCCAGTCTTCTGTTTGCATAAGGCTAGATGCACACGTCCATTAAACCCATACATTGGTACGATCTATATGACTGTATTACTGTACTGCAGCGGTGGCAGGAAGCGCACAGCATCATAGCAACCAATGACGCCATGCGCTCCTGCTGTAAAGAAGAAATCCAGTCCTGGTTACCACGGACTGGTCACGTCTGGGTTTATCGGACTTGTGCATCTAGCCTAAATCCTATATTTCCTGGTTTGTGGTGACTCACTTAATCACGGTCTTCCACCGCTATAGAATTTTATGCATTGGACATAGTAATAAAGAAACCATTTCTAGCAAAATTAAGCTGGACCAGAGATATAGTATATGATTACATATGTAATTTCTCATTTGGCAGAATCATTGCGTTATTATCTAGGAGTTTAAAAAGAAATGAGGGAAACCAAACACAATATTAGACGGATACCTGCTTCCCATGTGGGACAGCAGCCAAATTATAAAAGTGGATGTCATTTTCACCCTGAAGAGCATGGGAATGTGCTCATGATGTGATTGCACAGCAATGTGACAAGGCAGTTTCTGGAAAATACAGGAGCCTAGTAGAATATTGTGAGGGCACTAGCAGCTAGTGCTACAGGCAGTGCACAGTTTAACCAGCTGTATTCTACTGTGGTCCTTGCAGCAGCCCAAGCCACACATTGACTGATACAAGATAAGGAGGTAGTGTTGAAAGCCTGGTCTACAAGCGGGTCTTATGGATACTCTAGATACAATTTCTAAAAGGTTGTAGAGAGACTTTGCAGTGTAAAAGCCACCATATAGACACAGAGTGGTTTCTGATCAGATTATCTCCTGTGCTCCACTACATTCATGACTACTCAGATGCAGCCTCCATGTTACGCCTGGACTGCGTGAGTGGCCCCATTATGGGTTGGTTTATCTATTTCTACTATTAATTTATGTCTTTCATTAGCCACTTTGTCTTGAGGAGTTAAACTGAGTTTATTTATGCTCTGTGATCATTCAGCCAATGGCAGTTACCCCTAGCTTTTCCACTAGACCATATATGTGGACTGGGCTGAGCATGGAAGGGGGACTAAGCAGCTGCCAGAGGTAGCTAACCTTCCTTGAATTTGTTGAATTTCAAACTACCTGTATTTTTCAGACTAAAAGACTGAATGATAAGACATACCTAGGATTTAGAGAAATAAAATCCTTGTCAGACCCCCTAATCCATCCCCCATTCTTCATCAGCCCTCAGGTCAGACCCTTATCCGACATCCAAGCTCCATTAAACATCAGATCAGACCCTCATCAGATCCTTAAGTTCCATCAGCCTCAGGTCAGACCCCCCCAGCCTCTCATGAGGCCCCCATCTGCTTTAGATCAGACCCCCATTAGCCTCATATCAGATCCCCATAAGACCTCAGCTCAGACCCCCATCAGCCTCAGAGCAAATCCCCATCAGACCTCAGATCAGACATTCAAAAATAAATAAATTAACGTACCTCCCTTGCTCTGGATAGCACTGTCAGTCTCCAGTTCCAGGACTCACCACTCTCTGCTATTCCATCCTGCATTGCACTGTGATGTCACCCAGCACCAGGTTATAGTGCATGCCTACTGTACGTGCACTACTTCCTGACTCTGTACACAGGTACTAGGAAGAAGACTAAGGAGGGTGAGTAGAACCAGTACAACGCTTCCCTCACCACTCCCCACATATCCTGAATGCTGATGGCCACTTTCATAATGGCAATGATCATTAGCACTAGGACTATAAGATGCGCTGCCATTTTCACGTTTGTGGGCGTCTTATAGTCCGTAAAATACAGTAATTGCAATATTATGCATGAAAGTGATTATATGCTTATTTTGGTGCTCTGCTTTACATATTATATTAATGATGAGTGGCAGGGGCAATATTTGAATTCGCAATATTTTGTGAATATTTGGTAGAATATTCGGCATATATTCCTAAATTCTCAAATTCGAGATTATTTTCTTGATTGCGAAAAATCAGCAATGTAAATTTGCGTAATGCGTGCGAAATACAGCCGTGGGTCACTATAGCTATATTTTTCAAGCTTCCTGAGACTGTAGAAAATGGTTGGCACGGCATACATACATATATACATACATCACTATGTATGTAGCATGTATGTATAGACAGCAGAACACGCTTTATTACTATCTAACCTACACTGACTATCTCCCACTAACTATCTATATTATATATATAAGCTAACTAACTACCTATCGAATATCATGACACAGGAAAGCAGAGAGCACAGCAATAACACTGCTGTCTCTCTCAGATCTGCAAAATACTGCATACAGTGGCTGCTGGTGAGGTTCTTATATACTAAAGGGGTAGGCAACTTTCCTATTGGTTGCTAGGGATGTTGCTAAGCTCAGACAACGACATTGCAGCCTTCTCATTGGCCCACAAGCAAAACAGGAGGTTACTGATTTTAAAAAATCTACAATATTCAAAATTACGAATATATATCACTATATTCTAAATATTCGTGAATTCTCGAAGTGCCGATATTCGCGATTAATATTCGCAACTTGAATATTCACGCCCAACACTATATTATATAAATGTCAGAAATAAAAAGAAGGGTAAGGGATATCGAACAGTCAACACACCTCCTTATGCATAAAGTATACAGTTGATCCCCCAATATTAGTGGGTTCAGCCGACAATCATCTAAAGTGTATAAGACCTTCATAAGCTCTGTCCACTGTTAAAAAATGCAGACATAAACAAATACAAATGTAAGTAGATTACAGAGTGGGCACTCAATATTAGGACAGGATGCAAGGAAACACAAATAGTAAAATAAAAGTTATTTTAATAAAATGACAGAAAATCTACAACATACTGAAATATAAACATGAACATAAACCCCACACTAAAACTTTACCAGTAGATGGCGTAAAATAAAATTAACAAAAAATAAACAAATACAAGAGTCCTTGAGAACACTTTCCCTAAATTCTAACATTTTGTTCAAGCAGAATAGTTATAGATTATTATATTGGAATGACATAAGAACATTTTAAATGTCTTGATATTTGCAAACCTCTCAAAACTTGTCAAGATTAGTATCTCTAATTAAATCGACCTCTATTTAATCCAATAGAATCTGTTTTATGATCTATACAGATAAACAATTACTCTAGGCGATCACATCTACTCAAGCAAATGGGGTTAATAGATAAGAAGCTCAGAAAGGGTTAAAGTTTTTCAAGAATTTATTTATTTTCAGATATATACCCAGTAGCTCCTTGAGACTTGATAGCATTAAATATACCCCATCTCATCAATCTTAGCCCTAATTAGAATGAGATTATGCACGCTGGGCAGACAAGCACACACAAGCATGCTTACATAAGGTACTAGCACACATAAATGATAAATTTACTCTTAATATGAAATTTGACAGCTCCAGTGATTTGTTTCCACATTCTGCTTTCTTTGCTTACCCCTTCACTATGTAGAAAGAATATAACAGTATGAGTTCTGGATGATGATTTCTTGGTGTACACACAATAGATTGGTGATTTATGATCATCAGTGCTCTTGTTCATAAAAAAGAATTTCTGATATGACTATTAGCTGAGAGTTCAATGTTTAATATACGACAGAGGATTTATAAGAGGCTACTGGCTAGCACAAGAATATATGGTACTTTCTTGTACAGAAATATGGAATTAAAGCCTAATAGCCTTGCCATTTTCCATGTTCTTGGGTTTGGGCCTGACTCCAAGCACAGGTGTTGTGTCCTAATGCGTGAAACTATGTTACAAATTGGAGCTATAAATAATCGGCATCTCAAATCTGACATTATATGTGATTGAAAATGATCATACGCTTATTTATCTTCTCTGCTTTATTACATAAATCTAAAAGGCAGCATGTTTGCCAATGCTAGTCCATCAATCAACGGTGTGATGTCAATGAATCATGAGTTGGGGCGATCACTACTTGTAAGGTTTCATGCACACAACCGTGTCCATTTTGCGGTCCACAAACCACCAATCTACAAAATATGGATATGTTTCATGTGCAATCTGTATTTTCTCACTCAAATTACTAGAAATGGCTATTCTTTTCCACAATATGGAAAGAATAAGGCATTTTCTATAATTCATGGTTGCAGGTGGCACACGGATGACGTCAGTTTTTTATTTTTTTTGCAGGCCCATAGAATTGAATGGGTCCACGAGTTATCCGCAAAAAATGTTGATCGGACCAAAATAAAGTCCAGTGCATAAGTTCCTTGTGTATCACAAATATAGGTTATGGCCATGCAAATTAGGTTAATGTCAGATAATCCCACTCATTTTGTCAGGTCAGATTGACCATCTGATGGGTATGAGACTTTTCTTTAATTCTGGGGATACAAAGATTGAGCAGTTGGATTTTAACATTGGTGAACCTTTTGTTCTCAGGCCGATAAGCCACCACTAGAGGTATCAGACAGTGGCTTACTCCCCTGCATATGCATGCTTGCCAAAACTGAGGAGAATCTGAAGAGGCCTGTTCTGACCCAGCAGAGGTTCTGAATCATTCCTAATTCATTCTGCTAGAGTTTAATATTTTAGTTGTTATTAGTTTGGTTATAGCACCATCTAGCTGTTTTAAAAATGCACTACATTTTGTTTTTCTATTAATTAAGATTATTGTATTGTGGGAATCTAATGCATTCTGGGAAAGAGATACACAGCCTCCAGTCATCAAGGACACACCAGCAGAGCTGTCCTTCTGCATATCTTCTTAAATTCCACCATCCTTGTACAATCATATCTGTTTTAGCAAACAGTTGATCACACTCAAATACTCCTGTTTTGTCAATAAACAAGTTATACTACAGAAAACAGTCCTCTTATTTGGAAGACAGGAATGGTTTATTCTGAATGTCAGACTGCACACTGTGTGAACGTGTATGAAGACAGAACTAGGCCTAATGAGCATTTGACCAACAGCTATCTAAAGTGCATGGCCTCCTAAAACTCAAGTTTTCAGTACAATATTTTTTTTCATCTTTGTATTTATAAAATTGAATGTTTTCTAATTCACACTCTTTGGAGCAATTGTCCTATTAGACAATCTTGGTCCATCTGTTCTATATAGACATCTTAGATATGACATTCCTTTCTTGATGCCCTCATCTATAAATAGAATAGAGCCAATGCAAAAAGAAGCTCCTGCTCTGTAGAACTCATAATAAACATGAAGTGATCACCTATTCATTAGAATAGCTGCTACATGATATCATATTACTCCTGCAGCAGCCATCTACTGCATTCCCTTGCAATGGCAGTTTATTCAGTGAATGGTTTTTCTACTTTGGACTAACAGATAAGATAGACTTCATAAAAAGGGGATTCCACAAATTATCCTACAGTAGACTGGATACAACATGATTGTAATATACACCACATGTATTAATGGGAAATCACAAGCACCAAAACAAAACTTTTAGGCTTCATCTGTCAGAAGCCATTTGTAATGTGTGATGGTAAGACACATATTTTAAGTTTGGGACTAGTAGATATGCATGCTTGTGCTTTCTGCCAAGGATAGAATGAAGATATAAGAACATACAATACTAAATGTAAGAGGTATTGTGGTTTAGTCTGGACATCTTCCTGAAATCCCCATGTCAGAGCTAGTCCCCAAGATCTTATGTCCTCAGGGAGATAGCAGGTTTGCAACAAAATATTTATATCTATCTGTCTCTAATCCAAGATATATGTCTATATATTTTCATCTTCATCATGTGTCCATACAATCAAAAACTAGGACAGCACACAATTAATGATATGGAAAATGAGTGCAAATTTAATTGTATCTCTATCGTCACAGAGAGTGGAAGTGATGTTTTGAACCCAAACTCCATTTTCAAGTGAATGGCTTCAAGGCGAATAGGACAGAAGCTATCAAAATGTCACTTCCTATCTGTTACTCTGGAGCTACAGTATAATAAAGTCTGCATTACTTTAAAAAGCATTACTTATGTGCTGTTCTACTTTTTGACTTTTTGGACATATTGGGACTCTTGGCAGTAGGTCCACCTGTAGATTTGTTTTCTGAGATTTTTTAACTGATGACCTATCCTGTATAGGTCATCAGTATCTGAAGAGTGGGGGTCCAACACAGAGAACCACATGAATCAGATGTTTGAGAAGACATTGGTACTTGCACTAGCGCCCCAGCCTTCTCGCAGTTTTGTTTAGGTCATGTGACATTGCGTTCATTGGTTACATGGCCTAGGCATGGCTCAGCATTATTGACTTGAATAGGGCTGAGCTGCTATACCGTGCTTTACAATGTACAGTACTGTACTTAGTAAGCTGAAAGAAGGCCGCTGCGCTACTGTGAGTCCCTTCTCAAACAGCTTATCACCAGGGGTCCTAGGGTCAGAGCATAGGCTATCAGTTAAAAAAAAATTGCAAAAATTGCAAAGTCCACGATATGGCAGTAGTGGATAGTGGCCACTATCCACTACTGCCATATCGTGGACTTTGCAATACCTACCACCTGGTATATTGGATAGGGTGAATAACGGTTACTATCCATTTATTTGTAATAGTTGCATCTTGATACTTCTACTATTCACACATGTGAATTTTATTATTGTTTTATTTTACTAAATAGTATATGGAATTATCTACAAGTTCTGAGATTGAGTGCCCCTGATTTTATTACATTTTATGTTTTTTCTAATTCGGTTTGGGTGTACCGACAGGTGAACACCATCTCCAGAAGTCCATCCAGGGGTGTAGCCGCCTTTACACTTTATTTCTATTATCTACTTTATGTCAATACAAATTAAGTTAATAATAATAGAGTTAAGAACTTTTTCAGAATTCTCTTATCCATTGGTTATCCCTATTGTAAATAATTTGCTGCAAATTATGATCCTGGAGGACTGATTTTACCTTTTTTAATATTTTAATAGTAATGATAATAAAATATAATGAACAGAAATGATTATTTGCACTGTAAAGATGCAGGGCTTGTTCTCACAAAACAGCAAAGTGCAGCAAAACTGTTAAAATCTGTCTTGTTTTCAGGAGGATAAATAGCTTCATTACACCTGCACTACAGGAATGAAAGTAGAAAGGACTTATGTGAGGAACAGTTGGAACAGTTGCCTACTTGCTGAGCAAGGAAGATAAGTGCTTCTTTGGACAACTGATTTGCCATTGATTCATAATGTATCATGGCCACAATAATGTGCACCTATACTGAGGAACCCAAGCAGGGAGAGCAGGTGTTTGTGTAGTCAGCTCCTGCGCTATTCCTTCTATAGAAAATGGATGCAATTACTACATTGTCCCTAAAGGTGTTCTCTTGGGATATCAGCAGATTCACAATGTCGAAGAAATATAAAAAGAGTCAAATATTGATCAACTTTTCTAAGACCTTATTAAAAATAGATCCTGGGAATAGCCAGGGGAGAAGATTTTTTTTTTCTGATTGTGAGGAAGGATTTAACATTTAAAACATAAAACAGCTCAAAAAGCAGTAATCGTTATTGTTCTGTTATAGCCATTGATTTAACAAGATTTTTTATACCATCGTAATCCGTTGTTTTACATTGATGGCTTCTTTGAAACAGAGTTACTAGTGTCTCATTAAATGCTATTGTACCAGTGTTTATTCTTCTTTTTCCTAAGGGTAGCTTATTTTGTGAAATTGAAACAATGGAAACCTTACATTTAGGTTTAAGCTATTTTAATGTATACTAATTTGGGTAATTGACTAAATAAACTAACAAAACGAAATAAGGATGTGTATGCACTGGACATTAAGGATGAATACTTTACTAGTAAATTCTCCAAATTCAGTATTCCCACAACTGATTCAGATAATAACATGTTTTTATAGGATTTATGTAGTACATTCACCAAATATGTCATGCATACAGCTCCATGCTGTTATGCCCTTGTATGGTAAATCCATAATAATAGCTTAAGGGTTATCGTACAACTTGAACAATATTTGTGATGGATACATATGGAGTCTGAAAAAGCCAAGAAGGAAAAATGTCAAGAAAGTTGACTTTATTTTATGATTATTTATTTGGAAGCTCTTTCAGCTGGGCCTTTTTTGGCCTTGTAATAATTCCTAACAATTCCTTCCTAATTAAATGGCCTATATGGTTTTATAATGTTTTTCTTATTTTTAAATTGGATAGAACTCAAGTCTAACATATTCTTTGTCACTGTACCTTACTTGCCTTTATGGAAAACCAAGGATTTCCTTGAAATAAAATCTTTAAAGTACAGAGGAATCTTTTTCTATACTTATTTTTTATTTTTTTGCAAAGTTTGCAAAAATAAAGAAATCATTTAAATACTTAAAGTCTAATAAATTATTTGGAGAGACAGTTTTCTTTCTGGACTGTCACTGCACTGTGACTACTTAGTTTTTTGTTTGAGAAAAAAAGTAGTAGGTGTTGAAGGGCTTTGACGGACGGTAATATTATTAAACTCCTATAGAAGAGTTATAACACTACATAGATATGTGAAATGAAATCTGTTTGTTGTGCCCAAGGCTATGATAAATTAATGTTCCTTGTATGATTTTGTACTATCATCCTCCATAGTTCTGACTGGATTAATGGACAGACACCACAGACAAAGCAGAAAATATAACTTACCATGCAGTGCTCATATACAGAATACTACAGTGTTGACTTTAATTCAACTCTTGAATTTCATTACAAAAACCTTTATTTTTGTGATAAGCTATTATATCTAGATGTGAAAAGCTGAACCATGAACCAAAGAACCTGAAATGGCATATCTGTACAGTGTTATCCCTGAGACACTATTGTGTGTTCCAATTCAATAGTAGATAGTAGAGAGTTTTTAAGTGGTTGCCTCATGAAGGAAACCCCTTTCTAAATAGAAGCTAGCCTACCAATTGGTTGGCAATTACATGTCTGACTTCTCTAATCCCCAACTGGGGAAGCCATATCTGGCAATGCATTTCCCTGGTAGTGCTTTATCAAGAGCTGCTCTTTTGCTTCTAAAAAAGAGGTCGCTTTTATGAGTTTAAGTAATAATCCAATATAAGTATATCATTATTTTAAAAATCGAATCAGACTATTGTTAGCACTCCAAAGTATACTTAATCCTATCCTTAAAGGGGCTGTCTGGGCAGTAGATATTGATGGCTTATCCTATCAGATTAGTGAGGGTCCAACTTCTGGCATCCCTGCCAATCAGCTGAAGGGGCTGTAGCACTCATGTGATTGCTGCATTCTCTTCACTGTTTAACTGCTCACCATCTCCCTTGTTGAGGCAGTGCAGTGTACAGTAATTACCACTGTTCATATCATTCATTTGAATGAGAGAGGAAGCAGTAATTTCACTGGAGAAAAGCTACACTTGAGACTGTATGCAGGTAAACATTGAAGAGGACTTAGCACTTGCAAAAGCGCCATGGCCCCTTAAAACAGCTGATTGACAGCGATGCCAGGAGTTAGATCCTGCCAATCTGATTTTGATGACCGATCTTAGGATAGTTCATTAATATCTGTAGCACTGTCAACCCCTTCAATCCTCAGAATAGGTCAATATTTGATTATGGAGGTGACTCTTGGACCCCCGCTGATCAGCTGTTGGAAGGGGCTCAAGTCCCAAACAAAACCTCAAACGCAGATATCTATATGGCGTTGGGCTCATATTCAATGTATTTTGATACAATGACCTAAAACTGTAAGGGAGAAGATGCCTTTGAAAAATAATCAAGTCCAGCATATGAACAATAATTTGTTTAATATGTGGAATCTAAATAATACAGATTATCTCTCTAATGCATAGAATATATGAACATACAAACAAATTTCAGTATATGGCTTTTCAATAAAATACATCAACAGTTATTTTTTTTTTTTTTTACTAAATAAAAATAGATACTAATACGTATAACTTTTTTGTAATTGTTTTATTACTTTCTGGTTGTAGATTATTTTATTCTGTTTCCTGTGTTTGTGTAGGCAGCCATCTTGCCTGAACTGCTATAAACAACATTTAGAAATACACTTTACAGTAGATACAGGGACCATGGGCCACAGTAGACAGATGTTCATTGATATCTATGGGAGAAGGTTCCACAGTAAACATGCTGTGATCTGTGCAGGAAAATTAAATAAAAATAAATACATAAATAACTAAATAACACCACCAAAAATTCTTTAAAAAATGATAAATGTAAAAATGGAACAGGTAATTTTCCGATGATACATTCCCTTTAAAGTATAAAATGTACAAAAGCAAGCTAAAAGAAATCTTGTTGAGCAAATTATCGCATATCTTCACATTTTGGACTTGCCACAAATTATTTCCTCTTATGCTATAATGTTGGCAGTTCTACAATGTGTTACCAATAAGATCTGGAAAATCTAGAAGCAAATGGAAAATGATTCTTTTAATTTGTTTCTAACCAAGCATAGCTCATTATACAGTGCTTGCATAGGCGCTATCAAACAAGCTGTGTATGACAAGCCTCAATTATACTTATTTTGAGAAGCCCTAGCAGCACATGCCTATAAAGGACCCAGTTTACACCCAGTCTCCAGATTAAGTCAACTATTCTGGCCAGGATTAAAGTGCTGATACACCTATCAACATCCTCAAATTTTTCAAGTTTTCTATTTACTAAACTATACTAAGGCTACTTTCACACTTGTGCTGTTAGGATCCGGCAGGTAGTTACGTTGCAGGAACTACCCGCTGGATCCATCATATCACATGACAACTGAAAGCATTTGGAGACTGATCTGGATGCGGATCTGTCTCAAAAATGCATTGCAAGTGCGGATCCGTCTCTCCGTTTTCAGATGGAGAGACGGATCTGTCTTGATTTTTTTTCACAGTTTTAAAGGTCTGCGCATGCTCAGACCGGAAGGACGGATCTGTTATTGCGGTATTTGTAATGCCGGATCCGTCACTAATACAAGTCAATGGGAATTAATGCTGGATCTGGCATTCCGTCATGTGTTACTGAATTTTAGACTGAGATAATACCACAGCATGTTGCGGTATTTTCCCCATCTAAAAAAACGTTTACATACTGAACTGAAGACATCCTGATGCATACTGAACAAATTTCTCTCCATTCAGAATGCATGGGGATAATACTGATCAGTTTTTTTACGGCATAGAGCCCCGACGACGGAACTCTATGCCGGAAAAGAAGAACGCTACTGTGAAAGTACCCTAATCCAGTAAATTGTGCTCCTGTGGGTCTTTTATTTCCATCAAGTGTATAAAGTTCTACATATATGAGGTATCTCACTGTGGATATCCTAATAATTTAGTGACTGAGCTGACAAATAGTATCTAGTCTAACAGAAAACTTACTAGACATCAACTGCCCTACAGCACAGATGATCAGAAGCCATAAAGGCTTATTTAGTAGTATATATCCTGCAAATATTGTTATAGCAGTTTATTGAACTTGTAATGTGTTGTACTTTTATAAAGCATGAATTTGTTTCCAATTAGTAGCATTCTCTGGTTATTATTTATATTTGAAGGCAATGTAATGTCACTTATATACTGTACACTTCTCATTTATAGTAATATACTGGCCAAGATTTATTGCAAATTGTCTCCTTTTCATTTGGGAAACCATCTTAGGTTGCATAATTATCCTATCAGTCTCTCTTAAAATTCATGGTTAATAAACCATGTTCCTGATGCAGCAAATTTTGCTCCATTTAGAATTCTTGAGCCTTAAAGAAGTACAAGAATACAGCAAAACGGAATCCTCTGAGAAAGATTCAGAATAATCAGTTTCACTGGTTTTACTTGCCTAAACCTCTCATAGAAGCATTGTTTAATAAATCTTTTCATTTTATCAGACTGGGATGTTTTCTGTCCTTCAGATAATTATTTAAGGAAATAATGAGATAATGCAAATTGCTGACTTTCTTTGGTGATGTTATCTCTGTGATTATTGCCTTTTGTTTCCAGACTATACAAACAATAACTACTTGTATCAAGAAATAAATTATTATCTTGCAAACTTTATTAATTTGTGAAAGTTTGGCAAGATTTTGTGAAAAAGTATGAAGGACTTCACTTTCGATATTTATTATTCTTGAGCTATCCAGACACATACACAAAGTATATCTTGAAGTTCCTGGGTCACAATGAAAGTTCCCTAATAGGAATTAATGAACCTCCACTGGCTGATTAACATGGCCGCACATCTCACGTGACCTTGATAAGTTTTTACATGTGCTGTTGTTGCGAGTATTGGCGCATGCCCAGATGATATTCGTACAAAAATTGTGGATGTAGATTCATAGGTATGTCGCCCATGCCTTTGTTGGCATGTTATTAATATTACTTGCAGTAACAGTGTTTACGCGGGATGTGTGGCCATGTTAATGCCTATCAGAGGTATCATCTAGAACTGTGGGCACACTCTCTCACAAGTGTAAATTCATTCAGATTAACTAATCGATTTGCACATCCCTATTCCATAACAAAGCTCTCAAATTATGTTCTTTTTTGTAATACTAGTTAATTCTTATGTGGGTGTGACTTCTTCTGCTTTTCCCCAACCATCCACAAACCCACCAACTCGTAGCTATAACCCTGGATGCACATGCATAATAAGACTGCGAAACATATTTAGATTGGCAAGTCCTGTAGTAAAACCATTATGTGTACTAAATATAGAAAGTCTCATCATTTGTATTGAAGAAAGGAATCATACATTTTCTAGATTTAGTACCCTTGACATTTTTGTAGTTAAAAGTACATGAACATGCATTGCTAGTTACAATTTTAGAAGTTCTAAGAAAGACTTACTACTATACTACTAAATACATTACACATGTAGAAGAGGCTGAAAACTCTGCCTTCATGAAGTTAACCACTTCAAGACAGGGCCATTTATCCCCTTCCTGACCAGGCCTAATTTTGAAAATCTGACGTGTGACTTAATGTGGTAATAACTTTGGAACACTTTTACTTATCCAAGCTATTCAGAGACAGTTTTTTAGTGACGAATTGTACTTCATGTTAATAGTAGATTTAAGTCAATATGTTTTGCCTTTATTTATTAAAAAATCGAAAAGTTAACGAAAGTTTTTAAGAGCGATACCTTTTTTCTTTGTTGTTGAATAAGCTGCGTGAGGGCTTATTTTGTGCGGGAAAAGCTATAGTTTTTATTGGTAATTTGGCTTTCTAGTTGCTTTATATCTCATTTTTTGGGAGGTGAAGTCACAAAAAAAAAACTGGTGAAATTTTTTTCTATTTTTTTGTACCATTTACGTGATGGGGTAGATCATGTGATATTTTTATAGATCCGGTCATTACGGATGCAACAATACCAACATGTACATTTTACACAATAAAAACCTTTTTTTTAAAAAAAATCATGTTTTTGTGTTGGCATTTTTTTAGAGCCGACGAGGTGACATTATTATTGCTTCTATTTTGGGGGTACACACGACTTTTTGATTGATTAACATTATGTTTTTTGGGAGGTGAGCTAACAAAAAAAAATCTGTTTTGGAGTAATGTTTATTTTTTATTTTTTAGGGTGTTCACCAGATGGGGTAGATCATATAATATTATTATGGAGCTGGTCGTTGGGGACGCGGTGATAGAATATATGTCTATTTTATTTTTTTCTTCTATTTTTAAAATTTTTTAAGTAACGGGTTTGGGGGGGATTTATTTTATTTTATGTGAAACGTTTTGTTTAAAAACACTTAGGCCCCTTTCACATGGGCGAGTTTTCCACGCGGGTGCAATGCGTGAGGTGGACGCATTGCACCTGCACTGAATCCGGACCCATTCATTTCTATGGGGCTGTGCACATAAGCGGTGATTTTCACGCATCCCTTCTGCGTTGCGTGAAAATCGCAGCATGCTCTATATTTTGCGTTTTTCACGCAACGCAGGCCCCATAGAAGTGAATAAGGGTTGCAGGAAAATCGCAAGCATCCGCAAGCAAGTGCGGATGAGGTGCGATTTTCACGCATGGTTGCTAAGCGACGGGACCCGATCTTTATTATTTTCCTTTATAACATGGTTATAAGGGAAAATAATAGCATTCTCAATAAAGAATGCTTAGTAAAATGTGGATGGAGGGGTTAAAAATAAAAAACTTAACTTACCTCAGCCACGGACCATGTGATTGGACCATGTGATGTGACGTCATCACAGGTTCTTTAGACTGCAGCTAAAGCTTGAAGAGAGAAGAGAGATCGCCAACTACGCGATCAAGTGGCTAAGGTAAGTTAAGTTTTTTTTATTTTTAACCACTTAATGAACATTCTACAAAGCATTCTGCATTGAGAATGCTATTATTTTACCTTATAACCATGTTTATTTATTTAATTATTAATTTCTCCTGTAACTGGGGCTGACATAGTAGCCCCAGTTACAGTAGAAGTACACCCCACAGAGAGGCTGTACAGCATAATACAGTGCTGTACAGCCTCAGTGCAGTGCTGATCGTGGTCTGTGGAAGACCCGACAGCTCATGCACTCACCCGGCCCCGGCAGTCACATGTCGGGATAGGAAGAGGTATATTGCTTCCTGATCTGTTTGCACAGCGCTCTCTTGGATGTCCTGCTGTCACTGACAGCGGGCCCCCCGATTGGCAGCTGCATGATTAGTGTGCAGCAGCCATCTCTGAAAGGACGTTCCAGAACGTCCATTCAGAGATAAACCGACCGCCCAAGTATGTTTGTAGTCAATGGGGGGTCGGGAAGTGATTAAACAACTTATCACTGTTCACACAAGTTGAACAAGATGGAGGTTATAACCAATTTTACATTTTTTTCTGGGGATTCATTTCTGGGGATTTCCTAAAATATAGCATTATCCATAAATAAAGGTAGAACCATTAATTTTTATTTTATGGGATGTATTTTGTATTCAACATTTATCTGTAGATATAAATAGATGGAATTTGCTACAAAATTCATAAAACCTTTTTTGAGATTTGTTCCACATGAATCACACAAAACAGCAGTTACTCTTTTATGGTTCAGAGGACAAAGAAGGCATATTCCACCAAAAAGGATGCTTTTTGATTTATTTTGTTTAAAAATTAAAAAGTGCAGTGTGATTTTAATCTTCTACCATTCCAACTACACATAGACAAATATGGAGCTAGCTATATATACACACAACTTTTTTGGCAATTCTGGCACTTTCAATTTGGAGCAAAGTTATTCAGACTTAGGTCTCATGTACACAGGTATTGCCCCGCCGTGGCCGTCTTGCGGCCCGCATAAGACGGGGACAATAATAAAAGGGGCACCGGCCATGTGCACCCCGCATCAAAGGTGCAGACCCATTCAGTTGAATGGGTCCGCAACCACTGAGATACGGTGCGGAAGCATGGATCGGAACCCCACGGAAGCACTTCCGGGGGGGTTTCTGGCCGTACTTCCACACTGCAAAAAAGCAGTCCATGCACTATTTGTTGGGGTCCGGACCGTTAGATGCAGATCGCAGACCCCATTAAAGTGAATGGGTCCACGATCCGCATGCGGCTGCCTCACAGTCAGTGTTTGTGCATTGCGGACCGCAATTTGCGGTCAGCAGCACGGGCCCAGCCAGCAGACGGTCGTGTGGCTGAGCCCTTACTTATTGAACTGTTTAAAGGGGTCACAGTGCTCTGACAAGCACTGTGCCCTCCTCATAGTATGCCAAGCTCAGTACTGTGACTGGGCTGCACAAATCCTAATTTGTGAATTGCTTGAGAGAACATCATTTGTTAAATGGCACTATATTTTTAGACATACCACAGAACAAAGTTTAATACAATGCATTATTGAGCTGAATTAAGGAATTAAAGCAATAAACCATTTTTAAAATTTCTCATTGGATGCTGACACACTAACATTTATGGGCTTTTTTGGTTTCTAAAATTGTCATAATTCTAGCCTTTTTTCCAACCGTTCTTGGGAGTGATATTTTTTAGTCACACTGCACATTTTTTCAAATATTTTATTTTTCTGATAGTGAAGTCTATGGGAAAAGTCAGAAAAATTACAGTACCAGCAAAGTGTATGAGATTACACAAAAATGATGTATACTTTGCAGATTTTTTCCATGCAGAAATTGATCTTCCACACAGATTTCAAAGTTGATAGCAGTTTGCTGTTTTAGCGATCTGCAGCAAAATCATCAAAAAATAAAAACTAAAGGTAGACATTGCAGATTTTGGTGAGGATATGCTGCAGAAACTCACATAAATCTGCAATGGAAATTCATACAGGTAGTCTAAAAAAAATCATGGCATAAAAAAAAAAAAAAAAGGGGTGGTTTGTATAAAGCTCTGCCTGCACTCCAGAATTCTGTCTTTTGTGACTTTTTGGCTTTACAAACAATTTAGCATTTTTACACCACACACTCTAGCTTTGTAAAGTAGTTGAGAAAGTAGGCATGATTAGCAATGTTAGAGTGCGCTTACATGTTGTGGAATTTTCCGCAACAAAATCCACAAGTGCAAATTGTACAAAGTTAGACCTCTTGCACACTGCCGTTGTTTTTCCATGGCTGTATTGCGGGCCACATACGGCGGTTCCGCAATACACGGGGCACTGACCGTATGCACTCCGCATCACAGATGTAGACCCATTCACTTGAATGGGTCTGCCAATCCGGAGATGCGGTGCGGTGTGGTGCGGAACGGAACCCCAAAGAAGCACTACAGAGTGCTTCTGTGTGGTTCTGATCTGTGCTTCTGTTCCGCAAAAAAATATAACTTTTTCTATCTTTTTGCGAACAAACGGATAAAGGACCCATTCAAGTTTAATGGGTCTGGAACCGTCCCGGCCGCAACACGGATGCTACAGATTCTGTTGCGTTGATTTTTCCAAAATGGAATAGGATGGGTATTTATGAATTATGTTGCAGATTTCTTTGTGGATTACAGCTCTATTGAAATGATTGGATATATTCAGTACAGGAAATCCGTGACAAACCATCATTTGTATTTTGTGTTGCTGTGGAATTAATATTCTACAGCTGAACAGAACACAGATATTGACACTTTTCACCCCATAACATAGGGGATGATTTTATGTTGAGGATTTGTCACTAGGCTTCTATACAAAGTCATAAAAAAAAGTTCCTAAGTCAGGTCAGAAGAGGGGTGGTGTCAGGTTCAAGATACATAAGCTTGATAAATTTGGTGCAAAATATAAAACACAGACAAGTAAAACTTCAAATATTCCTCTCATGAGAAAGTCCTCCAATGGTGTGAAATCATCCTTCAAAAGAATGTCCAGCATTTGAAAAAGTGTGCCCAAACACATTGCCCATGATTTATCATACCTTCACTCCAGAATTCTGGCATCAAAAAGTCCCAAGTTGCATTTGCAACTTTTCACACTCATTTGCCCATAATTTTGCGACTTTTTTACATGTGTACACCACTCACTCCAGTTTTGTAAAAATGGGTGTGGTTAGCCATGTCAATAAGTTTCACTCCAGATTTATCATTGGGACTTTTTAAAAAAGTCACAAAAAAATACCAATTTCACTCCAGTGAGGACCATGCTTATCTTATGCGACTTTTTAATAGAACATGCAACTTTTTTGTAAATATTTGTAAAGCCGTTTACTGAAGGATGAACTGTTGCCATCAAACCACATTTATCACTGTATTAAAGGACCATTAATAAATCTGACTGACCCAAAAGTGACTTTGGACTTATGTGAAATTGGAGTAAGATGGAAGTGTAATGATAGATCTGGCCCATTGACTGTGTCTGGTATGACAGTACATATCTATTCAATTGAATGGTTCAGAACTGCAATACGAGACAAAGTTAAGAGACTGTCAATGTTTACAAAGAAAAGATATATCTGTACTTTTTCTAATCCTGGAAACCACTTTAACAATGCTTATTAATACATTGTAAAATTAAATGCTGTTCTTTATGGCACAGTGCATGCTATATACTTATCTATCTAGCATTTTAAATACTACAGTTTTATAATTATGCCTATTTATTTTTTTCTAACATATCAAGAAGCTTTCAGTATTGTGCTAAGGAGATATTAGCTTGAGGAAAAATGAATTAAAAATATGGAAAGTTGCAGAAATTCAGTCTCTGGGCTGATTATATGAAAATACGCCTTTCACTGTGTGTTGTATAATTATTGTTTTCTGAAAATGACTTCATTTCTCTAAAGTAGTAAGAGATAGGTAGAAAACATTGTTTCTATTCATGTCATTCTAATTTGGAAATTGCAGAAGTAGGTTAAGAATAAAATGACTTGTGTTTTGTTTCAGAGATGATTCATCAGACTCAGTAATTCATTTTAATAGTATTGAACCCTTTCAATGAGCTGTCTCTTTTCACGAGAAACAATACATTCTTTTATTCACCTGGGATATGAGTTTAAAGATATTTACATAGAGAATTGGAGATTATTGTGATACATAATTTCAACATTGTTTCAGCTTTTTGTGTCAGCAAACTTTTACTAAAAACACAATTGTATCATACACTGGTTACTAGCATTTATGCTTTTTAAACTTAATATTGGGGATTATTGTTTGCCAATCAGATTTTTTCTTTTTTTATGGAAAACATATCCAGTCAGAGCCAAATTGGAAAGCCAAAATAAGAAAATTTATATGTATATATATGATGTTCAGAATAAATCAAAAAGGGCAAAACCAAAGGTTTAGGAGCCACTTGAGAGAGAAAGAGTGGGAACCAGAAAACAGTTATCATGTTATTTACACCAAAAAATGTATGCAATAAAATTTAAAACAAGTATTGCTATTTTTTCCCATCCACCCCAGAAAGAGTTGATAAAAGTTATTCAGTAAGTTTTGTGTACCCTAATATGTGGCATTAAAAACTAGAACTTGTCCAGCAAAAACCATGGCTACATCAACAGAAAAATAAAAAAGTTATAGCTCTTGGAATATGATGATAAAAAAAGAACTGCTTGGTCACTAAGGAACAAACCAGGCTGGTTACTGAGGGGGTAAAGGGTTATTCCCATCTTGGACATTGGGGGTCATAACACTAAGATATGTCCCCGATGTCTGATAGGTGCGGTTCTTTTTAGGACCGACACTTATACTTGTTCTACAATACTGTGATAAATACCACACCTCGAAGCCCCGCCTGACATCAACTATGTCAAACTCACGTTGTCCCATTTCGTCACTGGCTACCAAGAAGTGATGTTACACCCTCCCTGGGAGTGCATAAGGTCAGCTTGGCACAGTTTACACAGACACTTCCTGTCCACACATGCACAGGGAGGCACGAGGAGTGAGTGAGGGTGTTCTACGCTACCTCTGGCGTAATTCCACACTCGCTCACACCCCTGACAAGCTGAGAGGGACTTTTCACTGTCCAGTGAAACAGTGCCCTGCCTGCCTGGTCCTAGGTAAACTGCCAGCAGTTCCTCATTAGATATAAGCCCGGTCCGCTAGCGGGATTATATCAAGTCGAAACCAACACCAAGTAGCTTATAACTATGCCGAAACACGGATGTGGGGATTTGTGATTGAGATACAAGAACACCGCAAGATTAAATTATATATTTAATTGCCTTAAGGGCGCACTAGACATAACACTATACACACACAGAATATATACAATATCAGATGTGCAAATACAGATGACAGGGTACAAACTGGGTTAAACTGAGCAAAAGTCAGTTACCAGGTGGATGAGTAGGCCTTTGGGTTATGATGATGAATGCTAGGTTGCTATAGTCCTTAGCTATAGTCATCTGGGGCAGTGATGTCAGCAGATCCAGGTGTCCCCAATTACACGATGTGGCCCCCTTCAGAGAAACACCCTGTCCTGCATAGACCTTTCCACCTGTAGTTGGCTACTCCCTTCCATACCTCTGGGAGAAGTCCACTCCCTTTTCCTGGTCCTGGTAGCCAAAGATCCACAAAACCCATTATGTCTCATAGCTCAATACTAGATGGTCACAGGACGATGGTTCTGGGACGAATAGATCCGCCTGGGTTCTGGCTACAATTGGAGACCAAACATGGTACCATTATTTGGTTCCTACTGGGAGATCTCTGTTTTTCCCCTTCCTTGCACCCTACCCCCAAGCGGCGACCAGGGACATGTCCATCTTTGTCCCAGCGTTGCAGATATGTAACTGGTTTATGAACAACCAAACCCATGATGTCTGTTGGATTATTTTGTTCTCATGACCAACTTGGTCCCCCCACCGGCATTCATACTACCAGAGAATTTGAGTTGCCAGTGGGGCGGAGTGGGGTGTGAACTGTAAATATGTGGTCTGTTTTGAAGCCAGGCCCCCTGTGGAGTCAGTTTCCTTTGCTAGCTGACAGAAAATGGCTGGAATTAGATCATGGCTGGAATTAGATCATAACTCTACATTCCTCACAAGTACAAAATATTATAAGGCATGTCTATACACTTAAAGGGTTTCTTTTCTCATTACACAGGCTAGATATAGATTAGTAGTCAGTAGTGATGAGCGGCAGGGGCAATATTCGAAATCCTGATATTTTGTGACTATTTGGATGAGTATTTATCATAAATTCACGAATTCGGGAATTTGTTATTATTATCTCGATTGCGAAAATCGGCAATGTAATATTCACGTAATGCACGCGCAATACAGGCATCGGTCACTATTGCTACATTTTTCAAGCTGCTAGAAGTTTCCTGAGACTGGAGAAAATGGTTACTCCGATATATTTGCGATTGTGTAAATTGGCTACTAATGATGCGCATATTTTTGTGCAATACGTGCAAGTTCACAGTTTAGCAGGTCTGACTGCACATTAGTGGTTGGTGCACAATGTATTGTTGTGAATTTGCCAGTAGCATGTATGTACAGACAGCAGAACTTATCACGCTACTTAACACCCTGCACTGGAACCTATCAGCTACACTATATCACACTCTAACCTACACTATCTCCCACTAACTATCTATAATATATATATATATATATCTATATATATATATATATATATATATATATATATATATATATATATATATATCACAACTAACTAACTAACTAACTAACTAACTAACTAACTAACTATCTAATGTAATGACAAAGCACAGAGCACAGCAATAACACTGCTGTCTCTCTCAGAACTGAAAAAAAAATGCAGAAAATGGCTGCTGGGGAGGTTCTTATATCTTAAAGAGGTAGGCAACTTTCCTATTGGTTGCTAGGGATGTTGCTAAGCTCAAAGAATGACATTGCAGCCTTCTCATTGGCCCAAAAGCAAGAAGCAGGGAGGGATCATGAGTTCAGAAAAAAAAAAAATCTAGAATATTTGCGAATAAGAATATATAGCACTATATTCTAAATCTTCACAAATACTCAAAGTTGCGATATTCGCGATTAAAATTCACAATTCAAATATTCGCTCCCAACATTAGTAGTAAGAAAAGGTTACAGCACTGTATGCATAAAGAGAAGGCCATCCTGAAGGAACCTAACCTAAGGAATTTAATTAATTATAGATGGGTCTTCTCATAAAGGAAATTTTTTTTAGAATGTCATTTTTTTAAAGTTCCCATGTCATTATCTATACTATCTGTATCAAAAAGGGAAAAAAATCCAAAATTTATCTAGTTTTTGCACTGGCCACTAAGGGTACTTTCACACTTGCGTTAGAGGAATCCAGCAGGCAGTTCCGTCTTCGGAACTGCCTGCCAGATCAGGCAATCTGTATGCAAGCAGACAGCATTTGTACACACATCCGGATGCGGATCCGTCTTAAAAATGCATTGCAATACCGGATCCGTCTCTCTCCAGTTGTCATCTGGAAAAACTGATCAGAAATTTATTTTTTTACATTTTTAAAGGTCTGCGCATGCGGTAATTTTAATGCCGGCACTAATGCATGTCAAATGGAAATGGCATTCTGGCAAGTGTTCCAGAATTTTGGACGGAGACAAAACTGCATCATGCTGTGGTATTTTCTCCGTCCAAAAACCGTAAGAGGGACTGAACTGATGCATCCTGATGCATCCTGAAGGATTTCTCTCCTTTTAGAATGCATTAGGATAAAACTGACCAGTTTTTTTCCTGTATTGAACCCCTAGGATGGAACTCAATACTAGTGATGAGCGGCAGGTGCCATATTCGATTTCGACGAAATTCGCGAATATTCGAATGAATATTCGTTTCATATTCGTCGAAATCGAATATTCGTCATTTTTTTCTAGTTATCGCGATTAACATGCGATTTAAATAATCGCATATTGCGATTTGTACTTAAGGCTACTTTCCTATTGGTTTCATATCTAGAATTAGCGAGGATGACGAATATGACGAATGTATTCATCTATTCCTCAAAACGAAGATAACGAAGTATTCTACATCTTCGTTTTAGCTACCTATTCGTCAACTTCGCTAATTCTAGCAATCAAATAGGAAGGTTGACTATAGAGACAGCTGTGTTAAATTCGCTATGCGATTTTTTTTTTTAATAAATAGAATACTTATAATAATTTTATCAAGTAATATAATTATTGTATTAAAAAAAAAAATCGCATAGCGAATTCTAACACAGCTATCTCTATAGTCAACCTTCCTATTTGATTGCTAGAATTAGCGAATAGCGAAGTTGACGATGACGAGACGAATAGGTAGCTAAAACGAAGATGTAGAATGCTTCGTTATCTTCGTTTTGAGGAATATGACGAATACATTCGTCATATTCGCTATTACGCTAATTCTACCAAGCCAACCATAACTTCTGTGCTCATGGAGCGTCCCCATCACCATGGGAACGTCTCCATATACTAAAATGTACTGTCGGATTTGAGGAATTACGTTGAAATCGCAATGCGATTAATTCAAGTTATATTAATCGCATTGCGATTTCAACTTAGAGCTGGGTTTATAATGGGTCAGCTTGCTAGAATTAACGAAGTTAATGAATATGGAATATAGCAGCAGTGCTAAGTTGAAATCGCAATGCGATTAATTTAACTTAAAGTATTCGCATTGCGATTTCAACTTAGCACTGCTAGTGCATAGCATTAGCTATACTCCATATTCGTTAATTCTAGCCTATGTAAGATAGCAGTGCTAAGTTGTAATCGCAATGCGATTAATTTAACTTAAAGTATTCGCATTGCGATTTCAACTTAGCACTGCTAGTGCATAGCTATACTCCATATTCGTTAATTCTAGCCTATGTAAGATAGCAGTGCTAAGTTGTAATCGTAATGCGATTAATATAACTTGAATTAATCGCATTGCGATTTCAACGTAATTCCTCAAATCCGACAGTACATTTTAGTATATGGAGATTCTCCCATGGATGGGGACGCTCCACATGAGCACGGAAGTCGGCAGAAGCGGCAACGGGCACTGACTAGAGCAGCCAGGAAGCCAGGAATCCTCAGGACAGGTAAGAACTACTTTTGGGAAGTAGGAAAGAAAAAAATATAACTAAAAAAAAAAAAAAAAAAAAAAAAAAAAATTAATATTCGAAATAGCGAATTTATAGCGCTATATTCGAAATATTCGCGAATTAGCGAAGTGCCGATATTCGCTAAAAAAATTCGCTTTTCGAATATTCGCGCTCAACACTACTCAATACCAGAAAAGAATAATGCAAGTGTGAAAGTACTCTAAGCCTAATGATATGATGAGACTTCCTGTTCTGTACAAATCACTTTTCAGCAGTCATCTTATTATCATCGCAGGAAGGATTACAACAATAAAATAATTACCTATTTATCGATAATACAGGAACCACCAGTCCAAAAATATATACCTATATATAGATAGCTATCCTGGGATAGATAGATGGGGTAAAGCCATCCCATTATAAACATTTCCTTCCTGTGGTGAGTTTAGGTCCATGCTTTATATCTTTGATATGCTAGACTGTGTCATTGATGTGGATTTTTGTTTGCATGGACTATATCTCATACTTTCTTCTTATATGTGATTGATCAACACCTTTACATTGGGTGCTGTTCATGTCAGGTCTTTGACCATTGTTAACTCACCTCATTACTACTGTGATATTAATCTGTGATATATTTGAATATATGAACTGATGTTATAACTTATGTGGTGCCGGGATGGTGTTCTTCCTTTTCTGTCACCTTTTCCCTTTTCAACGTTATATATTTTTAAAACATTATGGACTAATAAAGTAATATATGTTTTATATGGTTGTTACGACCTTGAGTTTCTTTAGTTTGTTTTGGTATATAAAGATTGCACAGGATCCTCTAGTCATAATAGGTGATGATCACAGCTTATATTATATTATCCCCATCCCTGCACAATGACAATTGTACAGTTCACAGAGCATGCCTACATAACTCATAAGCCTGTTTTGTCTACAACTCATGGGGCAGCTGTAAAGAACATCTCTTAGTGAGATAAATATCCTTGATGGCTGGTGACATAATTTTGCAGCAAAAAAAAAAAATATATAAAAAAATATATATAAAAAAGAGTATGTACCACTATCTAGTTCGAAAGGGAATTTTAAAGATTTTTGAAATGATGATGGGTCATCATTTTCTGATCTGTGAGGGTCCAACACTGCGGACCTGCTCTGATCAGCTGTTTGAAAAGGCATTGAAGCTCACAGTAGCGCACTGAACGTCACTCTGCTCACCAAGCACATTGACATCCATTTGATAGAAGTTGTGCTAATTATAGCAGCTCAGCCCCATTCACTTCAACGGGGCTGAGCTGTGCCTAGGCCATGTGACCAATGAAAGTGATGTCACATGGCCTAGAGAAAGCTGCGAGTAGGCTGCAGCTCTACTGTGAACATTGGTGCCTTCTCAAACAGCTGATTGGCAGGGGTGTTGGGTGTTAGACCCCCACTGATCAGATACTGATGGCCTCTCAAGAGGAGAGGTCATCATTTCAAAAATCCCGGAAAACCCTATCGTGGTAAGTTAGGTTAATTAGTGAAAAATCTTCTTAGATGGCATCTGTTGTTCATCTATCTCCCATAGGCTCCATTGTTTAATGATCCTTAACAAAATTTAAGAAAATGACAGTTTGATGAATATTGTGATTGTGTATGTACCTTGAGAGGAATAATTTAGAATTTTTCTATGAAGGAGAACTAATTTCAGGAGAAAGACAATATGAAACAATTCTTATTGAGATTGTGATTATCAATAGAGATAACCGAAGTTATGAAAACTTAGATTCAGCTGATTTATAGAATTTCATTAAAAAAAATATGCTTTGAGGCGAATTACTTTGTCACAAAGCAAATTTCTTTGTAGTGGGCACAATGCCCATTGATTGCACCGCCCCCCATCAATGAACCACTCTAATGCCGCATTCATCAGTGATCGCAGCATCTCATGTAAGAATAGAGGCCTTTCATGAGTTAAAAAAAAATACTCATCCATTTGAGCCCAAAGAGGCCACTTGATTGAGGATCCCATGAGAAATCTCTCACGGTGTGTAATGACGCCATCAAGCTGCCCAGTGTGGTGACGTCAAACATCACCATGCACAAGATTTAAAGTGGAATCTTCAATCAAGATGGCTATGGTGGCCTGTTGGTGCTCAAACAGATGAGGTGAGTATGTTTTGGAGGTTTTCTTTTTTTACTTAATTTCAGGGAGAGTTGATTCATTACCACAAAGCACAAGGAAATTCGGCTTCGTGGAAATAAAATTTTCCCTGAAATTAAGATCGAATTACACTTGGGATACTTCAATTCGCTCAACATTAATCACCAATAACAGTTCAATACAATTTTATTAAGATCATGAGGCTATGGTTTATCCATATAATGGTAATGGCAGGCCAACTCAACACTCCTGTTAAAGAATATGTTTAACTTTTCTAAGGTTTGTTATATAATATATGAATTCCTGACAGCTGGAGCTCAGCACCTGACAACAAAAAGTCAATTTCACACCATGTGTTGTTATTGACAAAGTGACAGTTTGTTGTCAGATATAGAATTCCCACTGGCAGAAATGTAAGTGTCATCTAGCAAATCTTAGTAAAGGTGGAATGATACTATAAAGATCTGATAGGGGTTATCATCTTTAGTGCCTCACAATTGATGCTATTAATTTACTCTAGGATGTGATTACATAGTTAGGTTTCTACCAAAACAGGGATTTTCAGTTACTGTTTTTAATGTTTTGAAAAAGTCATAGATTATGAATCTATCTTTTATATATGCTCAATTGAAAAAACTCTTCAGTAACAAAACTGCTGTGATCACTAGAGATGAGCTAATCGAAGCTGAGAAAAATTTGATTTGCACCGAATCCGAATTTCCTCACGCTTCATGGTAACGAATCGCATTTTTTCCTAAAATGGCTGCTGCACGTGTGAGGACATGGAGCAAGGAACTCTGGGAAGGTGGGATCACACATAATGCCATGCATGCAGCCAATCAGAAGCCAGCCAGCCCTGTGATGTCACAGCCCTATAAATAGTCTCAGCCATCTTGTATTCTGCAATTTTTCAGTGTACTTAGTGTAGGGAGAGACGTCAGCAGGCGCTAGGAACAGTGCTAGAAAAAACTTCATTGTGCTAAAAAAAATGAGTTATAAGTGCAGGGAAAGATTCTTCAAGGTGTAGGAAAAGGATAGGGTGGAATGATTCCACAGCATTTATGTTGAACAGGGTTCATTAGGGGAGGTTACTGCCTGGGTAATAGGAACAATCCTATTACACCTTGTTGCACTGACTAGGGACCCAAATTGTCAATTTACAGCTATGTAATTCCAGCAAACCATTGTGATTATTGGGGTGCAAGTGCTGTTTGATACAGCCATTAACAGGGTTTATTACAAGGACATTTTTCTATGTCTTATTCGCCCTTGTACGGTGCAGTTACATGTTCTAAAGCATTTTTTGGCTTGTATTAGTGGGAAAAAAAGGGCTTATTAGCCGTTGTGTGTGAAGCAAGGAAATTACAACCCTTTTTGTCGTGTATTAGTGGCAAAAGAAAAATATATTTGCCGTTTAGCGGTGCAGGTATATGTTCTAAAGCCCTTTTTTTGTGTATTAGTGGCAAAAGTAAAAACTATTTGCCGTTCTGCAGTGCAGTTATATGTTATAACGCCCTTTTTGTCATAAATTTGTGGCAAAAGAAAAATATATTTGCCGTTCAGCGGTGCAGTTATATGTTCTAAAGCCTTTTGTGGTATGTATTAGTGTCAAAAGTAAAATATATTTGTCGTTCAGCGGTGCAGTTGTAAGTTATAAAGCCCATTTTGTCATTTAATAGTGGCAAAATATAAATATATTTGCCATTCAGTTGTGTAGTTATATGTTCTAAAGCTGTTTGTGGCATGTATAAGGGGAAAATGAAAAATATATTTGCCGTTCAGAAGTTCAGTTATATGTTGTAAAGCCTTTTGTGGCATGTATTAGTGAAAAAAGAAAAATAAATTTGCCGTTCAGTGGGGCAGTTATATGTTATAAAGCCCTTTTTGTCATGTAATAGTGGCAAAATAAAAATATATATTGCCGTTCAACAGTGCAGTTATATGTTATAATGCTCTTTTTGTCTTGTATTAGTGGTAAATAAAAAATATATTTGCCATCCAGAGATGCAGTTAAATGTTCCAAAGCCCTTTTTTGTGTGTATTAGTGGGAAAAAAGGGCTTATTAGCTGTTATGTGGTAAAGTGAGAAAATTACAGACTTTTTTGGGGTGTTTTAATTTCCTTTTTATTTATTTATTTGATCTAACAGTATTTCAGACAGAGAAGTGCCAGGCCCTGCACAGGGGAGTGCCAGAGGCCTAAATGTTTCTGGCGCAGGCACAGGTAACAGCAGAGTAAGGGGCCATGGCAGCAGGTGTCACTTCAAGAGGCCCCCAGTGTCAGCTAGCGGTCATGTCTTGACTAGCAACCCAGTGGTTTTTGAATGGTTGACTCGATCTTCAACTTTGTCGCAGGTGACATCAGACACCCCCAGCCAAGAGTCAGTTGGTAGAGTTGAGTGTACAACTGGAAGTTCGGGTTCGACAGGTTCGGCCAAACTTGACATAAAATTTGGGGTTCAGGATCCGAACCTAACCCGAACTTGACCCCGAACATTTACTCCCATTGAAGTTAATGGGGACCCGAACTTTTGGGCACTAAAATGGCTGTAAAAAAGTCCTGGAAAGGGCTAGAGGGCTGCAAAAGGCAGCAAAATGTGGGTAAGTGCCTGCAAACAAATGTGGATAGGGAAATGGCTTAAAATAAAAAAAAATAAAAAATAAATCTTGATCTAGGAGGAGGAAATGGATGTGGAGTTGGAGGTTAAGGAGGCGTCAGGTGGGAATGCCATTAGTAGCGCGTCTACCAGCGCGTGTTTGTAGTCACGCATCTTTCGATCATTAACAGACATTTTTACTAAATTTAGTTCCCTGTCAGCAATGCACAGCAGGGGTTTTTTACCGGCAAAATGGGGTTCATATCACCCAACAATCAAACAGATTATTTTTAAAAATGTAGGCCCCTGCCACGCACGCAGGAGGGCTAATTCATGGCAAAACGTGGTTAATGTCACCCACCAATGGAACAGACAATTTTTAAAACTGTAGGCCCCTGGCAACCAGGCAGAGGAGGGGTTTATTCATGGTAAAACTGGGTTCATGTCACCACCCAATAGAACAGGCGATTTTTAGAAATGTAGGCCCTTGGCACCCAGGCAGAGGAGGGGTTATTCACAGCAAAAATGGTTTGCACCCAACAATTTAAAAGAATAATTTTCAAATTTTCGGTCCCTGTCACCTATGCAGAGCAGGGGTTTATACCCGGCAAAAATGGTAATATTTCACCCAACAATTTAAAAGAAGATTTTCCGCATTTTCGGTCACTGTCACCTATGCAGAGCAGGGGTTTGTACCCGGAAAAAATGGTAATATTTCAACCAACAATTTTAAAGAAGAGTTCCCTCATTTTCGGTCACTGTCACCTATGCAGAGCAGGGGTTTGTACCCGGAAAAATGATAATTTTGCACCCAACAATTTAAAAGAAGATTTTTATAATTTTCGGTCCCTGTCACCGATACAGTGCAGGGTTACTTGACAGCAAAAAATTGGAATATGTTAACTCCTGAACTCCTAGAAGGATTAACCATATTATTGTCCCCGGAACATATGCAGCGCAGGCCGCAAAGCTAATTCCTGGCCTTAAAAAATAAGATTTTTCCACCACCCATGAATAATATAGATTTAAGTGGTATATTTTGGGGTGTAGGACCTTATCGTTCTCAACATCATCTTTCACCTAGTCTTCACCCATGCCCTTTTTGTCAGTCTGCACACCGCAGAAAGCAGCAGCAGTTTGCACCTGTGTTTTGTCATCATCAGAGACATGCTGCGGTGGTCTTCCCATGTCCTCATCCTCAAACCTAAGTGGTTGGGCATCTGTTCCACTTCTGGGGCAGGGCTATGGTTTTGTTGCAGTTGGCGCTGAACAATGCCAATTGTCAAAAATTAAGTTCACTAACAGTAAGGCAGTGCCCGTGTCATAAACAGAATAAATTTCTTTAGGTCACACAACAGTGTAACAGAGCAATTTAATACAATTACTTCACTATCACCCAAAATTTTATTTTTCAAACCAACAATTTAAAAGCAGAAATGCAGCGTACCCCGCTAATGTGCTATCTACCACAAAACCTGTGTGTTTGCAACCAAGTATGTAAATGCAGAGTTCAAAAGGTTACTTAACCACCTCAGCCCCCCTAGCTTAAACACCCTTAATGACCAGGCCACTTTTTATAATTTTGCACTACACTACTTTAACCTTTTATTGCTCGGTCATGCAACTTACCACCAAAATGAATTTTACCTCCTTTTCTTTTCACTAATAGAGCTTTCATTTGGTGGTATTTCATTGCTACTGACATTTTTACATTTTTTGCTATTAATCAAAAATGACCGAAATTTTTGAAAAAAATGACATTTTTCACTTTCTGTTGAAATTGTTTTTTAAAAAAACTAAATTTCTATATACATTTTTCTATAAATTTATTGTTCTACATGTCTTTGATAAAAAAAAAATCCAATAAGTATATATTTATTGGTTTGGGTAAAAGTTATAGCGTTTACAAACTATGGTGCAAAAAAGTGAATTTCCGCATTTTGAAGCAGCTCTGACTTTCTGAGCACCTGTCATGTTTCTTCAGGTGCTAGAATGTAAGGATAGTATAAATACAAATTACACCATTTTAGAAAGAAGACACCCCAAAGTATTCGCGGAGGGGCATGGTGAGTTCATGTATCATTTCATTTTTTTTTAAGTTAGCAGAAAATGACACTTTCTGAGGAAAAAATAAATAAAATAAAGTTTCCATTTCTGATAACTTCTGGCAAAAAAAAAATAAAATCTCCCACGGACTCACTATGCCCCTTAGTGAATACCTTGGGGTGTCTACTTTCCGAAATGTGGTCATTTGTGGGGTGTATTTACTGTTCTGGCATTTTGGGCGGGGCTAAATTGTGAGCAGCCATGTAAAACCTAAAGGTACTCGTTGGAATTTGGGCCCCTTTGCGCACCCAGGCTGCAAAAAAGTGTCACTCATGTGGTATCGCCGTACTCAGGAGAAGTAGGGCAATGTGTTTTGGGGTGTATTTTTACATATACCCATGTTGGGTGAGAGAAATATCTCTGTAAATTGACAACTTTGTATAAAAAAATAAAAAAGTTGTAGTTTACAGCGATATTCCTCACACAAAGTATGGGTATATATAAAAATACACCCCAAAACTCATTGCCCTACTTCTCCTGAGTATGGCAATACCACATGTGTGCCACTTTTTTGCAGCCAAGATGCGCAAAGGGGCCCAAATTCCCATGAGTACCTTTAGGATTTCACAGGGCATTTTTACGCATTTGGATTCTCAAGCTTTAGGACCCCTAAAATGCCAGGTGAGTATAAATACCCCACATGTGACCCTATTTTGGAAAGAAGACACCCCAAGGTATTCTATGAGGGGCATGGCGAGTTCACAGAAAAAAAAAAAATTTGGCACAAGTTAGCGGAAATTGATATATATATATATATATTTTTACAAAGTCTCATATTCCACTAACTTGTGACAAAAAATACAATTTTACATGACCTCACCATACCCCTCACGGAATACCTTGGGTTGTCTTCTTTCTAAAATGGGGTCACATGTGAGGTGTTTGTACTACCCTGGCATTTAAGGGTCTCCGCAATCATTACACATATGGCCATCATTAGGAGTTTCTCCCTGCTTGAGGGAGTGGCCTGGCTCTGTAAACGGAACATCACAGCCTCTGGTGCCCGCCCCCCTCTCTCTCCTCACACAGCCTCTGGTGCCCGCCCCCCTCTCGCTCTCCTCACACAGCCTCTGGTGCCCAACCCCCTCTCGCTCTCCTCACACAGCCTCTGGTGCCCGCCCCCCTCTCGCTCTCCTCACACAGCCTCTGGTGCCCGCCCCCTCTCGCTCTCCTCACACAGCCTCTGGTGCCTGACCCCCTCTCGCTCTCCTCACACAGCCTCTAGTGCCCGCCCCTCTCTCGCTCTCCCCACACAGCCTCTGCCATAGTAAGCGATCCTTACCAGAGCTGTGGAGAGAGAATCGCTCGGCAGCAGGATATGTGTCTGGCTCCGCCCATCAGTTCTATGAGCCAGTTAACCTGTTCCCCCCCGGCATCTGGGGATGGTTGTTAGAGCCCTGGCCCCTCAGCAGTTACACATTACAGATACCACCCCAGGACACAAGTAAATAATTGTCCAGCATATAGATATAGATATAGCTGTATCTGAGCTCTTGCTTTATCTAATCTATATTAGTGCATAAGCTAGACCTGCTTCTATACAGATATATCTGTATCAAAGTTATATATATATAACTAAGTTATATATATATCTAATATGGCTATTACTTAGATGGCTATAGCCTAGATATATATAGCTTAGATACATACACAGCTTAGATACATATATAGTTTAGATACATACATAGCTTAGATACATATACAGCTTAGGTACAGACATAGTTTAGATACAGGCATTGTTTAGATACATACATAGTTTCGATACAGATGCCAGGTGAGTATAAATACCCCACATGTGACCCTATATATATATATATATAAATAAGCTATATCTATCTAATATAGATATAGCTCAGATACATATATAACTTATACATACATAGCTTAGATATAGAGCTTAGATACATATATAGTTTAGATACAGACAGTGTTTAGATACATAGCTTAGATACAGATATACATTACATACATATGTATGTCCGTCTTATAGATATAGCTATATCTATGCTATATCTGTATCTAAGCTTGAACTGTATCTAAGCTATATCTGTATCTGAGCTATATCTGTATCAAAGCTATAACTGTATCTAAGCTTGAACGGTATCTAAGATATATGTATCTAAGTTATATATATAAATAAGCTATATCTATCTAATATATATATATATAGCTCAGAAACATATATAGCTTAGATTCAGAAGTAGCTTAGATACACATATAGCTTAGATACCTGTACAGCATTAGATATATATATAGTTTAGATACAGACATCATTTCGATACATACATAGCTTAGATACAGATATAGCTTAGATAAAGCTTAGATACAGATATGGCTTAGATATGAATATTGGTTAGATACAGATATAGCTTAGATACCGATATGGTTTAGATACAGTTATGGCTTAGATACAGATATAGCATGGATAATGCTTAGATACCGATATAGCTTAGATACAGATATGGCTTAGATACAGATATGGCATGGATAAAGCTTAGATACAGATATAGCACAGATATGGCTTAGATACAGATATAGCTTAGATACAGATATGGCTAAGATACTGATATAGCTTAGATACAGATATAACATGATTCAAGCATAGATACAAATATGGCTTAGATACAGATATAGCATGGATAAAGCTTAGATACAGATATGGCTTAGATACAGATATAGTTAGATAAATATATAGCTTAGATATGGCTTAGATACAGATATTGATTAGATACCTATATGGCTTAGATACAGATATAGCATGGATAAAGCTTAGATACAGATACGGCTTAGATACTGATATGGCTTAGATACAGATATAGCATGGATACGTATTAGATACAAATATGGCTTAGATACAGATATGGCTTAGATACAGATATAGCATGGATACAGCTTAGATACAGACATGGCTTAGATACAGATATAGCATGGATAAAGATTAGATACAGACATGGCTTAGGTACATATATGGCTTAGATACAGATATAGCATGGATAAAGCTTAGATGCAGACATGGCTTAGATACAGATATAGCATGGATAGATACAGATATAGATATAGCTATAGATACAAATATGGCTTAGATACAGATTATACATATAGATGGATACAGCTTAGATACAGATATGGCAGATACACGATATGGCTTAGGTACATATATGGCTTAGATACAGATATAGCATGGATAAAGCTTAGATGCAGACATGGCTTAGATACAGATATAGCATGGATAAAGATAAGCTACAGATATGGCTTAGATACAGATATAGCATGGGTAAAGATTAGATACAGATATAGCTTAGGTACAGATATGGCTTAGATACAGATATGGCTTAGATACAGATGTAGCATGGATACAGCTTAGATACGGATATAGCTTAGATACAGATATGGCTTAGATACAGATATAGCTTAGATACAGATATGGCTTAGAATCAGATATGGCTTATATACAGATATAGCATGGGTAAAGATTAGCTACAGATATGGCTTAGATACAGATATAGCATGGATAAATCTTAGATACAGATATGGCTTAGATACAGATATAGCATGGATAAAGATTAGATACAGATATGGCTTAGATACAAATATGGCTTAGATACAGATATAGCTTAGATACAGATATGGCTTAAATACAGATATAGCATGGATAAAGCTTAGATATAGATATGGCTTAGATACAATATAGCATGGATAAAGATTAGATACAGATATGACTTAGATACAGATATGGCTTAGATACAAATATATCATGGATAAAGCTTAGATACAGATATGGCTTACATACAGATATGGCTTAGATACAGATATTGCTTAGATACAGATATGGCTTAGATAAATATGTGGCTTAGATGCAGATATGGCTTAGATACAGATATAGCATGGATAAAGCTTAGATACAGATATGGCTTAGATACAGATATGGCTTAGATACAGATATAGCATGGATACAGATATGGCTTAGATAAAGATATAGCATGGATAAAGCTTAGATACAGATATGGCTTAGATACAGATATAGCATGGATAAAGATTAGATACAGATATGGCTTAGATACAGATATGGCTTAGTACAGATATAGCTTAGATACAGATATGGCTTAGATACAGATATGGCTTAGATGCAGATATGGCTTAGATACTGATATAGCATGGATAAAGCTTAGATACAGATATGGCTTAGATACAGATATGGCTTAGATACCAATATAGCATGGATACAGATATGGCTTAGATACAGATATAGCATGGATAAAGCTTAGATACAGATATGGCTTAGATACAGATATAGCATGGATACAGATTAGATACAGATATAGCATGGATACAGATTAGATACAAATATGGCTTAGATACAGATATGGCTTAGATGCAGATATAGCATGGATACAGCTTAGATACAGATATGGCTTAGATACAGATATGGCTTAGATGCAGATATAGCATGGATACAGCTTAGATACAGATATGGCTTAGATACAGATATGGCTTAGAAACAAATATAGCATGGATAAAGATTAGATACAATTGTGGCTTAGATACAGATATGGCTTAGATACAGATATAGCATTGATAAAGCTTAGATACAGATATGGCTTAGATACATATATGGCTTAGAAACAGATATAGCATGGATAAAGATTAGATACAGATATGGCTTAGATACAGATATATCATGGATAAAGCTTAGATACAGATATGGCTTAGATACAGATATGGCTTATATACAGATATAGCATGGATAAAGATTAGATACAGATATGGCTTAGATACAGATATATAAATGGGACAGGAAGATCTTCTGCCTGTGTGAGCGAGGAGATGATCATGTGACAGTTTTTTTTTAATGCACAGTTGGGATGTGCAGAGCAGGGTGCACACCCACAAATATTCATGAGGGAGAGCTCAGGCACTGTTGTTACACGCCCCCTCAGCATGTAAACACAGCAATAACAGAACCAGGAAAAGCTGTAAGAAAGAAATCAAGCTTTAACTAATGAATATGTATGTCCTGATGAGTTTTATGAGGTTTTCATTTTTTTTCCCATAACTCGGATAACCCCTTTCTAAGGGCGACTCCTGACATCTGCATGTCATACTGACTCACAGTATTATTTTACTACCACACATGCGTGTTACTGCAAGGCACAGTGTTTTATACCACAATAAAGGCTCTCTGCAGCCAGGAAATAGCATTTTTTTTTTTTACTAAATTTGCCGCAAATAAACACGGATCTAAACAAAAAAAAAATTAAAATTTGACGAATCAAATTTTTGAAAAATTCGCTTATCTCTAGTGATCACCAACATAATTAGGACTAAAACTAAATGTGCATTATACTAATACAAACAGCTTTGTAAATTCACACATATAAACATCCCGATCACAATTATGAGTGATGGACAATACATGTACATATAGGGGCACATTTAGTAAGAGAGCCAACAAATACCTCACATACTCATACTATTAGTAAATACTGTACATATAACCTATAAAGGGCCTACCAATAACCCCACAAAAATAAACACAAATTGAATATAAAATAACCATATCATTTTATTATCAATAACATACAATTAAACGTGAAAGCAAACAATGGTACGGTGGGAAAAAACCCCAAGGGTACGACCACCCAAACCCCTATCTAACAGAGACCAGATCAGAATGCCGGCCACAAATAGGCCCCACAAATACTTGCAAGTGGCTCCTAAATGGAAATATATACTGGTCAGGTAAAGACTAGGAGATAAAGTGCTAGGTGTGATACTCAATATGCAAAATACGTTATTCACAATCTAATAGTAGACAATAGCATGTGAAAGGGGGGGATACCCATCATATAAGCAAGTCTACCTGATGCAATTACACCCAGGGAGAGCAAGACCACATTTAGTAAGACCGCATTTTAAACACCGGTCTCAATAAATCTCTAAGCTAGTGGAGGGAAGACCGGCACTCACCTCTTGATGCTAAAGTTGTATGTTTATTGTAGCCTCATGGAGGACATGAAAGTGATGCGTTTCGGCTCAATGAGCCTTTGTCAAACTTTCATTGAGCCGAAACGCGTCACTTTCATGTCCTCCATGAGGCTACAATAAACATACAACTTTAGCATCAAGAGGTAAGTGCCGGTCTTCTCTTTATATACATGCACGTAGAACGCCGACCCTGACGCGCGCACCACCGAACACCCAACGGAGTGCCGACTGCTCTTTTGCATCATAAGCTAGTGGAGGATCCGCTGAAGTTATGAAAGCCTAAAACAGAAGAAGAAAGTGGTAAGTGAGAAGAGCGTACCGACCTGTCCCCTTCTCCTCCCACGCCACTCCCACAATTTTAGACCTGGTGTGACCTGGGAGAAGTTGCAGATAACTGAGCAACTAACCATTGCGCCGCCATTTGCACCTGAAATATGCCTAATATAGGCGTAATTCAGTATAGCAAATGACCCCCATAATGTATAAATAAATAACACGTGTAGCCATCAGCCCAGACTATGTCTCCGTCTATTTAGAACAATTAATGACTTGAACATAATGGAGGGAATAATCAAGACTGGCATTTCGTATGCCAGTCTTGATCTACTGTGGGCTGGTCATATCTCTCTAAAAGATTATAGTTTACACCAGTTGATGGCAAGCCACAACATCTCCTGATAAGTTTTACACATTTTCTCATTGCTTCTGAAATGTCAAGAAAATTAAGTCACAGACTATTCCACAAATATTTTATGCACCATAAGTTGTAACTTTTTTAATGCTACTTATGTGATATATAGCCTTTAATGAATGGGCCTGAATGTCTTCTTAAACACAAATGTAGGACACCCTATGTTGTTTTTCAAGTAAGGCAGATTATAGCACTCTGACAAGTTCCACCTAAAGAATCAGCAGTATTGTTTAGTCACCATATATGTAAGAGCATTGTTAACTGAACACACACATTTTTTGTGGGGCCAGACATCACTCAATGTGTATGGGGAGCTCCGAACTCTGACAGCCCTGATGCCCTGATAGATGTTAGGGGGGGGGAGAAAGATCGAGCATGTTGAATTTTTCTGGTCAATCCTTTTGTTCTCCCTTATGATAAGATGCCAGTGCTGTTTTCTTTTTTCTACCATTGAAAACGCATACAGGCCTGGCTGAGCATGTACACGTATAGAGAAGTTAGGGCCAGAATCAATGTACAATTGAATACTAGCTAGTAAGGAAATAGATGTGAAAGTGTTTACCTGCATATGTGGACATAGACTATTGATAAGTTTCTTTGCATCCTGTAGATGACATGTTTATACTTAAAATGTTTTAGGTCCTGGCTAGTGATGAGCGAGTTTCTTGAATTAATCTTTTCTCACAGTCAGCTGATTTAAATTTTTTTTTATTTGTGTATGAATCATTTTCACCCAAATGAAATATGCCCTAATCGCCCTGGAAATTGGCATATGACATTGGAAAGTCTCCTAGCACTCTCAACCATATATAAATATTAGTCATAGAAAGATAGACTGATGCCAAATGCTCCACTGGAAAAGAGACATGCAAGGTATTACTTTTTGCAAAAGGAAAACAAAAACAAATGCTTCAAGAGAAAATTGCTCTGGTTAGCTTAGTGGTCTTTGTCAGGGTCTTGGGGATGCTTTTCTCTTTATGGAGACCACCTAGTATGTATGAGGAGTATTGTAGGCCAGCTAATGCTGCTCAGTGTTCAGGCTTAGTGTTCTTTTCTTTTTTGGAAGGAAACCCAAAGGTATGCAAATCAACTTTATTTTAAAAAAAAAAAAGAAAGAAAAGAAAAGAACACCAAGCTTGTCTGATGCCAGCAGAAGTAAGATATCCTAATTTACATATATTTTTACTACAATACTGCTCATCATGTATACTGTTTGGTCTTAATTAGAAAGAGCACTATCAAAATCCTAACAATGGCCCCTCAGCTAGCCAGAACATTTTTCTCCTGAGCCTCGTGTATGTGTCATTCAGATAATTATAATATAGGGACACTCAGTATTCATTTCCATTTGGAAGGAGTATTGGCTTGCATGTCCCTTTTATCAGTGGAGTATTACCTGTCACACTCATTTGCCCAAAACAAACCACAAGTATTTTGGGTTTGTTAGAATCCAAATTGATTTACTTATCTCTAGTTCTGGCTTTTTAGTTGTATTTACATGATGTTTAAATTGGTTCATGATTCCAGTTCAACTAGTGGACACCTTAAATAGCATACTATCCTCACTTTGAAAATTGTGCATTTCAGAAGTTTTTCTATTTTATCTATTTATCCATTGCGCAAGCAGGTTTTTTAACATGATGGATAGAATGTCAGTTGAAACCAATTCCAACTGTGGCACTACTTAACCTGGGAATAGATGATATACCAATTCTTCTCTATGGTCTATAAGTCATATCTTTACTGCAGCCAAGCAATAGCCAATAAATGTAAATTTGCACTTACGGTGAACCTTTCAGATGTAACTCACAGTGTATGCACACAATTTTAATAAAGATGACTTTCTATGATTACGAGTGGAAAAGCTGCCAATACTTACAGAAATCGGTGGATGCCTAATACCCCTATCTTTTTTGTGTTTTGTGAAATTATATTTGAGCTTTACTATAAAACTACCTATTGCAAAAACTTTTATCATGCTTTAGTTATATAGATAAGCAAACAGACAATGCAACCGCACACTGCAAACATTGAATATATAGATTGGAAATCCTCAGGGCATAATTTACTGATTTGAAATTTCGGATGTGTAGTCTTCAAAGAAGGCACTATATAGTAGTCTTATGTACATAATAACAAAATCACAGAGAATGCAAAATAGAATACATTATGATAAGAAGTCAAAGCTACACTGAAGGTTTAGTTGTCCACAGACCTTTGGCAATTATCCATGACTCCAATTCTTTCCTTTTTCAACCTCTTTTTTTTTAGGTGGTCACTAACTTTTCACTAAATCAATTGTACCAGATGCCATAAGAAACTTTGTGAAATGTCTTGTCAGATAAAAATGTTCCTGTTTATCCTGTCATCATCTGTTTTCCTCCACTCTGCTTCAAAAACTTTTCTCTATAAAATTTCTTTTGAGTCCATCTCAAGATGGACCAGCTCATACATAATGATGAGCGGCAGGGGCAATATTCAAATTTGCGATATTTCGCGAATATTTGGTAAAATATTCATCATATTTTCACAAATTCGCAAATATTTTTTCTTCCGAAAATCGGCAATGTAATATGCACGTAATGCGCTCGCAATACAGGCGTGCATCACTATAGCTACATTTTTCAAGCTGCTAGACATTTCCTGAGACTGGAGAAAATGGTTGGCATGGCAAAACATTACAATAGCTTTATATGCAGATAGAGTGCTCCGATATATTCACAATTGTGCAAATCGGCAATTAATGATGCGCACATTTTTGTGCAAGACGGGCAACTTTACATTTTAGCAGGTCTAACTACATATTAGTGATTGGTGCACTAAGTATTGTTGTGAACTTGTGACATCACAGCACTATGTATATATGTATGTATGGACAGCAGAACCTAACACCCTGCACTGCTACACTATATCACAATCTAACCTACACTGACTATCTCCCACTAAATATCTGTATTATATTGTATATATAAGCTAACTATCTAATGTAATGTGACACAGGAAAGCACAGAGGACAGCAATGACACTGCTGTCTCTCTCAGAATTGTAATTAACTGTATAAAATGACTGTGGGGAGGTTCTTATATAATACAGGGGTAGACAACTTTTCTATTGGTTGCTAGCGATGTTGCTAAGCTCAGACAAAGAAATTGCAGCATTATCATTGGCCCACAAGCAAAAAGGGAGGTTACTGATGAAAAAAAAGTAGAATATTCAAAAATACGAATATATATCACTATAGTCTAAATTTTAGCGAATTCTTAAAGTTGTGATATTTGCGATTAAAATTTGTGATTCGAATATTCGCGCCCAACACTACTCATAGAGGTTCCAGATGTTAATACAAGTCTATGTAGAGGGGAGTGGAGTGTGAGAAAGAGCTGAGGAGACAGGAGAGACATACAAACATTCATAGAGACACAGGTTCACTGTCTCAGCCATGGGGCTTTATTCATATCAATACAGGTCAGAACGTCTCTGTAATGTCCTCCATGATCATGGAGCTGCTTCTGAGTAAGTGTGATTAAGGTAGGAAGCAGATTTCCTGCTACTCTTTGGATGAAATAAATAGGAGCTAGTGTCCACCCACTAGTTCTGGGAAAACAGATAGAAGATAGTATATAGAAGTGAAATCTGTTGAAAAATGCCAAATACAAGTCATATTAATGGCTATAAATAATGTTATTCCTCATGTAAATACACTATTGACTAAATCAAAGTTTGTTAAAAGTGTAAGTACAATATAATATTTTGGGAAAACAAGAAAATATAGTATATACAGTATTAACATATTGCAAAATGGACATTATTTGCATAGGAAAAAAGTGCATGCATATTAGGAAAATGAGCCTAAACTTTAAACTGGGAAATATAATTAAGATGGCTATAGGAGGAAAATGGAAAGTCTTTCCAATTAATTTCTAATTTAGATGGACTTGCGTTGAAAACTAAGCTATCCCATCCAAAAAAAAAAAACAGAACTACATACATAAACCAATATAGTCAGTTTGCACCTGGGCAATTCTGATGAAGTAAAGAACAAACAATTTCTAAATTACTGAATATAACAGTGAATATACAGTGAATTTTCACTTTTTCACCATATAATATATAATTTGGTGACTGGCTAATTTCTTTATATTGTATATTCATAGTGAATGGAGTTTTCTAGTTCTGATACCAAGCTTGGTATTCCCTCTATAGGCAGTTTAATTATACAATCCAAATTGCCTACATCCATCATGTGTGTGTTAGGCGTTTATTGCATAATGTTTAAATTGCCAATGTATAAATATATTTATTGGCCCAGACTCGTGGGATAGGAACATAATATTTCTTCTTTACAATGTTTTGGTGCGGTCTCCTCTGGAATGTGCAGTTGAGTTCTGGGCACTAGTTTATAGAAAGTCTGTCCTGGACCTAGAAAAAGTAAAAAAAATTAAAAGTATAAATGAACTAGGGGCGGAGAGGGTCCTAGTTATGAGGAAAGATTTAAAGAATTAGAATGATTTAGAGGTGTCTAACAGGGGAATGATTAGCCTACATAAATATACAAAAATATGTTGAAAAGCTGTTCCATATAAAATCCCCTGAAAAATCAAGGGGGCAATGTCTTCGTCTGGAGAAGAAAAAGTTCAGTTTCCAAAAACAACAAGGCTTCTTCAGCATAAAAACTATGAATTTTTGGAATAGTCTACTTTAGCATGTAGTCACAGCAGGAACAGTTGATGGTGGGGCTAAACCATAAGCGGTCAGTCAGCGCAGTTTGCAACTGTTTGATAGTCACCTCAGTTTCCAGTATACAGTACATACAGAAACCACACCAATAAAGAACATTCTTTATTGGAAACATCTTGGAAGTAAACTGTGGCTGCAGAGGAACAATTGGAGGTGGTTTCCACAACCCCCTCCTGCAGTTTTTGACATAGAATCTATGGCAAGTTCCAGAGACAAAAACCTGTGAGTAAATGATGCATAAGGTTTGCTTTGTACTATCATTTTGTAGTTCTATAAACATGTAAAACACCAAATCTTTCCAGTAAATATTTTGTGAAATTCGAACTAATCAGAAGCAGGGCATATTTCATAGTATACCTTCAACTTCTAATGATGTCTATTAAACTTAGACGATTATTCGATGTCTTTCTGAGTAAATATAGAAACCATCTGTAACCTAACAAGATAATTCTATGATGTATATCCTAACAAGAATAAAATGCTCTGTGATAAACTTTGACCTCAGAATCTCCTGGGATCTGAAAGTCACAGCAGAATGAACAAGAAAAAACATAAAAGTCAGACAGTAATAGGTCTGTCCACTTTTAAATGCAAACACAACAGCAGATTGATTACTTTGAGCTGTCTATAAAGAATGACCTGTTAGAAAATGGGTATGGAGGCCAGTTCACCATGTAACTCATTGTTTCAGATTTCCCAGTGGAAGGAACTTAACAAAGATCCTTGAAGTTGGATGAAGAAGATGAATTGCATATAGTGTCACTAAACCATTGAGATTCTGCCATTACATTATAAAATGTACACCTGAACATTTCCTAATAGTAAATGTCTATTATATTTTAAAACAAAAAAACATAAAAATGGATATTTAATAGTTTGACATGGATTACAATCTATTATATACCATAACTTGCTTTACTGAATCCTTACATTGTCTGTCCCACCAAAAAAAAAGAGATAATAGCAATAATCCCACCCTAATAATGCGTTAAAACATAGAAATATCTTTACATGTAGGGTTCGGAAGTTTTATCTAGCATTAGAGATGAGAGAAGTTTGCTGAAGTTAGCCAAGAAATTTAATTTGTTACGAATTAATTTGTCACAGATTGCTATAACTCAGGTATACCCAGGCCACTCTGCCTTAGGGTACGGCAACACGGAGCGGCCAGGCTGCGGTGAAAAACCATGTGGCCAATTAGCCTGCAGCAGCCTTTCATTTAATAAAGACCACACTATATAGCAGGTCTTCATTGTTAATAGCCATGTGGCACCTTTAATCAGGGGCTGTACCCACTTCTCAAACCCCTATGTTCTCCTGTCCTACAGGTGGGAGCCCTTCTTCTGTATTAACTACTTTTTCACATCATCTAATATCGATGAGAATTCATATATTAGGAGCATTGAGCTCCTCTTCTTTCTGTATCTTGCTGACTTTTCTAGGACATGGAGAATGAATCAATGATTGAAGGATGATTTGGAAGAAGTAAAGCCAGCAAAAGATGAGGATGGTCATCATTAAGACCTGACCTACCTACCTAAGGGGTGCAGACTGTATGGTATTGGTTGACACGCTGGCACTGGAATAATAAAAGCTTCCATCTTATTGGTATTCAATTACATAACTTAATTTATGGCTGAATACGCCGCTACCTTGGAACCGAACCCGAGTTCGGGAAATGTTTTTTTACAGTAGAAATTGATTCATGAAGTTATTATGCAAAGTCTTGCGAGGCTTCGCATAGTAATAACTTTGGCTCATAGAAGCCAATACATTCTAATACTGTACAGAGCACTTGCTCCGTACAGTATTTAAACAAAGTATTATGTGAATCAAACAATGATCATGGGGGGCTGCTGGAGCATTTGCACTGGTTCGGTAGGCAATTAAAGAGGTATTACTGTTAAGTTTTTTTCTTATTACTGTATCTTAGAACATCTGTAGGTCCTCTTTTATCAAACCATCCAACTAATTATTATTATTATTACCATTATTATTTTGAACATCATGGTAACTGGAATTTTATTTTAAATCTCTATTTTTAGTGGACCCATCATAGCAAATTACTGTATAAACTTAGAGGGCCATTTACTAAGCTGAAGTACGCCTAAATTAGGCATATTTCAGTTGCAGATGGTGGTGCAATGGTTATTTGGTCTGCTATCTGCAACTTTGCCCTGCTCACGCCAGTTTTAAAATTGTAGGCGTGGCGTGGGGAAACGTATCTTTTTCTACGCCTGTTTCAGGCGTAGAAAATGGTTTAAATGTAAGACAGCCCGAAAGCTGTCTTACATTTAGAACTGATGCTGAATGCGCCGAAGTTATGGAGAGGCTTGCTTCTCTTCATATCTTTGGCGGATCCTCTGCCAGCTATGGTCCTTTATTAATTAATAAATGTGCCCCTTAGTACTTACCTTCTAATTTCTGTGTCTTGAAAGATTTTAAACACTCAAATCAGTGTGGCTGCGCCAGAGAACCCTTCAGAGGCAGAAAATAATTAATTTGATGAACCTTGCAGACAATCCTGACATACAAACCAGGGATACAGTACAAGTAAAATTTATATTTTAAGGACAACATGCATGCTAATATATGGAGCACATCTCAACTGCCTGTAATTGGTACTGTATAAAGCAGTATGCATACTAATTGTGCTATATGCAGTAACAGTAGATGTCTGGCATTCTGGGGAAACAATTACAGAATTTATATGTAAGAAACAATGCCTTCAAACACTTGTATTTTGTGGCTGAATGCATATATACAGTATCATCATACTGCACTGTGCTTTGTCACTCTGTATCCAGCCATTCTCTAAGCAGAGGATTTTATGTCTTCAGACAGCTTATTTCTTTTATCACTCCAACTGCATTGTAGTCTCAATTTTTTTCATGCATCGCTGTCAAGTATCTGTGCACAAATACTTAGCTATCATGGTTTTGGATAATAAACTCAAGGATGAGCACAATACTTATTGCAACGAAAATGCTTTCCTCTGCTATGGCAACAAAACCTATTCCGACTTTGTGATCTACTGTACTGATAAGAAAAATGCTATGTTATAATTAGTGTACTGTTGCTGCCTATATGTTATTTGAGAGGTGGTGTAACCTGTATCATATATTCCTAACCCTTTATTATTTTTACAAATCATTGTTAACATATTTCTACATTCAGGCGATATCAGTATAGTGAGTAGTACAAACAGCAGGATGTGGAGGACCTGGTTGGAATATTTGAGTTAGATAGATACAGTAGAAGGTTGGACTTCCAGTAGTGATTACATTATATTTGACTGTTAGCAACTCTGCATTACTGTAGAACCTTCCTGCTCTTAGACATACTATTACATCACAGAGCACTGGTAATTAAGGTTCTGTATCATGACAGGCTCAGGAGCTGGGCCTGCATCATTACTTGTGGGTGTCGGCGGTATTATACAGTAGACATCAGAATTTTATTGCCAGGATAGGAGATAACTTAAATCCTGGCAGTTTAACCCCTCAGATGCTGCACTCAAAAGAGAACACAACATCTGAATGGTTAGACAGAAGGAGCTTACTATGATCTCCTACAACATCCCGTGAACCGACCCTGCAACCTCTACTAAGTACTTGGCATGGAACTATTGTAAACCCAGTGTAAAGAAGAACACGGAGTCCTGGAAGTGATGATATAGACCCCTGATCTCATCATTGTTGAGTCTGATTTGATCCAATTTACATTTTTCCTTTGTTCGTTTACTTTGAATTTTGTTACTTGATAAAAATATACTATTAACACTTCTATTTTTGAAAGCATTTTTTTCCACACTTGTCTTAAACTGTTGCATCATATTGCACTTCATAATGGAGCCATTATTAAAAGACAACTTACTTGCCATAACACAAGCCCTCATATGTCAACAGAAAAATAAAAGGCCATGGGAAAAAAAGCAAGTATGGTCAAGCCTTAAAAGAGTTTCTAAAATGTTTTACTTTGACCTATCCTCTGGACAGGTCATCAGTGTCTGATCGGTGGGGGTCCAACACCCAGGATGGTAGCTGTAAGAGTAACTGTATGTAGATTTAAAAAATAACTCAGAGTTTGAGATGAATTTAATTTTATATCAAAGATATTGGCTTAAAGGGGTTGTCCCATGAAAAATGGAAACTGGGTCAGAATACTTTTGCAATTGTATGCAATTAAACATTTAGCATAGACACTGAGTTATTCAATAAAAGAATCTGTAAAGAGCTACCTCCAGTTTTTTGCTGTGATAGAGAGAGAGCTGCAGAAGAATGGACAAGCCCCCTTATCTGCGGCAGAATAGACACTTCCCTTGAGCTGTCAGCTTGATATAAATCTAGCAGAGCAATGAATGTGGAGATCTCCGGATCCATGTGAGGTATAGGGCTGGTTGTAGCTTTGTTAGAAAGAGATTGTCATGTTCTATATGATGCCTGATTTTCATCTTTTACATTAGTTGTGAGATAACCCCTTTAAGTCTTAGTAATGGCAATTCTGCTATGTTTTTGATATAATTTGTTTATAAAAGAAAGTCAACTAAAATAATTTTTGATTAGAGTTGAGCGAACCAGAACTGTATAGTTCAGGTTTGTAGTGAACTTAACGGTTTTCCGCACCTGAACATACCGCAGAGCAAGTTTGCATGCACCGCTGAAAAACCTATTTTCAAATTTTGCGGTGACAATTTACCACCTTATTAGTATGACCCCCATGATCCTAGTTTAAAAGCGCCTCCAGCCATCTAACCATTTTTTCCCCCAGAGCAGTTGCACCCTCCCCAATAAACAGCAGCCGGTCCCTACTGTAGAGCCTTTAACCGACTGAGAAGTTAGCCCCCTTCTCAATGAACCCAAACCCTTCCTTCCTGCACCAGCTTCTGAGCCACTTATTTAACTCCCTAAGCTCCCGTTGTCTCTCTGGTGGCGCTCGTGTCACTGGTAGTATTTTTGAAAACACTACCTTGGAGGTCCTGGACTTGAGCTCCTCTCCTAGTTCCCTAAAATCATTTTTAAGGACCTTCCATCTCGCCCTGACTTTGCCATTGGTGCCAATGTGTACCATGATAGCCGGGTCTTTCACAGCCCCACCCAGCAATGTATCAATCTGATCCGCAATATGCTGAATCCTAGCACACGGAAGACAACACACTGTTTGGCATTCACGGTCTCAGTGACAGATCACCCTGTCTGTCCTCTTTATAATAGAGTGCTCTACTACCAGAATCTTTCTAACCTTTGCTGCATTCCTTTTCCCATCCTTCCTGCAGCGGTTATCTTCCTGGTTGCTAGGAGAAATGCCCTGCTGCAGTGTTGCTGGCACTGGGCTTTCATCCCTAATATCAGCCAAACAGGAATATTTACTAGGGCGTTCCAGCTTAGGAATAGCCTTACTGGTATGTTTCCCTCTACCCCTTCTTCCTACATAAACCCAACTGCTAACCTGATAGTCCTGACCTTCCCCTTCTCCTCCCACCTCCATTTCATGGACCCCAGTAAGTGTATGCACAGTGAGGTCTAAGCCTCTCTCCATGTTTACAATGTCCGTAAGTATTTCATGCTGCCTATTTAGATCCAAGACCTGGGCTTCCAAATATGCACCATGCTTGCATCTAGTGCAAATGTATTCACCCTTGAATGGTTCTTAAAGGCATACATACATTTCACAGGACACACACTTAGTAGCATTGTCCATGGAGCACATGTTTAAATTGGTATGTATAGGAAAGAAGGAAAACAGTAAATATGAGTTAGATTTAGAACCTTTCTGCTCTTGTTGGAAACCTTTTTGGAATCAAGCCAACAGCACACAATGAAAAAATATCAAACTTGAGTTTCTTGCTCCTTGTCTTAAACTCAGTTTTTTTAAACTTCACTTATTCAGAAGCCCACTTAGTGCAGCAAGCCCAGTTGAGCGAGCTCAGGATGAGTTCAGTGGTGCAGTTAATAACACCCAGTGCAGTGGCCGGGTTTGGGGTAGCCTAAAGCTACTCTGGGTCCCCTGGACACCATTGAGGTGTCACCCTGGGTTGCTGCTCTCCGGAGGGGATGGTAAGGCATGGTGCACCCCAATGGGAAATAAGTCCAGAGAGTCAGGGTCTGCAGTAAACTAGGGTGCTCCTTTACTGGAGGAATTCAGGTACAAAACAATACAGGCGAGGCATTGGCCTGGTTTCTCTAGTCTACTCCCTGGCAGAAGAAAGGTTTAATGATGAGGAAAGGCCTGAGCTAGCTGTTCCTCTTTCTCTGTAGAAGGCTGGTATCCTGGTACAAGGCTGATGATCCAGGGTCTGTGGCAGCGTATACCCATCTCAGTGCTTTCTTCTGGTCATTCAGTAGTCTGGCAGAGTCTCCTCTTCCAAGCACTGTTCCCTAACTGCAGCACACTAGGGGCTCTGAATGCTGTCCTTTTATGTAGTTTTTTCTAGACTAGAACCTTCTAGTTGGAAGGGTGGAGTGGAGAAACTCTGCACAAACAGATACATTGTTTCAGCTCCTTTCTGGTATAGACTTACATTAGAGCTTTAATGATACTCAATGGCAATGACATTTCAGGTTTTCCAGACAAAAAACAAGTTTGCACACATAACAACATAGCTGTCTGCTTTTTGGTGATAAACAAGCCTGGGTTTTCCCCTCCAAAACATGGTGGCAAACAAGTCTGGGGTTTTCCCTCCAAAACATGGTGGTAAACAAGTCTGGGGTTTTCCCTCCAAAACGTGATCTTCTTTAAACCCTATGGCAGCTGTGCTAGCTTCTCAATCAAAGCCCTAACCATCCCTCAGTATTCTTTAACCCTTTCCACAAAGCCATGTAAATGCAGTGATAATGAACAGGATATTTATCACAACTAGTGATTAGCAAGCATGCCCGGCCAAATATCTGTTTGGCTCAAGCATTGCTATGCTTGGCACATGGCGTTGTTCGACTGAGTATTCCAGGTGCTCAAGCGCAATACTTGAGTCTCCGCTCTGCATGTTTCGCGGGTTTTAAACAGCCAATAAAGGTTCAGGTTAGTACTGCCCTCACTATAATGCCAGTAGCCATGTTGGCTGCAAGCATTACAGTGATTGGCTGGCCGGAACATGTCATCGGTTGCTATATAGCACCGATGACACCAATGACACATATTCGGCTCAGACATAGAAATGGAGAGCAGAGCGTAGGAAGGGAAAGACAGTGTAGGGAGCAATTTTCACAGTTTTTATTCAGAGAAAGCTTTTCTAAGACACAAAAGTCCTTTTAAGGACTATTGTGTGTGTATGTGTTTTAGATCAGCAATCTATTTACCTGCTGAAGTCTGAGGGACAGTGCTTTGGAAGGGACAGAAATTTGCTATTTTTACTACCAAAAGCTTTTCAAAGACCCCAAAGTCCTTTTAAGGACAACTGTGTGTGTTTGACAGCAGCAATATATTTTTATTTTATACCTATTAGTGACATATACTGTAGATCATCCGCAGACTGTGTCTTTAATAATCTGCGCCACATCTAGTGTCCATAATATGTTTTGTTCTGTAACCAATAGTGTAGAACATCTGAAAACAGTGTCTGTATTACAAATTCCAATAATCTGGGCTACATCTAGTGTCCATAGTGTGTGGCTTTGTGGAAAAAATACTGAACAACATCTGCAAACAGTGTCTGTATTACAAATTCCAATAATCTGGGCCACATCTAGTGTCCATAGTGTGTGGTGTTGTTTACAAAAATACTGAACAATATCAGCAAACAGTGTCTGTATTACAAATTCCAATAATCTGGGCCACATCTAGTGTCCATAATCTGTGGTGTTCTGTAACCAATACTGAACATCTGAAAACAGTGTCTGCAATACAAATTCCAATAATCTGTGTCCATTATCTGTGGTGTTCTTTAACTAATAGTGTAGAATATCTGCAAACAGTGTCTGTATTACAAATTCCAATAATCTGGACCACATCTAGTGTCCATAGTGTGTGGAATTATGTAAAATATACTGAACAACATCTGAAAACAGTGTCTGTATTACAAATTCCAATAATCTGTGTCCATAATCTGTGGTGTTCTTTAACCAATAGTGTAGAACATCTGCAAACAGTGTCTGTATTACAAATTCCAATAATCTTGGCCTAATATAGTTTGTGGGTTTCTGTGCCATATACTGTCCTGGATCTGAAAACTGTGTATTTAGCGGACAGTAAAACAATCTGTGCCACATCTAGTGATAAAACCATTATTATGAAGAAGGCGAGCACTAAGAGACAGGGAAGTGCGCATGATGCTGAAGGTGCACACAGAGGCATATGATGGTATGATAGCATGCACTTGCACATAATGTTTTAGAGAGTCATTTGAACAGCATGCACTCACATATAATGTTTTAGAGCATCAGCTCACCTGCAGACATTCACATATAATGTTTTAGAGCATCAGCTCACCTGCAGGCACTAGCATATAATGTTTTGAGGCATCAGCTCACCAGTAGGCACTTGCATATAATGCTTTAGAGCGTCAGCTCACCAGCAGGCCCTCGCCCCTAATGTTTTAGAGGGTCAGCTCAACAGCAGGCCCTCGTCCCTAATATTTTAGAGTGTCACCAGCAGGCCCTTGGTCCAAATATTTTTTAGGGTCACCAGCAGGCCATCAATCATAATTTTTCAAGGGTGTGTATCATGCCCTTCTTTATGTGTAATAAAGGATGTATTGTAGTACCGGTTCCTTGTAATTTTTGGCAGCCCTTTCACTTAGTGCATAGGCCTTATGAGGGTAGGAGTCCCACTACCTAAACAATTGTACCACAATGTGAATGAGGCCCTCCTTTATGTGATATACAGGCTGTTTCGGAGTGCCTCTTGCTTATACTTTTTTTGCAGCACTTGCACTTTATATATAATTGAATATACAGGAAAGAATGTTTCCTAACAATTTTTCCAGTGAAGTACATTTTTTTTTTTTTTTTGGGGGGTGCGTATTTTTGTCAGTCTGTAAATATGACGTACAACTCATACAACATGATTCCCAGCAGCGATCTGGGAGTCCAAGATGCATCCAGACATCTTGGACTCCCAGATCGTTTAAGACACCACCATGCTGTTCCCGATCCATTTTGGTGGTGTTTCTGTCACTTTCTGACCTTTTCCAATGGACCAGGCACCCTCCACCCAAGGGGTGCCTCGTTGTCTCCCATTGACTTCCATTATACTCGGGTGCTTGGGCCGAGCACACGAATATAGCAATGTGTTCTGACCGAACACCCGAATACTTTGGTGCTCGATCATCACTAATCACAATTGAAACAGAGCAAGTTAACCCTTTTAGGTGAAAGTAAGAAGTTTTTACTTTGCATAGGGGAAATAGGCAAATGTTAAAAAATGTCCAAATGTCACAGTACTCCCTGCTCCAGGGCATTACACTCTCCCCTACTTTAACTGTGACGTCCCCGACACTGTCAGGGATATTTAACAAAGAAGCTTTGTGCAACAGGGCACCAACTATGTATATTATGTTTGAGATAATACAGCTCTAGGGGGCCTTCAATTTTCCCCTATGTTCAGGCTCTTAAATGTTACGAACTGGATTCATCATGGGCTTGTTGTGTTCCACTTCGGATTGGTAGGCTGTCAATGCTGTAATCTGTCTGGCAATGATGTATCCTGGTAGTTGGTTCTACGGAACATATGGAATGCATGTGGACAGAATGCATGTGGCTGATTATGGCTGTAGTCATCAAGTTGGAATTTTGCAGACATTAGCAAAGTCTTCACTGGTCACTGCTTGGGCAGAACAGGATAGCAGGTACTGTATTCAATTTGCAGATTTAGGACAAGTAGGGCTAGGCGCTCTTCTACTTTTTCATTGGCTCTCTGGCCAGCATCTGCAACTGTAGTAAAAGGACTTTAAAAGGGCATCATTAACTGGGCCAAACCAATTACTGGACTGGCAAACAGTACCACCAACATAGTCATCATGCACAATATACATGGTGTACATGAGAAAGCCCCTTCTCAACATGGTCATTACAGTTTGTCAAGCATCATTTTGACCCCTGTTCACTTGGCTGACCTTAAAGCCTTTTATCATAGCTTTCAGAAACACAATATTTTCCAAAGGATACAGATCTTCAGCAATATCAGCAAAAATGTGGCGTATCATAGATAAGCTTTATTGGGGACCTTGGCACTGGAACCAAAAAGTTCAGGAATACTAGACACAGGTAATGACATTTTTGGTACCATCCACCATTCTAAAATTGAAAACCAGTTACAGGGGGTCTCACTGACTGTTACTGGTTTTAATTTAATTTCCGGTAATACATTTTCAGTTGGTACATTTTCTTGAGACGTAGGGGTTTCTTCCCGAAGTTCCTTGGATAAACACAGCTTCAATTAATTACGGTGAACAATTTTTAGGTTCTCATGACCATGTTTTTTTATTTGATTGGTTTTAGCATTTGGTATTGCTTTGACCTCGTAGGGAACAGATTCCCATTTATTTTTCAGTTTGTTTGACCTGTATTGTTTTCGTAACCATACGCGATCTCCTACACATAGTGGTTTAGCCTCAGCTTTGGCATAATGGTCATCCATATGTTTTTGTTGAGCAAGTTTTATTTGCCCTTGTGCGGTGCAGCTATATGTTCTAAAGCATTTTTTGTCTTGTATTAGTGGGAAAAAAGGGCTTATTAGCCGTTGTGTGGTGACAGACGAAAATTACAGCCCTTTTTGTCGTGTATTAGTGGCAACAATATATATATTTGCCGCTCAGCGTTGCAGTTATCTGTTTTAAAGTCCTTTTTTCCGTGTATTAGAGGAAAAAGGAAAAATATCTTTGCCGCTCAGCGGTGCAGTGATATATTCAGAAGCCCTGTTTGCCGTGAATTAGTGGCAAAATAAAAATATATTCGCCATCCAGCATTGTATTTCTCTATTCAAAAGCCTTTTGTGTAAAAGTAGAACAAAATTTGGGCCTAATTGACATTCCGAGGTATAGTGATATATTGCGAAGCTCAGTTTGCCGTGTATTAGTGGCGAAATAAAAATATATTCGCCGTCCAGCATATTTTTGTTGAAAAGCCTCTTGTGTAAGACTGGAATTTTTTTGACCTAATTGAGATTTTGCAGTGCAGTAATATATTCTGAAGCCCTGTTTTCAGTATATTAGTGGTGAAATAAAAATATATTCGCCAACCAGCGTTGCATATATTTGTTTAAAAACCTGTTGTGTAAAAGTACAAAATAATTTGGGCCTAATTAACGTTCTGCGGTGCAGTAATATATAGTGTGGCCCTTATTTCAGTGTATTATTGGCAAAATAAAAATATATTCGCCGTCCATCGTTGTACTTCTCTGTTGAAAAGTCTGTTGAGCCTAATTCACGTTCTGCAGTGCACTGATATATTGTGAAGCCCAGTTTGTCGTGTATTAGTGGAAGAAAAAAAATTATATTATATTATCGCCGTTCATCGTTATATTTATCTGTTGATAAGCATGGTTAGTGTAAAAGTTGAAAAAAAATAAAGGCCTATTTGCTGTTCAGGGGTGCAGTTATATGTGGTAAAGGCCTTTTTGCGGTGACATTTTTTCTTTGAAGCGTGTTTTTTTTGGGTATACCTACTTTTGCTTTATGGACCAAATTACGTAGTGGTAAAATTTGTTATATTTGTTATATGGTTTTTTTCGTCAAATTTATGATTGATTAAACACCTCCTTTTGTGGTATGGACCAAATTACTTAGTGGTGAAATTCTTTATGTGACACTGGCTTTTTTTCGGAAAATTTATGGGTGAATGTACACCTCCTTTTGTGGTGTGGTCTAAAATATTTAGTGGTGAGATTCTTTATGTGACACTGGCTTTTTTTTTAGAAAATGTATGTGAGAATGTACACCCCCTTTTGCGTTATGGACTGAAGTACTTAGTGGTAAAATTCTTTATGTGACATTGGCTTTTTTCGGAAAATGCATGGGTGAATGTAGACTTTCTTCTTTATGAACCAAATTCCATTATCTTTTTATTATTTTTTTCAACCATGTTTTCTTCGGGAAAATTGATGGGTGTTTGTAGACCTTCTATTGCGGTATGAACCGAATTAAGTTGTTGTGGGTCCAGTAGTAAACATAATTAAGATGCAGATGACAAAACACCAGCAGACTTTGCCTTTACCATCTATGCACAAGTAAATCAAGCAGCTTCAGTAAGTTGAAAACATTCATGTGTTTTTATCTGCTCTGTCTGAATTTGATCTCCACAGCACACAAGACATGACAGTAGAGCCTCTGCTTTGGAGTCCAAGTCCAGTTTTTTAAGTTCAGGAGTTCCATCAGAATTATGCGTAACATTCTTGCTCTTGTGCAAAGCCATAACAAAGGGACTCCATAAGCATACACATCAGAGGAAGGTAAAGCCACATGTTGCTTGCAGTGGTACATGTTTCTCACTCTAAAGGAAGCTGGGAAGGTTCAGACCAAACTTCTGGCTGGGAGACAGGCCATAGCAAAGACCTTCTGAGGTCTCACATAGGCCACAGGCAGGGAGGGAGGTCAGAGGTCTGGTGTTCCTCCCATCTCTCAGGTGGAGTAGGCAACGCTGGGATGAGCGGCTCCGGCTCTTGCAGAGGTCGTTCTCGGAAGCAGAGCACACTGTCTGCCGACTCTTGCAGACAGCGCACTTTGCTTATTGCATCGGTCTATACCTCCGGTGCTGACAACAGGACCAGAGGTTTCTTAAGGCAGATAAACACTACAGCAAATAGACCCTAAAAGGACTCCATGGGGGTGTATTCTATGGTGCCCGCCTATATAGGCTGTGGCAGGCCTAAGGAAGGTAACAGCGCTTCACAGAGCACCTGTCAACATATAGCTCCTGCCCGGTCTTGTCATCTTGGATGAAGCCAGACCGCCTCTCAACCGAGAACCACACCATGCTCCCGGTCCTCCTCTCAAAAATCGGGTCCGTGGGCTGTTGTCGATCCCGAACCCCGACTGCCCAGTCCTCAATTGCTTTCCGATATTGCCGCATATTTTTCACATTGTCAGTAATCTCTCTTGGGACCATCCATGGGATTTAGTCCTTCAAAAGAGCCATGCTTCTTGGGCGGCGGAGTGGTGGGTATAATGAAACATCTTTTTACCCCTAACACACAAATATAAGTTAATCCATCTGCAAGTTCGGTGGGTGACATATACCCATTTAATGTGTGAAGTACACCTGCACTGCATACCTGACAGGGAACATAATATAGTTAATCCGTCTGTTAGTTAGGTGGGCGAAACATACCCATTTATTTTGTGAAGTACACCTGCACTGCATACATGCCAGGGAAAATAATATAGTTAATCCGTCTGTTAGTTCGTGGGTGACATATACCAATTTATTGTGTAAAGAACACCTGCACTGCATATGTGACAGGGAAATAAATATACTATATTTTTTGCCCTATAAGACACACTTTTTCCCCCCAAAAGTGGGGATAAAATAGCTGTGCGTCTTATGGGGTGAATTCTGCAGTTTACACTGATACATCGCCGACCGCATGCTGCATAGCGCAGCCGGCGGGTGTATCAGCGGAAGGGAGGAGGGGCTGGGGGCCGGCATCTGGTTTAGGAATGGCAGCGGGGCACGGTGCAGTCACTGTATTCTATTGCACTGGGCCCTGCTTACTGTAGCAATCCTATCGAAGTGTAGGCATTGTTTAACAATAGAATTAATCTTCAATCCAGCAGCCAGTACTACTTGCTAACTTCCATAGCAGGCAAGAGGCCGGACGGGCAGCTGCAGCATAACTCACTATGTCACGTGCCTGCTCCTCCCACTTTAGGAATAATGATTAAGTGAGTTACGCTGCTGCCTGGCCTCCTGCTTCCTGCCTTCTACGGAAGTTAGTAATGATTACTACAGTGAGCGGGGCCTGTTGCAATAGAATACAGTGACTGCACTGGGCCCTGCTGCCATTGAAAAACTTGATGCCCGCCCCCACCCCCTTTATTGGGGTTCATTTACACTACACAGGAACACTGTTATGGGGGGGATCTGTGGATGACACATAGCATAAGATGCTATTTATGTGTCATCCCCCCCATAGCAGTGTCATGCCATCCACAGATTCCCCCATAATAGTGTCATCCACAGATCCCCATAACAGTGCCATCCACAAATCCCCATAACAGTGTCATCCACAGATCCCCATAACAGTATCATTCACAGACCCCCATAATAGTGTCAGCTACAGATCCTCATAACAGGGTCAGCCACAAACCACCATTATTTCAAAACTCACCAAAAGGCACACCTTTTAGTTCAAAATATTTTTTTTCTTATTTTCCTCCTCAAAAACCCAGGTGCATCTTATGGGCTGGTGCGCCTTATAGCACGAAAAATACGGCTAGTTAATCTGTCTGTTAGGTGGACAAAATATGCCCATTTATTGTGTGGCACACGAGGAAGAGGGATCATTTCCATGGTTATCAGGCCAGTCATTTAGAAGTGGCTCGGAGGGTGGGTTCCTGCACTAACAGAGGCCAGGTACACAATTGTCCAGCCAGGGCACAGTTCTGGAGGATGAGGAGGAGGATGATGATGAGGAGGAACCATGTTCACAGCAGGGTGGCACCAAAAAGAGCTCATGGGCATCACTGGAGCGTGGCTGGCGGGATACAGAGGATACAGATGATACACTTCCCACAGAGGACATCTTGTTGTTACCTCTGGGCAGCCTGGCACACATGACTACATGCTGCAGTGCTTGCGCAACAACCGCCAAGTTGCTACAAGGACAACGTGTCGTCCTTAATTCCATTACTGGAGCGTGATCGGAAGATGCGCGAGTAAAAGAGCACGCTGGTAGACATGCTGCTGATGGCATTCACACCTGACATTGGGGGCTTAGTTGCCAACGCAGCTGGGGCACCGCAGCACCTCAGAAGGGAGTGTTAGCATGGCCGAAATGTGGAAAAACTTTGTCAGCAAGCCACAACAACCAGCACCACCAGCTGCTATGGAACTTCTTAGCAGGAGGCAGCATTTCAGCAACATGGTGGAACAGTACTTGTGCACATGCCTACACATACTGACCGATGGGTCTGCCCCGTTCAACTTCTGGGTCTCCAAATTGGGCACATGGCCTGAGCTTGGCTTTTATGCCTTGGAGGTGCTGGCCTGTCCTGTGGCCAGTGTATTGTCCGAATGTTTATTTAACATGGCAGGGGGGATGATCACAGACAAGCGCAGCCGCCTGTCCACAGTCAAAGTGGACAAGCACACATTCATTAAAATGAACCAGGCAAGGATCCCACAGGACTTGTCCATAACGTGTGCAGAATAGACAGGTATACCGGCCGCACCCAGCCATTGTTATACTCCAGCGCACTTTCTCTTTGCATTCTATTTTCTATTTCCCAATATTTTGGGGTCTTCCCAAATTTATAAAAAAAAAAAAAAAATAAGTAAAGGAAAATAAAATAAAAACAAAAAAACTACAAAAACAGTGTTGGCTACCTCCTCATCCTCCACCACAGCTTCCACCTACTTCCGCCTTCTCAACCTCATACTCCACTTTGACCTCTGCCTCCTAGTTCAATCATAATTTTTTTCTTTTTTTTATATTATATGTTATTTTAAGTCATTTCGCTATCCATATTTGTTTGCAGGGCAATTGTCTTGCTCTTACCCCCATTTTGCTTCCTTTTGCAGCCTTCTAGCTCTTTCTATGATTTTTTTTACAGCCATTTTAGTGCCCCAAAGTTCGGGTCCCCATTGAATATCCCGAACCCGAACTTTGCAGCGAAGTTCGGCCAAACCCGAGCTTCCAGGTTTTCGCTCAACCCTACCCATCTTGGCTGGGTCTTAATTTCACATGGTCCAAAGCAAAAGGCTCAAATGGTCTATGACTCTCAATTGGGTGCAGTGGTGCTTTTTGTCTGAGCTGATCATTCCTATTGATGGCACAGATATGACACTCGGGACACCATTTTCTGGCAACAAAAATGTCCTGATTGATTGTGGTATGCATCCAGGATAAGATGGGCATCCCGTCTGGTTACCACAATCTGTTTAATACGGTCATGTGTCATAGGATCAATAATGCAACGTTTGAGCTGACCCTTCTCATAAAAGAGGTGTTTTCTCTGTCTCAACAGTTTGAGTACCTCAGGGTTGGTTGTTTCTCTCTGATGTGGTGTAAGGCTCTTACCAGATTATAGCACAGTCCATAGTTCCTGTAGCACTCTGCTTTCACATTGTAATTGGGTCTAATACATTCTGGCTGCTTGTGGATGGATGGGATTTTGTTGACTGGCCTCTCTGGCAGTGTGTGTATCCTGCTTGATCCCCAAGACGACAGAGGCTTGCATTTCAACGTCTTCCCAGTAGTTATCAGGCAGGTTGGCTGGTGCACCTATAAGAAAACTCGACAGTGCATCTGCATTAATATTACATTTGCCAGAATGGTATTTGATGGTAAATTTGTAATTAACTAAACTAGAGACCCAGCGCTGTTCTATGGCACCTATATGTACAGTGGTAACCGCCCAGACCAAGGCGAGCAATTCTAGTTTAAAAGAGCTGTAATAACAGTCATTCTTCTCAGTAGGCCTAAGTGATTGACTGGTATATGCAATGACTCGTTCATGTTAGTCCTGCACTTGAGCCAACACTGCTCCCAAGCCCATTTGATATGCATCATTATACAGTCTGAAGGGTTTAGTATAGTCTGGGTAAGCAAGAATAGGGGCATCGGTAAGTTTCCTGAGCATCAGTCCATACAATAGTCGTCTTTGAACCTTTCTATTAGGCTGGCCTTTTAACAAGTCCTGCAAAGGGTCTGCAATCTTAGTAAAATCTTAAATAAATCACAATTAATATCCAGCAAAGCCTAGCCATTTCTTAACTTCATAGATATTGGTAGGTGCTGTCCATTTTTTAACTGCAGCTATTTTATTGGGGTCCGGGAGAACTCCTGGAGCACTGACCACATGCCTTATAGAGTGCACCTCAGACTGCAATAAGTGGCCCTTGGATGGTTTTACTTTGAGTCCATGTTTTATGAGTATAGCAAATACTTCAGTCAGGTGTTGTAAATGGTCTTCAAAGGATTTAAAGTATATAATAATATCATCCAGATACAATAACACAGTCTCAAAGTTTTTGTGACCTAAGCAATACTCCATGAGATGCTGGAAAGTGGCTGGTGCATTACACAGGATGAATGGCATATAATTGAACTCATAAAGTCCCATAGGTGTGGGAAAAGCTATCTTTTCCTGGTCTTTGGGTGCCATGGGGACCTGCTAGTACCCACTAGTTGAATCTGAGGTAGAGAAGAATGCTTAGGGCTGATAGGGACTCATCTATTCTAGGCAAAAGGTACGCGTCTTTATCGGTGATGTTATTTAATTTGCAGTAGTCTACACAGAATCGTATTGTACAGTCCTTATTACGCACAAGCACTAAGGGTTATCACTGTTCAGAATTACATAAGAGGCTTTCATGTCATTTACTAGCTGTTTCACTTGCTGGTATATGGCTGGTGAAATGGGCCTGTATCTTTCTTTAATGGGTAGGTAGGACTTAGTAGGGATGGTGTGTTGGATCACCTCTACTTTCCCAAAATCTGTGGGGTGTTTACTGAAAGCAGCCTCATGCTCCATAAAAACCTTCAGAACACCCTCCTTCCACTCAGCGGGGGTGTTCTGATCCCCAATGTACAGTTACTCCCACAAGAGACCCTCTGGACAGACTTCCGCCTGGCTGGCAAACTGAATGGCTGGACAGACGAAGTGGACAATATGATCATTCCCAACATGTATTAATTTAGCAACAGTCTGGTATTTGTTCAACTAAATAGGTCAGTCACTAATGTTTAGCATGTGGATGGGCACCCTGCCACACTTCACAGTAACTAGACTGCGGGCAGCAAGCAAATATTCCTTGCCCCCATCCAGTATAGGTTTCACAAGGGCCTGGTAAGCTTGCCCATTTGGTCTTATATGTGCCCTACACCAAAGTAATGTCTCTGAGTGAGATTGTAACCATATGGGTTTAGCATCAGTAACCTTTACATTTCCAATCTCATCCTTGTGATGATTGAATTTTGTATGTCCTCTGAGTGCCCTAAGTGCATGCTGTAATACTCTGCGGTCCGGCAAATGGGCTGTAACAAACTCTTGCTGGAGTATATATATCAATTCCTTCACGCAATTTAGCAAAATATTAATTCCCATCACAACTGGGGGAAAACCCTCATCATGCACGTGCACAACTATTAACCCTTGCCTCTGTAATTCAGTATTACCAATTTGTAAAGTGAGCTCCCAGTATTCCTGGCCATTGCTGGCAATTACATTTATCTTACTCTCAGTAGGATGGATAAGATGATCCAGCTCCCAATGTTGCTGAAAGAAAGACAATTGTATAGGAGTCACTCGTGGCCCAGTGTCCACTAAAGCAAGGCAGGACACACCATTTATTCTGACAGTAATGGTAGGACATTCACCAATATATGCAGAAAAGTTTGGACACAAGCAGTCTCCCCCTGAGGGTCAGTCCATTGCCCCAGGAGACACTAGTTTAACTTCCTGCTCCCACTCCACATGACCAACTTTTTGACATGACATATCGGTTGGCCACTGGCATCAAACTGGTCAGTGGGTAATCTACCATAATTCCTAGGGTTACAATTAGAACCATATCTCGGTCTACTTCTAGGGTACCAAGTGCCTCTTTTAGGCTGGTGGCTTTGTTTCATGCCCTGTACGTCTTTTTGTAACACCTCAACATTTTTTGAAAGCTGTAACACCAACTTCTTCAAGTTAACTTTGGTATTTTCATCAAATTTCTTAACATTAGACTCTACTGGTGTGCTCTTTTGTTCAGACATAATTGCACAATTATAACCCAATCAGAACCCATTACCTTTATTGTAAGCTCCTTAAAGTCAAGGAATGGCATATCAGGGTGTTGTAATGCAAGAACTCTCATCTGGGTTTTTACAGCATCTAGTCTGGCACCCTCTACAAACTGGTCTTTCAGAGTCTGGTCTGGGTTAAGTACCTCATGTGGACCCATGTGCTGGATGGTACGCAGAGCATCCTGGAGATTTAGAGCAAAATCTCACAGGTTTTCACCCATCCTTTGTTTGTGGCTAAAGAATAGTGTTCATCGCGAATATTCTAATCGCGAATTTTTATCGCAAATATCGGCACTTTGAGAATTTGCGAAGATCTAGGATATAGTGCTATATATTTGTAACCACAAATATTCTTTTTTTTTTTTTTATCAACTGTTTCTTGCTCGTGGACCAATGAGAAGACTGCAATATCTTTGTCAGAGTTTAGCAACATCCCTAGCAACCAATAGGAAAGTTGCCTACCCCTTTACTATATAAGAAACTCCCTAGCAGCCATTTTCTGCTGATTTTTTTTGCAGTTCTGAGAGAGAGAGAGCAGTTTCATTGCTGTGCTCTGTGCTTTGCAGACTCATCTGGAACCTTATTTAGTTACCTTAGATAGTTAGCTCATATATATATATATAATACAGATAGTTAGTGGGAGATAGTCAGTGTAGCTTATAAGTTCCAGTGCAGGCTGTTAGGTAGTCTGATAGGAATTACTAGTGCTGTGATGTCACAACAATACTTAGTGCACCAATCAGAAATATCTACTCAGACCTGATAAAATGTGAAATTGCACGTATTGGGCAAAAAAAATGTGCATCATAAGTGCCGATTTGCGCAATTGCGAAAATAATGACTGGAGATTGCGAATTCTAGAATTCTAGAATTTAATGCGAATATTATACGAAAAATTTGTGAAATATCATGAAACCTAATATTGCCTATGCCGCTTATTACTACTAAAGAAATGCATTTTTAACTCTGATAATGTGCACCTGTCAAATATGCTGGCAAGTCTGTCTAAAATTTGGTCAGCAGTACGCTTTTCATTACTAGGCAATGACTTAACCGCTCTTAGGGCTGCTCACTTCAATTGACCAATCAACATAGCGATTTTCTGGTCATCATTAAGGGAAATCTTTGAGGCCTGTAGGCTCGTCTCCATATTTCGATAACCATGGTGCACCAAAAAAATATGGTACTGACAAGGGTATTGTTGGAGAAGGGCTAGAAGCCCCAGAACTGGCAGGCATATCACTGTCTCCATCTACTGACATGGCAGCAAAGTATAGTAGCACTATGAGGCAGTAACCCAGTCCCTTACTAGCAAATCTCTTAGCTAATAATCCAGGACACAGTCTCACTAGCACAGTAACTTGCTTGTGGCAGATTCCACAAGGGGAGCACTTACAGTACAGATGCTTATATGTTGCTGGTTCACCTCAGATATGGGCTGGGGTTTCCTGTAGTTGCCACTGGCTGTCTTGATCCACTTGAGCTAGATCCACAATAACTGCTGGTGCTGGACTGGATCCTGTTTGTGATGCCAAACTCCAGTGGCCGTGTTTGGGGAGGGCCCCAACGCTATGCTGGGTCCCCCGGACACCTTTCAGGTGTCACCACATGTTGCTGCTCTCCGGAAGGGATGGTATGATGTGGTGCACCCCAATAGGAAATAAGTCCAGAGAGTCAGGGTCTGCAGTAAACCAAGGTGTTTCTTTACTGGAGGAATTCAGGTACAAAACAATAGACGCGATGCATTGGGCTGGCTTCTCCAGTTTCTTCCCTGGCAGAAGAAGGGTTTGATACTGAGGAAAGGCCTGAGCTAGCTGTCCCTCTTTCTCTTCAGAAGGCTGGTGCCCTTTTCCAAGGCTGGTGATCCAGGGTCTGTGGCAGCGTAGCGCCATCTTAGCATCTTCTTCTGGTCCCTCAGTAATCTGGCAGAGTCTCCTCTTCCAAGCACTGTTCCCTAACTGCAGGACACTAGGGGCTCTAAATGCTGAACCTATACATAGTTTTTGCTAGACTAGAACCTTCTAGTGGGAGGTGTGGAGTGGAGAAACTCAGCACAAACAGATACATTGTTTCAGCTCCCGTCTAGACTTACATTAGAGCTTCAATGATACTCAATGGCAATGACACTACAAGTTTTCCAGACAAAAACAAGTTTCCAGATATAACAACATAGCTAAAACCAGACATTTAAAAGGTCAGGCTGTCTGCTTTGTGGTGATAAACAAACCTGGGTTCTTCCCTCCAAAACATGGTGGTAAACAAGTCTGGGTTTTTCCCCCCAAAACATGGTCTTCTTTAAACCCTATGGCAGCTGTGGAAAATTACCAGCTTCTCAATCAACAGTCTCTCAGTATTCATTAACCCTTTTCACAGAGCCATGTGAATACAGTGATATTGAACAGGATATATATCACAACATATACAGTACAGACCAAAAGTTTGGACACACCTTCTCATTCAAAGAGTTTTCTTTATTTTCATGACTATGCAAATTGTAGATTCACACTGAAGGCATCAAAACTATGAATTAACACATGTGGAATTATATACATAACAAAAAAGTGTGAAACAACTGAAAATATGTCATATTCTAGGTTCTTCAAAGTAGCCACCTTTTGCTTTGATTACTGCTTTGCACACTCTTGGCATTCTCTCGATGAGCTTCAAGAGGTAGTCACCTAAAATGGTTTTCACTTCACAGGTGTGCCCTGTCAGGTTTAATAAGTGAGATTTCTTGCCTTATGAATGGGGTTGGGACCATCAGTTGCGTTGTGGAGAAGTCAGTTGGATACACAGCTGATAGTCCTACTGAATAGACTGTTAGAATTTGTATTATGGCAAGAAAATAGCAGCTAAGTAAAGAAAAACGAGTGGCCATCATTACTTTAAAAAATTAAGGTCAGTCAGTCCGAAAAATTGGGAAAACTTTGAAAGTGTCCCCAAGTGCAGTCAAAAAAACCATCAAGCGCTACAAAGAAACTGGCTCACATGCGGAACACCCCAGGAAAGGAAGACCAAGAGTCACCTCTGCTGTGGAGGATAAGTTCATCCGAGTCACCAGCCTCAGAAATCGCAGGTTAACAGCAGCTCAGATTAAAGACCAGGTCAATGCCACACAGAGTTCTAGCAGCAGACACATCTCTAGAACAACTGTTAAACGGATTCTGTCACCATGTTACAGCATATATAGATGCGGACATGCACGGCTAGATCGCCGCTAGCATGTCCGCACTATATGTGTGCCATAGCGCTGCACTTCTTTATTGACTGTAAAAAATGATTTTATTAATATGTAAATTAGGGAGTCAAGGTGCCCAGGGGGGCGGAACGAACCTTTCCTGTGCCCAGCCACGCCCCCTGTGAAGGAGCCCAGCACCGCCTCCGTTGTATCATTCTTATCTGTGCTGACAGTTAGAGCGCTGTAAGTCTCGCGATGCGCGAGATCGCGCATGCCCAGTTACTTCCCTGAGGCTGATGCCAGCACAGGGAAGGAACACTATGCCAGAACTGGGCATGCGCGATCTCGCGCATCGCGAGACTTACAGCCCTCTAACTGTCAGCACGGATGAGAATGATACAACGGAGGCGGTGCTGGGCTCCTTCACAGGGGGCATGGCTGGGCACAGGAAAGGTTTGTACCGCCCCCCCTGGGCACCTTGACTCCCTAATTTACATATTAATAAAATCAATTTTTACAGTCAATAAAGAAGCGCAGCGCTATGGCACACATATAGTGCGGACATACTAGCAGCAATCAAGCCGTGCATGTCCACATCTCTATATGCTGTAACATGGTGACAGAATCCCTTTAAGAGGAGACTGTGTGAATCAGGCCTTCATGGTAGAATATCTGCTAGGAAACCACTGCTAAGGACAGGCAACAAGCAGAAGAGACTTGTTTGGGCTAAAGAACACAAGGAATGGACATTAGACCAGTGGACATCTGTGCTTTGGTCTGATGAGTCCAAATTTGAGATCTTTGTTTCCAACCACCATGTCTTTGTGCGACGCAGAAAAGGTGAACGGACGGACTCTACATGCCTGGTTCCCACCATTAAGCATGGAGGAGGAGGTGTGATGGTGTGGGGGTGCTTTTCTGGTGACACTGTTGGGGATTTATTCAAAATTGAAGGCATACTGAACCAGCATGGCTACCACAGCATCTTGTAGCGGCATGCAATTCCATCCGGTTTGCGTTTAGTTGGACCATCATTTATTTTTCAACAGGACAATGACCCCAAACACACCTCCAGGCTGTGTAAGGGCTATTTGACCATGAAGGAGAGTGATGGGGTGCTGCGCCAGATGACCTGGCCTCCACAGTCACCAGACCTGAACCCAATCGAGATGGTTTGGGGTTAGCTGGACCGCAGAGTGAAGGCAAAAGGGCCAACAAGTGCTAAGCATCTCTGGGAACTTCTACAAGACTGTTGGAAGACCATTTCAGGTGACTACCTCTTGAAGCTCATCAAGAGAATGCCAAGAGTGTGCAAAGCAGCAATTAAAGAAAAAGGTGGCTACTTTGAAGAACCTAGAATATGACATATTTTCAGTTGTTTCACACTTTTTTGTTATGTATATAATTACACATGTGTTAATTCATAGTTTTGATGCTTTCAGTGTGAATCTACAATTTTCATAGTCATGAAAATAAAGAAAACTCCTTAAATGAGAAGGTGTGTCCAAACTTTTGGTCTGTACTGTATATAAAATGCAATTACACAGTATTAAACAGTGCAAGTTACCCCTTTTAGGTGAAATAAAGTAAGACGTTTTAACTTTGCCTGGGGGAAATAGGCAAATGTCCAAAAATGTCAAAATGTCAAAGTACTCCCTGCGTCAGGGCACTACATTGGGAGCAAAAACCACTTCCCTTTACCAGGTACAGAGCAGAGAAAAGAATGGGTTTAAACAATGTCAGTACCAAAATACAAGCACTTACCTCACAAGGACTTTTGCTCTGAACTATATGCAATTATTTGTAATCACTCCCACAAAATCACACTCAGCACCAGCACTCCGGTTCTTTAAACTTCACTTATTCAGAAGCCTACTTAGTGTAGCAAGCCCAGTAGAGTGAGAGTTGGATTTCATTATGTCTTATCCTTTGGTTCTTGGGAAGGTAAGTTGACAACAGATGCTGACTGAGCCTAATGTATATATGTTTATGGAATGCGTCAGGAGGGATAGTTGTCTCGCCAGCTTAAGGCTAATTTCACATTTCCGTGTTCCGGCAGGCTGTTCCTGCAAAAAATAGCGTGACGGTGCTCTCTGAGTCTGGCATTGCCAGAAGTTAGCAGAATGCTCGCCAGGCCCTATTGACTATAATGGGATCCTACAGAGATATGGCTGCTACCTGGCAAATGTGCTTTAATATGGGCAGACAAATACCGCAGCGTACCGTCTGGTAATACCTGATCCAAAGAGCTCTGGCAGACTGTTCTCTCTTGGAACAGCCTGCCAGAACACCTACTGGCAGTGGGAATCTAGACTAACACATCTAACATGTTCACCTCTTTAATTTCTAACCCAATTTGATCAGTTTTACAGTATAACTATAGGAATGCCATCCCATTTTCTCTTTGTATTATGAATAATATATATTAAAATGATGTCTGGAGATAAATAAATAATATTAAGATTCAATTGACTTTCCGTATGGAAAAAACAAATAACTTGAGTAGATAAAGTCACTAGTGATAAAAAAAAAAAAAATATATATATATATATATATATATATATATATATATATATATATATGTTGCAGTCCTTGCTGACGGAAATGATTTATTTGATTTTATTTCTATAGACCTTAAGCTTCAGTACGGGAAAAAAAAGAAACTATAAATGAGTATACAAGAAAGCAATGCATTTACTCATCAAAAAACTTGCAATAAACTAGAAATTCAAGCTTTTTAATTTATCAGTAATATTCATCTGCTGGCCTTGAAATAGCCAAGTAAAGCAGTTTAAAGGCTGAATTTTGTAATTCAGAGATGATGTGGTAAACTAGCAGATTATAGTCTGCAGTCTCTCTTACTTTTAACCTCTATAGTAGTCAACTTTAAATAATAGAGAAACTCTTCATAAGAAAAAAATACTGATTGCAGCACAGGATAGTGAGTGAGCCATTGGGAGAAAGTTAAAAGAGCAATCACACATTTGAACAACATGTTCTTATCCATAGACTCAGCATTTAATGTTAAGAGTTCTAATAAGTGGCTCATCAATTACAAGGTTGAGTGAGAACTCAGGGCCAGAAACTCCCTGAGAGGCAGAAGGCACTTCATAGTTATGTAGCCTTTTGATTTGATGTTTTGATTGGACTGCAAGGGTGTGATAACACCTAATAACAACTTTGCATCAACCTGCCATTTTTATTGTGAGGCTTTCATGGGTTATAGGTGCTGTGCATATAATTACAAGAAAGGTTGAAGCTTTTTCAGGCATGGAGTATATTTTTTGGGTATCTTTGGAAATAATTTTGCGAAGACAAGGGCAAGACTCTGTAGGCGAACTTTCTGTGCTGACTTTAGATTTACAGATCACAGTCTCTGCCTTTAAATCAGACCTGTATACTCTTCTGAAGTATGTTTCCGAAGTCACAGTATTTGCTTCCCTCTTGTACTACCAGTTCTGGACAATCTGTTCTTAAGACTCTTTGTTCTGCCATTTGCTATAAGTTGTCAATAAATTGCTAGCAGTTTTAAATGACGGTCCAGCTGGGTGTTAACTATTGGGCTATGTCCCTTGTGGTGATGTGAACCATAAAAAAGTCCCGGAAGGGGGTATATCTCTTCCAGATTCCTCAACTGGCTGAGGTGGGTGAAATCCAGGATAATGCTGACTTCAGCAAACATAGTTGCTGGAGCTATTTTATTTATTTATTTATTTATTCAGGGCTGGATTTTACTTGGATTGGGTTGGTAGGTTTTGGCAGTGGGACCTCTCAATCCACCGAACGCCCCCCCCCCCCCCCGCCAGTCCGGGGCAGGTTTTCCCCTAGCAGGAAGGGATTCCAAGGTGAGGCCTGCGCTAAACAGGCTGGTATAAAGCACCTCCCAGGGTGCCAGTCTGGGGGAAGGAGAGTGTTTGTGAAGCATAGTCCTGTGAAGGCTCTGGGTGGTCTCAGTAACCAGGGCTGAGGGGCCACAAGGCTATGTGACGCCTGATACCTTCCCTGGGTGTACTATTTGGCTGAGTAAAGCTGGACTGAGTGGCAGTTTTGAACTGTGCATTATAAGTGAGGTAGGACCTTATTTATATATGTTAGAGCCCAGCCGGGCAGGCATTTATTTTGATTGTGTATGTGGGAATCGCAACTGATCCAGTGCCTGATAACTGGACTAATCTGTATTGTGCTATAGGGACTAAAATAAAAGCACAGTTTGGACACTAAAACCTGTTGTCTGAGAAGAGGAGGGTGATTATGACCCCCTCAATGATGTGATCCCTTACACCCTGTGTAGTCTGATACAGTCAGCACTGATTGGATAGTGTCAGACAGAGCAGTTAAACACTCCCACTTGTTAACACACATCTGGACCTTCATTATAAACTGCTATCAAATCACTAATATCTTCTAGGAAATGGCACAACACAGTCTAATGCATAGTTTGCCCAGAATTGTTATTATAAGGGGGATGCAATTACAGTATTTGCTAAAACAGACATATCAGGAGAGGTTAAAGGTTAGATTTAAAGGCAGAGACTTTGATATGTAAATCTAAAGCCAGCACAAAAACTTTCAGCAGGAGTATTAAAGGAATGGCACATGGAGTAGTCATAGAAAATAGATGTTTCAGAGTTGTTAATTCAAGTGGGATGCAAGTTGTTAAAGTACATGTCAGGAGAGGTTACAGGCCCTATTTAAAGCTGTGATATGTGATATTGAACAGGAATCTAAAGGTCAACATTCCCACAGCTCACAGTAGTACCCCAAACCACTATGTGTTCAAATCCCTACTGATATATGCTGTATTTATGTCAGAAAGGCATCCATTCTTCATATTATGTAAATCCTAAAATGCTTGTGATTCTATTTTATGAAATTGCTTGCCTACTTTATGTTTATAGCTTTCTTTGGTGTTAATGTAAATAAGGGATACATTATATAAATATATACTACAATGTGTACAACTACTATACGTTTACACTATAATAGAATTCCATAGAAGGTGTTAAATGAGATAATGGTTGATTTCACCTCATCAACAGTCTGGCTCATCATTTAGAAAGTATATTGTTTATGCCCCAGCCTCTTTTTAGCATTTACAGTATGATGACTATACATATTATAGAACATTTGAAAGGCATGATATGCCATAAAATATAAATTATTTTACTTGGGGAAGAGAAGTTATTGTTACAAATATCTGTTCAGTATGTTTCTTTCACATCAAAGGTTCAAATTTATTGTGAGATCAGACAAAAATGTCAATATCTCTATAGGAGACTGGCAAGTAAAGAGAATACTCATACAATAAATCAGATAAGACAAGCTTAAGAAAGTTAAAAAGAACCCATCACCAAACCAAAAGAATTGACATTCATGCCTGTTTGCCATGATTGTGTGAGCATGGCATACTTGCTGTTTAGGTGCAGATAATAAGGTGATTAGGTGCCCCCTTTTTCTTGAGGCATGTGCCCCTGAAATTTGTGTTGCCAGATATGTTAAAGGGGTTATCCTGGAAATCATCGGGGGTCCAAGTCCCAGCATCCCTGTTTATCAACTGTTTCAGGGAGCCACTGTGCCCACTGAAGCTTTGGTGAGCAATGCAGGCTCCAGGCACCTTTCCAAGGACAGTGCCGTACATCATATTGTGGCAGTGATTGGTATTGCAGCTGAGATCAATTGACTTGAATGGGGCTGGGCTGTAAGTAGGCTATGTGACCAATGTATAGTGATGTCACTGGCCTAGCTACAGCACCACTCAGATCTGAGGATAAGTCATAATTACCTTTTACTGGATAACCCCTTTAATCCCAAGTAAGTAGCCACAAAGGTGTGGTTAGTCACTTCTCTTCATTGCTAGGGGAAGGTTTCTACCTGCTGTGAAGATCTCTGCCACAGAAAATGATGTTGTAGCTTGATATTGCGAGAACTGGCAGTTAACATAAGACCAGTTTGCACTGCAGCTTCAGATAGGACTGGCTTGCAAGACTTCGGTGAATAAATTTGGACTTTGATTTTTAAACTTGAAAACCATTTTAAAACAGGAATCCGAAGTCGACTTGGGTCCTGGCTGGTACCTTTGTACCGAAGCCAACTTTGGATTCAAGTTTAAAATGGTTTTTAAGTTTAAAATCAAAGTCCAAAGTTATTAACTGAAGTCTCATGAGACTTTGGAGATAACGGGTTTCACTTGGGTGGAGCCCGTACATTTGAATGTTGTATGGAGACGGATTTCTGTACGGAATTTAAACAACGTTTTTGACCTAAGCAACTTCAGGATCTAAGATCCGAAGCTTGGTTTGCTGAAAACTACTCACAAGGGTTAATTTCCTGCTGAGTTTTCCATTATTTGCTGGGGGATGACTGAGGGATGAGTTTAACAATATTTTTGTTCTACTGCACACAGAGTGGAGGAGGGACACTCTTTCTACAGCCAGTTGTCTTATAGACAGACATAAAACAGTGAGGAAGAGGAGGTGATCTCCAAGGACACAGAATCTACCATTATATATTCCTTTGTTTAATTGTAATACAATACAAAATAGCATAAAAAAGAAAAGACACATGGGGTAATTGCTGAGATTTTCTATTTATTTTTACATATTTTGTAGTTTTAGTTTCCCAGTAAAGTAATATTTTCATTGTATTTTTCTGTGCAGCTTATGATTTAGTACAGTTATCACACCAGTCTATCCTGTTAAAAGTATCAGTGACAGTTATTTTAGTAGTGATATGTGATAATTTTGTGATTTTTATTTTTGCCTGTTAAATCTTTTTTCAGTGTTCAAAATTTCAATTATATTACACCAAAAAGCCCAATTTCAGCTCAATTGCATCATATGTTTTCCCTGAAATGATATATGCAGTGTACATAAGGAATTCAATGTGACAGTGCAGGAAAATTACTTTTTGGCTTAAGACTTTAGGCCACAATTGGTGTTGTTATCAATTGAGCTACTTCCTCTCTCATAAGTCCTTGTTAGACATCCCTTTAATAGGTTCACTGGTCTTGTGCTCAGCAATTATACTCATCATTTGAAACAGAGCGTAAATAATTTATGAGAATTGACATGTTCTAAATAGGGTGTCTCCATTCTGCACTATTGTAAGATGTAGTCAACGTGGTTAATATTGGATATGTGCTAGGTAACACTAAGACATGGCTCTTCACACCTATTATGCTCATATATTTTCAAACTGAGTTTTTAAAGATCTAAGCCGATTTACCTTTGTGTGCTTTAATTGACAGATGGAATCGGACCATCACTTAGCAATATACCGTATTTTTCGCTTTATAAGATGTACTTTTTTCCCCCAAAAGTGGGGGAAAATTCTAGTGCGTCTTAAAAAAGCGAATGGTGCGTTGACACTGATGTATCGCCGGCCGCTATGCTGCACAGCGTGGCTGGCAATACATCAGTTACAGTGCGGGAAGGAGGAGGGGCCGGCATTTAGTCATGAATGAAGCAGGCGGTGCCCACCCGCCCGGCCTCCTGCCTGCACCTCCTGCCTGCTATCTAGACTTTAGTAAGTTTCAGTTAATAGACTTGAAGATTATTATTATTATACTGGCTACAGTTATACTTCGTATTAGTACAGTGAGTGGGGCCCGGTGCAATAGAGTACAGTGACTGCACCGGGCCCCGCTGCCATTACAGAACCACAGTAGATGCTGGCCCCCACTCACACTTAACAGGGACACTGTTATGGGGGAGATCTGTGGATGACACATAGCATAAGATGCTATGTGTCATCCACAAATCCCCCCTAGCAGTGTCATGCCATCCACAGATGCCCCCATAACATTGTCACCCACAGTCCCCCGTAACAGTGTCACCCACAGTCCCCTATAACAGTGTCAGCCACAGATCCCCCATAACAGTGTCATCCACAGATCCCCCATTACAGTGTCAACCACAGATCCTCCATAACAGTGTCATTCACAGATCCCACATAACAGTATCAGCCACAGACCCCCATAATAGTGTCATCCACAGACCAACATTAGGTCAAACCCCACCAAAAGCACACATTTTGGTTCAAAATCCTTTTTTTTTCTTATTTTCCTCCTCAAAAGCTAGGTGAGTCTTATAATCAGGTGTGTCTTATGAAGCCAAAAATACAGTACATATGTCATATATTAAGTGAAATAATTCTCGCTTTATTATAGAAATGAATTCAAATGTCACCTTTGATTATGTGAATTAAGAGCAGATATGATTAAAGTGTACCTAGATAAAAAAAAAAAAAAATATTTAAACCTTTTCTAAATGTGCAGAATTTTTTTTTGCAACATACTTTTTTATCTTTTTAGTTTGCCTGTTATAGGCACCTGAAGTTCATGTACGTATCATGCTTTGCAATCCACAGCTTTGTACACCACTGTGCACTGGTGTATAGATTCCCCTCTGGCCGTACTGAGACTGTACAGGCTGGAGCATCACTGTTTCTGCCTGTACCAGCCTCTGTCAGGCTTTAACAGAGCGGAAACAGGCAGGATGATCGATGTGCTGTGCTAATAGTCTACATACCACATCAGTATAGGCTATTAGCAGAGTGGAGCAGGCGAATGCAGGGAAGGAGTAAAATAGCACATCATTCCTCCTGCCTGTGCCCGTTCTGCTGAAGTTTGACATAACCCAGGCTTTAGGAGAGTGAAGCTAGTACAGATGGGAGAAGAAATGCACAGCCTTTAGTGTGGCCAAAGGGATAATAGTACACCAGTACACAGTGCTGAATGAGTGTATAGCTTGCAAGGTGTAATAGTGACCTGAACTTCCAGTGTTTATTTCACTAGGAAAGTGTAAAAAAAAAGTATTTTGAAACATGTATTTTCAGCACCTTTAGTAAATGTTTAAATTTAATTTGAATGTTTAGGTACACATTAAGGATAAAATACATTTTTCACACATGGCACACCCTCACACTGCTATTTACATCCCTGACCTCAAAATTATTATTATTTGAATATATTTTCTATTGGTAGATCTATTGGTTTTCTTTCAGCATTTGACTTACCTATAGATCACTGGCATGCACCTATTACCCCTTTGTTATACTTGGATACCTTGGACACACCAGAGGTAATTCATCTAGTGAGCATCTACTCCAATTTTTATCTTAAGATAGGTTAGTAGGTATGTTATTGCTTCTCATGAGCCCAGTTGAGTAAGAGCATGAAACCAACTGAAGCTAGTTTAGCAACATAGAAATGATTGTAGAGTTAGCACTCTCTTTAACTTTTGGATCCCCTTTCTGGGGGTTATATGTGGGTCGCAGAGGTGGAACCTACACCGATCTGACATTGATGGCATATCCTAGTTTGATATTACACAAACCCTTTAAATATTTAGGGCATATCAACAGAATTAGGGATGAGTGAACCCAGTGAAGTTTGAGTTTGTTGGGTTCGGCCGAACTTCAGGTCAAAGTTCGGGTTCGTGATCCGAACTTTACCCCGAACCCGGACCCCATTAAAGTCAATTGGGACCTGAACTTCACTTTTTTTTATTTTCCATTCTTACATGGTTATAACAGAAAATAATAGCATTCTTAAGATAGAATGCTAAATAAAATAGCCATTGAGGGGTTAAAAATAATAAAAAAAACTCACCTCATCCACTTGATTGCACAACCGGTATCCTCTTCTTTCTTCAGGACCTGCAAAAGGACCTGCGATGGCGTCACCGTGCTCACCACGGAGTGAGCGTGGTGACGTCATCGCAGGTCCTGCTGAATGAAGATAGAAGGATCTTCTATCTTCATTCAGCAGGACCTGCGATGATGTCACCACTCTAGCCATGTGGTGAGCACGGTGATGTCATCAGAGATCCTTTTGCAGGTTCTGAAGAAAGAAGATACCAGCTGCGCAATTTTTGGCACCCCAGGTACTATGTTTTCATGCATGGTTGAGTTTCTTGGCCTTGATTTCACACCAAAAAGATGGTTTATTGGCCATAGTTCTTCCATTAAGACCACTTCTGGCTATAAAAAGATAGATGTACCTAGGTCTCACTGGTTTCTGACAGTTATGAACTAAAAGAACTGCTGGACTTTTTTTTATTTCAAAGTGAAGTAAGCATCATGTATCCTGCAAGTTTGGGGCTGCATTTCAACAAATGGAGTTGTGGAATTGGTAAGTATTAATGGTTTCATCAATGTTGAGAAATGCAGGCAGATAATTATCCATCATGCAGTGCCATCATAGAGAGTCTGGAGAGGCTCCATATCTATTATGCAGTAAGACAATGGCCCCAAATATACTACCAATGTCATTAACAAGTATCTTCAGTAGAAGAACAAAGGGTCCTGAAAATTATACTGTTGCCACCACTGTGTACCTAGCAGAATTTATACTGTTTTGAACGCAAAAGGCGGTCACACCAAATATTGATTTGATTTAGATTTCTCTTTTGTTTGTTAACTTAAAATTTTGTTTATTTTGATAAAAATAAACTATCACATTTCTATTTTTGAAAGCATTCTTACTTTGTAGCATTTTTTCCACACCTGACTATATTTATTATATTTTTAGGTTTTCTTATTTATTTATTTTTTAACATGTATTGATATTGATATTTGAGTATATTAAATGGCAATCTGAAATTCTGTGACAGTTCTGAGTATAATAAAAATGTTAATTGAAACACTTTATAATTTTACAAATGATGCATCTTGGGTAAATCCACAATGATTTTGATCTTCAATTTGTTTTCTCATAAATTCTAGCAGACATTTTATGCCACATGCATTAAATATTGATAAATAGCCACCACAAGGGAGGGAAGCAGGCAGACATTAAAAGAAACTCATAGTTCAGACTCATTGCCACAAATAAGAGAGCATTTAGAAAGCATTTTTTTTTGTGTCAACTTTTTTTTAAATTTTTATAAGAATAAACACACATTTTCTGTACAAAAAAAAACCTGTAGATTATTTTGCTAGACTGATCTTTTCTGTACACCTTTATC